>JADLZK010000423.1:0-600000 GCA_015847255.1 Hyparrhenia diplandra | reverse complement strand
TCAAACTCCTCCTCGTGTATTTACTTTGATATCTTGTGTAGTGTTGCTAGGTTGCTTAGTCTTGTTTAGCTCCTTGTGGTAATCTAGTTAGACTTGCTTGTTCACCTAGGAGTAAAACTAAAGATATAGCCTTTGTGTGGATTAGAGACAATAGAATTGAATTGTGGCTTGCATAGCTAGCGTGTAGCTTAAACATTTAGCTTCGCCATCTTATTGTCTAATCCGTTTGTTTAGTGTTGTTGCAAGAAATTTTAATAGGCTATTCACCCCCCTCTAGCCATTAGGACCTTTCAAGTGGTATCAGAGCCGAGGCACCGTATTTGAGTGGCTTAACAACCAACGGTGACAAAAATGGCTACATTCCATGTCAACAACACCAAGAAGGCGCCACCTTTCGATGGCACAAACTTTGCCTATTGGAAGGTGAAGATGACCGCACACCTCAAGTCAATCAATAGAGAAGTGTGGGTTGTTACCGAAAAGAAGTTTGAGGTGGCAAAGCCAAATGAGCCAACCACATTGGAAGAGAAGAAGATATATGCCAATGATGTGGCCGTGAGTGCTTTTCATGAGGCATTCAATGATAGAGTGTTTGAGCAAGTCAAGTCACTCACCATTGCTCATGAGATTTGGAAGAAGCTAGAAGAGTGCTATGAGGGCACCGAAGGCGTCAAGCAAGCAAAGGCCTATATCAAGCTTGAGCAATTCAATAGCTTCAAGATGGAAGAAGATGAGAGCGTACCGGAGATGTTCCACCGCATGCAAGTGTTGGTGAATGATCTCAATGCTCTAGGAGAAGAGATCAAGGACAAGACCTTCAACATGAAGTTCTTGAGGTGTTTGCCCGAGCGGTTTGGAATGTTCATCACCGTGCTTGTGAGGACAAACTTAAAAGGACTTGACTCCAAACCAATTGCTTGATGAGGTCATGACCGATGACTCCTATAGAGATGACAAGAAGAAGCAAGAGCTCATCAACAAGGCAAACAAGAAGGTCAAGGAAGAAGAGAAGAAAGAGGACAAGAAAAGCTTAGCACTCAAGGCAAGCTCATCATCAAAGGGCAAGAAGAAGAAAGAAGAATCAAGTGATGATGAGAGTGGAACTTCTACTAGTAGAAGTGAAGTTGATGAACAATTGGCCCTCTTTGTGAGAAGATTGGGCAAATATGTGAAGAAGACATACATCAACAAGAACAAGAAGAAGCAATCATCCAAGAAGAAGACCAAGGATGGCAAGAATGAAGGCAACATGACATGCTTTCGATGCCATGATGATTGCCATCTCATTGCCGAATGCCCATATGAGAGTGATGATGAGAAGGGCATCAAGAAAGCAAGAAAGAAGAATGATGCCAAGAATGAGAAGGAGAAGAAGCCCAAGAAGAAGAATGAGTCACATGTGGCTACTTGGGATAGTGATGGCTCATCCTCTTCAAGTGATGAAGAAAAAGAGAAGAAGGACAAGAAGAAGGGACAAGCTCACCTTGCTATGCATGACAAGATCTCCCTCTTCGACACTCCTTCTTCATGCTTCATGGCTAAGGCCACCAAGGTACAATCTATCACTAGTGATGATGATGATGATAGTGATAGTGATAGTGATGATGAGGAGCCAACTCACACTAGGGAGGAGTTGCAAAGCATGCTTGATGATTGCATTGTCATGTTCAAGGATAGTAGGAAGGAATGCAAGGGCTTGCGTAAGGAAACAAAGAGCCTTAAGCAAGAACTTGATGAGCTTCGGGCATCTTATGAGAGTCTAAAGGTAGACCATAAGAAGCTTGAGAAATCTCATTCGAAGTTAGAGAAAGCTCATTCCTCTCTACTTGAAGAGCACAAGTTGTGCTTAGTTGTTGAGGATAAGGTTGATACATGCAATGCTAGCATCATGTGTGACATTCTTGTTGATAAATCAACCCCCAAGTGTGAGACCTCCACTAGCTCTATCACTAGCATATCCATCTCTAGTGAAGATAATGACAACCCTATACTTATTCATGAGAATGCTTGTTTAAAGAGGGAAGTAAATGAGCTCAATCACTCCTTGGCTAAGGCCTATGGTGGTGAGGACCGCTTGCTTATGTGCTTGGGTAGCCAAAGGGCATCCTTATACAAGGAGGGCTTAGGCTATATCCCCAAGAAAGGCAAGGCCGCCCTTGTAACTCACAAGACTCGTTTTACGAAGAACAATGGTAGCTATTGCAAAGCTTGCAAGCAAGTTGGTCATCTAGAGCTAAAGTGCATGAACAAGAAAGCCAATGTCTCTTCCATTAAGCTTGATCATTCATATATGCTTGTGAAGAAGGACAATGGTGTTCGTGCTAGGTTCATTGGTACACCATGGATGGGCTCAAAGAAGAAAGTCATTTGGGTACCAAAGGCCTTGGTGACTAACCTTGAAGGACCCAAAAAGGTTTGGGTACCTAAGAAGAATTGATCTCTTTTTGTAGGTCAATTACCGTGCCGGAGGAGAGCATTGGATAATGGATAGTGGGTGCACTCAACACATGACCGGTGATTCTCATATGTTCAAGTCAATTAGCATTAAGGGCATTGATGAGTATGAGTCAATCACATTTGGCAATGACAAGAAAGGCAATGTGTTGGGGCTAGGCAAGATAGCAATCACTCAAGAGAAGAGTTTGTCAAAGGTGTTGCTAGTTGATCATCTTGACTACAATCTATTGTCGGTCTCTCAACTTTGTGATCTTGGCTACAAATGCATATTTACAAGCCAAGAAGTTGAAGTGGTTAGTGGTGATGGTGCCAATATGATCTTCAAGGGGATTTAGATATGGTGATCTCTACCTTGTTGATTTCAAGTCAAGAGAAGCCAAGTTGACAACATGTTTACTCTCAAAGGCTAGCAAAGGGTGGTTGTGGCAAAGAAGGCTTGGTCATGTTGGAATGAAGCAATTGAACAAGTTGATGAAGCATGACTTGGTTAGAGGCTTGAATGATGTGAAGTTTGAGAAGGACAAACCTTGTGGAGCATGTCAAGCCGGCAAAGCAACATGGCAATGCACATCCAACCAAGAGTACAATGAGTACTAGCAAGGCATTTGAGTTGCTACACATGGACTTGTTTGGGCCAACGACATACACTAGCATTGGTGGCAACAAGTATGGTTTTGTCATAGTTGATGACTACACTAGATACACATGGGTGTTCTTTTTGCATGACAAGAATGATGTGTTTGAGCTTTTCAAGACATTTGTTAAGAGAGTTCAAAATGAGTTTGAGACATCCATCAAGAAGATTAGAAGTGACAATGGGAGTGAATTCAAGAATACAAGAATTGAAGAGTTGTGTGATGAGCTTGGAATTGGACATCAATTCTCACCAACCTACACTCCTCAATCCAATGGTGTAGTTGAGAGAACGAATAGAACCTTGATTGAAATGGCAAGATCAATGCTTAGTGAGTACAATGTTAGTCATTCTTTTTGGGCCGATGCAATCAACACGGCTTGCTATTGTAGCAACCGACTCTATTGCCATGGTATGCTTGGGAAGACACCTTATGAGTTGCTCAATGGAAGAAAGCCCAACATTGGATACTTTAGAGTCTTTGGATGCAAATGCTACATTCTCAAGAAAGGCATAAGATTGGGTAAGTTTGACAAGAAATGTGATGAGGGGTTCTTAGTTGGATATTCAACCACAAGCAAAGCATATAAAGTATGAAACTTGGGTAGTGGCAAACTTGAAGAAGTTTATGATATGGAATTTGATGAAACCCAAGGCTCTCAAAATGAGGTTGAAAATCATGATGATGTGAGTGGTTCCAACTTGGAGAATGCAATGAGAAACATGGATGTTGGTGACATTCGGCGAAGACAAGTTGAGGATGATGATGATACTCCATTACCTTCCACTACGGTTGAGATTGGAGACAATGAAGCAAGTACTAGTGGTACTCAAGATGAAGATCAAGAGCAACAAGCTAGTCCATCCACTCATCCTAGTCATCAAGTACAAGTGATGCAACCATCCAACATTGCAAGAGATCATCCAATTGATCAAATTGTCGGTGACATCAATAGTGGAGTGATCACTAGAGGAAGATTGGCATCCCTTTGTGCTCACCATGCTTTTGTGTCTCAAGTTGAGCCGGAAAATATTGAGAAGGAACTAAAGAAGAAAGATTGGATCAATGCCATGCATGAAGAGTTGAACAACTTCAAGAGAAATGATGTATGAGAATTGGTAGAAAGGCCAAAGGACTATAATGTGATTAGAACCAAGTGGGTCTTCAAGAACAAGCAAGATCAAGATGGAATTGTGGTTAGAAACAAGGCAAGGCTAGTAGCTCAAGGGTACACTCAAGTAGAGGGTCTTGACTTTGGAGAGACCTATGCACCGGTTGCTAGACTTGAAGCAATTAGAATCTTGCTTGCTTATGCATGTGCTCATGATATCAAGCTCTATCAAATGGATGTGAAGAGTACATTCTTGAATGGCTTCATCAATGAATTGGTCTATGTTGAACAACCACCGGGCTTTGAAGATGAAAAGTATCCCAATCATGTCTACAAGTTGAAGAAAGCCTTGTATGGTTTGAAACAAGCACCTAGAGCATGGTATGAGAGGTTGAGAGATTTTCTCCTCTCTAAAGGGTTCAAGATGGGCAAGGTGGACACCACTCTCTTCACCAAGAAGATTGGGAAAGACTTGTTTGTGTTGCAAATATATCTTTGATGACATTATCTTTGGATCAACCAACCAAGAGTTTTGTGAAGAGTTTGCTAAGATGATGGCCAATGAGTTTGAAATGTCAATGCTTGGAGAACTCACATTCTTTCTTGGACTTCAAATCAAGCAATTGAAGAATGGCACATTCATTAGTCAAGGCAAGTACATCAAAGACATGATCAAGAAGTTTGATCTTCAAGATGCCAAGTCAATGTCCACACCAATGGCAACCAATGGAAGCTTAGACCCCGACCCTAGTGGCAACATGGTTGAACAAAAAAAGAAATATCGGTCCATGATTGGTAGTTTGCTCTATGCAACCGCATCAAGATCGGACATTGCATTTAGTGTGGGCATGTGTGCTAGATATCAATCCGATCCTAGAGAGAGTCACCTCAAGGCAACAAAAAGAATTGTGAGGTACTTGAAGGGCACACAAGAAGTTGGACTATGGTATCCAAAGGGATCTAAGTTTGATTTGATTGGATATTCGGATTCCGACTATGGAGGGTGCAAGATCAATAGAATGAGCACAAGTGGCACATGTCAATTCCTTGGAAGGTCACTAGTATCATGGTCTTCAAAGAAGCAAAATAGTGTTGCTCTTTCAACCGCCGAATAATACATAAGTGCGGGGAAGTTGTTGCACTCAATTGCTTTGGATGAGGTCAACCTTGAGGGATTTTAGATTTAAATTTAACAAGGTTCCATTGTATTGTGACAATGAAAGTGCAAGGAAGATGACACAAAATTCGGTTCAACGTCAAGAATAAAGCACATTGATATAAGGCACCACTTTATAAGAGATCATCAACAAAAGGGTGACATTTATATCATGGGCATTGGCACCGAAGATCAACTAGCCGACATATTCACCAAGCCACTTGATGAGAAAAGGTTTTGCATGCTAAAGGGAGAATTGAACATTATTGACTTCTCCAACTTGAGTTGATGCACCCCACTTATATGACATGCCTCTCCTTCGACAAACCCAAGGTAAAAAGTTGTTTGTCATGGCATTCATATGTTGCTAAGGACTTGTTAGTGCATCTAGACATCATGCATGTTTAATAGGCTCATTCATGGAAAATAAAATGTTTTCAATGTATGTGTGGCACCACTATTGCTTTGAATGGTTTTATGAACTAGTGGTGGCATATGACATGTTTATGTGCTTGCAATCCTAGTGTTGACTCTAGAAAATGAGCTATTGATGTGTATTCTAACATGGTGCAAGATAACCCTTATGCATATGAGGTGTGAAAAAGCTTGTCCTTGGTTCAAACTTGAATACATGGAAAGACAAGTGATCTAGATGAGACCACATGTGATACTTTTTGATTGACTTGATTTCTCTCATTTACACCTTTTTGGTGATTGTTGACAAAGGGAGAGAAATAAGTCACAAAGATGTTGGAAAGGATCACACAAATAGGGGAGCAAGCTCATAGACTATTTGTGCATTTGTATGTGCATGATCATAATAAAATGTTGCATTGGCAATTTAAATTCAATATACATGATTGCTTGGTGTATGCTAGTTTTTGAAAATTGTTTGGTGATTGACCAACTAGCATGCATAGGATGTATCTAGACAAAGCTCACATTTTAGCCTATATTGTTGATCTCACGGGGTATGTTGAGTTTTGATGATTGTCTAGTTACATTGATGCTAAGGACTCCGATAGTTTCACGCTTCAAAGGTCCGAATTCTAGAACCTTAGCATCTCTTTTGGCATTAGTATCTCCCCAAGATTTCTATCCATACATATGTGCCAAATTGATCCAAACACATGGAAGCACATATGTAGGGGAGCTACTACTACCAAAACCGAACCTTGAAATGTTAGGCCCAAATCCTTGATTCATGATCAAAATGCTATGGACAAGCAATTCAAGTTCAATTGAATTTTATTTCAAATCTTTGTGTTTTTTGGTTGTCATCAATTACCAAAAAGGGGAGATTAAAATCTGATGTTTGGTTTTGGAAATTGATGACACACTTGTGGGACTAATCCTTTGCTCTAAGTGATGACTTGAGATAGGATTAGGTGGATGACGTGGAGCATGATGATCATGAACATGGACAATGTCGGTGGACTTGATGGATCGTCAAGCTCGGTGATCGGCTTGAGAGGAACCGGAGATCAAGGCAAAGGTATCTTGATAGGGTTTTTCCTTTCCGTGATCAAGACACGCGATAGAGCGTGTGATCACATTATAGGATAGATAGCCAACTATCAAGAGGGGATGACGCGACAATCCTTTGGTGAAGTGCTTCTAGGTCCAATTGACTTGCATATTGCATTTAGGACAATGAGAGCACTAACTTCGATCTTGCCTAACTTATCGGCGTGCTAACATTGGTGATAACGTGTTCATCTTCGACGTGTTGGCAACTTATGGCAAGAGGCGAAGCAAGGTTGAACCAAAGGGCGACAACAAGATGAAGAACACGCCGAAAAACCCGGCGGACGCGGTGACCGGAAGCAAGGCATGCTGACCGGGGCCGCTCCGGTGGAGTGCGTCTGGCGGAGAGCATGTTTTGGGGTTTTTAGCCGAACGCATCGGCCACGGCGCTTGACGGATGCTTCCGGTGCTCGGCCGGGAACCGGTGACCGGACGCATGGAGGAGCTGTCGGTATGGGCGGGGAACCTTGTCGGTTGTGACCGGGACTCTGCGTGATCTGGACTCACGACCGGACTTCATTGGGTGAGTCCGGTCGATGCGTCGGCCGTAGCTTGAAGAGAGCCCATTTTGAAGGCCAACGGCTCTATCTCGTGAGGGGTCTATATATATTGGTTTGGCCGGTATTGTGACCTCTCTCTTGCACATTTGAACACTCCTACACACTTGTGAGCTTGTGAGACTCCCCTCCACTCATCTCTTCACTCTGACTTTGATTCTTGAGTGAGATTGAGAGTGATAGAAGTGCATTGCTTGATAGTCTTGCATCTAGAGGCACTTCATCCTTGGAGAAGCCAAGGGATCTTGTTTCTCTTGGGAATTTGCTTGGTTCCCTAGCGGCTTGGAGCAAGAGGCGGTGTTGAGCTCGATTGGAGCTTGTTCGAGGCCACACCGGTGGACTTGTGAGGGGTTGAGCCTTACCCCGCGGGAGGTACGCGAAAGGCACCACTAGTGGATTGTTAAATGGCTTGTTGGACCCTCTCTTGTGATCGTTTGCTTGAGCTCCCACCGGGGATTTGGCACCGGCCATTAAAGCTTAGCAACCGTCAAGTGAGTGTGTCGCCACAACGAGGACTAGCGTCTTGGCAAGCACGTGAACCTCGGTAAAATCATCGTGTCAATCTTGTTCTTGCTCGTTGGAGATTTCATATTGATCACGGTGATTGGCTTCCACCTCTACACATCAACGTTGGTATATCAAACTCCTCCTCGTGTATTTACTTTGATATCTTGTGTAGTGTTGCTAGGTTGCTTAGTCTTGTTTAGCTCCTTGTGGTAATCTAGTTAGACTTGCTTGTTCACCTAGGAGTAAAACTAGAGACATAGCCTTTGTGTGGATTAGAGATAATAGAATTGAATTGTGGCTTGCATAGCTAGCGTGTAGCTTAAGCTTATTTAGCTTCGCCATCTTATTGTCTAATCCGTTTGTTTAGTGTTGTTGCAAGAAATTTTAATAGGCTATTCACCCCCCCCCCACCCCTCTAGCCATTAGGACCTTTCACTCCGCCTTCCCATAGGCTAACTTCGAAGCCCCCTCTCACTACATCCATCCCAATTTGGGCCTGAACCCAATGTGGGGGATCAACGATGAATGTTCTGCACTCTGGCCAACTTTCAGCACCAACTTGCCACTAGAGGGGAGGTACCACGCTTCTAGTGTATCTTCAATCTCCCCTAAGGGATCTAAAATGCAGTCGTCATCTTCTAGTTTGAGCTCACGGAGTTGATGAGTGTAAAGGCATCATATGACATCATCCTCACAGGTAACCACTGGAAGTAACGTCACCTCGGTACATATTCTCCCTAAGCTTCTCTCGGGGGTTGACTCAAAGAATGACTGATTAATCTGAATAGTGAATACTATCGCCGGAGCGTGAGTGCTTCTCCATCATCCTATATGCAACGGGGCCCCCAAGGCCACCATCAGACGTGGGCTCTAGGGGCTGGTCATGCTCGCATAATCTAAGTTGACATCAACGGCGACATGGGAGATCCTAGCACCCCCAACTTCCCTCATGTGGCGTAAAATGTGGTGGCCACTGCATGTTGCCTAGAAGACATCCTAGAGAAGATCCACATGGCCAAGCGCTTCCTCGACATCGTCATGACCTAATTGTTTTTCCAAAATTAAACTTTACAAAGCCCCCCTCCCTCATACTCTAATGACTAACTATATATCACCTCCTACATAGTCTCTTGCGACCTAGAACCACAACTCTCATGTACCGAAGACTCTCTCTCTCTCTCTCTCTCTCTCTCTCTCTACATTTCCTGTGTGGTGGTGATGCCCAATGGCACGATGTTTAACTCGCAAGTGCAGACAAAGATTCAATTCAAATAAATCATATCCCCAAGATCCCTTATCATCCCTCACCTCCTACCCCTAGTTCTCGTTTGAAGAATTTCCTCAAGTGGACAACCTTCAAACAAATCTCTGGTCCCTGAAGAGATCTACAACTTTATAATGGCTTTTTCATATAAAATAATCTTGTCTCTAAAAACTTATATTACATTTTACATTTTGAGATTTTGAAATTTTCAAGCCAACTGAGATGGAAATATGCCTAAACCAAAGTTATAGCAATTAATGAGATCCAAAACTTTGTAGTTTAGACCTTTTTATTTGAAATGGCTCAAAAACCAAAATATTCATTACAAAATTTATGAAAGTTAATAGATTTTCAGGGACAGTTCATAAGCTAGAACAAGAAACATACACTGTGAGTGGTCGAGCAGGTCTAGAAAATAGCAAATTAAAATTTTAAAAGAACCAAAGATAATAAATGTTTTAGTAAGTGAGATGATGTGCAAAATTTCAAATCTGTAAAAATAAAAAAAAAACATATATGCCTGCAAAGTACCACCTTTGATTCAAAAAAGAAAAGGTCAAGACCATTAGATACGGTCGACCAGTTGGCACTCAGTGAAAAATGTTCTAGTCTTGAAGGATTGACGAAAATTCATTGTAAAGAAAATCCACAAGTTACAAATAACACTAAAAAGTCATGAACGCCACATGATTTTATGTTGTGAAATCCATTCAAAATTGCACGTTCAAATTTGGTTCATACAAAACGTCTCGGTTCTTTTTTGATCTCCACAAAACGTGTCAGTTATTGAAAGGTTGCACTTGAAATTGTGGAAGGAGTACGGTATAACATTATTTACAAACTCTTTTTTTTAAAGGAAAAAAACTTTTGGGCTTTTGGCCCACTTTGAACTTGACGAGGTCAACAACTTTTTTTTTTTTTTTTTTTTTGACAAGGAGGTCAACAACTTTGGTGCCTCAAGACAACCTGACTCGAACAGAAACTCCGCCAAGCTCTGCCGCTGGCCGCGCCGCCAGTGCGCCACCGCCTCCACCTCCACCCGAACAGCAACCCAGCTGCGGTCGTCGATTTCCGGTAACCCGCCAGCACCTTCACCGAACCCGACGCTCCTCTGTTCCTAGTCTCTAGCCTCCTCCTACTCTCGCCCGCAGGTCGTGCGGTTAAGGTGTTCGATGCATTGCCTGTTAGTCTGTTACCTGTTTGCCGGTTTATCATCGCAATGTGTTTCCTCTCTGGCGGCTGTTGTTTCTTGGTCATCGCATTTGCAGGGTTGGATCGACAGATGGCGGATACCACTGGAACATCGTGGTCGGACATCCCGCTGGACCTCGCCGGCCGTATCCTCTGCTGCCCTGCCTGCCCACGTTGACCGTGTCGGTTCGCCGCCGTGTGCCCCCCAGTGGCGCGCGGCCACGCGGCACGGGCCCCTGCCCCCCCACAGCCTCTGGTCCTGCTCTCGGACTCTAGGCTCTAAAGCCTGCCCATAAGCGAGCCGTTCCACTTCTCTGGCATCATGGGGACACAGTACACTGATGCCTGTGGTGACTGGCTGGTGTTCTCAGGCGATTTTGTGAATCTAAAGACCTCTTGAACTAGTATCTCAAAGGCATTCTTTGGGATACGTTGAGTGTGCATATTAGTACATCCAGCTTTTTAGCAACTAGCTGTACATTATTATCATTGTTAGTTTGGTTCTTTAGAATTATCATGCATAGCTTTAACAGTATCATGAGCATCTGCAAGAGACTCGTATATTCTTCCTGGTTTAGAGGAGCAAAGGTTTTAGTGAAAAGAATGCTCCCTAGCAAACTCTTCAATTGGATATTTTTTTTTTTTTTTTTGAGACCACGCTGTTGCGTATTTAATTTTTAATTCGATATTCAAATATGGATATTCTGTATTCCGTATTTCTCGCTAGCCAAAGAAGCGAGAATAGCTCTCTAGACACGGAGTGAGATATAAAAATGCTTTTGAAGAGTATAAAAGATACATAAAAGGGTGTATCCAGTGCGTGAGGCTCCCGCCTTCTTGTGAGGTGCCTGGGAATGGTATTTTAAAAGCAAGCCTTACCCACACCATAGAGCAATATTTATTCAATTGACTCTCCAAATGATAATTTAGAGAATAGATTTTAGAAAGACTCCGGCCACCTAAACCGGTAGATTGTTATTAAACAATCACCGAGAGATAATAACTAAGTAGAAATTATTATATGTAAAAACAAAGCAAAAGACAAATTGCTTTTTTTTTTTTTTTTTTTAGAAGAAAGCACAAAAATAAAATATTTTTTTTTTTTTTTTTTCACCACGCCACGACCTCTACAAGTCTACAGACTACAGGTCAAGCGGTGTTAAAAACCCACTAGGATTAAAAAGCCGACTAGGCACAAATTGGACGGTTGCGTTCACATTCGACTCCACAACCTCACCCGCCCGTCGCCACCGCCACCGCCACGGACGCCGGCGGGAAGCCGGAGTACGATTCTTCCACTACGGTAGCGGATTTCCGGTATTCCACCCCAGCTGCGCCGCCTGCACTCCCCGCTTGTTCACCCTTTTGCTGATCTTGCTCTCGCCGGTGGTTGCGCACAGGCGCACGCAAGGTGTTCGACGAATCGCCTGCGTGCTGGTGCTGCTCTGTTCGTCGTCGGCGAAGTTTTCATTCGCGGTGTTTCCTCACACCTGACATCTTCACATCTGTGTTCGCGGCGTCCGCACCCGATGGTGCCGCCCGTCGCCCGTCGTGGTCGGACATCCCGCTGGAGGTGGCGGCCTGTTCCCTCGCCCGCTTGCCGGCGCCGCGTGGACCGCGTCGGTTTGCCGCCGTGTGCCGCAGTGGCGGCGCCCGCGGAGGAGGTCCTCCTGCCCTCGCCACTGCCGCTGCTCGCGCTCCCGAGGCGGCACCGTGTACAGCGTCCGAGCGGCCGAGCAGCTCCGCTTACCGGCGCACAGCACAGGCTATCTTGATGCGTCGCGGCAAGCGGGCGGCATTCTCAAGCGAAGACGGCTCCTTCTTGAGGGATCCGTTCTCCAACGCCACCGTGACACTCCCTCAGCTGTCCCGCATCCGACACCCATGTAAGCCTCAGCGAACACGAGTCTCATGGAGTAACGCGCGGGGAGGACCACGAGAAGCTTACTATGTACAAACCGTTGTTTTGCTCCAGTCAACTCATCGCCACCTTCATCATGTTTCAGAGCAGCACTAAGGTTGCAGTGTGCCAGCCAGGGGCGGCCTCCTGGTGGTCGCTGTATGTGGATCACGTGGTTTCGCTGGCTGATGATATGGCATTTCACGGCATTCTACCAAGGAAAGCTCTATATCCTCTATGACCGTGACCATAGCCTTCTGGCAATGGACATCAGTGTGGACCCCAGAACAGGAGCACCATGGATTTCTCAAGTTCGGCGGGTTATCAACAGCGTCCCTGATTCCTCGCCCTACAATTAGGGACATATGCCAAAATGAACATCATAAGATGCTCTACCTGGTTGAATCCAAATCACATGGCACATTGCTGATGGTGCACAGGAAGACATACGGCAAGGGGTTGACAGGACCCAGATGGTTAGTAGCGGGCTTTTTTGTGCCTTCCGGGCTTTTCGAGTTTGAGGTGTTCATGGCAGACTTCCAGCAGTCAAAGTGGACCAAGGTGACAACCATTGGCGATGATCAGGTGCTTTTCCTGCGGAGGCGGTGCTCCAGGTTCATTCGTGTCTCTCGGAGGAGATGCAGGGGACCGCATTATCTTCCTGGTCAGAGATGATGAGGATCATGACTGGTACGAAAATGGGCCGCGCCGCCTAGCCCTGATTCTTGCAAGGTTTATGACATGAGAGATGGCACTGTCTCACCCTTTGTACCAAGTGTGCATTGGGAGCGTCTCTCTGCTACTGCAACGTGGCTCTTCCCTCAGGTCTCAAGCAATATTGTCACTGAGATTGCCTGCTGCTAAATGCTTTGATCTCAATAAGTCTGGTGTTTATATTCTAATGCTCGATTTGTCAACCTTTTACCTAGGGGTATCAGGGTAGTGATTTCAAATTACTACGAGGGTATCAGTTTGATCTGAAACGTGTTGGATGTTAATTTGGCAAATCGAATTATGTTATTTTGGTTTGAAATGGAATTGTCCATGTGGAACTAAGGCAAGTTTATAATTTAATCATCTTATGACTCTGCTTTCATTGTGCATGTTATTAGACGCGTGTTCCTGAAGCAAATGGAATGTATGCTCTTTCTCTGAACTAGCATCTGATTTAGTTTTGTGATTCGCGGTGCCTGCCATTAAGCTTCTGATCAACATGGCATCTGATAAACGTGTTTTCCATGGAATCATGCACTCTGTTCAGTCCTGATGGGTCTTATGGAGTAACCTGAGATAACAACGGGACCGTAGTGGTGGAAAAAGAATCGGAGTTCTGTGCTACATCAGCTGAAATCATCTGCCGGCAATATGTGGTTGTACAGAAAACAGGCACATTTATAGTGGAATGATATTTAAAAAAACAAAAAAGTACGAGATTTATGTCTCAGCCGTGAAATGATATTTGAAAAAGGCACAAAATAAAAAATAAAATTGTGCACTTGATATACAGAAAACAAATAAATTTAAAATGAAATGCTATCCTAGAAAAGCAAAAAAAGAACTAGAATTGTGTCTCAGCCCTGAAATGATATTTGATAAGGCGAACAATAGGAAAAGAATTGTGTATTTGTTGTGGTACAAAGAAACAAATACAGTGATATTATTTTGAAAAGCAAAAAGCAAGAAAAAAAATATTGTGAATTGTGTCTCAGCTCTGAAATGGTATATTGAAAATAAAAAAAAGGAAACTAATTAGCCGTGTTATTGGGCCTCGCAACTCGCTAGAGTGCCTGGGCTCAACTGCTCCGTTTGCTGGAGTGAACGGCCACGATCAAGTGACTGTAGCCGATGGGGATACACCGGTAGACTTCAATGCCGATCCCCTGCGCCGCCGCCGCCGCCGATGGCTCGACCCGGTGTTGCCCAATCTGCTTCGGACCATGGCGCTCCCGGCGTCGCCGCGTCGGGCGGGGCGCAGCCGTCCCGACTGGCCCCGCAGAAGCTGGCCCCGGGGCTTTCCAGCTCTACCAGCAGTGGAGCAGCATGAAGAGACTCAAGATGAGGCCCCCCTGCAGCCGCCTCCACGGCAGCACCGCGCAACTTTCCCCTCTCCCCTCCGCCCACCGAGCTCTGCCGCCGCCGCCGCCTCCGGAACAGCAAGAGGAGGACCACGATTCACCCTGCCGCGGTAATCCGCCATCATTCCCTACTTCCTCGCCTCCTCCCCCCTCTCGCCGCGGGTCGCGCGCGCGCAAGGTGTTCGACGCCTTGCCTGTTTGCCTGCGCTGCGACGCCGCCCCCACGGTGCTCGCGTTTTGCTGCCGGTTTATGAAGGCAATGTGTGTCCTCGCTGACGGATGCTATTTCTTTTTGCAGGGTCGGATCGACTCATGGCGGATACCACGGGAACGTCGTTGGCGGACATCCCTCTGGACCTCGCCGACCAGATCCTCCACCGCCTGCCTGCCCACGTCGACCGTGTCCGGTTCGCCGCCGTGTGTCCCCCCAGTGGCACGCGGCCACGCGGCACGGGCTCCTGCCACCGCCGTCGCCGCTGCCTCTGCTGCTGCTCTCGGACACTAGGGTGTACAGCCTGCCTGAAAGCGAGCCGTTTCACTTCCCTGGCTTCACGGGCACGGGGTACATCGACGCTTGTGGCGACTGGCTGGTGTTTTCAAGGGAAGAGGGCTTGTTCCTGAGGAACCCTTTGTCCAATGCCACCATGACACTTCCTCCTCTGTCCCGTGTCCGGACAGTTTGGGGTCAAGCCCCCTCTACTGCTGCCGCAACCGTGCATGTGGGTGATGACGGGTCCTTTGATGTGGCGACCCTAGCATGGATGGAAATGACTGACATGTTGAGGTTGGAGGAGAAGCCAAAGACTTGCAAACTGTTACTCTGTTCATCCAATCTCATTGTAGCAACAATCAATTTCAGGGGTGGCAAACGGATTGCAGTGTGCCAGCCAGGGGCTACCATGTGGTGGTCTGTATGGGTGGAAGATATCTATTCAACCTTTGTTGACATGGCATTCCATCAGGGCAAGCTATATGCAATTGACATCATGGCTACACTTTTTGCCATCGATGTCAGCGTGGACCACAGCAGCGGTGATCCATGGATTTCTCAAATACAAAAGGTTATCAACGGTCGCCATGATCAACTTCACCGAGGACTTAAGAAGAGGGCTTATCTAGTTGAATCACGTGGTGTGTTGCTGGTGGTATTAAGAAGGTTGAACCTCCCAAGGATATATCTATTTGAAGCCGATGCACATGCAGATGAGTTCGAGGTGTTTGAAGCTGACCTCAATCAGTCACGGTGGCTTAAGGTGACGACTATATCGGGGACAACGAGATTTTGTTTCTCGTCGACCATGCAGCAGGTCTGTTTGTGTTCCTCATAACACGTTGCCAGGGGACTCTATCTTCTTCCTAGAAGAAAATGTGTGTACTGGCTCAGGTTCTTGTTGGGTCTACAGCATGACGGATAGCAGGTTGTCCAACCCTCTGCCAATGGTGTCTTGGAAGTCTGCCAACGGTGTCATGGCATTTGGGACCTGGCTCTTCCCTGAGAACTGAAGTGAAGCTGTTGCTGAGCTAGGTGCTAAATTTGTCGAACCAACTTATCTTATCTTTGTAGTATGTTTAATGATCTCCGATGATAACTTATCTTATCTTCGTAGTATGTTTAATGATCTCTGATGATAACGTTAGAGAAGCCAAGCGTATCAGTAGTTGTCTGGTCGAAGTATGGTGTGATTATGTGTTGATTCTGTATCAATCTGTGAACATCTGATGGATCTTTTGGCATTACTATCTGCTGCTGTGGACCTATTCTGCGAGCCTTGCACCATGATGGTATCTCTAGTTGAGGTTAGCTTTTTAATTTGATCGGTCTTAGCAATTGTTATATTGAATCTATTGAATGTGTTATGAGTTATGACATGAGAGGTTTATAGTGTTGTTTTAGCCTTTTGGGGTCGAACAGCCATGATCCCTGTGGAGATGAATAAGGTTTACTTTCAAGGTGTGGACGATCATTAACATGTGCTGTTTGCTTCCTTAATGTATGGTGGTTCTTGACGGTATTTGCTTGATTTTTAAAAAATGTGTTGAGAATTAAGAGATGGTATTCTAATGTATTATCTAAGGAAAATGAAGATGATGCAAAATTAACCAGTAGCTCATTTGTTCTCATCCATTATCTAAGCAGTTGTCCACCTGGGTAAGAGTCTTGGATTAATACAAGTACTTAAATCTGGCTAATTATTCATTCAGTGATGAGTAGTGTGTTCGTCAACTGTTTAAAATCTTTGATGAGTGGGCATATTACAACCAGCATTTTAGCAACTACTCCCTCCGTTCCAAATTGTAGTTTACTTTGGCTTTTCTAGATTAATTTGATTTACTATGTATCTGCAGGCGTAGTGTATAAGCCCAGGTCATAGCAAAATCAATGTATCTAGAAAAGCCAAAGTAAACTACAATTTGAAACGGAGGAGAAATAGTCAATTTGTTCTTTAGAATTATCCTGCATAACTTTAACAGTAGAAGTTATATTTATGTAAACACTAGAGCACAAATTACTTTTTTTAGAAAAAAGAACAAATTCTCTCTCTCTCTCTCTCTCAAGCGTCGGAGGCTGCGATTCCTGGTATTTCCACCCCGTCTGCGCCGGGGTTACAGCACAGCACGGCGCACCTCTTCCTCTCCCCAACAAGCCTCTGGAGAGGCCGCAGCCACCACCAAGGCCTCCGCTTCACCCTGCCACGGTCGTCGGATTCCGGTAATCCGCCAGCATTCCTTCCCCAAACTCGACGCTCCTCTGTCCCTACAACCTCTGCTTCTCTTGCTCTCACCGCGGGTCACGCGCGCAAGATGTTCGATGCATTGCCTGTTTATGAACGCACCGCACGCAATGTGTGTCCTCGCTGACGGCTGCTGTTTTTTCTTCCGATCTTATTTGCAGGGTCGCATCAAGATCGACTGATGGCGGATGCCACGGCGGGAACGTCGTGGTCGGACATCCCGCTGGACCTCGCCGGCCGGATCCTCCGCCGCCTGCCTGCCTCCACTGGTGCGCCGCCGCGCGCGAGGTCCCACTGCCCTCGCCGCTGCCGCTGCTCGTGCTCCCAGACGGTACCGTGTACAGCCTCCCTGGGGCAGCGAGCCGCTCCGCTTCCCTGGCTGCACGGGCTATGCTGATGCCTGTGGCAACTGGCTCGCCTTCTCAACCGAGGACGGCTGCTTCTGGAGGGATCCGTTCACCAACGCCACAGTGACACTTCCTCACGGCGGTGACAGTGAGACACAGCTCTCATGGTTGGAAATGGAGGATGCCCCCGAGAAGCTGACTATGTACAAACTGGTGTTCTGCTCCCATCAACTCGTTGCTGGATTCATCAGGTTTCAGAACAGTGCCAAGGTTGCCGTGTGCCAGCCAGGGGTGGCCTCCTGGTGCTCAGTACGTATGGATGGCCTGTTTTCGCTGTCTGATGATATGGCATTCCACCAAGGAAAGCTCTACATCCTCAATAATTGTGGCCTTTTTGTAATCGACATCAGTGTGGACCACAGAACGGGAGATCCATGGATTTCTCGAGTTCGGCGAGTAATCATCGGCGCCATGATTCCTACTCCTACAGTTACGGGCATACATCAAAATGTAGCCCAGAGGATGCTCTACCTGGTTGAATTGGAATCACATGGCACGTTGATGATGGTGCACAGGAAGACATCTGACAGTGTGGAGGATAGGACCCAGATGGTCAGTGGCGGGCTCATTTATCCCATCCGGGCTTTTTTCGAGTTTGAGGTGTTCATGGCACACTTCCAGCAGTCAAAGTGGACCAAGGTGACAACTATTGGCAATGACCAGGTGCTTTTCCTGCGGAGGCGGTGCTCCATGTTCGTCCCGCGTCTCTTCAGAGGAGATGCCGGGAGACCGCATTGTCTTCCTGGATAGAGATGATGAGGACCATGACTTGTATCGAGAGGGGGGCTTTGATTCTTGCAAGGTCTATGACATGAGAGACGGACTTGTACGAAGAGGGGGCTTTGATTATTCTTGCAAGGTCTATGACATGAGAGACGGGACTGTCTCGCCCTTTGTACCAAGTGTGCGTTGGGAGTGTGGCTCTGTGCCTGCAACGTGGCTCTTCCCTCATGTTTGAAGTGATGCTGTCATTAAGATTGCTATTGTTAAATTATCACTCACTCTGGTGTTTATATTTTCATGCTCAATTTGTCAGCGTGTTGCTTGAGGGTAGTGATTTGAACTTACTATGAGGGTATCAGTTTGATTTGAAACATGTTGGATGTTAAGTAAGCATATCTCTGTTATATTATTTTGGGTTGGGAATGGAATGATCCATGTGGAACTAAGGCAAGCTTATAATTTAATCATCTTATGACAATGATGCTTTTATTGGCCATGTTATTAGTCACATGTTCCTGAAGCAAATGGAATGTATATGCTGTTTTTTTTTTTTTTTTTGAACTAGCATCTCATTAAATTTTGTGATCCACGGTGCATGCCATTAAGCTTCAGATCAAAATGCCATCTGATAAGTGTTTTCCTGGAATCATGTCCGCTGTACAGCCCTGATGGTCTTACATAGTAATCTGAGATAACAGCGAGGACTGTAGAGGTGGAAAGGAATGGGAGTTCTGTGCTACTTCAGCTGAAATCATCTGAACTGAACTATGGCTCAACTGTAATCCATATATAGGCAATTTGTTGTTGTACAAAAACGGATACATTTAAAATGAAATGATATTTATTTTTAAAAAATAGCAAAAAAGACTAGGATATATTGTGTCTCAGCCCTGAAATGATATTTGAAAAGGCCAAAAAAAGGAAAAAGAATTGTGTGTTTGTTGTTGTACAAAAAAAACAAATAATTGAAAATGAAACTATATTTTCAAAAGCAAAAAGGGAGAAAATGTGAATTCTGTCTCAGCCCTGAAATGGTATTTTGAAAAGAAATAAAGGAAAATATTTTTTTGTTGACAAGGAGATATCTCGAGAAGAAGATCCATGTGGCCAAGTGCCTCCTTGGCATTCACTACTACAGGATTGATTTTTCGCGTGGTGTTTGAATTTCATTTTCCGTGGCGGGCATTTGAGAAACCGCCACGGAAAATACCCCTCGATTAACCGTGGCGGTCATTTTCTATTAACCGTGGCCGGTTTATATGTCCGCCACGGTAAATAGATTATCGTTCCAAAATTATACTTTACAAAGACGACCCCTCACACATACTCCAATGACTAACCATCACCTCCCTCTCCCAAGGTGCCTATAGCTGACCTCGAGTCTCTTCTGGCCTAGGACCACAACTCTCATGTGCCTGAAGACTCTCTCTTCAATTCAAGAGAAACCATATCCCCAATATCTCTTATCATCCATCACCTCCTACCTGGCCCCTAGCTCTCAGTCTCCTCACGATGATGGATAACCTTCAAACAAATCTCTAGTGCCCAAGAGATCTACAAGTTTGTAGTTGATTTTTTTCATCTAAAATCATGTTGGGTCCCAAAATCATTTTTTACATTTTGTGATTTTGAAATTTTCAAACCAACTTAGGTGGAGAGACGCCCTAAATCAAAGTTATGACAATCAATGAGATCCAAAACTTTGCAGTTCAAACCTTTTCTATTTGAAAATATTTAGAACCAAAATGTGCATTACACAATTCATGAAAGTCAATGATTTTTAGGGACAGTCCATCGGCTAGCTAGTCTCTTTTTATATTTTGAGGAGCAACCATCGATTTCTTGAACCAGAAACATAGCACTTCTAAAAAGCGTTGCTTTAGAAGTGTTGTGATATACCACTATTCTTTCTTAGTCCATTTGTGCATATTTAACAAAGACCTATTGTGCTCTAGCTTGGCAAATATGAAATATATTAAATGAAAGTAGTGATTTTTGTTCATAAAGAAAATTGTGAGTGGTCCAACAATTTTTTCTAAAAGAATGGCAAAAGCTTTGCCCGCGAGTTCTATTAATAAAAGAAAGAATAAGGCAAGCGCCTGCTCATTTTTGAATGGAATCTGAGCCAAAGAAACCCAAGCAACTGGGGAGAGTGTCTTACTCATCCCGTACAACTCTGGAACAACTCGACTCATGCTGCCACTTGCAGCTTGGTCGAAATCTACCCAACTAACAACTACGTGGCCAAAGAAGTAAAAACACCCAACTAAGACACCTCAACTAGAAGACAACCGTCCGCCCTTGGAGTAACGAGTAGCATAGCACATCAGCGCAGGGGAAGCGCCATTACTGACGGGCAGGATGCGCACAACGGAAGCCGGATGCCTAGCAAAGCCTTCAAGAAGGAAACGACGCCATCGGCGTCGACAAGCTAGCCCGAAGAGGGAAGGTTTTCACCTGCAAAATCCAGCGCAATTGGAGGAGAGGGGTAAAAGATGCCTCCAAGGAGGGCACGACGTCCACAGTCTTTGTCGTCCGGGTTTTACCCGACCACAAGCATCCTCCATACCCGCCATTCACGGAGTCCCACGGAGGTAGCCCGACCCTAGGAACCATCCCGAGCAGGGGAAAAGGATGGTACGAGGAGAAGAGGGCCAGGATCAGAAGAAGCCCACAATCATCTAGCCCACCATCGTCCTGACCCTTGCCATGTAGCACCAGCACCCAACTCTGTCGGACCTCTAGCAGCTCACTACGAACTTCCACCATCAGCACGCTAGATCCAACAGAGGAGCGTCAGCCCCGACCAAAAAGGACAAAGCCGACCACCACTGCCACATCCGTTCCCAGTACCACTAGCCTGAAGGGTGCCGTAGATTGAGCTGCCACCCCCGACATCGGTGGAGGCGGAGAGCACCACTATTGTTCCGTGCTTGGACAAGACGCCCAGAGGGGGCAAACTCGAGCGGACCCTGGATCCGCTCGCACCACCAAATCAGGACCCTCGAATCCAAATATCAAGGAAGCTAGAGAAAACCCCATACTTTGTATGCCCCTAGCCCACCAAAGATTTAAGGACCGGCCAGGGAAACCTTAGCGAGGGATGGACCAATCAAACACTCGATCAACAAAGTGAACTGATTCCCAAAACCCTTGATAATAGCTAGCCATATGCTCTCTCTCTCTCTCTCTCTCTCTCTCTCTCTTAAGAACTCGTTTGAGCATTCTAACATGAAGAATTCTTTGCTAGAAGTAGGGCTTCAAAGCCCAAACCAAGATAAACCTTCTTGTGTCTTGAGTGTTAACAACAAAAGTCACAACCACTCATCACTAGTAGTGGTTACAAACCCATGAAAATTGGTGCACTAAATAGGAAGTGTCATTTGTGTTCACTGATCTTTAGTGGCCAACATCGCCAACGGTTCCAGAGTTTGTGGGCACCACCTGGCTTTCACTTCTGTGACGAGGACTTCCCCACTGCACCACCTTCCTTCGTGGCCAAGCTCTCACTTTGGGAGTGACTACTTCATTGATCATCGAGGTGAGGGTGGAGCGGTGGAGATCCGCATTCGCACTGGCTAACTTAAAGGTCCTCTCTCACCGCATCTATATATCATGGTTTAGGCCTAAACCCAGCTGTGGGAGATCGTCGCCAAATGTTCTGCACTTTGGCCAACTTTCACACCAACTCACCACTAGAGAGGGGCTGCCACACTTCTAGTGCATCTTCAATCTCCCCTATAGGATCGGAAATGCGGCCTCCATCTTCTACTTTGAGCCCACTTAGTTGATGAGTGAGAGGCTTCATATGACGTCATACTCACAAGTGCTATCGGAACCAATGTCACCTCGGATTTCATTGTAAAGAAATTCCACGAGTTAAAAATAACACTAAAAATACTTAACAATAAAAATTCCACATCTTCCACGTTGGGGTGCTCAAGCGATTCCATGGACCAGCGCCACCAGCGGAGATACCGCCGCTGCCCCCTCTTTAGCACGGTCGACTGCTGCCAGATCGCCCTCCGCCGTGGCCGCCGTGGAGTCTAGGACGTGCTTTTGTGCAGTGGCCGAAGCTACATGGGAGCCGGTCAAAGTGTTCCGGGCAGCTCATCCATCCTTTCTAGAGGACGAGCTGTTTTCGGAAGTGGAAGGAGATGTTATCTGTGGCAATTAAGACTTACGAACGGCGCCACAAGCCACCGAGTGGCTGATGACCAGGCGCAAGGGGGAGCCGGTCACCATGGCGCAGTCAATTAAGGCGCTAGGAATAGCAGTGCCAAGCATGCACGGCAACCATGCAAGCGCTTAGAATAATTCTAGTGGCCTGTCTTGAGTTAATTTAGGAGTATGTCCTGTTTGTAATTACTAATTAGCCTGAGATTGAGATTATTCTCTCTTGCTCTTGGGCTTCCTGTTCACCAGCTAGCTAGTTGTTGTCGCCACTGTCCTAGCAAGCGTTTTAAGGTTTCTTGGGCCAAAACACCATACTTTGTATGCCCCTTGCCCTACGAAGATTTAAGGACTGGCCAGAAACCTTAGCGGGGATGGACCAATCAAACAATCGATCAACAAATTGAACTGATTCCCAAAATCCTAGATCAAAGCAAGCCATATACTCTCTCTCTCTCTCTCCCTCCCTCCCTCTCTCTCTCTCCTCTCTCTCTCTGTCTCGATTATAAGAACTCACTTGAGTATTCTAACATGCAGAACTCTTTGCTAGATGTAGGGCTTCATAGCCCAAACCAAGATAAACCTTCTTGTGTCTTGAGTATTAACAACAAAGTCCTAATCACTCATCACTAGTCGTGGTTACAAGCTCACGACAATCGGTGCACCAAGTAGGAAGTGTCATCTCTGTTCATTGATCTTTAGTGGCCCATGTCACCACCGGTTCATGAGTTGGAGGCACCGTCTAGCTTTCACTTCTCTAACGAGGACTTATCCATTGGCACCACCTTCCTTCCTGGCCAAGCTCTCTCTTTGGGAGCTACAACTTCATCGATTTCTACAATGATTGCAAAAATCCTCGAAAACGATCCAGATCCTAAGACCATGGCAGAGTGCAAAAAACGCTCGGGCTGGAACCATTGAAAGGATACAAGCCAAGCAGAAATATCCTCGCTCTCTAAAAGGAAGTTGTTCTCTCAATACCTACAGCACCCAAAGTATTCTCTATGGGATTCAATTGGATTTTCATACAAAAGTGGAATGAGAACAACGAGGTGGTGAGATACAAAGTGAGACTTGTAGCACAGGGGTTCATGGATAGACCCGTCATTGATTTCAATGAGACATATTCTCCAGTTATGAATGGAATAACATTCTGACATCTTATATCTATGGTCGTACAAAATTGTCCATCTATGCAGTTGATGGATGTAGTGACTGCATATCTTTATATTTCACTTGATTTGGACATATATATGATGGTTCCTGACGCAATCTCTATACCAAATCAAAATGCAAGTCACAACATGTACTTGTGTAAAGCTTCGAAAGTCACTCTATGGCTTAAAGCAATCGGGAAGGTTGTGGTATAGCTTTCTTAGTGAATACCTTCCGCAAAAGGGATACACTAACAAAGATGATTGCCCGCGTGTCTTCATCAAAAGGTGTCAAACAAGATTTTGCATTATATCTATGTATCTTGATGGTTTAAATATCATTGGCAACCAACAAGATATTGATGGGGCATGCAAACATCTAAAGACGGACTCGAGAGTTGAATGATTTGGGTAAAACTAGATTATTCTTAGGCCTACATTTTGAGCACCTTCCAATTGGAATCTTTGTGCATCAATCTACCTATTCCCAAAAAACTATTGGAGAAATTCAATATGGACAAAGCATATCCTTCCAAACCCCCAAGGTTGTTCGGTCTTTAGAAATGAAGAATGATCAATTTAGACCTTAGGATGACGTATGGGGAGGAAATTATGGGACCCCATGTTCCATATCTTAGTGCCATTGGAGCTCTAATGTATCTAGTCAATAGCACCAGGCCAGACATTGCATTTGCAGTGAACTTGCTAGCTAGACACTGCACTACTCCTACTAAAAGACATTGGACGAGGAGTAAAACAAATCCTCAGATATGTTAATGGCATAAGAGATCTTAGACTATTCTTCAAAATGGGCCCAAATTCTAACTAGGTTGGATACATTGGCGTTGGATATCAATCTGATCCTCACAATGGTAGATCACAAACAAGCTTTGTATTTTTATACAATGGAACAACCGTTTCATGGACGTTTTCCAAACAAACTTTGGACTACATCCACAAACATTCTAAAAAATAGTCGCACTATATGTGGCTTCACGAGAATGTGTTTGGCTTTGCGTAATGACCAGCCACATACAACAAGTCTTGTGGTATTGGTGCTAGCGAAGCACCAACCACTATCTATAAAAAGATAATGCAACTTGTGTTACATAGATGGAGACACGCTATATCAAAAGAAACATCAATAAGCATATCTCTCTAAGTTGTTCTATCCTCATGAATTACAACAAAATGGAGAAATTGATATCTTAAAAACTAAACCATTTGATAATCTCTTTGTTCACCAAGTCCCTACCCGGCTTCCTCATTTGAGAAATGTGTTAAAGGAATTGGTATGTGATGTACGTAACTTAGAGATTTGTAAGGTTCTGGGGGAGAAATCCCCTAGATGTTAGCTTGTCCAAACCAACATATTACACTCTTTTTTCTTCATGAGTTGTTCCTCATAAGGTTTCTCATTCGTTGTTTTCCCCATGGGGTTTTTAGAAGGGATATCAAAGTCATATATTGTCCTTTGAACTACTGATGAGTTTTCTCCTAAAAAGGTTGTCATATTTGAGTTTACAATGAGATAATGATCATTATATGCTATACCTTTGTCCTTGTTTTCCCGATGAGTTTTAAGGAGTTTTTCATAGTCTATCCATTTGTATTTTTCCTAGTTTTTAGCCTACAGAAATTTTTGGGGAACAATACCATTCATTAATCTCAATGTAACACCCCAAATTTTGCAATTTTTGAAAATAGGTTAAATTGATTTATTTATGAACTTTGTGAGCATCCCAATTTAGGTAAATAATAAACTTTGAGAAATAAAATGAAATATAAGGCCTAGATACATGTTTGTGCACTCATGCCGCTGCATATGTATTTTTGAAATGTGTGGTTTTGATCAAATTTGAAAAGAAATTCAAAATCATTTGAAAAGAGTCTTTGCAAAATTCTGAAAATAAAAGAAAAAGGAAATCTTCTCTTTCTCTCTTTTTCAGCCCAGCTGACCCTTCCCCTACCTCCCTACGCGAGTGCCGCCGCCGTTACTACCTCCACTTGAAAACCGTGCCTTGGCTCTCATCATGGGTCAAAGCCCAACCATCCTCCTCTCCTTTGTGATCCAAAATGAAGCCCAACCAGCCCTATAACTCTTCCTCTCCCCTCTCCCACGTCACCCCTTGGCAGCACAAAAATATCCACCAAAACATGAAAATATCAAGTGTTGACCCCTTGCCTTCCTACCCCTTCACCTTCCATCCTCTTCCCCTCATATACACCTCCCCCATACCCTCTCAACCCTTCTCCTTCAGTTCCACACGTCAAGGACAGAGGAGGGAAGACCCTACACCTTCTCCTCCTCCCCCATGGCTGCCCCGATCAACTGCAACGCTAGAAGGAAGCCATGTCGCACCACATCATCGTCACCGATCATCGTTGATGCGTCTCATCGCTCCACCAAGCCATTACCCATGGTGAGAACACTCCATCATCTTCTCCATCTTGTTTTTATATTCCTTGCCACGTATCATGAGCCATGGATGACGTATGGTTGATCCCCGGTGAAGTTTACCCATGATACGTGTTGCTGTCCTCGCGGCCAGCGTTCCTGCTGCTTACGGAATTGGCGTTCCTCGCTGTTTCCTGGCTTGGATCATCAAACCCTTTGGTGAACATGTAGATAACATCCTTGAACACATCTCCATAAAAGGGATTTGCCATATAGGTTGTGAAATCAGAGATATTGTCATCACCGTGCCTGCTGTTCCTGCTGCCTTGACAGATTTCAGCTCTGTGTGCTTTTGGCGTTCCCCGCTAATCCACTGACCAAATCATCAAGCCCTTGAACCTGCATGTCCATAACATTCTTGAACATGATCCTGCTAGTTTGTTTGGCTCTCCAATCCCCTATGGCCGAGGTATCAAAGCCGAAGTGTCTGCTACCGCTCCTGTCCAAACAGCAACCCATCCTATTTTTACAACCTCGTTCCCCGTTGATCCATCAAACCATATGATGAATCCTTTGGATATAATATAATCTATATTGTTGCACATGCCTCTACAAAGTTTCGTGGCCATATCATAAAATTTGAAAGAGATATATCCCTATGTTGCGCTCGTTGTCCCTGCTGTCCCTCAGCCGCGCTGATGTCGGTTGGCATACACGTTCCCGTTGAATCTCAGCAGCAATTGTCATGCCATTCGACCACAATGTATACCATAAAGTCACACACATATCTACAAGTTTTCTTGTCCATATGCACCACAACATTAGAGTTATAAGCATCGCTATGTCGCTGCTCCTACCATGCCAACATCTACGCAATGCCTTTGTTTGTCATCTTGCTCCTTAGCTATCCGGTGATCCAAATATCATACCCTTTTGTCACAATATGCTTCTCGTCCTGACTCCACCTTGCAAACCTAAATCCAATTGTTCCCATATATACCCATCAACTTTCACACCTTTTAATCGTGCCTCCTGTTTTTGTTAGCTTATGCGCACACGATCGTAAAACAAGTCGTACGCTTTTAAACCTTTTATCTTGTTTTCTTGATGTTGGTGTACTGTTCTAATATAATTCTATTGTTTGCTTCATGCATGATTGTCTTTGGATGCGTGTTGTTGCTATATCGAGATTAGATGGTGAGCTTGACGTGGTGATCTGGAATACGTTGACGATCAAGAAGGATTTTCTCTTGGAGCTTTGGACTTGAAGAAGGATCGATATTAAGGCAAGTATAGTTTTGGGATATGTTAACTTTAAACTATGATCATATGACTTGATTAATGTTTATGCACTGAACATTAAATGTGAATTGTTTAGCAACATGTGGAATTGTCTATATTAGCGTCTCCTGAAAAACAAACAGAACCGTGAGGGCTAATGGGCTCTGGTTTTAGTTCAAGATGAGGACCTTGTTTAACTTGTTAGGGTTACCGAAAGGCGTTAGGGTAAAACAGACTCGTGGATCCCGTGGAGGGTTGTATCACACGGAACTGCCGCAGACCGTGGATCGCCGATTGTGTCACACACGGATGACGGAAGATACCTAGCAGCCCTAGCATGTTAGATGAACCTTTGAAATACTTCATAGTGAACCCTCGCAGATCTACCTCGGTAGTGGGTCAAGAGGTCGACGGCCTCGGGCGTAGGGCAATTCACGGCTCACGGTGAAAGTAGTATACACCTCTGCAAGTGAGTAAAACTGGTATATCACCGTGCTCACGGTCATGAGTGGCCTTGGAACCTTTGCATTAAAGATAATGACCTATGCTTGTTTAATAGTTCATAATTTATCGTTTATGCTTTACATTATTATGCTATAATGATCATGATATATGGATAAGATATTGCCTTGCTATATTTGCTGAGTTCGACATGGACTCACTCTTGCAATTTCCCCCACCTCAGTCTGTTGGCAAAAGTCACATGGAGAATGGATGAAGATACTAGTTCTTGGCATACGGAGCCCCCAGTCAACTGTCCCTGAAGATAATGGAGCCCGAGAAGTTTAGCAACTCTTCCGCGTTACTCTGATAAATTGTGAGTGGTTGTTTAGTTATGTTTACGCTTTAAAGCATTGTTTTCTGATATTTAACTGTTCTATGTTATATGTGTGGACTTCCTAGGCACACATATGGCGAGTCTGGTCTTCCTTAGAAAACCAGGCGTGACACTCAAGGACGCATTCGGTCGAGGGGGAGTGCAACAAATATATTTTTAACGGGGTGATCTCAACTATATCATTGGATTCCCCCTCGGGTCCATGCAAACCACACGGTCCTGTTGTATGGGGGAGTT
This sequence comes from Hyparrhenia diplandra, assembly GCA_015847255.1. NCBI lineage: Eukaryota > Viridiplantae > Streptophyta > Magnoliopsida > Poales > Poaceae > Hyparrhenia > Hyparrhenia diplandra. The sequence goes on along the minus strand of JADLZK010000423.1, from coordinate 571,677 downwards.
CCCTCGATCCCAAGATCTTCTCGGACGCAGGAAGACTTCCCCGTAAAGGTCGTAACCTATGGGGGACTCCTCATCTGCGGACGTGCGTCATGGTTGCATAACGGAAGAGTTTTCTCCTCGTAACCTTCCCCCTACTGTGTATAAATACTCCAGTGATCAATGGAATAAATAACAAGTTCTCTCGCTACTTACATTGTGTCTCTCTTTCACTTGCTCGCAAATTACTTGCAACACCAAACACTAGATGAAATGGTTCATCTCACCCCGCAACCAAACACATCCTTAGCAACCAGACAGCTATTGTTGCTGATGAATTCTAAGTCAACTGTCTACTTGCTTTTGAATATAGAAGTGTGAACTCAATTTGTCGGCAGCTGACAAATTCTGTCATTGAAGAATGAAGATACCTTTCTCGGTACTTTCAAGTGGTGCTAGTATAACGCAATTCTAACCTTCCTCTGCGCTTCTTTCACATGGATTAGGATTTGGGGAGGATGCATTTGGACGACTTTACTTGACAAAATGTCGTCTCATCTATGGCTTGACTTGACTGGACGATCAACTTGCAGAAGGTACTAAGATGACTACTAGTACTTGTTGGAGGATGTATAGTACTTGTTGTTGCCACCATTTCACATGGTTCCACATGTGAGCCGCTAAAGAATCCTGCATCCTCCGGTCCTCCCCACACCGGTTGTAACTGGTGTCACGCAGGCCTGTCTTGCCAGTTCGTCCTAAATCATTGAGTAGGTGTAACAAAACTTCTTTTATTTCTGCTTAATGAAATACGTGTGAATATTAATGAAATAAAATTGTAAGATAGAAAAATAAGATTGTAGTGTTGCAAATATGTATATTCATTTAGCTTGGCATCTCAGATTAAAGAACTGATTTCCTATTTCATTAAAATTAAGGTTCAAATGTTTTTTCACACTAGTGTTTAAATAATGTCAACCTGAAATTCTGTAAAATATTAGTTTTGATATCTTTTTTTCACAAACTTAAAAACACTGTTTAGTTTTGATACAGAAAAATATTACACCATTGAAGGTGTGAAAAATCTGAATTCAAGTATGGAGCCTCAGCCAATATATAACGAGGGCTGTTAATTTTCCATGAGACGTTGAAAATTTATCACATAACGTGGCACCACTGGCAGCCCACAGACTCCGATCCAGTTGCTTTAATATTAATAAGAAGAAATTGTCAATTTGTCAAAAAAAAAAAAAAAAAAGGAGAAATATCAAGTAGGCCTACTAGACAGCTGAGTGTGGTTAGCGTCTCATGGATGCGTATGCAACGAACTTATTGTCCAATCATGCTAGTGCAACGAACATGCATGGCATGATGTCCAGCAAATACATACTAGTACGAAAAATACAATAATGCACGCAGACTTGACCCGGCCGATAAGGTGCCCGGCTAGAATGTATAGATCGAGACTCACGCTCGTGAGATTGACGTTGACTTCTTTAAAAAAACATGGTAGTAGTGTATTGACTTTGAGTAATACCGAAATGCTAGACCCTCTTTAGCAAGGCTTCAAGAGAGACTTCACCAGTGGATTTTGTGTCTTTTTGGAAATCTACCAAACACTTACATACAAAAATGTGAAGAAAAGAACCATGAAAAAGTGGTGAAGTCGGAATCGTTTTAGTTTAGAAGACCAAGCCACAAAAATGTGCCTTTTATTTTCTGACTTCACAATTTTTGAGAAGTCAAGGCCCTACCAAAGAGGGCTTTAATCACTATGAAAAAGATATTTTTGAAGGAGAAAAGTATTTTCAGATGCAGGCAGGGACTAACCACCTCTGTTGTAGCCTTGTAGGCATCTGAAGTTCTAAAGTCGCCCAATTTTGTTAATATTGTTTACAGAGGTGGGCGTGTTAAGACATCGGTCACAATTAATAGTACCCAGAAAACCCAGACACTAATATTGTTCATAAAGCTAGGCGGTGCGTTAAGGTAACTACCTTTCTATTAAACCAAAAAAAAAAAAAAAAAAAATCTTGTTTGCTTTAGGATTTGCACCTATGACTCTCAACTACTCTCTACCGCTACAATATACAATTATATAAATATATATATATGCTATCTTTTTATATAAATTTTGTAATATTGTATCAAATATATTTCGCAATAAATAATCACAAATAAAAAGTTTTAACTACAAAGTTTTAAATCTTATCAAGCACTACAATTTTGGTATAGGAAGTGTCTCCATCAAAGATTGTTTGAAAGTTTCAAAACTTTGAACCTCAAATTATTAGAACTTAAAATAAATATTTGGGACTCGAACAATTTCAATATAAAACTTATCAACTACAAACTTGTAGATGGGGTCGACCACTGCAGTTTTGATGTGTACATTCAAGGTTGTTTTAATATTCTAAATTTTGAATTTCAAAATGCAAGGATTTAAAACACATATTTGAGATTGTAAACAACTTCGAATAAAAACTTGTCAACTACAAACTTGTCAATATACAAAACTGTTTGAAAATTTCAAATTTTAAATCTGAGAACTTAAAACAAAATTTATAGTTTCAAATAAAATAATTTATCAACTAAAAGTCCGTCTCCATAACTTCATATGAAAAGTTATGAATTATATTTTACGCAACTATTAGAAGCGGGTTTCATATATAAGAGTATCATCTCTGTTAGTCACCTTAAGAGTATCACCTCTGTTAATGGATTACTACAAAGACATATGTCCAAAGACAATTGCCTCTGTAAATAGTGAGGTGTGTTTGCTTGAGACCAGCTTCCCCATTTACGGGCTCCTAAAACTACTTGCCACACTTTCTCATCCATAAAGCCTTTCTCTCCTAAAATTCTTTTTTAGTTGTGAATGTGATGCACGCAGGCCACTCCTGTGAATGATTTCTACCTACCTAGCACTTCCATGGTGCTGTGCCATTAGTATAACTAGGAGAATTCCCAGCGTTGCCGCGGGTATTCAAAATAAATTTTGATTGCATAGAGAATAAATTGAATTAGAATAGGAAGAGAATTACCTTTTAGAAAAGGAGGAAGAGATTTACCTTGATACTGATGTGCTATATATTTGTTCAAATCAAGTCCTTAAAAATTTATAGTGTTCCCCAGACATCATTAAATTAAATTAGAATGCATAAATAGTTAATTACATAGAGTCATGCAAAACTGAACTGATAAGGAAATTTGAATGATAAAGGAGAAACATGTAAACATATTAGAGAAGATATGAAAGTGGATAGCCATCATAGAAAAAAAAAAAAACTTTATATCTCTTCATCCGTGTGAGGAATAGATGACCATTCAACATTCATGGACCATGAGATGAGGTTTTAAACCTGTAACAAATAAAAAAATTCAATTAAACTCTATCAAGGATAGAAATTCGAAATGAAAATTATAATGGAAGAAACCTAAAGAAAAAAACTAACATTTAAAAAAGAAAATTATTTGTTCTCATAGGGTAAAAGTCAGGATATATGGATTAGTGGGTTGCAGTTTACGATCGATATAAATTAAGCACAATGATCAGCTTGGTACCTGAGAAAACTTAGGCTGCGGCATCTGCTCCATCTCAAGCCTTTTCTCTACACAGATGGTTGCATGATGTCATGGTGATGATCTCCTACCGCTGATATTAAAAGGCAAGCTGAATTTGACATAAAAAAGGAACTCGACCTCGACCTCGACGACGGCAATGGCCACTGCTCAACAAAGGGAAATGTATGGGACTATGCGAGGCAAGCTTGGACTATTTAAGAAGCCAAAGAGGCTAAGAAGGCCAATAGACACCTGGTTCCAATGCATAATTAGTCTTTTGGTGTGCCTTTGGGTGGTCCAATAGAATTGATTGCATCAGATGTGCATGGCAAAGTGACGGACATGATCAATAGCGCAAGAGGAGAACCATGCATGGCTGGAAGGGAGTGGATGCATGTTGCTTGTTGGTGCCTTGGTGGATGAGTAAGTGGGATGATATGTACGGCGGCAGTTTTTGATGATGTGGCTCAAGGAAAACATAGAGAATTCCTAAGTGGGGGTTTCCCATATAGGTGTAGTAGATGTTGGTCAACTACATGCTAGGTCGTCGTCGTGTCGATCTTATCAAACTCATCCTCCACAGCTAACTGAGGCCACCGCTCGGCATGACATTGCCCGAGAGATCAAGGACATTAAGGAGCGCGTCAAGGAGGTCGCTGAGCGCCGTGACAGGTCAGGCAACACATCAGACTCACAATTCAATTTTCCTCTACTGCACTCTCGTCGTCTTGCAATGTATGTACCAATTGGTTTTTTTGGGTCTTTTTTTCTCCCCTCTGCAGGTATAAGGTTGACACAACTTTGGGCCATCAGGATAAGGACCCTCGCATGGCAACTTATCTGGGCGGGGTGACCAACCTCGTCGGTATGGATGAGGCAAGGGAAGAATTAATCTTTAAGTTAACGAAGGGAGATGACGACATGTCTGCACAGAAGCCAAGGATAGTCTCTATAGTTGGATTTGGAGGACTAGGCAAAACAACACTCGCAAAAGAAGTGTATGAAAAGCTTAAAGTGAATTTCGACTGCACAGCATTTGTTTCAGTGTCTCGGGATCCAGATACAAAGAAAGTTCTCCAGGATATCCTTTATGAACTTGATCGCAGAATGTATGGGGACATTCAAAGCAAAATGTTGGATGATAGAAAGTTGATTGATGAAGTCCAAAGATTCATCAAGAACAAGAGGTATGTGCCATTTAGCATGCATGTTTCATTAATGAAAGATTAACAACAAGGGTTAAAAGATATATACTGTTTCCGTCTGAAAAAGAATGCAATTATGACCAAATTTATATTGAATAGTATTAGCATTTATATCTCTAAATAAACTTGTTATGAAAATACATTTCGTAATTAATCTGATGATATTTATTTTATTTTATAAATGATTGTACATTTTGTATAGCTTTGGTCAAAGCTCAAATCGTTTGACTTCTCAAAATGCAAGATTTTTTTTTTTTTGGGGGGGGGGTGTTGGGCGCAGAGGTAGTACATCCCATGTGTTGTACTCAGAAGTGTAGGCTGTATTGTTAAGTAGTCTTTGGGCAGGATGACGAGGTGGCGACTGCGCTTTCAATCCTAAATACCACACTTGAGCATGTTTCACATGAAGAATCGTGCGACATAAATTGTTTCCATTTTTCAATTAAAAGATGAATTTTGAATCAGTTATCTATGGGTTCTGAAACCGACAGCTGTACTCAAGGACCTCTACTACTGCTTATCACTATTAGCTGGAACTTACTTTGTTTTTACCAGTTTAATGTAATGTCGGCTGGCTGCTGACAAGACAAAAAGATATTGGTTGCTCGGAAATGACATATCCAAATGTGTCGGCAGTACTAACCTAATAACCATGAGATGGTTTCGATACTTGCCAATTTCCGTATACATTATACATTTTTAGAAAAGGATAAAAATCATATTCCCAGTGGATTGTTTAGTTTCTTCAAAACAATATTTTATCCAACCACATGTCTTCTGTCTTCTATCATCATCTACCTATCTCACATCTATCCATATCTTGGTTCTCATGTAAACATAATTTCTTGTCTAGAAACCATTTCCTTCTATCTTTTCATTGACTTTGATGCCACATTATCTTTTTGCTTAGTTGGCCCGCTAATTATTAACATATATAGAAACCACCTTAGTTTTTAGGTTAGGATTTTCCTCAGTATGGGCACCCCTTTCATTCTTTTAGAGAACTGCTCCAATACTCCTCTATCTAAAATGTGCACAAATCTCAAAACAGACAATCTAATTAATTATTTTCTTAACTTTTTTTTTTTTCTCTTGGGTCCAGCGTGGCCCAACCCAGCCCGTCCAAACCAGCCTGAGTCCAGCACTGACCTTGCCAAGCCAGTTATGTTAGCAAATTCTTTTTATGACGATTGTTGTTGTTGTTGTCATAGTCGTCATGTGTTGACACAAACTAGGGTTTGCACCAACACACCGGGAGGACCTTGGACGCTCACGAGGTTGCGATCAACCTGTAACTAGCAGCAAGACTCACAACTTGATCACCAAAACCGATCTAAAGAACGGTAGAGGCGATGTAGAACTTGATCTCGGCTGCGATGACTTCGGAACGACCTCTGAAAGGATCCGTCTGGAGGAGCGCACGCGAAGGGTCTCCTAGGATCGGCAAGGCCACCTAGAACGCCGGCGAAATTCGTCGAGAACATTGTCGAACAGCAGATTAGGGTTTGGAAAAGAGTAAAAGTAGAGGTAGGGTTTGTGTTTTATCGATTGGATATAGATGGGATCAAATCGGCCATGAACCTCTCATTATATAGAGGGGGTGGTCTTATCCCCTTAGGAACCACCTTAGATACGTTTCCAAGCATCAAAACCTTCTAAAACCAATTAGGAAAGAGATCGGTTCGGTTAAGTCACGGCGTGCGCGTGAAAACATGCGCCGGGACGCCCGATTTTCACGCGCTGACGCAGTCGAGGGACCCCTGCGTCGCGCGGCGGCGCGACGCGCGGCGCCGACGCAGGGTGCCAGCGCCCGGCGTGCGCCTAGCGCTGATCCAGCATCGCCAGCGGGCGACCTCGCGCCGGGCGCCCGTGGCGATGGCGCCCGACGCGCCAGAACAGCGTCCGCACGCGCTCGCCCAGCGGCGTCGGTGCGTCGGTTGCCCCAGCGCCCCCGACGCGGCTTGGCGCAATCCTGGCGTCCGACGTGTCGCTGGAACCAAGAGACGGCCTCCTTTGCCGGATTTTCTAAGCCTCGTGCCGCCGTTCCTTCTTGGCCATGTTCCAGGGTCATTTTGACACGTTCAAATCATCAAAATAGTACATGGACATTTCCCGGTGTCAACACCATGCATTAATGATTATCACTGCTGTTGTAATCATTGTTGGTACAGTACATCCTTTTTAGACGCATAAGACAGATTTAGTAACTAATGGATTATGCACCTTCATCTTGTTAGGTATTTCATTGTTATTGATGACGTGTGGGAGCTAGCATCATGGGAAACCATCAAATCGGCCCTTGATGTCAAAAATTGTGGAAGTAGAATTATCACAACTACTCGTAATGTTGATGTTGCCAAAGTAGCTGGTGGGATTTACAAGATGCGACCACTTTCGTACACTAACTCCAAAAGGTTATTCTTTATGAGGATATTTGGTGACAAAAGAAAATGCCTTGATTACCAATGCGACGAGATATCAGATAAATTTTTAAAGAAGTGTGATGGTATACCATTAGCTACCATAACGGCTGCTAGTTTATTGGTGGGAAAACAGAGGGAAATATGGTCTGAGCTATATAGTGATATTGGCTTTGGACCCAAAGATAGCAAGGAAGTCGAAAATACTATGAAGATTTTGTCTTTTAGCTACTATGATATGCCGTCACATCTAAAGCCTTGTTTACTGTATTTAAGTGCATTTCCTGAAGATTATGTTATCCGTAAAGATCCTTTGATATGGAAGTGGGTAGCTGAAGGTTTTGTCCATCCTAAAAGGGAAATTGGGTTATTTGATGTTGGAGAACAATACTTCAACGATCTTGCAAATAGAAATATGATCCAGATGGTTGAGTCTGAAGTTGATGGCATAATAGATGGTTGCCGTGTTCATGATATGGTTCTTGATCTCATTCGTGATTTGGCACTGAATGAAAATTTCATTACTATTGCCTTCAAAAATAAATTCATTATATTAGATAATGATGAAAACACATATTCACAAGAGGAAAAGAAAGTGCATAGGTTAGCCTTCCAAAAAAGTACCATAGAGCACATTTCTCCTGAGTCATATCATGTGCATCTACCAAGAGTTAGGTCATACATTGCTAGTATGTGCATTTCTATGGCGAAGGGCAAGTTTCTTAGTTTTGGACTCCTACGTGTGCTAGCCATTGAATATTGCCAATTTAAGAATGCAATTTTGATAATATTTGCAATCTAGCCCACTTGAGGTACCTTTCTGTAAGAGGTACAGATATGCGTAAGCTCCCAGAACAAATAGGGAATCTGAAGTTTTTGGAGACACTAGATTTTAAGGAGAGTTCGATAGAAGAACTGCCATTGAGCATTGTCCAGCTGACAAAGTTGGCCTGCCTATGTTGTGGTCGGGATATAACAGCAGTGCCCGATGGAATCATCAGAAATCTGACGTCCCTTTAGCAGCTGTCAATAACTTTTGATTGGAAACACGACGCACTACTGGATGGCAGGTCTCTACCGAGCGCCACAAGCACTCGGTAAAGCGAAAAGTAGCGCTTCGGTAGAGGCTGTACCGGCGCCGCTCTCGGTGAAATACTCTCGGAAAATCTTGAACGGAAAATACTTCTACCGAGAGCTCGGCGAGGGGCCGCTCGGTAGAGCGTCTACCGAGGGCCCCAGCCCCCCTCGGCAAATAAAAGTAGACGTCGACGGCGCGTTTGCCTCCGTCGACATCCACTTGCCTCCGTCGACGTTGGATTCACCGAGTGCCAAGGAACACCTCTCGGTAGAATATCAATTCTACCGAGGGCTGCAGCGCTCGGTGAAATTTAATTTTAAGAAATTTAAAAACATTGTTTGCCGAGAGCCGCTCTCTACCGAGGGTCGCAGCTCTCGTGAAATTTAATTTTAAAAAACTTTAAAATCAAAGTTTGCCGAGAGCCCATAAGAACGCTCGGTAGATTCATAGTGTACCGAGCGTCTTGTCGGGGCGGCTCTCGGTAGAGTTATGGTCGTTCAACCGAGAGCCAGGCAGGCCCTCGGTGAATCGACCATAACTCTACCGAGCACATCCTTTACCGAGCATTTCGCTCGGCATAGTTGGGAAACTGTGTAACCTAAACCCAACTTGCCCAGCTATACCGAGCTCTGCACTCGGTAAAGTGACCATTTCCCAGCTTTACCGAGTGTTGCGCTCGGTAAAGTGACCATTTCCTTTTTTTTATTTCTGTTTTTTGCATTCCAACTTGACAAATAGTACATATAAATTATTTATCACAAATATATCACATCCATGATCCAAATATGGATACCGCCATACAATATCCATCACAAGTCATGAAGTTCGACAAGTCGGGTTCAATATCCATCACAAGTCTAGTTCCACAAGTTAGTTCCACATCATCTTTTCTAGTCCAACAAAACAAAACCATAAAAAGGTACCACACGTCCACAACTAGCTCATCAAAGATGGGGCTGCTGCTCCACGGCCGGCGAAGGAGACCCTTGATCATCATTGGGAGGAGGCGGCGCCTGGTTCGATCCCGCCGAAGCCGGCTGCACAAAGGAGAAGAGGTTGCATGTTGAGGTTGCATGTGTTAAGACGTGATCCAGATCCACAAGCAAAGCAAAATTGAAGGCAATTTCATACTCACGGGGAGTAGGTTGAGGCGGAGCAAACGCCGCTAGCAGGCATTGCCGGCGAGGGGCTCCCCGAGGTCCGGAGATAGTTCATGAGCTCCGCTAGCTGCTTCGACTGGGTTTCCTATTGGGCCCGAAACGCAGCCGCCTCCGCCTGCCGTTGTCGCTCTGACTCCTCTAGTCGGGCTTATAGTATTTCAATCCAATGTTTTAGTAATGCAAACCTAATTAAGGTGTGTAAAGAAAATTGTCTGACAAAGGAATAACCTGGAGTTCATCAATACGCGTCTGTGCAGGGCTCGGCCGCGGGCGTATAGGTAGGCTACTGCTCGTGCTCTGTGAACGGAGGTGTGAGAGACTTAGCTGGGAGCTGTCGATGCAGCTGTCGGCAATCCACAACCGTCCGTGCTTTTTGCCTCCTCCCACCGCCATCACAATGTCTGCATTGATGTCTTGACTGAACGGATCAAAGTCTGTTCCATGGACCTTCTGCGCCGCCTCCGTGTAGTCGTGGATCTTTCTGTACACGTTCGGGTTGGTGTACGCCGAGGGTGGGTTGTTCAAGCTGTAGGTGACATTGGACGTCGCATTGCCCTTGTGGGACATGCAGAATGCCCCAAAGTCGTTGCACTCCTGCCCTGGGTGTGCCGCCATCTGCGAGAAAAACGAGATGATTAGAAACTAGGCACAATTTAGCGTGACAATGGATAAAAGGCTGCACGTACCCATCTTTCTTTGTATGCGGTGAGGTTGTGGCTGCCTTGATGGTGTGCTGGACCTCCCATCGACAAACATCGCTCCCGTAAAATCCTGTGCCTATCCTGATACTCCTTTGTGAACCACCTGTCCACGATCATCTTCTAGCATGGGATATCGTTCATGCACCACTGGGGGACCATCTACATGACATATAACAAGGTTAGATGAAACATACTTATAAGCTCAAAAGCAATCAACTTTTATCGTTTTCCATGTACCTCAAGGTACTGTTCTCGGGTCAGCTCCATCTTTCTAGCTTCTGGTACCCTGATCACTGTCCCACACTTGGACCCGTAGTAGTTGATCACGCACTGGTGTTTCACCTCGTGATGCATGTCGACGATGCGCTTTCTGCAGGATCTCTTGAGCACCTCTTCCGCCCGCTCTTCATATCCCGCCAGTGGTCTGAAGAAACTCTGCATACAAATGTGATGCATCCTTAGTCACACGTTCGAAATAGTCACAAGTTTGTGCGACGACGGCTTACCCAAAAGTCCGCCATCACATGCTCCAACACGTTGCCGTGTTCGCCGTCTGGGGCGGCTTGGTAGTGGGCAGCCGTGTAGGCCGGCTCAGTCTTGCCTTTGTAAGTGACAATGCCAGAGAAGTGCTTCCTAACAAGAAGACCTAGGATGCCATTGGGGAGCGTGTGTGACCACCCGAAATAACCACCCAGTTCCTGCACAAGCAAGACAAAATATTAGTATAGAGAAAATATTTCAAATTAAAAATTGGTGATAACATCGGGACAAAATATCAATAGTTACTTACACTTGCCCATCGGGGCAAAGCACTGCCTTGTGCTGCTCGTGGGGAACTGGAGGGAGGCTCGGGGGACCTCGCAAGTACACACTGGAAGTGGCGGACCCTGAGAAATCCCCATACGGATCCCTGTCCCCGTCCCCGTCCCCGTCCTCGTCCTCGTCCCCGTCCCCGTCCCTCTCCTCGTCCCCGTCCTCGTCGGTGGTTGGCGGCACCATCTCACGCTCAAAGTCCTCCGCCGCTGGCTCCTCCTGGGGGACCTCTGGCGGCTCCACCGGCGGCACCAACTCACGCTTAGAGTCCTCCGCCACCGGCTGTCTCTTGCCCTTGCCGGGCCTCGTAGTCCTCTTGCTGGACACTGACCTCTCCCGCTCGGCACCCTTGTAAAGGGAGGACACCGGCCTCTGACGCGAGGCACTGCTGCCCACCATCTTCTTTTGATCACCTGCAATTAAACAAAACGTCGGCTCATCAGTAAAATCATTAGAGAAGGAAAAAATTAAACAAAACTTAAATAAACAAAAAAATAGTATTACATGGGATTAGCTGGATCATATGTCTCGTCGTCACTATCAACATTGTCCAAATAATCAAAACTATCCGGAGGAACGTTGTCTTCAGCGTCATTGCCTAATCGTAATCGCTCAAGCATTTGTAAGTCTTTCTCATTTGTGACCTCATCTCCAGCGCCGTCCATTTCGATCGCGTTGGGTAACTCTATCACAAATCTCCCTGGTAGCCCATCTTCTTGAAAGAACTCTCTATCATATGTGTTTGGGTCGATCAAGTTGTAATCTTCATCGTTTGGGACAGGTAGTTTACCGTGTGGTGCTACCTTATGCACAATATCCCAACCCTGAAGATACGTTTTGGTTTGGCAAGCGTATGGCATGTAATAAACCTGCACGGCCTGTTGAGCCACAACGTAGACATCGGCTCCTGAATACATGGAATCCGTCGAACCGACTAGTCTAATGTTTGGGTTCCGTCGAACCCCTTCATGACCGGGGTCAAACCAATGACATTTGAATATGACAGTTTAAGTTGCTTAGGGCCATAGAACGAAAGTTCATATATTTCTTCTAGTCTGCCGTAGTAGTCATGGTCATCATTGCCGGGCACAAACACTTCGTTGTTTGTGGTTTTCCGATTGGGCCGGCTCCATTCTTAGCTTGCCGTGTGAAAACGATATCCGTTCACATCATAACCGTTAAAGGACCTAACCCTTTTTTCACGACCTTTTGCAACTGTCTCAACTTCGGCACACATAGAGGGATCGGTTTGGGCCTCTTCCGCCCGCTCTTCATATCCCGCCCGGTGGCCCTCGTAAGGTCAACGAGAATAGATCGTCATATTATTGAAAACGTCATTTATGAACTAGAAATTGTCAAGATAAATAGAGCTAGAATGGACACTACCTTTCTTTTGAACCATGAAATAAAATCGGGGCTTCCTGCGGCACCCTGTGAAAAAAGGGTATCTTCTTCTTGCGGGGTAGGATCCCTTGATTCATGCCAGGATTGTCGAATGAATTACCTGTACCAACGAGACAAGGGGGTTGGTACAAATGAAAAGTGACGGCTTAATGAAACTAGTTCTTTGAGGGCTTACTGTCTATACGATTGAGTCTCGTCCAGGTTAGTCAACACGTATATCATGATCTTCCGCCACTCTTCATTATTCAGTTGCTTAGTGCTCCAACCACTTGAGGTTCCGAGTTGGCCTCGGAAAAGGCTGAGGGTCGATTCATTTTCACCGGCATTGTATCGAGGGAGTGGATTATGCACGCTGGGTAGCTTCTCGATGTAGTATTTCTGTGTGAAGTTTGACACCTCCTCCACTAGATATGCCTCTACAATGGAAGCCTCAGGTCTGGCTTTATTTCTACATTTTCTACGTACGGTCTTCAGAACTCTCTCGATTGGATAGATCCAACGGAACTGCTGTGCCCCCCATACGAGCCTCATATGGGAGGTGCACGATCAAATCTTTGATCGGCCGCGAAGAAACCGTGGGAAAGACCTTCTCCAACTGACAGAGCAACACAGGTGCCATTTTTTCCAAGCCTTTGATGACGGTGGGAGATAGCTTTTTGGCAAAAAGCTGGCGGAAGAAATAGCTCAACTCTGCCAGCAATAGCCATAGATTCTCAGGGACATAGCCTCGGACCATCGCCGAAAGCAGCCGCTGAATCCATACGTGGAAGTCATGACTCTTGATCCCATTGACTCGAAGAGTAGATAGGTTCACTCCCCTCCTCAGATTCGCTGCATACCCGTCTGGGAACATTAGTGTCTTGATCCATTGAAGTACTTTCCTCCTTTCTGGGGGTTTCAAGAGGTAATCGGCCTTAGGCCTAGTCCATCTCTTGCCGCCTACGGGAGGCCTCATCTCTTGCCTTGGCCTATCGTATAATGTTGCCATGTCCACTCTAGCCTTAGGGTTGTCCTTAGACTTCTCAGTGTCCATGACTGTTCCCCACAGTCCCTCAGCGATATTCCTTTCGGTGTGCATATCGTCAATGTAATGTGGTACAAGAAGGTCATCAACATATGGGAGCCTCATCAAGCCCGACACATGAGTCCACATATGTTGCACACCATATCCCACAAAACCACCTTCTGGATTGGCCACAAGAGCATCTATCTGAGCATGAACCTCCGCAGTAGTCGACATGTGCGGCGGAGGATCTAGAACTTTGACACCTTTTGTAAAGTTCTTGATGTCTTCTCTAAATGGATGGTCAAGAGGGAGAAATTGACGATGTTTGTCGAACGACGAATACTTGCCCCCCTTCTGCAACCAAGTGAACCTTACAGCTTCCTTGCATACTGGACATGGAAACTTCCCGTGTACACACCAACCGCTGAATAAACCATAGGCCATGAAGTCATGAATGGAGTACTGGTACCACACATACATTTTGAAGCTCTTCTTTGTAGCCCGATTGTATGTCCATACGCCTTCATTCCAAGCACTAACCAATTCATCCCAAATAGGCTCCATGTACACACCCATATTACTCCCCTGATGTCCCGGAATGATCAACGAATAGAATACATTTTGTCGTTGAAAGGCGACACCGTGTGGGAGATTGAGTGGGATAACGAACACGGGCCAACATGTGTATGGGGCAGCCATCATCCCATAAGGATTGAACCCATCTGTTGCTAGCGCAACACGTATGTTACGAGCCTCACCGGCTTTGTCAGGATGTTTCAAATCAAAGTAGTGCCAAGCTTCACCATCGGATGGATGTACCATCTTGTCAGGATGGTATCGTTTGCCGTGTTTGTGCCATGTCATCTGCTTCACGGATTCCTCGGTCATGAATAGCCGTTGGATCCTCGGTATGAACGGAAGGTACCGTAGGATTTTCTTGGTGATGTTAAGCTGCTTCTACTGACCATTATTGCAGTCTACCTCCATAAACCTGGAGGATTTACACTTTGGGTAGTGCTTTGCATCCGCGTGTTCGTTCCTAAACAGGACGCACCCCTTCAGGCAAAATTGTATCTGCTCGTACGACATCTTAAGTGCTTTGAGGACTTTCTCTGCCGTGTGTTGGTTGAGTGGCAGATTGTGGGGCTTCGGAAGCATGCTGGCAAACACAGTCAACATCTTATTGAAACCTTCTCGACTCATGTTTAGGTCAAACTTCAACCCCATTAAGCGTCCAATGGCATCCAGCTGAGAAACCTCAGAGTGCTTGTGGATGGGTTTAGTTGCTGACTCCATCATCTTGTAGAACTCCTGTGCATCTTCCAACATCCCCTCCCTTTCATGAGAGTCGGCGAAACATGCTTCGTAGGCATCGTCTACCTTGTCTGCTACCCCGGCATCAGCATCAAAAGCGTCGAGACGTGGTCTCACCACCTCCTCTCTGATATGTCCACTTTCACCATGGTATCTCCACACAGTATATCCCGGTGTAAATCCATTAAGCAGAAGATGTTTACCCATATTGACCTTGTTTGCCCTTCTCCTATTTTCACATTTGGCGCAGGGACACAGAACTAGAACAAATGCTGGAGAGTTGCCAAATGCACGCTCCAAGAATTCATTGGTCTTGTACTGCCACTCATCATCAAAATCCCATCTGCTTCTACGGCCGTTGTACATCCACTTACGGTCATCCATCCTTTAGCATATGTAGTCACACAATGACATATCCACTTACGGTAATCCATCTACATAAAGGTCGTAGTCCTACTGTCTAATAGGTGAGGATAGGTCCTAATCCCACCCGCGGATGCATAGATGAGATTACTTTCCATGCTCCGCTCCTATCCAAGACGGAATTTCGGCAGCACCTCCCCGCTGTTCTCCTGATACACGTCCCGCTAGGGAGAGTGTGTATCCGAAGAACAATAGGGGGTGATGCCAAAACGCTGCCTCGGATCAGAGCGGAACATGGAAAGTAATCTCATCTATGCATCCGCGGGCTGTCCAAAAAACGTGGACAATCCGAAACAGATACAGTCATAGATATGCAAATGTCTGTATACCTCCAGCCGTATCTGTTTCGGACGGGAGATGCCTAACTAGGTTCCGCGATCTACGACCATGAGAGGGGTTCATATCTAAGGTGGCAGTGGCGAGGCAAAGCAGTGCAGGCAGACCCGCTACTCCGGCTCGACTCCGACGGGACTCTCTGCACAAAAAAGAAAACATAAAGGGGCTTAGTTCAGAATTTCGGCAGCACCTCCCCCGTACGGTGAGGCATCCAAACCTACAATAAAGTGTACAGCACGAAGGCCGACAACCACATACGCATTCGCATTGAAATCAACATGTCATTTCACCGATTCACATCCATATACTACAACCACTACATGGCACGAAGCCTCACCTTGCTTGGGCAGCGGACGGGGAAAACGGCGGCGGGCAAGATGAGGGACGACGACGCACCACGAGCACGAGCACGAGCACAAGCATGAGCGGCGGCCCGAGCACGCCCCCTTCTCCTTCCTCTCCTTCTTCTCCTCCTGCCCCTTCTCCTCCTCGGTCTCCCTCTCCCTTCCTCCTCCTTCCTCCTCCTCCTCCTTCCTCCTCCTCCCTCCTCCTCCTTCCTCCTCCTCCTTCCTCCTCCTTCCTCCCCCTTCAATGGCAGCCGGGGCGATGGATCTTGGCCGCGGCGGGGGTGGGGGTGGAGCTGGGTGGCGTGGCGGGGCGGGCGGTGGAGCTGGCCGGCCTGGGGGCGGCGCGCGGGGCGGCGGGGTGCGGGGTGGGGGGGGCGGGTGGGGCGGGGGTGGTGGCCCGGCGGGCCGTGGGAGTGGGGCGGAGAGGTGGGGTGGGAGGGGGGGCGGTGGCGCGCGTCGGCGGCGGCGGCGGGTTTGGTGGCGGTGGTGGGTGAGTGAGAGAGAGAGAGTGTGAGCGAGTGAGTGGAGAGAGAGAGAGAGTGCGCTAGTGAGTGAAGTGGATAAGTTGCCACGGTTAGGGGCCTTTACCGAAGCGTCGTCGGTCCGGGCCTTCGGTAAAGTCCTTTTTAATTTTGGCATAATTTATTCGAATATGAACTGGCGGGCATTCAAGTTGTTTCACTTTACCGAGGGCCTTTGTGCGGGGCGCTCGGCAAAGTAGTTTTGCCGAGCGCCGTCATTTTGGCTCTCGGTAAAATATCCTCTTTTTTTTGGAATTCGGCAACCAAATTTTTTGTTTCTGTTTCCTATAATGCCTAATAGTCGATGTCCAAATTTGAGATTTTTTTAGAACTCTTTACTATACATTTTGATTTTACTTCTTTTAATTGAATTTTCTTTTATAAGTCAAATTTGAATTGGAAGGCATTTGAATAGAGGGGAGACATTAACGGAAAAATGATATTCATATTCGTGAGTGCAATGTGAGGCCTCATGCGGGGATAGACACAAAATTTTGAACATCTTGTTCACGGAACATGACCATCGACTAGTGGGTGTTCTGTTTTTTAAAGTACATAAAATGCAAACGAAGTCAAAAAATCATGAAACTTGTCGAGTTGTCATGACATCATATGTGAAGACTGTGAAAATAATTTGGAAAGGTTTCATGGCCGTTGGCTCATACAATTGCTAAAACCCTCGACATATACCTGTGTGATACTAGATGTTAGGTGGAGATGTCCTAGGTTTCAAAGAATTGTATGAGCCAACATCAACAACGAAACCTTCCCAAATTTTTTTTGCCGAGATACGCCCAACCGGCTCTCTCGATTGAGACCATGCTGAACCTGTCCACCCTCTCGCCGGAGGATGTGACAGATGGCTGCGACGGTAGAGGACCGTCTTGCGCCCTGCCCGGAGAAGGCCAAGGGCCAGCTATTGCTGGCCGAGGAGGAGTGGACCGCGCGCACAAAGGACAAGCGGCAGACCGGGGAAGGCTCCTCAAGCCATGGCGGAAACAACGGCGACAAGCGGCGCGGCAAGGCACCGCAGAAGAAGAAGAAGAACATCGACCCAAATGCACAGCCCGGGCGTGAGGAGGTGGGGCACTGGGCACGGGAGTGCATGAAGAAGAAGCCGGAGAAGAAGGAGGCACACCTTGCTTGGGACGACAGCGACGATGAGTGCGCGCTGCTTATGGGTGAGTACTGTGCACTGTAGGACAGCAATGCAAGAAAGGCAGAGGCGGAGTAGAGGACTGTGCCGCTGGCCATCGATCTGGACGAGCCGCGCACACAAGTTCACCTGGGCGTGGTCGGCGACGAGCTGGAGCAGCGGTGGTACCTCGACTCCAGTGCGAGCAACCACATGACGGGTTGTCGTGCCGCCTTCTCTGACCTCAACGAGAACAAGACCGGGTCGGTCAAGTTTGACGATAGCTCGCGGGTCACCATCCGCGGCCAAGGCACCGTCCTCTTCTGGTGCCGGAACGGCAACCACCTCGCGCTGACGGATGTGTACTACATCCCGCGGTTGCGCTCAAGCATCGTGAGCTTGGGGCAGCTGGATGAGTGTGGGTCAGAGGTGCTGATCCAAGATGGCGTCATCGTGGATCGGGGATATGGAACGACGTCTTCTCGCCAAGGTAATGCGTTTCCATAACCGGCTTTATCTTCTGGACTTGAAGGTGGAGCAGCTGGTGTGTCTCGTGGCGTCATGCACGGAAGAGCCCTAGCTGTGGCATGGCCGGTTCGGCCATTTGAGCTTTGATGCTCGGGCCGACTGGCGAAGATGGACATCGACCTGCCGCAGATCAAGCACACCGGCGAGCTTTGCGATAGCCGCACGGTGGGGAAGCAAAGGTGGCCGGGCGTTCCCTTAGGCGCGGGTTGCGGGTGAAGGATCTCGCTCGAGCTGGTCCATGGGGACCTTTGCGGGCCGATCATGTCGGCGGCGACGCGGCGGCGGCGCTACTTTCTCCTGCTCATGGACGACTACAGTCGGTTCATGTGGCTGCAGCTCCTAATGAGCAAGAGCGACGCGGCGGACGCCATCAAATGCTTCAAGGCACGTGCGGAGGTGGAGTCCGGGAAGAAGCTGCGGATGCTGAGGACGGACCACGGTAGCGAGTTCATGGCGGTGGAGTTTGCCACCTCATCAGGCGGACTGTTGACGGTAGTTAACGACAACTTTTTATCCTCAACTTTTGCATGAAATGATACAAAAGGATTTACAAACACTACATGTAGGGTTTGATTCTAACAAGTTCCACGAGTTTGGTGTTCTCATTTGTCATATAGTTTTTCATAGGTTTTCACTGAACAAAAGTGTCTCAAATGATGGATTAGAGTACACCATTGTGAAGAGCTCGCTGAGATGATCGAAACAGACATATTACTTGCCATATTTGGCGTCCATAATCAAAAGTTACGAACCACGGCCATTAGTATGAATTCCAAGGACCTAAAGGACACCAAAAGTCAGCTTGCCAAGGACGGGACCCACTGGCCATAGGGTAGGGCCGCCTGGCCCCATGTATGGGGCCGCCCGGCATCCAAGTTGGGCCAAACGGGCCCAGTTTCTGGAAGCTTCCTCCACCGACCTATGGGAACCCTAGAATCTACTCTAGCCGTTGTTTTAAGTTGGTTTTAGGTCGGTTTGATCCAACGGCTCAGATTCATCACTCTGGACTATAAATACAGGGGCAGACCTCACCCATGAAACCCTAGAATTCATTATTCATTATTCTCTTTTGGATCAGAGGTGTCCCTTGTATGGATCTACCTTTTAGCTAGTTATCAATAAAAGATTAGTTCTCATAGATCTAATCTAGAAAATAGAGAGAGAGAGAGGAGAGGTGAGAGATCAGAAGGAGCTTCCGGATTTGTCAGATTCTCCTCGAGCTTTGTACTTCTACGAATCTACTTCTTCATTGAATTTAGGTTCTTCATTTATTATTCTAAGTTCTCTATTTACTTTACTTCAGTATTTACTTTTAGTTTATTTATTTGATTCTTGCTTGCATCAAGTGCTCTAGTCTTTGCAACGCTAGAGTAGTAATTATTAGATTAGGCGTGGTGCTTAGTCTAGTGGTTACCGGGAATTGCACCCAATCCTACGGATAGTTTGTGGTAGCCCCAGGTGGTGACAGCCCTGACGGCCGACGTATTCCACCACGTTTGGGTTGGCATTTGTAGGACTATAGTTAGAGCTTCCTAGCCCCTTTCTCACCCCTTTCTGTGGCTAGTGTTCTGATGTCCCAAAAAAAGTAAATCTTGGAGTATCTTTAATTCTTAGATCAATTAGAGACTTAGAACCCTATTCTCTCTCTCCACAAAAACATATAGTTATCCTTGGACAACCTTGACCCTTGATTAGTACACTTCGCGTTCCCTGTGGAAATCGATACCTTGGAATACTCTTAGGTGAAGGCTACATCGGTATCCGTGCGCTTGCGGATTTCTCTGTGTGCGTTAACAAATACCAACAAGCTTTCTGGTGCTATTGCCGGGGAACAGTAGCTGTGCTAGTTTAGAACCAAGTCCGTCTGTTTATCCTTTTTATCCTTTTACCACCTTTTTCATATTACCATCATTACCTTTACCACATAGATTTCACTCCAATCTATAAGTTCTTTGCTCCAAAGGGCGACTTGTTGGAGCCTCCACCATCATCACACCCCATTCTTACGGATGGCTATGAGCTTCGCCCTGCTCTTATAGCCATGATGCAGGAGCAACCCTTCTCTGGCTTAGCAGATGAAGATCCATACACCCACTTTAGGGAATTCGAGCAGTTATGTTCTTGCCGGAATATTGCTGGCATGACACAAGAGACCATTAAATGGAAATTATTTCCATTCTCCCTTGAGGGAAGAGCGAAAAAGTGGTATGCTCATTCTGTAGGAAGTGTACATGGAAACTGGGAAGAACTTCGAGCCAAGTTTTGTCTTGCTTTTTCCCTCTTTATAAAATTGCTGACCTTAGAATCGAAGTGCTTACATTCAGACAAAAAGAGAAGGAGACTCTAGGAGCAGCCTGGGCTAGATTCATAAGCCTTACCAATTCCGGCCCAAACCTTTCCTTGCCTGACCATGTTCTATACTATCACTTTTATCTCAGTCTTAATAAGGAAGCTGCTCTACATCTCGATATCGCTTCAGGAGGTTCATTCTCACATAATCTTGTCAGTGAGGGGCGAGCCATTCTCAAGAAAATCCTTGAAAACACCCCATACAATAGCATTTATGATGAGTTCCCTGAAGAAGAAGTCAAGCCAAGCCCCGAACCAATAGAGGAGGAACATGCAACCGAATTGGAAAATCCAATTGACTCATCTAATAATTTGGTTGATGAGATACCTCCTGAAAAGGGAATACAAAACCAAATAGAGGATGATGAATCATTACCTTTAGAGCTTCCCTTTGCATTCGAGGAAGATATATTTGAAGATTATGGAAATACCTCGAATTTCCCTATCCAAGTGAGACCCCTAGTTAAGACCACTCCACCCCGATCCACGGGAAGAATCATTTGCCATAGAACACATCAAAAACCTTTCAGCTATCATGAGTTATGAATGGCTGACGGAAGCGGAGTTATCACCCGAGGTAGCTCGAGTCATCTCCCTTTCAACCATTCTTCTATGTCAAATTAGAGGGTCTGCTAGAAAAGTCCACTACAATCCTTCTGTCGGGATAAACATTATTTCAAAGGAGTTAGCTGACACTCTTTATCCCGACATGTCCTTAACTCCATCTCAAAAACTTCTACAAGGCCCATCAGGATTTATTCTTGAAAGCCATGGAGTTTTAAGGGTTGTTCCTGTTAGAATTAACAACTCTGGGATATGTCTAGATTTTCATATTTATGACATCTCGGAGATTCCTCTCTTGATTGGCAGACCAATCATGAGACTTCTACAGGAAGAACCATTACGAGGTCACTTAGACTTCAAGGTTGGGGATTCCACTATGACCATTCCTCTTGCTCGATCTGTTAACACGATAGTGGAACCTAAACCTAAACAAGACCCTATTGAGGAGGTCTTAATGGCGTCTCTACAAGAAATGACCCAACCATCCTTCGACATTGAACACTTCGTTCAAGAAGAAGAAGATGAGTTGGCAGAGCCCATTGAGCTAGACAAAAATGAGCAACCTCCACCTCCTTCAATAGAGCTAAAACCACTTCCTCCTAGTTTAAAATATGTCTTTCTTCATAATAATCGAGAAACACCTGTTATCATCAGTGACAAACTTTCCGAAGATCAAACACAAAAACTTGTCACCGTTCTTGAAAGACATAGATCAGCTATAGGTTACTCACTCGAAGACCTTAAGGGCATTAGTCCCGCTTTGTGCACTCATCGTATCCCTATTGATCCTGATTGCACACCTTCAAGGGAGCCACAACGCAGACTAACCACGCTATGCGAGAAGTTGTTAAGAAAGAGGTCCTTAAGCTCCTACACGCAGGGATTATTTATCCCGTACCACACAGCAAGTGGGTTAGCCCTGTTGTTGACATTTCTAACACGATCCAAAATAGGAAGGTGAAAGAAATGTATATGGTTTCTATCTAATCATGTTAGCTTGGATGTGGAGTTAATCTCACGATCCAACAAAAGGGAGTTAGGCGGTGTTAGTATGTGGGGTGTAATCTCAGCACCATTATCCAGAGTGGAGTTAATCTCACTAAGGATATGTACACGAGGTGTACCACTCATTTCTAGGCATTACCTACGTACTAGTCTGTCACCCTAGCAATAACGCTCTAAGAAATGCACATGGTATTCTTGATAGGCCCTTGATAAAAGATGAACATGATATCTGCAGCGCCGCGGATAGAAATACCATTGTAGCACTTCACCGGGAGTCTATCCAGGTATCGTATTTATATTTTACCACAGGGAAGGGGTAGTCTATGGAAACTAAGAGAGATAGGTAATTCTAATGATTTAATATTTGCAATGATTTAATTGAGATTCACTTGCAGTGGTATAATGTAGAGTAGCCATATGCATCAAACAATACTCATAACAGGATAAGTCTCATAATAAATATAAATGATAACTGCCCAGGTCTAAGATCATGGTATGCCACTAGTTTCATATGAGCTATTAACATGGTATAGAAAGAATAGAAAAAATATTCCTAAGTTACTCATAGTCATATGTCAATGAATATTACAATTAGTGAAATTACATCTAGCTATCATGGCAAGGTTGCAATCTATCTTATACATGGTGAACAATTACCAATGAAGATCAAGAACGTAACAAGATCATCACCGTAATCAAGGCTCAACTACCCTAGATTCGGGGGTGGACTACAAAGGACTCAACAGGACTATCACTCCCGTGGTCTACCACACGACCGGAATATTGGGGGCAATCACGGGCAAACGTTGTATAAACACCACATTTACACATTGCTCACCACCCACAAAGTGATCTTCTAAGTGGATGCTATACGACTCCATGCATAAAATATAAGACAAACTTACTAAACTAGATATATAATCATAGCAAGCATGGAAACATATCACTAAGAATATAATCATTAAATAGAGCAAAGTCATAGCAAATGTATTCCAACAAAATACTTACAGATTTGATACAAGAGAGAAGCCATGAGAAGCTCAGCTCCCGCTACTTCTTGACTATCAGGAATCCAAGGCAAGCTTGACTTCCTCTAGATCTAACTAGGTAGCTAACTGCTTCTAATATGAACTAGGGCTTAGGATCTAGACTTGGGTCTTGATGATGGGACTTGGTGGATAGGTATGACTTGGTATGAATTCGAATGAATTAGGGTTTCACCCTGGGGTCAGGTGGTCTTCTTATATAGCCCTGGTCGATGAACACGAGCCCTTGGATCAAACCGACCTTGAACAACGGTGTAGATACAACCTCAATGTCGGTGGTGAACCGCCATAAAAATGTGAGGCTGACAGGTGGGCCAGCCCCTACGATCGCCAGGAACAGGGGCGGCGATCGCCAGGACTCTGCCTCCTGGTGAGTTCTCCTTCCTCCTGGTGTCTTCTAGAATGTTTTAGTCCACTTTTCGGATTGAGTTGCCTTACGGTCGAGTCTGGTCATCGTATGGGATGCAAACTCTGGGGCTTTTCACTCCTCTTAACTACTTTTATCTGTTTAGTCCCTGCAAAGTCATGAAATACCAAAACTCATGGAAATATGTCAGTTGGACCCCTAGACTTATGTTGATATTCATTTTAAGCCCTTATTTCATGTTTAGTTGGCTAGTAATATTATGCTATAAGGCATACCAACAAGCTTCCCAAGCTTACCTCTTGCTAGTCCCTAGCAAGAGTTATTATATTTTATTAACTACTTGGATCAGGAGTTGCTGCAATGCTTTCACACCTCAAAAGTACACATGCTTTCAAACAAAATTTCTCTCCAGGTAAGGATAAACTTTCTCAACCTTCAACTTACCCATATTACCTTTTACCTTTGGGGCTTATAACCTTTTCTTCAATCTTGGGCAATTGAAAGATAGAAACAGTCAAGTCAAGCACTATATCTCAAACTCTTTTGTTCAACTATCCTTACGAGTTTTTTTGCAAGTTTTGAAATAAAACTCAAAGTTCTGGTATGACTCTCTCAAGTCTCTCATTTGTGGTATTTGTGGATCCTCACTAAGGCAATAAGGTTGTTTTGCCTTTCTCTCATAATATGTGGTATTTTTGGCTAAGGCAGTAAGACACTATGCCTTCTTCTCTCTCACC
Source organism: Hyparrhenia diplandra (assembly GCA_015847255.1). Classification (NCBI taxonomy): domain Eukaryota; kingdom Viridiplantae; phylum Streptophyta; class Magnoliopsida; order Poales; family Poaceae; genus Hyparrhenia; species Hyparrhenia diplandra. The sequence continues at coordinate 547,678 of JADLZK010000423.1, read as the reverse complement.
CTATATCTAAGGCTTATATCTGGAGCTCATAGGTGGGAGAAAACTAAATCTACTTACTAAGCATATATTGTAAATTCAAGCAATGGATCCAAAGTCACGAGTCATACTGATCAAGTTGTGCATATGTATGATGGAAAGAATATAGTAGGCTTGATGGTAGGGGATATAATGAGGTTTATAGAATAGATGAAGGGAAAGTCTAATTTTTGCTCCTTGAGGAATCATCTCTTTTTGGAATTTGGAAACTTTGGAGAGAACTTGGGCTATACTTTTTTCTTTCTCTTTTTTTTTTATGGAGAGGCGAGCATCTAAGTACCCATTGTTTTTCAAAATGGACACTTGTCCATTTTTAACTCTCCTTTATTCTCTTCTTTTTTTTAACTACAACCCAAATCTCTTTTGCAATAACTTTTGAGAGATAAACAAGAGTAATGGAGCTTTGTAAGACTTTGGCTAGAAATGGATGTGTGAATGGGTATAGGGAATATTTTTGGTTGCTCTCTCCCAGGATAGGAGTAGAACATTTTTGGTGGCTATAGTGGATGGATATATATGGTGGTGTGGTGGATATGTAATGAATATATATGGTGGATGCGTGCTTCCAGGGTGGAAGTAGCATATAAGTGAATGGAGTCAAGTGGAGTGGAGATATAGTGAGATGGAATGAGGTGGAGTGCACATGATCAAACATGACAAGTTTCTAAGGGTCACAAAGATTGAACAAACTCAATGCAAAGCAAGCGACCTATATATATCTTAAAAGGGTTTTCCTAATCTAGGGAGCATGTATATATGGCTGTGGTAGGAGGTTCAACACTCTGTCACACAGGAACTTATCATGTGCATTTTAAGTTTTCAAAATAAATCTCCGTAAATCTAGTGTCACTAGGAGTAAGATCAATAGCAAAATCGGACTATCTTATATTTTTGGATTTTTATTTTTCCTATGCAAGAAAGGATAAAGTACTTATGCATCTTTATTTTTATTTTTAAGCCACCACAGCAAATAGTCCTGAGGATTAAGCCTCAGGGTTACTCACATGGGGCTTTAAGGGTTTCGCAAAGCAAAGCACAAAATATTTTTTTGTTGTTTTCAAATGCAGATATAGGATGCTAAAAGATAAACATGATATGCAAAAGATAAATATGCAATGCGGAGAATTTAAATATGGATAACTACCGAGTTACCTTTCGGCGAGGGTTCGGTGATTTGAGTCCTCCGAACAAGACTTCTAGTTCTGCTCTTCATTCCTCCCAGGGTACATCAGTTGTCACAATCGGTGGCACTGATGATTCTGTTGTCTCTTCTGATGATGATCTGGGAGATGTCTTCTTCTTTCTCCACTTTAGCTTGGTTGGTGAACTCTTCTCTGGAGTGGTTGGTTCTTCTACTTTCTTCATAGATGGTTCAGGTGTAGGGGACTTAACCTCTTCATTTACCTTCTCATCTTCTGAGTCTTTAATCCACTGCCTCCTTTGGCGGCGATGAGCTGACCTTCTCTTCCTGGGTTTCTCATAATCATTATAACTATTAAAGTACACACGCATACCTTTTTACGTAGGAAAATGGAAGTGAATCTCTCTGTCTGGGATGTAGATGATGGCGCGTGTAGTGTTGAGGAACAGTCTCCCTAGCACTAATGGAGGATCTTGATCTTCCCCCATGTCCATGACTACAAAGTCAGTTGAGACATAGTGGTCCATGATTTTGACTGGTACGTCTTCAGCAATTCCTTCTGGAAACCGGTATGGCCGGTGCGCCATCTACAAAATGCACAAATGTTGGTTGCAAGGGCAATTTCCCAAATAATAATTCATATGTTACCTTTGCCATCAAGTTGATGCCGGACCCCGTATCGCAAAATGTATTGTTGAAGGTCAAGTAATTAATGGAGCATGCGATGGTAGGAGTACCTGGATCTTCTTGCTTGCGAAGCATTGGAGATTGAAGTAGATGATCATTTTCAGAACTTACCTTATTGATCACCATTACCTTTGTAGGCTACGCCTTCTTGTATCTATCCTGATTCTTCTTTCTGTTCTTGTTGATGGTCTCAATCTTTGGTTCTGATGTCAACTCATATGAGTAAGAGCACTGTGGGTGAGCAGGAGAGGTATGTGTCTTGTTCCTGAAATTGAATCTCTCCTTTCTCCCTCTAATGTTGAAACAAATCTTCACTTTGTCGGCATAGATGATGGCTTTAGCTGTACTCAGGAATGGGCGACCAAGAATGATCGTTGATCTTTCGCTTCCTCCTGTTTCCATGACTGCGAAGTCTGCTGCTACGTAAGAGCCTCCAACTCCCACACACACATCTTCAAGTATCCCCTTGGGGTAGCATAGTGACTGATTCGCTAGCTGCAAGCACATGGTTGTATACAATAGTGGTTCACCATGTATTTTCTCATATATTACCTTAGGCATAATGTTGACGCTTGAACCGAAGTCACATAGCGCATTGTTGAAGGTGTGCGGTCCTATCTAGATGGTGATGACCGGCCTTCCGGATCTCCTTTCTTGGGTGGTGTACAATCTTCTACCCAGATGTTTCTTGGTCCTGAGGTCTCTTTGTAGCAGTTACCTGCATTATAGATATTGACAAGATTTGTAGATTCTAATTCTTCTAGCTGGCCCGGAATCTTACCTAGTGTGGTTAGTGGAACAGAAGTTGCCAGCTGAGAAATCTGAGACTCTATCATCTTATTAAAGCTATGTTGATTTTTAATTGCAGAAGAAAAGCTTTCCATTCTAGTGTTGATAGTTTCTAGAGCTTTATCATTGGAAGCTATCTTCCTAGATAGATTCTCCATGGTTTTACCTTGGCTAAGAACTAGGTCTCTCAAAGAAGGTTGATTATAATTATTAAAGTTATTACCTTGATTACCTTGGTAGTTGCCTTGGTAGTTGCCTTGGTAGTTGGGCCTCTGTTGGTTCCAACCTTGATTCTGTTGAGGACGATAGTTATTATTGTTGATGAAGTTGATGACCTCCACAATCTCTGGGCAATTCCTGCCGGTGTGGCCTGTGTTACCACATTCTTCACATGTCATGCGGGAATCTTGAATTTACATGACCTCCTTGGGTTGAGGATCTCTATCCTCGAGCTTCTTCATGATTAGGTCCATCTTGGCAGATAACATATCTACCTCCTTCAGTTGGTGCATTCCTCTCTTGCGGGGTTGACGTTCTTCATTCCAACTCTGGTTGGAAGCCATCTTCTCCACAAGCTCTGTAGCTTTGGTCAATGTAAGTGATAAGAAAGCACCTCCTGCTGCAGCATCCATCGTCTCACGAGCACTAGGAACAAGCCCGTGGTAGAAAGTTTGCATGAGCAGCCACTTCTCCATCCCATGATGTGGACATTCTGAAATGTATTCTTGGAAACGATCCCACGCTTCCGGGACAGATTCATCGTGTTGCTGTTGGAAATTGGATATCTTCCCTCTCAAGGCATTTGTCTTGCCTATAGGAAAGAACTTGGCGAGAAAGGCTATGGAGCATAGAGCCCAAGTTGTATTCTTCTCTTTTGTAGCATAGAACCATTGCTTTGCCTTCCCCAAAAGTGAGAATGGGAAGAGGCGTAGCAAGATGGCGTCTCTTGGTACATCCTTCATGGTGAAAGTACTGTAAATCTCCAGGAAGTGTTGGAGATGAGCACTCGCGTCTTCATGTGCCTTTCCACAGAATTGGCTAGCTTGCACCATGTTGATAAGTCCAGGCTTGAGTTCGAAACCATTGTCCCCCACTTCTACCTTCGGCCCAGTGAGAATGTTGTCCGTGGTAGGAGCTGAGAACTCACGAAGTGTCTTGTCAGCCATAGCCTTAAAAGCTGGTGATAGGCTTCGCCTAACTTGATCAACGTCCGTATCAGAAGGTCTTGGCGTTGGTGATGGTGTTTTTCTGAGTTTAGCTCTGGCCTTTCTGATTATGTCTTCAGGATTGTCAACGTAATTCTCCATATGGTTATTCCAATTCATACATTTACCCTACATAAGATCAAAAACAAGTAGACAAACAAGGGTAATCCTGTTTGAGTATGTGATAATGGGTTCTCAATGCATTATGTGATGCAAGTGATCTCTCTTAATTCCATGTGTGTGTGTTTAAGTTTTGGCTAGCACCCTTCCCCGGCAACGGCGCCAAAAATGCTTGTTGACATTTCTAACACGATCCAAAATACGAAGGTGAAAGAAATGTATATGGTTTCTATCTAATCATGTTAGCTTGGATGTGGAGTTAATCTCACGATCCAACAAAAGGGAGTTAGGCGGTGTTAGTATGTGGGGTGTAATCTCAGCACCATTATCCAGAGTGGAGTTAATCTCACTAAGGATATGTACATGAGATGTACCACTCATTTCTAGGCATTACCTACGTACTAGTCTATCACCCTAGCAATAACGCTCTAAGAAATGCGCATGGTATTCTTGATAGGCCCTTGATAAAAGATGAACATGATATCTGCAAGCGCACAGATAGAAATACCATTGTAGCACTTCACCGGGAGTCTATCCAAGTATCATATTTATATTTTACCATAGGGAAGGGGTAGTCTATGGAAACTAAGAGAGATAGGTAATTCCAATGATTTAATGTTTGCAATGATTTAATTGAGATTCACTTGAAGTGGTATAATGCAGAGTAGCCATATGCATCAAACAATACTCATAACAGGATAAGTCTCATAATAAAGATAAATGATAAATAACAAATGATAACTGCCCAAGTCTAAGATCATGGTATGCCACTAGTATCATATGAGCTATTAACATGGTATAGAAAGAATAGAAAGAATATACCTAAGTTACTCATAGTCATATGTCAATGAATACTACAATTAGTGCAATTACATCTAGCTATCATGGCAAGGTTGCAATCTATCTTATACATGGTGAACAATTACCAATGAAGATCAAGAACGTAACAAGATCATCACCGTAATCAAGGCTCAACTGCCCAACATTCGGGGGGTGGACTACAAAGGACTCAATAGGACTGTCATTCCCGCGATCTACCACACGACCCGGAATATAGGGGGCAATCGCAGGCAAACGTTGTATAAACACCACGTTTACACATTGCTCACCACCCACAAAGTGATCTTCTAAGTGGATGCTATACGACTCCATGCATAAAATATAAGACAAACTTACTAAACTAGATATATAATCATAGCAAGCATGGAAACATATCACTAAGAATATAATCATTAAATAGAGCAAAGTCATAGCCAATGTATTCCAACAAAATACTTACAGATTGGATACAAGAGAGAAGCCACGAGAAGCTCGGCTCCCACTACTTCTTGACTATCAGGAATCCAAGGCAAGCTTGACTTCCTCTAGATCTAACTAGGTAGCTAACTGCTTCTAATATGAACTAGGGCTTAGGATCTAGACTTGGGTCTTGATGATGGGATTTGGTGGATAGATATGACTTGGTATCAATTCGAATGAATTAGGGTTTCACCACGGGGTCGTGGTTCCCTTATATAGCCCCGTGGGTCGATGAATACGAGCCCTTGGATCAAACCGACCTTGAACAACGGTGTAGATACAACTTCAATGTCGATGGTGAACCGCCATAAAAATGTGAGGCTGACAGGTGGGCCAGCCCCTGCGATCGCCAGGAACAGGGGCGGCGATCGCCAGGACTCTGCCTCCCGTGAGTTCTCCTTCCTCCCGGTGTCTTCTAGTGTCTTCTAGAATGTTTTAGTCCACTTTTCGGATTGAGTTGCCTCACGGTTGAGTCCGGGTCATCGTATGGGATGCAAACTCGGGGCTTTTCACTCCTCTTAACTGCTTTTATCTATTTAGTCCCTGCAAAGTCATGAAATACCAAAACTCATGGAAATATGTCAGTTGGACCCCTAGACTTATGTTGATATTCATTTTAAGCCCTTATTTCATGTTTAGTTGGCTAGTAATATTATGCTATAAGGCATACCAACACCTGTCCAAGTTGTGCCAAAGAAGGGAGGAATGACGGTCGATTAGGAATGAGAAGAAAGAACTTATTCCTCAATGAACCATCACAGGGTGGCGTATGTGCATTGATTACCGAAAACTCGACAAGGCCACAAAGAAAGATCACTTCTCGTTACCCTTCATTGATGAAATGTTGGAACGGCTTGCAAATCACTCTTTCTTTTGTTTCCTTGATGGTTATTCCGGTTATCATTAAATCCCAATCCACCCTGATGACCAAAGTAAGACCACTTTTACATGCCCGTATGAAACTTACGCATACCGACGAATGTCGTTCGGATTGTGCAATGCTCCAGCTTCTTTTCAATGATGCATGATGTCTATTTTCTCTGATATGATTGAGAAAATCGTTGAAGTGTTCATGGACGATTTCACCGTCTATGGCAAAACCTTCGATGATTGCTTGGAGAATTTAGATATAGTTTTACAACGGTGTGAAGAAAAGTACTTAGCCCTGAACTAGGAGAAATGTCATTTTATAGTTCGAGAAGGAATAGTGCTTGGACACAAGGTGTCCAAACGTGGAATAGAAGTGGATAGAGCAAAGATTGAAGTTATCGAACAACTTCCACCTCCCACAAATGTGAAAGGAATCCGCAGTTTCCTAGGACATGCAGGGTTCTACAGGCGTTTTATCAAAGACTTTTCTCAGATCGCTAGACCCCTGACTAGTCTTTTAGCTAAAGATGCGCCTTTCATCTTTAATGATGAGCGTCATGAATCCTTTCAAATTCTTAAAAGGGCACTCATTTCAGCTCTAATTATTCAACCACCTGATTGGAATCTTCCTTTTGAGATAATGTGTGATGCTAGCGACTTTGCGGTTGGTGCCGTTTTATTCCAAACCAAGGATAAGAAGCATTATGCCATATCCTATGCTAGTAAAACCTTGTCTGGACCACATCTCAATTATGCTACCACTGAAAAAGAGCTATTGGTTGTTGTCTTTGCTATAGACAAGTTTAGATCTTATCTAGTGGGGGCAAAGGTAATCATTTACACAGACCATGTTGTTCTTAAGTACCTCCTCACTAAGAAAGATGCTAAGCCCTGGCTAATTCAGTGGATTCTTCTACTCCAAGAGTTTGACATAGAAATCCGAGATAAAAAGGGAGTAGAGAATTCGGTAGCTGATCACTTGTCTAGGCTTCCTTACAAGGAGACACAAGAGCTACCCATCAATAATTATCTAAGGGATGACACCTTGCTCAAGATAACACACTCCGATCCATGGTATGCAAACATCGTAAACTTTATAGTGACAGGTTATGTCCCACCTGGTGAAAACAAAAGAAAGTTAATCCATGAGAGCCGTTTTCACCTATAGGATGAGCCTTATCTTTTCCGAGTTTGCGCCGATGGATTGTTGAGAAGATGTGTTCCTATGGCTGAGGCTACTCAAATTATGGAAAGATGTCATGCCTCGCCATATGGAGGGCATTATGGAGCATTCCCGACACATGCCAAGATATGGCAAAGTGGCTTTTTCCTCGCCAACGATGTATGCGGATACAAAGGAATTTGTCGAGAGATGCCACGGATGTCAAAAACATGGAAACATCAATGCACGAGATGCGATGCCTCTCACGAACAATCTCCAAGTTGAACTATTTGATGTTTGGGGGGATTGATTACATGGGCCCATTCCCCAAGTCTGGGAATTACGAGTACATCTTAGTAGCTGTAGACTATGTATCCAAATGGGTAGAAGCAATGCCATGTCGAACAAGTGATTCAAAACATGCAAAGAAAATGTTCCATGAAATCATATTTCCTTGTTTTGGTATACCTCAGATGGTAATAAGCGATGGAGGATCCCATTTCATCGATAAAGTCTTCCGAAAGTATTTAGCGCATCATGGGATTCGTCATAGCGTTGCAACACCATACCATCCTCAAACTAGCGGTCAAGCGAAAACATCTAACAAACAAATCAAGAATATTCTGCAAAAGATTGTGGATGAAATGGGGAAAGCATGGAAGAACAAGCTTCCAGATGCACTTTGGGCTTACCGAACTGCATACAAGACACCCATAGGCATGTCACCTTATCAACTTGTATATGGGAAAACATGCCATTTGCCGGTTGAATTGGAGTTCAAGGCTCATTGGGCAATCAAGAAATGGAACATGGATCTCCATCTAGCTGGCGAGAAGCGTCAAATGCAACTATCTGAGCTAGAAGAGTGGAGAGAGAAGGCTTATCACAACTCCAAGATCTACAAAGAGAGAACAAAAAGATGGCATGATAAGAGAATCAAGCATAAGGAGTTCAAGCCTGGAGACAAAGTTCTACTATTCAATTCAAGAGTTAAACTCTTTGGACATGGTAAGTTGCGGAGTAAATGGGATGGACCATACAATGTCATCGACACATCAACACATGGAGCCATCACCATCCAAGATGAAATAGGTAATACATTTAAGGTAAATGGCCAATGTTTGAAAGTTTACCTTGAGCCACAAATCAATGTAGTAGAGGAGCTAGATGTAATTGAGTTTATATGATTCTTATATTAGAATACGTTAGCCTCCTTATATATACATAGTTAGAATAATATATATCTCTCTAATCTTTAAAAAAACTCTAGACAACTAATGCTTAATGCCTAACCTTTAATCAGTTCCACGAGTTTTGTTGTCTATTTGAGTTTCACGCGGTTTTTAACAGATTTATGAGCCATGATGAAAAGAAGGCATTCAACCACTTGATAGAGCATTAACTCAACAAATCATCATCATCAATGCTCCATCAAGGAAGGACAACATCACCACCATCTATCAACCTTATCTCAGCACCTACACATCAATCTAGCTTGGGGAGACCACCCCAAGTTAGCAAGATAAGTATCTCTCTATTATCTTTATTATTACTAGCTTATACTTTTGCTTGCTTTTTAAAATACATAAAAAGATGCATAAAGTTTTAAATCAAATAAATATTTGTTTTAGATATATGCATGTTTTTAAGGTGTGTGTTAGAATAAAGTTTGCTTTGGATATGATGAATAGTTGCTCTGCTTTAATTCCTTTGTAAGTACCTAGTTTTTAAGCTTAAATTCTCCCAAGTTTTGGATATGCTTGTTTAAGATTTGAGTTTTGCTCTGAATTTGAAACTTGTGGGTAGTATATACTTGATCTAAGTCTAGGTAATTGAGAGATATGATATGAAAAAAAGTCTGAGCTGCTATTTATCTTGTCCTATGTGATACTATATTTCCGGAGGTTAACTTTTTAAAAATAATATATACATATGTTTTTATAAATAAAATAATATATTTTGCATTGAGTATTGTCAAGCTTTGTTGACCCTTTGATACTTGTCATTATATCAAGATTGTGTACACTCTACTCCATTTTAGTGAAGCTCCAGTGTCTTTATTATCTTTCCATTTGTTTATCAAGTTATGAGGCTTGGACTATAAAAAAAGGGAGATGAAAAATGGACAAGTGTCCTACAAAGCGAGTAGAGCCTACCTCCCTAAAAAAAAAAAAAGGAGAGAGAAAAAGGGACAAAAGTCCAAGGGTGAGTAGGGCCCACCTCTCCAAAAAGAAAAAAAAAAAAAAAAAAGAAAAAAAAAGAGAAAGAGAGAAATAAAAAGGGACAAGTGTCCAAAACTCTCATAAAAAAATGTATATATATAGCCCGGGTTCTCTTCAATATTTTCAAAAAAAGATTGTTTTGAGGAGCAAAAGTAGAATTAGTTTTACCATCATACCTATACGCATGCACATCTTGATTACATGACTTATTTCTTTGGATCCATTGTTTGACTTTACAATATATGTTTAGTAAGTACAATTGAGAATTTTGAGTTTTATTTTGAAAACTTTACAAAAACTCTGAAATATTGGTTGATCAAAGACTTGATACATTGTGCTTGACTTGATTGTTCTATCTTTCAATTGCTCAAGACCCAAGTGAAAGTGAAAACCCCATGGTTGAAGATCATGTATACTTTTTAAGGCGCGAAAGCATTGAAGCAACACCTGATCCAAGTTTGTTTTTAATAAATAGCTTTGCTAAGGGTCTAGCAAAGGGTAAGCTTGGGGAGTTTGTTGACGGTAGTTAACAACAACTTTTTATCCTCAACTTTTGCATGAAATGATACAAAAGGATTTACAAACACTACATGTAGGGTTTGATTCTAACAAGTTCCACGAGTTTGGTGTTCTCATTTATCTTGCAGGTTTTTGTAGGTTTTCACTGAATAAAAGTATCTCAAATGATGGATTAGAGTACACCATTGTGAAGAGCTCGCTGAGACGATCGAAATGGATATATTACTTGCCATATTTGGAGTCCAGAATCAAAAGTTACGAACCACGGCCATTAGTATAAATTCCAAGGACCTAAAGGACACCAAAAGTCAGCACGCCAAGGACGGGACCCATTGGCCACAGGGTGGGGCCACCCGGCCCCGTGTATGGGGCCGTCCAGGCACCCAAGTTCGGCCAAACGGGCCCAGCTTCTGGAAGCTTCCTCCACCGACCTATGGGAACCCTAGAATCTACCGTTGATTTAAGTCGGTTTTAGGTCGGTTTGATCCAACGGCTTAGATTCATCGCTCTGGACTATAAATACGAGGGGCACCTCACCCCTCGAAACCCTAGAATTCATTATTCATTATTCTCTTTTGGATCGAGGGTGTCCCTTGTATGGATCTACCTTTTAGCTAGTTATCAATAAAAAAGATTAGTTCTCATAGATCTAATCTAGAAAATAGAGAGAGAGGAGAGGTGAGAGATCAGAAGGAGCTTCTGGATTTGTCGGATTCTCCTCGAGCTTTGTACTTCTACGAATCTACTTCTTCATTGAATTCAGGTTCTTCATTTATTATTCTAAGTTCTCAATTTACTTTACTTCAAGATTTACTTTCAGTTTATTTATTTGATTCTTGCTTGCATCAAGTGCTCTAGTCTTTGCAACGCTAGAGTAGTAATTATTAGATTAGGAGTGGTGCTTAGTCTAGTGGTTACCTGGAATTGCAACCAATCTCATGGATAGTTTGTGGTAGCCCCAGGTGGTGACAGCCCTGACGGCCGACGTATTCACCACGTTCGGGTTGGCGTTTGTAGGACTATAGTTAGAGCTTCCTAGCCCCTTTCTCACCCCTTTCTGTGGCTAGTGTTCTGACGTTCCAAAATAAGTAAACCTTGGAGTATCTTTAATTCTTAGATCAATTAGAGACTTAGAACCCTATTCTCTCTCTCCACAAAAACATATAGTTATCCTTGGATGACCTTGACCCTTGATTAGTACACTTCGTGTTCCCCGTGGAAATCGATACCTTGGAATACTCTTAGGTGAAGGCTACATCGGTATCCGTGCGCTTGCGGATTTCTCTGTGTGTTAACAAATACCAACACGGACGAGGGAGTTGGACGCCACCTCACGGCGCCCTACTCGCCATAGCAAAATGGTGTGGTGGAACGTCGAAACCAGACCATCGTCGGCATGGCGCGGTCGTTGATGAAGGCGAAGTCGATGCCGGCAGAGTTTTGGGGCGAGGTGGTGACCACGGTAGTGTTCATCCTAAACCGCTTGCCTACCAAGGCCTTGAAAAGGGTGACGCCATATGAAATGTGGCATGGGCGCAAGCCTAATGTCATGTTCCTGCGCACGTTCTGCTGCATCAGCCATGTGAAGGCCACCAAGCCGGGCCTCGTCAAGCTGGAAGACAGGAGCACCAAGATGGTGTTCCTCGGCTACGAGGAGGGGTCCAAGGCCTACCGGCTCTATGACCCAGCCGGCGGGAAGGTGGCGGTGTCCCTGGACGTCATCTTCGACGATGCGGCGGTGTGGAAGTGGGACAGGCCAGAAGCAGGGGAAGAACAAGGCAGCAGTGGTTTCAGTGACTCCTTCATCGTTGAGCGGTTGGTCATCCAAGGAGGCGGCGAGAGTGGTGTGCAGCCAGGGGTAGGAGGGGCTATGGCTGGTGAAGCAGAGGCACTGGGATAGGTGCCAGAGCCCACGGCTGCAGAGGCGGAGGAGCCGCCAAGTCCAGCCGCTACAGACTTCCTGGTCCCACCACACTCCCCTGTTCCGCCAGAACAAGGGACCCTGGCGGCGGCAGGAATCAAATTCGCATCACCGCTGCTAGATCTTTCAGACTTCGTTGACGCCTTCCATGAAGGCGAGGAGGTGCGATTCTGCCGAGTGGACAACGTCATCAGTGAGGCAGAGGTGCCAAGACTAGCGGTGCGGCTGCTAAATGATGACCCAGAGTTGCTGCTAATGAGCACGGAGGAGCTGGCCACATTTGCGGACATGTAGCACGACGCAAACTAGAGAATGGCCATGCTCAAGGAGATGTGCTCGATTGAAGCCAACAAGACCTAGGACTTGGTTGATCCACCGGCGGGATGCCGGCCGATTGGACTCAAGTGGGTCTACAAGGTGAAGAAGGACGAGTGGGGCGCCATAGTGAAGCACAAGGCGTGGCTGGTCGCTCATGGCTTCGTGCAGCATGAGGGCACTGACTTCGAGGATGTCTTTTCCCTGGTAGCGTGCATGGAATCAGTACAGCTGCTACTCGCGCTCGCGGCGACCAAGGACTGGCAAGTCCATCATCTCAACGTCAAGTCGGCGTTCCTCAACGGTGACCTAGCGGAGGAGGTCTATGTGCAGTAGGCACTGGGATTTGCGGTGAAGGGAGCAGAGCACAAAGTGCTCCAGCTCCGCAAGGCACTGTATGGGCTGAGCCAACCCCCACGGGCGTGGAACGCCAAGCTCGACGTCACCATGGCGGAGCTCAGGTTCACACGTGTGCCACGGAGCACGCATTGTACACCCGACGACGGGGGAAGGAGCAGCTCATCATTAGGGCGTACGGGGGTGCGGGCAAAGGACATCGACACCTTCAAGGAGGAGATGGTGGCCCAATTTCGAATGAGCGACCTGGGCGCGCTGTCGTACTACCTCAGCGTCGAGGTGAGGCAGGGGAAGGACGCGGTCATGCTTGGGCAGCGCGCCTATGCACTGAAGCTGCTGGAGCGGGCCAGGATGGCAGGCTGCAAGGCCATGGTGACCCCGATGGAGGAGCGGATCAAGCTCTCCAAGCGAAGCACGGCGGCAAATGTGGACGCAACGTGCTACCGGAGTATGTGAGCCGGTTCATGGAGGATCCACAGAGGGACCATTGGACAGCAGTCAAAAGGCTGCTACGCTACCTAGGCGTCGTCTTCCCCAAGCGCGGCAGGCTTCAGCTGACAATATTCAGCGAAACGCCGCCCAAGTCCAAGGATAGTGAGCCAGGGCTCACGGCGTTCAGTGACACAGACATGGTAGGCGATGTGGATGGACGATGGAGCACCTCTGGTGTGCTTGTCTTCCTCGGCGCGGCGCCAATCGCTGGGTAGTTGCTGAAGAAGAAGCTAGTGGCTCTCTCGACGTGCGAGGCAGAGTACGTCACGGCGGCCACTGCGGCGTGCCAGGTGGTCTGGCTGCACCGGTTGCTAAGCGAGCTCACTGGTTTTGAGGCTTGTCCGCCGGCACTGAAGGTGGACAACAAGACAGCCATCATGCTGGCAAAGAACCTCGTCCTCCACGACCGGAGCAAGCACATCGATGTGAAGTTCCACTTCCTTTGAGATTGCGTCGATGGAGGACACCTCGTCATCGATTTCGTCGAGACCAGCTGACAACTCGCTGACATTCTCACCAAGTCGCTCGGGCGCCTGCGGTTCATGGAGCTGCGAGGCATGATCAGCATGGTGGAGGTTTCGGGTCAGCAGCAGGATTAGGGGAAGAATTATTGAATAATCTGCTGCTGGTTCCTTATACAGCAAGTAGTCTAGCTTAGTCCTTAAGTTACTTGGCATGTAAGTCAAGGACAGCTAGTAGTGGTAGTCAAATTAGGCTTTGTTGTTAGTTGTTGACAACAGGTAGAAGTAGCCAAATTAGATTTTGCTTGTGTACAGGTGTTACATAGCAGCTAGGAGTAGCAAGTTGGTTGCAAACTGACTATGCATGTCTATATATATGTATCCATATGTGATGAATAAAAGCAGTTCTTTTGCCTCAATCTTTCAGCCAACTCAAAACTGAACTTGAGCCTATGCAGTGTGTGTGATAGAGGAGAGAGCAGAGAGCCCAGTTCTTCTTCTACCTTGGGACAGGGGAGAGGAAGAGGGAAGGTGACCCAACTTTTTGCAAATTGGCCCTTTGTTGAAGTAATTTCACATTTACACCCCTAAGCGACGTAAGTGCACGTTTGGACCTTGGGGGTCGGAGCCAGGGCTCCTGTGCCGAGGTTGAACCTTGAACGTCTCAGCGCCAGTCCTCACAACGCCGAGGCTGCAGACGGACGATACGGTGGTGAATGACGTGGTGATGACGTGGACTGGACCTTGGCGCCGAAGCCCCTGGCGCCGAGCTTGGCGCCACAGATCCAGGCGCCGACCTCAGGGCCGTAGATCCAGGCGCTGATCTCGGCGCCGTAGATCCAGGCGTCGAGGGCCAAAGTGAAAATATCCCGCCCCTCGCCCAAATCGAATCCCTTAGTCTTCCCTCCCGAACCGCCGCGGACATGCATAGCCACCGCCGGCTAACGTCCCTTGTAGCCCGGCCGCGCGGCCAAGCCGCCGCCCCGCCCCGCCCCACCGCCATCCACGGACCGCCGCCTCCACTCCATCCGCAGCCCTTGTCGCCACCGGGACCTCCTCCGCGACATCGGCGGCGCGAGGGCGGCCCTCCCTCTCCTCGGTCCCCCCGTCGGGCCGGCGCGCCGGCGGTGGCCGCCCCCCGCGAGGCCGCCTCCTACCCGGGCCGCCTCCTCCGTCCCTAGGGCCCGGTGTCGCCTCCTAGGCCTTGTCCGCGCGCTCCAATCAGCAGTATTGTATTTTTTTCATTTCTCGGCTTATATAGTTAGGAAATATAGTTAGTTAATTATTTAACTTTAGTTAGTTATTTATTTTAGTTAGGAAATACAAAGTAGGTTATTTGTTATAGTTGGGAAATATAGTTAGTTATTTATTACAGTTAGGAAATATAGTTAGTTAGTTAGTTATTTATTTTAGTTAGTTAGTTATTTGTTTTAGTTAGCTAGTTATTTATGTTAGTTATACTCATATTAACTTTGGTGTCATTCATACCGACTAGATGGACAATGTAGTTAATCTTTATTATGGAGGCAGTGTGGAGGAAGATGAGTTTCCGAATGTTAGTTTTGTTGGAATGCAAGTGGTGCCTCTCCTATTCGATGACCGGCCTATGTTTTCCCAGCTGATTGATAGTGCTCGTGATGAGCTTCACTTGAATTCAAATGATGACATCACATTTGAGGGGGTACTTCATTTTGGTAAATTAGGCCATATCTTGAGGCAGTTGATCGCAATCACATCAGAGGCTCAATGGGACAAATATGTGAAAATTGTAATGAAGAGTGAGTTCCAATGTTTGGATTTGGTTGTGCGGAAGGTGTCCAATAATGACAGCCCTCATGGACACTCACCTCCTCATGGGTTGTCACCAGAGCCAGAGAATCCAGCACCCTCGGAGCTCCGTTACCCAACCAAGAAGTGGATGTCGAACCTTTGGTTGTGGTGCCCGATGCTCAGTCAGCCCCGAATGAGGTTGGTGGCCCTCAGGAGATCCCTTTGACCCAGAATCATCCTAGTAAGTGAATTAGGTTCTATTTGGCTTTCCTTATTCTTCGTTCATTCCTTTCCTTTGTCTCAATGGTAGCCATTTTTTTGCATTAAATGCAAGCCCCAATCCTGATAATGATGCTTGTGGTCCAGTTCGTCCATCAGAAAATGTGAACCTAGGGTTTATGGACTCTGACAGTGTGGATGTTCAAATTGAGGATGATGAGGAGCCTTATGACATAGCAATGGCTGTTGATTCTGATGATGACCGCCCTGTTGCAGCTTTGAGTGCAGAAGAAATGGAGCTCCTCAGACGTGTTTGTCCTGATCATGATCCACTGGTCCATGAATTCAGCTCCCTCGGCACTTGTCAATAGGCTTATAATGAAGGAAGAGATGACAAGCTACTAGAGGCTCCTGAGTCTGGTGCGAGCTTGGAAATTAAGAAGGGCATGGTGTTCAAGGACATGCCCACTCTAAGAAGGTGGTTACAGGAGTGTGCTGTGCATCGTAAAAGGCCTTTCAAGGTACTACACTCTTATGTTGAGCGTCGTTACATGATGGTGTGCGAGGCGTCAGATTGCAATTGGAGGGTGTGCGCTCGCAAACAGAAGGACACAGGGAAGTTCAAGATCACCAAAATTGTTGGCCCAAACACTTGTGCTCAGACCGATCTAAAACAGAAACATCGACAGTTGACCTCTACCCTCATTGCCAAAGCGTTCTACACAACATTGAAGTGTCAACCCAACTTGAAGGTCAAAGCAATTATGGATATGGCTCAAAAACTATTTGAGTATGAGGTAACGTACGGTAAAGCATGGAGGGCAAACAAACGGGCATGGAAGATGATTTATGGGGATTGGGAGGAGGGGTACGAGCAGCTGCCCGCAATGTTCAATGCCATGAAAGCAGCTAATCCAGGAATGCATTACGAGTATATCCCGAAGCCGAATGAATTGAGGGATGGAAGGGAGATATTCTTCCATGCATTTTGGTGCTTTCCATAGTGTGTCGAGGCCTTCAGGCACTGCCGTCCAGTGTTATCCATAGACGGCACCTTTCTGCTTGGCAAGTACATGGGCACACTTCTTGTGGCCATTTCATGTGACGCAGACAACGCTCTGGTGCCTTTGGCTTTCGCTTTGGTGGAGAAGGACGGGATGGTTCATGCGGCTTGTTCGGATACATGTCATTGGCCCTCATAGGAAGGTTGGTGTCATATCTGATAGACACCAGGGCATACTCAGTGCCATACAGGAGGTGATTCCAGGGTATGCACCTCTGCACCACCGTTGGTGCACCCGCCACCTTGCAGAGAATTTACTTCGGAAGGATGGCACGAAGGACAACTTCCCTCTATTCAAGGAGGTTGCACGCAAGCTTGAGGTGCAGTTCTTCAAGGAGAAGTTGGAGCAGCTTAAAATGGCAACAAACGCTGAAGGAAAGCAGTGGTTGAGAGGATTGCTGAGAGAATGTGAGAAATGGACAAGAGCCTATGACATAGGAGGATGGAGGTACGAGTTTCAAACTAGCAACGTGGCTGAGTCATTCAATAGTGTGCTGAAGGGTATACATGCCGTGCCCATCAATGCCATTGTATCATTCACCTTTTATAGGCTAGTTGCATGGTTTAATGAGAGACACGCTCAAGCATTGGCACTATAGAGTAAGAATCAGAAATGGGCACCTAAACCTAAAATGCACCTGGACAAGGCAAAGGATAAGGCTAGCACACATGATCCCATTTGTTTTGACCACAGCACCGGCAAGTACCAAGTCACAGAAAGGGCTTATACAACGTCTGATGGTGAGGTACGGCCATCAAGGAGTTATGTAGTGGTTCTCAGTCAATTCGCATGCAAATGTGGGAAACCGAGGCAGTACCACTTTCCTTGTTCTCATTATGTTGCAGCATCTAATCATCGCAATTTTGCATATGAGAACCAGATACATATGAGTTCAGTGTTGAGAGCCTTGTACAGACTTGGTCTCCCCGTTTCGAGCCTTTTCTAGACGCGGGTCAGTGGCCATCTTACACTGGCCTGAAATACATAGCTGATCCTACTACACGTTGGGACAAACGTGGAACAAGGAAGAGGAGGAGGTACAAGATGGTTATGGATCAGGTTTCCGGTAGAACTAGACGAGGGAGTGCAATGCCATTTCTTACTGAACCCGAGCAGAACCAATGTGGCAAATGCGGTAGACTTGGGCATGACTCCCGTACTTGTCACTGGCCGCATAGTCAGGTGAAATTGACTGATGTTTGACAACTTGTGTATCATTTTTTCATTTCTAATTTGCAAATTCATTTGGTCATTTTTCATGAACTAATATGTACTTTAGAATTTTTTTCAGGATGGAGCCGTTCCACCTGCTGGAGCCGTACTACGAGACGAACCACCGAGGATGACTCACCACGGAGGGGGCGGTAACGACCTAGCTTATGTTGTATACTTTTATGTGCATACATATTTTTTCCTACTAATTAACATAATCATTTCAATACTTGCAGGAACTGACCCCTCTCCATCATCGAACCCATGATAAGTTCGAGGACATGCGATACGACGACAGGTACACTCCTCTCCTCGAGAGGGCTG
Source organism: Hyparrhenia diplandra (assembly GCA_015847255.1). Lineage (NCBI taxonomy): Eukaryota > Viridiplantae > Streptophyta > Magnoliopsida > Poales > Poaceae > Hyparrhenia > Hyparrhenia diplandra. The sequence goes on along the minus strand of JADLZK010000423.1, from coordinate 529,493 downwards.
GACTTGACGTCGTATCGTACTAGGCTTGCCGTGGGTTGCCCCCATTCAACCCAGCGGCAATCACAGCTCTTGTGGATAGGTACCATAATTACAAAGTCATACACATTCTTTCAGATTAAACATTGTTATCATGCTTATAAACGTACTGTTTCTTTTGTTTTGTAGATGGAGGCCGGAGACCCACAGCTTTCATCTACCTTGCGGTGAATTGACGGTTACACTTGAGGACACACAAAAGTTCCTTGGTGTCCGTATAAGTGGCCGCCCAGTCATCGGCCACTGCGATCCTAGGGGTTGGAGAACAAGAGTGGAGCAATTCCTTGGAAGAGAGCTTCCTCCAGAGACACCTAAGACTCGCAGAACTGGAGTACTCATCAGTTGGTTGAGGGAACATTTTGGGCGGTGCCCTGAACTTGCAAACGAGGAGACAATCATCTACCACTGCAGGCCATGGATCATGCACCTTTTTGGTTGTGTGCTCTTTCCTGATGGGACTGGAGACACCGCTTCGTGGATGTACCTGCCGTGTCTTACTGACTGGGACACGGCAGGGGGCTACAGCTGGGGCTCTGCAATTCTGGGGTTCTTGTACCGACAGCTCTGCGAGGCATGCCGCCGGACTAAGGGCAACTCTTGTTTAGGAGGCTGTGTGTTCAAGGGAAACTCCGAAAACAAGGGAAACTTTTGCGTTTTTTTTTTCCGTAAATTATGTATCAAATATCATAGTCCGTACCTATTTGAGTTTCAGTTATATTTAACTAGTAGTTAAATGCCCGTGAGTTGCAACGGAAAAAAAAAATAATGCCACGATAACATATGAAAGAATATGTGTCGTACTATTGCCTAAAAACGATACTGTTGCACGTGATGTTCGGAACATTAATATTAAAAAGCTTTCAATATTGGGATTATAGTTTTCCAACTAACAATACCGTTCCATCTAGAGTCTTGTGCGTTCATGTCAAGCCTATAATCTCATTCTAAATGGCGTGTTCAAACTGTAATTTTTATCAAGCTTACATTCATGTCCCTTTCTAAATGGCGTGCTCAAACTGTAATTTTTTTCAACCTCTTACATTCATGTCCCTTTCATGTACATCAATGGGGAGATAGATGTCCCAGCATGCACGTCGGCAGTGGGCCTCAGTGGTGCAGACAGGTGACGATAGACGATAGGCCAATTTATTTGTTGTCGTGCGGTGACGTGACGGATATTTGATTTGAGATGTGGCTGATATTTCCACGAGAGTTAGAAATTGCATAGATCAAGCGGGTGGAAAGTGAATGGAGAAATCTGCAGGTCGATCTATTTGACAGATCAACAAGCTCAAATGAAATTCGATTGATATGAAATTGGAATCACCGGTGCACCAGACCATGTGCAGTATATTGCACCAGAAACATTTAAAAAGATTTGATCTTTTTAATACGATTTTACAAAATTCAGGGAACCCTAGAGAAAGGGAAAGTTTGAGGAACCTTCAATTTCGATGATAACATCCATGCACAAATCAATTTAAAAATCAATTGGTTTCTCATAGGGTAGCAGTTACAATGACACTGAAAATTTTGCTCTTCTCATTTTTTTAATGATTTGTTAATTATCTTTCTGTTAAATATATTGTACGAAGTAAATAAAAATGAGGAAAATTTTATGGTTCTCATGTCGTCGTCATACCATACACAGTTGCACAGTTGCAGTGATCAGTCACTAGGCTTTTCAGTGCTCAGTGAGTACACTAGGCTTTTCAATGCTCAGTGAGTAGGCTATTCAGTGATCTCTACTACATATAATGCACCAAAAAAAATTTCCTAAAGCCACACACAAAACTGTCCACCACAGTCATTCTCTCTCCTAATCTTCTCTAAGTGCACCCAATAAAATGCACCACAAAGCTAAACAGTTTTTGAAATGAATGGTCCAGATCTACTCTAACATCTTCTCTCACTCACCCACCCACATCCAAGGGACCAAATTGCTGGGATCAAACCTCATCATCATCATCATCATCTACCATCCTAACCCCCCGCTCAGCCCCACCCCGCGTGTGTGATTCTCTCTCGCTCCCGAGGCCATCTCCTCGACTCTCTCCACCCCCGCATTCAACTCGTCGACTCCCTCCCCCAAATCCCGTCGTGCATCTCTTCCCCTCCCTCACCTAAACCCTAGCGCCCGGGCGGAACGAGGCCGGCGGGCGGAGCAGGTGGTGATGCTTTGCGCCACGCCGCCCCTCCACCACGGCCATCGCCCTTCCCCGCCCTCGACGCCGTCCACATCGGCTCCGGCGCGCCGCCACGCAGCACCGCGCTCGCCTCCACCTCCACCGCGGTAGCTGGCTGGCCCGGCCCGGGCGTGCCTCCCATGGCCGCGGGCGAAACCGCCCGGGGTGCTGCCTGCCTAGGCGCAGCCATCGTCGCCGCCACGGCCGCAAGCACGCCGACGCCAGGCCTCCTCGGCACCTCCTCCCCGCTCCGCCGATATCACCAACTCGCACCGGTAAACCTTCTACTAGTGCGGTGGCGCGCCACGGGCGGCGGAAATGTGGAAATCGGAGGCGGGCGGAGCGGAGGCCACCACGAGAGCACGCCCGGGTTCGGGCAGCATGAGGCCGAGGCGGCGACCATGGCGCCGGCAGCCGAAGATCTCGTGAGGCGGTGGTTGATGGAGATTCGGGGCCGGAGGGAGTCACAGCCACCTTGCGGGTCGAGAAACGGTGGCGGCGGCTCCACGCGAAGGAGTCACCTCCCCTTCTTAGCGCGGCCCGACAAAGAACGACATCGGTGTCGATGTTGGGGCCACCACCACCACCTGCTCCTCCTTGTGTCGCCCATGACCGGGCCACACAAAAGCACCTCTCGCTATACATCGCAGCAATGTGACACCCGTAAGGTCACTCGATCCCTTCCTAACTAGCCTTGCGTTGATTTCGTCTTGTTGGAACAATTACGCCTGGATTATAGCGACGGATATAGTAACACCAACTTGTGTTACTATAGGTTGGAAACAATGTTACTAGCTCTGTTAGTAACACATTGTCTTTGTGTTCCAATTGCCTATGTTACTATAGACTGGTTTATTGTAACACAATTATTTTTCTACAGGAACATTTGTTTAGTGTTACAATGATATTTATTGTAACACTTTTTTTTTGGGCTCTAGTAACACTTCAGATTATGATAGAACACATAGTTTGTAACATATATATTTATCTATTGGAACACTTGCCTAGTGTTACAATGATTGTCTGTTGTAACACTTTTAGTGCTAGTAACACTTATAGAGCACAGGATGGTACAAAGAACACATGGCTTGTAACACTTATTTATTTCTATTGTAACATATTCATATTATGAAATAATTATTTATTTCGCCATTACATCTGGCACAATGATTATTATAGAAACATAGAAATATGACACCTCCCAAATAAAACACGTAAAACCGAATATTTCAGTAATCATAGCAAGATCCACATAACATAGGATGGTTTCAAACATCAAGCTTGTTCATGATGTGTACATAATGATCGATATATGGCTCTAGAGAGCAAATAAAAATAGTGCATACTAGAAAGAAAAAAAAAAAAATCCAAGATCTAGCTAGGATGCCTTTGCTTCTGTCTTCCATTCTTTGTATACATCGATGTGGGAATTCAACCATCGATCATTTGAACCTACAAAGAAAATACAAGTTATAATATTATAAATCAGGCTACATATGTATATTGATGTAAAGTTAAGAAAGGTTAAGAAAAAGGCCAAGCAATTGAGACTCCATTCGCATGGGCATCACCAATATTGTCGCATCCAGGCATGGGCCTTACGAATGGCTCATCTTTGTTTATAGGATGACCGATACGGACTTTGTCATGAGCCACCTCTTGGTGTACTCTGGTTCGCATCATCCTGTTACTCGACCTCATTAGCATTTTAAAATCATGCATGTAGTGGTAAATTGCTGCCATGTTTTGGGAATTAACCACGGAGAAAGCTCAGGTAGAATAAAAGTTGAGTATTGTGTTTTTGGAGTAACTAAAAAAATCCAACAAAAGATATTGTCGTTGCTAACCTGAGATAAGAGCCAAGCTGTTGTGCTGCTGTCCACCTAGTTTTGCATAAGAACCATAACTTCTTAATCTGGTTTGTCCATAGCATTAGCCACTAAACACTGCAGTAAATCAAGGAACAGTGACACAATTAGGAGTTGTTGCAGATATTTGTACCATGAATTAGAAGTTACTACAACTGAAAGCACACATAAGTCTGCATTGCCCCAAATACCTAGTAGTCACAGAGACTGAACAACAATGTTTGGTCCTAACCTAACACAATTCAGCCGTTCAAAAAAGTTAACACAATTCACCCCTAATAATTCAGCGTGGAAAATGGAGCAAATACACTGACTTTCTTATCTTGATCACACTTTCTACCCTCTACGCAAGCAATTGACACTAGGCACAAAACACTTACCGCACAGCTGCCAGATGTTCTATAAGGTATCGAGAATGCACACAAGGCTGCAGCAAGGCAATCGCCGCCCTGATGATCCGATGCCTCTTCTAAGTGAAACCCGAGGGCCTGGATTGATCGATAGGGCGATTCATCTTACCATAACAGGCCGACAAACTCATGGGACAACAGAGCACGTTCACGAGACTGGTGGAGAGTGCAAAGGGACGCAGGCGGTGAATCTCCGGTGATCTTTGGGAAGGCGAGGGCGGACGATCGAGCAGCTTGCGCGGCGCGAGATGAGAGGGACGGGCGGCGGCGCGGCGCGGCGGGCGATAAAGGAGAACAGGGTCGTGCGCTGGGGAGTTGCAAATTGGATCTGTCATTCTATTTAGGTCCTAGAGGAGACGGTTTCTTCTTTTTTTTGAAATAATAGAAAATAAAATAATATAATTGACTTTTTTTCTCTCCCCGCATCCAGTTTCTTTCCATTTATTTTTTCTAATATAAATTATATTGTGGCCTGCCATTTTCTTTTCGTTTCATTTTTTCTAATTTAAAATACACCATGGCTTGCCCGTACAATTTTTTTTTTGTTTTATTCTTTTTTGTGGACTCTCTCCGTTCCATGTTTTTTTATTTCATCTTTTCTGGAGCATCATTGGCTTTCCTTAGAAATATCAAGAATACCTTCTTTGAAAAAAAAAAAAAAAAGAAATATCAGGAATAAATAATAAATAAAATACTGTGGCATCTTGAAACCTTCTCTAATAAACTTTAGGGATACAACGAATTTAGTGTGGAGTGAATTAGGAAAAGCTATTTTTTATGGATAAATTGATTTTAGGCATGGAGTGAATTAGGAGTAAATAGCTTATCAAGATCACTTAATGCAACAATTCTTTGTAACACTTTTGGTTGTAACATTATTTTGTGTTACTACAGGGTATAGATTTGTATCACATTTTATATGTTCCATCTATGTGTTACAACATAGTACACTTTTGTAACATTTTGCTTGTAACATTAATTTTGTGTTACTATAAGTACTCTCAGTAACACATTTTTGTAGAAAAAATATTTTGTGTTACAACCAAAGTCAGTAACACACTATTTTGTGTTACTATGAGATTTCACTGGAACACATTGATGAATATGTTACAAGAAAGTGTTACAGTATCTTTGTTTTGTAGTAGTGATTGGGGCAATGCACTCATCTGATTTGTTTCATACAGATCCAATTTCTTTTCAACCGCTGGAAATAGATAGGTACCATAAGAGAATTGATTCCGTTTGTTATTTTGGCCTTCACGTCAAGGCCAAACCTTCGTTTCCTGGTACTATAGCATGGCCTTCTTAGTATAGCCGCCACAGGTAATAATCTATGAACATATCTTCTTGAAATTTTTATTAATAACATCCCTACTACAATGCTTAATTTGGTGTTGACGCTAACTACTACTAACCCTCTAGGACTGCTTTTACGTATCTACAGGTACAGTTCATGTTAGATTTGTTTTCTTAAAATTTTAATAAGAATCACATTCTGCTTGTAGGCTTTGATATATGAAAATCAGGATTGGCATAAAGTATTGGTTCGTGGCTTTGATATATAATACTAAGGTTGAATTGCTAGCTCTTCATTTCATTTGTGGGGTGCTAAATTTTTTTAATGGACAAAGGCATACAAATGTGCATCTGTGAAACATTATGACAAATGTTTGCTCAGGTATATGCTTAGAGCAGCATGTTAGGTCAATGGTTTATGTGCAGATCATTAGCTACTCCCAACAGTATGATTTATATGACATAAAAATGCATATCTAGCTGATCTGATTATTTTCCTTTTTTTTTTGTATAGATATGATACCACTACAGTATGATGCTACACTTGAGTTTAGTTTAGTGTTTTTGAATGCTTGCTACGGATTTAATATTCATCAGTTTAATAGTAATAATGCTAATAATGGCCTGATTTTCGTTTCTTTCAGGCTGGTAAGAGGAATGGTCTTCTCCTTATGTTCCGATCATGCTTATAAATACATTAAAAAGATTGCTACATTGCTTTCAGATTTATGCTTTTGTTTTATTCAATTCACTAGCTAAATGCTCCCATGAAGAAAAATATGAGCAACTCATTCGAGGTTCATGCCTTGCAATCCATTTGTCTCCTGCAGCTGTTTGATTAGTGACTGCAAAACTGTGGATGATATGAACATGTCAAAAAACATTGTTGCTTGTTGGTGCACCCCATTGGACGCTGGCAGGTACATATGCAGCTAGGAATCAATATGAGTTTCATTTCCAACCGAGCCTTTATTCTCTCCAACTGTTCACATCAGAGGAGACCTGCACATAAGTTCGATGAGAGGTTCTCGTGTTGCAAAGAGTCAACTTCTGAAGCATATCATCAATGTTGCACCAAGAGGAGTTTAGACCACTAGACTCGGGAGCAGTGGCGTTGGTCTTACCGCTGCTGTCTAGAAAGATCCAGTAACAAATGAGTTGGTTCTCGAGGTTGGAGCACCGGTAAGACCTAAACTAGCTTATAATGGCATCTTTTACTATATATTTCTTTCTACTAAACTATTGGTGTGTATCTGTTTGCAGGTGTTAATATATTCATCTCTTCATCTTGCAGATGTCTTAATCAAGAGGATCAAGCTAGGCACTATTTTAAAACTCGAACAATCTTCCTCGGTGTCGTCATAGTTTTTTCCCCAAGTGAAAGCTATGGATCTCGCTCCCCTTACTCAAGAAGCAGCTATACAAGGTACAGAAAGTCGCTCTAGGTATTCCCTTTATCCTTGGGCCAGTGAATGTGTTTCTACCAATGTCATATGTTTAAAGTCTAGACATCAAACATCAATGTTGCTTGTAACCTGAGGAGTATTTCATATTCGTATAATTTATTTAGGAGTGTGGACTCAACCGATGCTGAAAACCCTGGGAACAACCTGTATGTGACTGGTTTACAATTTTACTAAATGAGGTCTAGGGATCTCTGCTGGTATCTCTAGCTTCATTTTTTCACTAACTCTGAATTTTTTCAAAAAAATGTACTATGCGGCTTACAACTGGTTGCAAATTGACTGCAGATAAGCTTTTCTTAAGTGTTAATCTGAACTTCTGTGCTAGATAAGCTTTTCTTAAGTGTTAATCTGAGCTTCAGTAGCATGTCATTTTTTTTTTACGGAAATTGAAATTATATTCCCTTAGACAAGCAAATAAAAGAACCCTCTGGTTTTCAAAATGACGGGACAAATATGAGCAACTATGCCAATGGTGCAGTAGGGCTTTGTACATCAATTATCCTTTTTCTGAAGTTACTAAAACACTGGGTGTGAACTGTGGAACATATTAGTTCAAGTTATTGTTCCCTGTGCAATGTTAATTTGTATTTCAGTTCCTTGGTGCTGCACTAATCAAACATAGTGTTTCTTTGTAACATCTCTTTGGACAGTTTCTTATCGTATCATGTGCTGCACTAATCAAACATAGGCGTCTTGCTAACAGGAAGGTAGCACGATTTGAGAAGAATACCACAAAGAGGGGCTCTGTTCCTGAGACAGTCAAGAAGTCCATTGATTATCCATAGATGTACGGCTTGGGTGCAGCTTCATCTCTAGAGATAGGTGTAGCTATGTACAAAGCTACATGGACAGTCAGCGGGGTGCACCCGAAGACTATAGGTAAACTGCTTAAGCCTCAATTTGGTTTTAAAATGGATTTGCGTGTGCAAAACAGAGCTCTGTTTTAGAAAAGTTTTACATGTATAAACATGTCAATGATGAAGTTATCTTATAGCTTTTTCTATGTGACTATGTCTCTGCTTCCAAGATAGAAGGCATGTCATTGTTTTTTTTTACTGTCAACGGGGAAAGGCTACCCATCTGAGTTTTATTTCATTGATCCTGGCTCTCTAGCTTTGGAACAATAGAGTAAGTTGAACCATAGTTTGTTATGTTCTCGTTGAAGACTGCAATGGAGACATACTGCAAACTTCACATGTTACGACTCTTGCGCACGGATCGTGTTTTCCAAGTATAGCAAGCGTGACCATGCAAGCCGAGCCGGCTCATACTTCCATGAAAATAAGATATACAAAAACAATAGAAATATCTTATCATCATTTTGTTTTTAAGTGTATTTTTTTTAAATAAAACCGTAGCAACGCACGGAAACTATACTAGTATGCTTTTAATATAGCAACAGTAGTGCAGACTGAAACGCGTACATCAGTAGTAGACTTTTCAGTAAACGAATCTGGGCTCCTTTTTCAGTGAGTCATCAAATCACCCCCTGCACGCTTTTCAGTGAAGGATCAATTCATTGTATAGTGTAGGCCTTTCAGTGAGTCATCAAATCATCGTGTAGGCTTTTCAGTGCAAGTTTTCAATGCACGGGTTGGCATTACTCAGGTACAGCAACGACACAATGCACCAGCTACGAAACCTACCTTCCTCTATATATACAACCAGTTTCATTCAATGGTTCTGAAAAACCAAACGAGTACAAATGTCTGGGGGCTCTTCTAGTGGGAGAGGGAAGGGGGGTGAAGAAGGGAAATGCCAGCCTGTGGGAGGTAGATCCCAATGGAGTGCGGCGCTGTTGCTCAGAGGCTCCCATGCAAAATTGGCACACATCCAATATCTCGCCTATAGGTTTCCTCATCTTCCGATATGTCTACTTTGCAAGGATCACCACAGTAGCACATCGCTGCTGGAACACCCTCAGGGAGAGGCTTATGGACATAGGGATCTTCTAGCAAACGAGCATAGCTACAACCGAAACAAATTCATTTCATTAACCGCAACCATATGACACTAAACCCTAAACCAATGGATTACCATTTCAAGTGTAAGTAATCAAAACGCAATAATCGACAATGACAACATCCTACCTTTGTTTCTTAGCTTTGCCACGCCTTGGCATGCTACCATTACATGAAAAAAAAATGAACGCACATACTAGGGTATTGAAAAACTAGCAATATATATGAAATCATTGGAAAAAAATTGAGGAGTGGGGATAGAATACCTTGCTCGCAAAATGTATGGACCAAATCCAAAATTTCACGGTTCAAATCAACGATTTAAGAGATTGAGAAGGTGGGGGAGGGGAAGAAACCGAGAGGGAGGAGGAAGAAATGCTGCTCGGGCGGCCAGGGCAAATTTGTGAGCTGAAGAAGTAAGCGGACCTCGACGCCAGGGATCTAGGGCGCCGAGCTCGGCGCCGGGATCTCGGGCGCCGACCTCGGTGCCGGGGGCTGCAGCGCCGATCTCTTGGCCACGTCGGAGCCACCTCGTTCGCCACCATGTCTTTGGCCTACACCCTCGGCATCGTAAGGACTGGAGCCGAGACGTTCAACCTCGGCGCCAGGAGCCCTGGCTCCGACCCCAAGGTTCCAAACGTGCACTTACGTCGCTCAGGGGTGCAAATGTAAAATTTGTTCAAAAAAGGGCCGAATTGCAAAAAGTTGGGCCCCCCGGTTGCGTTGGTTGGTTGCTCCTGCACGTTGTTGCGCGTCTGAGTGCCCAAGTCAATGTTGCCTTTGAGGATATTATTTTTTTCCTTTTATAATTATAATAAGTTCCAGGTCTAGAAATGTAATGTACTCGTACTTTTCAGTTTCCAAGCGTTGGAGAGGGAAGGATGTGCTTGTGCACATGGGATCACCTTCTCATCACAGAAAAAAAGAAAGGTGCAGTCATGCAACGGTTCGTGGTTTGAATAATTTCCTCAGGGCATTGTTTTGGGCACAAATTGAGCCTGGATTACCTCAACGACTTTATATCAGGTTGAAATTCATTACGGTATTATGCAAGGACTTGTTCAAAGTTTAACGTACGCGGCCCGCCCGGTCACTTTTCGCGTCGTCACCTCCACCATCTTCCTAGCTTAGCTCCGGCGCAGCTAAATCGCGGTCGTTCGCGAGAAAGGTAAGTAGCAGTCGATTTCCGACCAATTTTTTTCCTTTTTTGGCAAAAAAAAATTTCTGCAAATTTTCTTTTTTGGAAAGTTTTCTATTTTTAGCAAAAAGAAAATGAGTTACAAACTACATGTGACAGAACCTCCTAAATTACCGGGCCCACCTGCACCTGTCATTGTCCCAAAGACCTCTGACAGCCGTGCAGATGCACCCAATAACTTAAGAAGCCTGTCTGGTGTCATCGGGAACCCCGATTACACCACTCATACCAGGATCAACAAAGGAGTAGCTACAACATTACAATATTTGTTACAAAAATATAAGTCAGAGTGCGGAAGAATAATAACATTAATTTTACAAAACATGAGTAAGTTACTTTTGAGTAAACTTAACTTAATTTGCGGATGCTAAGTAGAACTAGAAGACATCCAAGTCATGTCGAGCCCACCGACACAACCTTGGTTAGCAGCACGAGTCAATACCTGCAACAAGGGTCAAAAACCCTGAGTACGGGAGTACTCAACAAGACTTAACCGACAAGGAAGGAGAAGACTCAGGAATGCAGGCCATGGGAATCAAGGTAAGGTTTTAGCAGGAATCAAGGACTCATTTTGCAGAAAAGCTTACTAATGGTGGATCCTTACTTTCATTATTTTATCTCAGATTAGTAGCACGGATAGTCTAGGTGATCCTACACTAGAGCAAACACTTCTTAATCAAACCATCTTCCTTTCTCATTCCTCCACTGAGTTCCACTTGTTAACTACGATGAAGGTGCGAGGATCAAGTCTCCTTTTCTCGTGGAGCAAACGACGATTCGAACCGCTTGTAACCCAGCTGGGGATACCTCACCACACGACATATGTAGCATTGAAGCTTGCATATATCAACCCTCACTCAGTTCGTCCAAAACGGGAACGAGGCCTACGCCACCCGAGAATACAGTACACCTCCAATCCGGGACTTTAACCCACGAGGGTAGCTTGTACTCCCGCCATCTCTCCACTCCCAGTGCGCGGTTGCCGTTCCCGATTTGGCTCCCTCGAGATCGGGCGTACCGGGGTATGTGGCCAGTATTATAAAAGTTCTTGATCCAAGGGCCAATCAACGGACGGTCCTTAACCGACGCAGACGGAAACACTACAGTGGGACTCCATTCCCAATGCAAGTTACCCGCCCGGTCTCAAATTTATTATCATGCCTCACTACCCATCAAGGTATGCCGTTATCAACCATTTAAAACATTTTGCAGAAAACTTAACTATTTAAGCAAGGCTAAGCATAACTAAGCATTTTCGAAATAAAACAGGTTATCAAGGAATGATATTCGATAGTCAAGGTTGGTCATGCGGCAAGTAGGTTATCACTCAACTCCTATTCACCTAATGCATCATATCATTATCATAAGTGTTATAAAGTTTTGTAAAACAACAAGGAAGGGTTTAAATGCATCTGGGGCTTGCCTCGTGTTGCGTGAAAAGTCGATTCCAAAGTCGATCACCAAAGTCGCACTTGACACCGACACCTCGGTGGATGCACCTTCTCCAAAGTTTGATCATCGCGAATCACATCACTCTCGTTTACTACACGCGATAAATGATGCATTGCTTAACATGATGAAATATAAAACACGATGCGTGATGATGCATAAAAGATTAATAACTTGAGTACAACTTTCCTTCACGATAAAGTTGCGACCCAACAAAACCAACTTGTTAAACTACTTCTATCACTAAAGGAGTTCTCAAGGACCATTTGATTGTGTTTTGATCCAAGATTCACAAAACAATCCAAAAGTCACACAAAAACCTAAATCATTATACCCTAAACATTTCATTTAAACACATAAAATAATAGAGCATAAAATAATAAAGAAATAAACTTTGTAAAAAATAATCTACAACTTTTTGTACAACTAGATTATAGCATAAAAACAGCACCAAATAAATTTTCATGATTTTTGAATAAATATTTTATTTTCTAAAAATCATAGAAGATGCATTTTTCAATTAAAGATTGTATTTTTAAATCATGCAAAAACTACTCAAAATCTAAGTTTCATAATTTTCATAGGTAAACAACATCATAGGAAGGCTACACAAAAAGTTTTAGAATTTTTGAAGCTAAATTTGAATTTATACAAAATTTTAAAAATTAGGCATGATTCTCATATAAATAGAAATTGAATAAACCATTTTTCAAACAAACCGGCCTTCGGGCCTGATTTGGCCCGACACAATGTGCGTGGCCTGGTACTGTGCATACAGGCCGGCCCACAGGAATAGTAACAGGCCGGCCCAAATCGGCCTGTCAAAGCCTGGCCCGACAATCTTGCAAAAAGGTCCCTAATATTTTACAAAATTACAAACAAGTACAAAGCACTATTTGGCACTATTCAACTGAGTCTTAAACTTTGCACATAGACCCCTGACCTTTCTCTTATTCCCATTTTCACAGGTCCCTGGCCGGCTCCCGCATAGAGCGGCGGCAGGAACGCTCGGCCGGCGGCGGAGCACACCAACGGTGAGACCTCCGGCGGCGGAAAGAGCACCGGCGTGATCCCCACGACCACGCGCACCAAACTAGGGGTTAGGTGGCCGAAACAAAGCTCGGAACGAGCTTACACACGGCCATGGCGGCTCACCGACCCGGACAAGGTGATTCGGCGGTGTTCCGGCCGATTTGGCATGCTACGAATGAAATGGATGGCAGGGTTACGAGGAGGAGCTCACCGTGGCGCTGATGCGCACACTGGTTAGGGTAGAGAGGCGGCGAAACTTGGTTGTCGACGAAGAGGACGGACGCGACGGCGTGCTCCGATGGCAAGGTCGCTGTTCTGGCGCGACGGGGCTTCTTCTGCAAAAACCATCATGCCGACTAGCTTCACCGAGGCAAGGCGAGTTTGAGACAAGAAGAAAAGGGACGAGAACATCACCGTGGCGGCTGGTTAACGGCGGGCGGATCTCGGCGACGCTCCAACCGGCGCTGGAGAAGAAGGCGTGCGCCGGGCGATTTAGGCGGTGCAGGGCTGTGCGAGCTGGCTCAAAAGAATCACAAAGAGGTTGCGAACCCGATGATGAGCTCAATTCGACCAGAGATGGTTCGTCGGCGACGGCGTACGCCGGCGGATGGAGGAGCTCGGTGACGGCGGGGAAGAAGAAAAAGAAGAAAACGGCGGCGTCCGGTTCGGCTTTAAGGAGAAAGAGGCGAAGTCGAACACGGCAGGAGCTTTCGGATTGTCGCCACGCCGGCCAAGGGGACAGCCACGCGTCGCGTCGCGCTGGTGGCGCGCGACGTCGCCACGGCATCGACCGGGAAACGAGAGAGGAAGAGAGGAAAAGATGATGTCACGATCATCAGTAGCGGCTCCCCTTTTCTCTATTTCTTCCACTTACTCCCAAAATCATATAGCAACTTGAAAATCTTCAAATCTATGGAATGCTTAACTTTTCAAACCAAACCTCTTTCATAAAAAGAGTTTTCCCAAAATATGCATAAATTTTAAAATATGATTTTGAAATAAAAAGGGGACAAAACCCTAATTTTGGCATTTTCGAAATTGCTCTAAATTTTATATGAAAACTTTAAAAACTCAAAACATCAACTTGGTACATAAAAACAAGATCTACCAAGTTGCTTTAGCACTTCACATCAAAATTTGCATAAATTTAAAACTATAGAAAAGGGAATAAAGGAGGATATAGAAATTAGGGTTTTCGGAATACACCTATCATCACATGTCACATTAATTTAAACATTCCACCAAACAACATTCACAAGATATAACTTAAATATGAAATGCAAGGCATAGAAACATAATGCTCGATGATTATGCTTAATGATGACATGATCAAAATTTTTAATTACCTACTAACATCCGGGATGTTACACTACACATATAACTTTTATCTATAACTTAATATTTATACATCTTTATACATCTGACTTATGTGATCTTCAATGTTACAAAATTATGCACATAACTTATACATATAACTTATTACATGTAACATATAACTTACACACGTTACAAAGTTACGCCTAACTTATATATATAACTTATTACATGAAACACATAACTTACACACGATACAAAGTTACATCTAACTTATATATATAACTTATTACATCAAACACATAACTTACACACACTACAAAGTTATGTCTAACTTATATAACTTACACACGTTACAAAGTTACATCTAACTTATATATATAACTTTTATGTGTAACTTAGGTTATATTTCATAAGTTAATATACATAAATTGCTATTAGAAAAAAAATCATAAAAACCTTCAAAACATATTCGAAAGTGGGATCTAGTTTTGTCCATTTCGTCACGTAGAACACACCGGTGCGCGCATTTAAATTAAAAACGGATACACCATTCAGGAATTATAGCATTTTAAAAAATTATTTTACTTTTTCGCTTACATCCGCGCTGACATCAGCGCATGAAAAAAAAAAAGGAAGGAGAGCTGAGGGGAGAGCGGGCGCTGTCGGATGGACCGCCGCGGAGCGAACTGGCGGTCGACCGTAAAAGGGGAATCGGGGCTTAGCTCTCAGCTGGTGGGTGGGTCGATCCCTTCCCATTCGTCCCTTGTGCGCCGACTTGCGTGTGTGGGGTTTGTTCAGCTATTTCTTCCATATATTTTTTGCCCAAGTCAATATATCAGTCAATGGCTTTAAATATATTTTTCTTCCTCTTCTTTTTTTATTATTTGTGGAATACTTATATAAAGATGTTTTCTTTATTTTCAAGAACAAAGACACACACGCATATTATATTGTTATATCTGTCTTTTTCCAATGCAAGCAATGGCAATAATTGAGGCACAAGTTTTTTTTTTCGATTCTAATTGAGTTACAAGGTTCTCATATGTTCCTCTCCAACCACCGAAAGGACAAGATGTGAACATTCAACGCTACGGTAGCTTACCTGTTCAAATTCACGGCTACGGTAGCTTACTTTGCTGCTTATCAGTTGACACAATGCAAATTTGAGTTGTATACTAATCGCAAGCTAGATGAGTTAAGTATCTGTGTACTTTGGGGGGCTTTAATTAAGAATGGATCAACGACACATATTCCGGAATGGCTCTGCCAGATGCTACTTTCTGCGAGACTTCATCGCTTTCCTTTCTTTGGACGTGATCAATTCATCTGCGTGGAATAACTGTAATAACATGCATGCCGTGTTCGTTTTTTTCCCCTCGGTTGCGTTGGTTGGAGTGCACGTAGTTGCGCCCGAATGCCCAAGTCAATGTCGCCTGAACTTATTACAATGCCGTACGTGTTCGTTTTTATCATTTCCTTTTTATAATAAGTTCATGTAATGTACGCGTACTTTCCCAAGAGTTGGAGAGAAGGATGTGCACATGGGATCTTCTCAATTCTCATTAGTTAGAGAAAAAAAGGTCGTTTGAATAATTCATCAGGGCACTGTTTTGTCTTGGCCATTTAAGGGCAGTCACTATGGTAGGAACCATGCGCGAGGTCCAAGAGAGGCACATCAGCGAAAATCTAAATATAGAAACTAACTCACCAATGATAGTTTCATCACGTAATAAATATTAACCTTATTTTATTCTCTCACCGATACTCTCTCTCTCTCCTTCTGTGCTTCTCTCCACTCCGGCGGGCGCGGGGGGCAGCGCTGAGCCCTCGGGGCAGCCGGTGAGCTGTCGTGGGCGCTGCGGGCGAAGCTTGTCGCGGCATCCAGGGTCGCCGACATGTCCGGCGGGCGAGCGGAGGCGGGTTTCCATCGGGATGGACCTCGCGCGACCGGCCGTGCTGCCGCTGGACGAGCCGCGTCGGGCTTGACTCCGGCTCAGCCGGTGTGGCTGGTCGGGAGAGCCCGACGCGGCGGCTCCGGCGACTTCCGGGCGGTGTAGAACAAGCACGCGACCGCGCCGGGCGGCGACCCGGCGTGAGCAAGCGCGACGCTGCGGTGGCGGGCGGCGCAGCAGCGCCGGAGCGCGAACGCCGCGAGCGGCGCACTTGCCGGCGGATGGGCAAGCGCGGCGGTGCCCTCGAGCACACGACGGTGGGCAAGCGAAACGGCATCGTCGGGCCTGGCCGGCGGGGCTGGCACGCTGCGAGGTGGCGGCCGAGCGCGGCGGCGCCGCGAAATACCGACATGGCTGGCCAGGCCGAGTGGCGCGGCTACGCGGCGCGCGTGGGTGGTGGAGGGCGGGCGCGGAGGGCGCCGCGCGGGCCTGCATCGGGCAAGGCGCGTGGGGCTGCGGCGCCCTCGTGGGCCGAGGGGCAGGCAAGCGCGCGAGGTGCGCTGCACGAGCCCCGGGCGGGAAGGCACGCTGGAGGTGCGGCGCAGGGGTGCGGAGCCCCACTCATGGCTGGCCGGCGGGCGTGGAGGTGCGGGTGTGGAGCGGCGACGCCAGCACGCGAAGTTATCTCGAGTTCCCATCGCTGGTTCGGCGGCGAAGCGTGGCCAGCACGCGAAGTTCCTCCGTGAGCTCCCATGGCTGTTCACACGGGCGAGCGTGGCGGCGCGGACGGTGGCTACCATGGGCCCCACCGGTAGAAACATGTGGTTTGTCCACAATGCCGAGGTCGTCGTTTCTTCGCGCATCGGGTGAAGAGTCGACGTCGTTTCGCTTCGAGAAATGGTTTCTTCAATTCTCCTTCTCTTTCCTCATTTATTGAACGCCACATCAGCATTTTTCCCTACATGGCATCTCATTTGATGAAGATAGAAACTACCATTAATGCCCATTGGGACTGCCCTAATAAGCGTCACCGCAATAGCGATAATCGCATTTTCTTTCGGTCCTAGGGCTGGTGGGGTTGCGGAGACACTAGCGACTCGCCCTAGCGTTGAGGTTTATAACTGGGCGGTTAAAGAGATTTTCCGCGGCAAATTATTACAAAAAGATGGGGAAGTCTACATAACCCCACAAGTATGGGGGGTGGACTACTTAACCCCCCAAACTATAAAACCGGTAATTCTACCCCTTGAACTTTGCAAAATCGGTCAAATAACCCCCCCCATGGTGGTTTTGTCTTTTTCTTTTTTATTTATTTAGGCTGAATCTTTGAAAAATCATAATAAATCATAGAAAAATTCTAAAATGGAAAATATAATTTTGTTGGACTCCATATGAGTAGATCTATATAGTGAACATATAATATGGTATGCTTTCAAAACAAAAATTTTTTTGTTGTACATATATATCTATGCTTTTTGTAATTAAATGGAATAATTCATAAATGCAATTTCCATGGTCCAATTGTGCTGAATTTTTTGTGGTGGATTAACTATTGTATGCTTGAACTCTAGTAAAATTTTATACTCATTGTATCATGTATAACTTAGTTATAAATTTATTTATGTTCATGCTTGTTAATTTTAAATAAATCTATAAGTAACTTATACATGATCCAATGAGTATGAAATTTTTACAGTAGTTTAAGCATACAATAATTAGCCCACCACAAAAAATTCACTACAATTGGACTATGGAAATTTCTCGATACGAATTATTCCCATTAATTAGAGAAAAGTATAGATCTAAATGTACAGCAAAAACTCTATACTAAAGCATACCGTATTATATGTTCACTGTGTAGATCTACTCATGTGGAGTCCAAAAAAATAAATTTTCTATTTTATGATGTTTTTGTGATTTTTTATGATTTTCAAAGATTCAACCTAAATAAATAAAAAAGACAAAGACAAAACCACCCTCCAAACCACCTTGGGGGTTTATTTGACCGGTTTTGCAAAGTTTAGAGGGGTAGAATAGCGGTTTTTATAGTTTGGGGGTTAAGTAGTCCACCCCCATACTTGAGTGTGTTATGTAGACTTTTTCAAAAAGATTGGTATGTCGGAAATAATGGTGTCATATAAGTTGAATTTTGCATGCCATTGACCTCTTTGATCTGACGTGTGCCTGAACCTCTATTAAAATTGTATGTAGTTATTTATGTGGATTATTCTTAATAACCTTTATGGAGTATTGGACTAGGAACGATTTGTCAGACGAGTTCAATCAAGTAATTTACTATGCGTCTTACCATGAGTGTGCACTAGCTGTGGGTATTTTAATTAATAATTAATGATGTTCATACTATCGCAGGATGATATGAAAGAATTTAGACTGAAGCTTGCGGCGATCTTGCTATCATCAGAGTTAAATAAATGAAAGGGGTCTCCATATCTTGATAGTGATGAAAATATTGGTTGCCCAAGCGATTGTGCCATAATAGAGAATCCAAAGATGGCTGAAGCGTCCATGAAAAAAGAAAAACATTTTGAGGAGGCTGAATGCTTAGTGGTTCAAAAGGGCACACCTCAACACATACAAGCTCAAAACAAATCCTCACAAGTCCATTCTAATCAAGATCCTGATGAGTTTTGGGCATGAAAGATGTGCCAATGAACAAGGAAGAGATGATTGAGTTACTGTGTGATTATGTCATGGCAATTTAGGATGAAGCGGCGTTGAAGTAAGCTACATGCTTATTTTAATTACTTTATCAATTATAGTGTGCTCTCTTATATGACAATAATCATCATCTGTGTCTAATGCTTCACATGAGTCTTTGGGTTAAAGGTTTTTATCCCACCATGATTGCACTAACTGTCAACGATCTACAAGAGTTGTTAATTATTGATCGAGGCATATCTCTTCTCGTTGTTTCAACTTAGGTGTTCGCTTTCAAACAGCTCGAGAATACAGAACACTGAAACGATACAATAGTATTATGAAGCATCGTATGGACCTACGCTTCTATGTAAGCACAAGTTTATAATTAATTATTATCATGCTATATTACATTGTATTATTTGTTGTTCTTCTAATTATAATTTTATAATGAAATAAGCAAAGTTATACTAATCCTAACACTCGATATCTTTCTATTATAGAAAATGTGTGCTTTAACACAAATGCCAGAATACCATAAAAAAATATAGTACCGAAGAAATGGCTGCTGCGATTGTGCATGTGAGAAGATGGAATACAACTTACCACGATGCAGATACGTAAGTCGCTTGCTCCTGCTTTTATACTTGTTTCTCATGTACTATTCTAATTGCTATCATGTTTGCAGTTTCTTTTGCAAATTAAACGAAGACTATAAAATTAATAAGAGGGCAGTCATGCCCAGGATGGATGCAGTGGCGGAGGCAGGAATACTTTCTAGGTGTGGCGAGTTTGAGTTTATAAAGGTTGCATCACATATCTGCTTTTCCTCTTTGATGCCATTGTTGCACGCCGACAATCGCGTCGTCGTCCTTTGGCTACCGTGTAGTGTACAGTTATCGCGTCCGCGCCGTCTGCCCGTCCGGCCGTGCAGCCGTCCGGTGGCAAGCCGGCAACTAAGTGTCGGCGTGTGTGCGAAGAGACGGAGAGCCGCCAAGGCAGACGAAGAGGCGATATGATCCGACGATACGTGAGTGTCGGCGTGTGTGTGAAGAGACGGAGAAAGGCCAAGCAGACGAAATCCGACGATACGTGCGTGACGGGAATTCATGATTAGGCAAATCGGCATTCTGGCTTCTGGCCACAAGGCCCATCAAGCAGCGGCCACCATACCACGCGGCAGGCGTCTAGTCTAGGACACAAACCAAAGCAAGCAAAGGGCTGTTGCATACATGCATTTGCATATTTGCTGAATGCTGACACACATATACATATACGTATATGCTAGTACATATATTCGTTTTTTGCAGCAGTTTAGGTAGGGCGGCCGCCACAGCTTGCCACATAGCTGCCTCCGCCACTGGATGGATGGTGACCCGACAAAACTTAATTGGTTTAACCATGAGTTCTTTTCGTATGTGGTTCTATAGCTGAGATTGAAATGGACATTTGAGTAGATTTTTTTTTTTTTTTAAAAGAGATTTGCGTAGAATGCACTCCCACATCACCAACCAATTTTGTTTGTGTGCGGGCACAGTTCTTGGATTGAAATTGAGACCGCACAACCACACATTTTCGACATTTCATTAAGTTCCTCCGTTGCGGTCACTCACAACTTTCTAGTATAAAACTATCTATATTAGGTCTGGAGAAGCAACTTTTTCTTTTTTTTTTTTTTTTTTTTTTTGCAGAACAAGCCACGACTAATAGGAAATTTTGGGTTACTCTCCTACTGTATAATAGTATTATTTTTCTAGCTTGTTTCGAAACGCGGATCGGTGTAATAATTTGGTTGAGTTTCACGTCGCTCCGTGATGTGATGCCAAGGAAGAAAAGCTATAATTAGATTAAAAAAAAAGCCTAATTAAGTTTTTGGCCTATAAATAGGTGCGCTACTTCAACGACAGGTGCTACTTCAAATTGAGCAAGTACTCTACCGTCAGAACGAACCATGGTGTTGGCCATCAGGGTCTTTGCACTGTGCCTTGTGATATCCATGGATGTCCTCAGCGCCGCCGGCGTCCTGCAGCCGCCACCGATGTATGTGTTCGGTGACTCGATTCTGGACGTCGGAAATAACAACTACCTACTGGGAGCTCTAAGGGCCAACATGTCGTCCTACTACGGCGTCGACTTCCCGGGCGTTCCTGCAGGAAGGTTCAGCAACGGCAACAACATCGGTGACTTCCTCGGTAGATTTGCTAACTTATCGACTTAATTTTGTACTGCTAGTTTATTATGTATAGTAATGTATATGCGCGCAAAAAAAAAATGTATAGTAATGTATATATTTGGAATTAATAATGTTTTGTTTGGTTGGTCCATGCATGTTGCCGCAGCAAAGAGCATAGGATTATGGAGTAGCCCTCCGCCTTATCTATTGCTGGCGCCAAAACCAGGCCTTTTGGTCTCCACCGCTCTCAAAATTGGTGTGAACTATGCTTCCGGAGGAGCTGGCATCCTTGACTCCACTGTAATATATAAGTGCACTCCATCTTCTAATACGTACTACAACAACCTTGCATTAAAAAAGAAACTTTAATGACAAACAAGCATACATATGCATGATGCAGAACGCTAGCAACACCATCCCACTGTCGAAGCAGGTGCAGTACTTCGACGCCACCACGTCGAAGATGGTCGCCGAGGTGGGATCCGGTGCGGTGAGCACCCTGCTCGCCAGGTCCGTCTTCCTCATCAGCGTCGGCAACAACGACCTCTTCATCGAGCAGGCGCGCAACAGGTTGGCTAAGCAACAGCAGAGCGACGCCGCCGCATTCTTGGCGGACCTCATCTCAAACTACTCGGCCACCATCATGGTAACGTACGATCATGATCTTCCCCCTTCGATCGAGAGGTACAAGTACCAGCCAGTCATGCGCCATTAATTGCACACGTATGCGTGCAGAAGCTGTATGCGATGGGCGCGAGGAAGTTCGCCATCATCAACGCGGGCTCATCGGGTGCGTGCCGGCGGAGAGGGTGTGCCAACCGGCGGGAGCGTGCGACAAGCGCCTGAACCAACGCGCCGCCGGCTTCAACGTCGCCCTCCGGTCGCTGCTCGCCGGCCTCGCCCCTAGGCTGCCGGACCTCGTCTACTCCCTCGCCGACTCCTTCGGCCTCATGAAGGACATCTTCGCCGACCCGCAGGCATCGGGGTTCGCCGACATCGCCGGCGCGTGCTGCGGCAGCGGCTGGCTGCTCGCGGAGGGGAACTGCCTGCCCACCTCCGAGGTCTGCTCCACCAGATCCGAGCGCGACCAGCACGTCTGGTGGGATCGTTTCCACTTTTCCCAGCGGGCCTGTTTCCTCACGGCCCAGGCATTCTACAACGGGCCGGCCAAGTACACCACGCCCATCAACTTGATGCAGCTGGCGCAGTCCAGTTAATGATAACAGACTACTACTCTCTTCACCAAGGAAATACGTATAATATACAGGAGAAGATGATTGTTGTGCTCGATCATGTATACATGCAATGGCC
The DNA here is from genome assembly GCA_015847255.1 of Hyparrhenia diplandra. Taxonomy (NCBI): domain Eukaryota; kingdom Viridiplantae; phylum Streptophyta; class Magnoliopsida; order Poales; family Poaceae; genus Hyparrhenia; species Hyparrhenia diplandra. The sequence continues at coordinate 507,240 of JADLZK010000423.1, read as the reverse complement.
CCTCGATCGGAGCTTTGCTTCAAAAAGGAATAAATGTCCCTATATTATATTGGAAGACGCCCAACAAATGTCCCTCGCGAAGGGGAACTGCCTGCGCAGTCCACTATGAAAGCCATCCAACAACTAAAAATCCAATCCAATCCAACAACTAAAAAAATATGAAAATGAGACTCTACCGGCGGGACGACGTGCGTAGCCCCGCTTCGCTCTGCCCGGCGCTCCGCTCGCTCCCCGACAACCCCCGGGCGGTTTGCATTCTAGCATGCACATGCGGTGGACCTGTCCCTTGCGACAATCACAACGCTAGCGCTCCACCACGATAATAATAATAAAAAAAAAGGAAACTACTTTCATCAAGTGGTTATGATTTTTCTTGCATGCAAAAGAGTCGAACATGATTTATCTACCACGTTAGTTGTGATTTTATTTTATTTTTCTTCCATTATGTATGCAAAAGAACCGAACATGATTACCTTGCATGCATTTGGGCAACATGCAAGATATTTGGGTTTGGGCACCACTAATTTCGTCAACATGCAATGCTTTATTGTACTGCTTTAGTTTAATGGTTTCCTCCCTATAACATATGGGCATAAACCTTGGCGGCTGAAAAGGAATGATATGTCTTGATTCCAATTTGGTTTAGGTTTCAGGGAGGACTAAATCATTTATGCTTCATGAAAACTCATGTAATATTGATGGATGGCTTGAAATTGAATGTTGTGAGCATCACACTTAAACTAGCATTTTTTAATATATAGATAACAAGGACGGCAATTTTTTGGAAAAAAAAACATCACATGTTAGCTAGGTCAACATCATGAAAAGAATTATGTCCCGTTGCAACACACGGGCATGATCCTAGTTAACTAAAACAACCTACGAGGACGCCCGCGCCGGCCTGAAGCAGCAGATTGAAGTTGTTGCTCTTCGTGAGCCTCCTGACGCGGCAGAAGGTAATGTACTCCTCCCACCAAGCCTAGGAGCCGATACTAAATATGCCTCACGGGGCACATTAGTATCGTTTCCAACGGCTGTGGCGGAGGGGGAGCATTTAGCACCGATTGGTAACACCAACCAGTGCTAATACATTAACTGGTACTAAAAGACATGTACTAGCATTGATTGGTGTTACCAACTGGTTCTAAAGTCATGGTGTATTTATAGCTTTTTCCTCCACCTCCCTGAGCCCGACGCCAAGAACAGAGATTTGGTGAAGATTTTCAACATCCAAGAGGTCAAAATGGTTAGTAACTTTATCCTCTTATCTTTTTATGGTTAGCATGGTTTGTTTCTTGTTAAGAAATGTGTAGAACTAGTCAACTAGCTAGCTAGTATATATATAATTGTGAAGAGGCACTGATAGCAAGCAGATGCTGGATGCTGCAGCACTGTCCTTGCACAGATTAGAATTCCAAACCTTAAAATCATAACTCTCACAACTAAAAAGAATGAAAGAGGGACACTTTCACCGTGCGGTAAATGATTGCTCCGTCGCGCTGCCCGCCCGTGCGATACGGCGACCCTCTCCTCCCTCCGTAAAAAAAAAAACCCTCACCCTCCAGAAGGAAACCGGACGTGCAAAAAGGAAACCCTCCAATCAGCCTCATGAGATCGACGTGCGATCGCGTGGTCCGACCCCCGACTCGTCGCTCAGTCCCTCCCCTCCCCTGGGCGCCATCGCTTCCCTCCCCTCCGTTATTCTCTGCTCATCGTGCTCCTCGCCGCCTCCATGGTGGACGTGCAGGCGCTGGGTGCGGCAGACGTCCCCTCCTGACCTCGATCTCGTGCCATCGCTGGGCACGTCGCCCTCCGTCACTTGTCGGGGCACCTTGAAGCACGTCGACGACCTGGATCAAGCGAACCGAAGCCGTCATTTAATCACCGCGTCCCTGGCACCAGGTACGCCCTGTGATCCACCGACGGGTAATTTGTTGGCAGCGCTTGTGTGTGAGTTTCCTGGGATCAGCGGAACCAAGCCGCCGACGGCCATGACACAGCCGGCCCTAGCCGAGACCCCCCCTGCCGGCCAGCAACCAGCCCCGCCCGGCTACAGCTAGCCAGCGGCAACTCCAGTTTCTGTTCCCTCCTTTCCACCTGTACAATGATGGAAAACAATTTAGACGAATAGAGGAAATTGAGTTTTGATCTTCCTGACACCAACTGTTTTCATATTCACTTCTTAGGTTCTTGTGATCCTATATGGAACACATTCAGTAAATATCCATGAAGAAAAAACAATTCTTCAACTCAGAGATTTATCAACTATCACTTCACCAAAGGGGGAAAGAAAATGGCTTGATACATGCAGTGACTTACCAATCCTAAACTCCCAATCCCACGGCAACTGATAAATGTATGTGATGCACTACCCATTCTGAATGCCATAGTCAGAGAGAAAGTGAGGTGCCTTAATACAAGAACAGTTCTGCCACGTTTGTCCTTATAGTCTGCCCTGTATATCTTTCCAGTCTCCGCTTCCTCTGCAATATCATCCTGAAGGAGAAAGGACGAAACAAGCTTATTATATGTTGTTTAACAGCAAAAATATGAGATACTTTGTAAAAACAAATATAAGTAGCTCTTAGGCTAATTGTTGTTCACCCCAATTAAAACAATATCCTTAAATTAGCATCCTGCTTATTCCTCCTACACTACACTTCAGATAGATTGTAGGCCAGAGCATTCGGCGGGGGAGGGGGGCGGGGGCGGTGCGGCGAACACAAGGAGAAGACGTTCCCATAGCTTTACGCTAGCAGAGGGGAATGCCGCACCTTTTAGGCAACCAGAGGATCTACCAACTGAGCTACAAGGACCCCCCTGCCTGGCTACTTCTCACTAAAGATTGAATGTATTGATTTATGTACTGCCTGTTATCTTTAATTAAAATCAACATACCCAACAGATGTTTTCACGTTTGAATGCAAGCCGCCACTTGGCCTGCCACTCCACAATCCGCACGAAACACTCTCAAGACCTCTAAGATCTAACCACGGCCCTGAGGGATCCAACGGATAGGAGGCGCCTCGCTGGGTCCCTCCCCGCCGCCACCACCGCCGGCGCCCCCCCCCTCGCCTCGGGTTCGCCACTCCCCTCCCTCTCCCTCCCATCCCCTCTCCCCTGCTCCCCGCCCTGCCGGTGATGGGAAATCGCCGCCGCGCCCCTCCACCCCTTCACCGACCTGGCGCATCCCTTGGCGGGGTCCGCCGCCGTCTCGTGCGGAGGTCGCGGATCCGCCACGGCGGACCGGATCCGCAGCCGAGGACGGCCAATCGACCCGGGAGACGTTCCGCTCCGTCGTGCGGTCGCCGTCTCGCCTCGCCTTCGGGGCGAGGGGGGGGGCCAGCAGCTTCGCGCCGTGTGTGGGGGAGGCGGGCGGCGGCCCTCACCTCACGCCGCCGTCACCCAAACGTTGGTGTCTGCCCCTTGTCGTCAATGGGGCGTCGCCCTTTGCGACCAGCCGCCGCCCGGCGTGTCGTGCCTTCCCCCGACCTGGAGGTGGCGAGACACCTCGACCGGGCTGGCGGCCTCCCGGCGCATCCACGTGTTTAACGCGATGTTGGGCCTCGGCATCTCGGACGGCTCGCTCCTCGCCTTCGAGGAGGAAGATGAAGACGAAGGTGCCCAGGACCCCCAGCATGCTGCGTTGTCGCCCCGACCGCCCGATATAGTCGAGGATGACGACGAGGGGCGTGGATGCCTCCAGCCCCAATGTCTACCTCGTCCGCCCCGCCGCCCTCGCCGAGCCCGACATCCGCCTTGTCTCCGATCTTTGTGCCCTTCCACCCGGGAGGCCGCTCGGAGGGGCGCGTTTGAAGCACCGTTGTTGGGCGGATGACAACGGTGACATGTCCAGCGATGAGCGGCCCTCGTACCTCAATGTCGCCCGTCACCGGCCGATGCCTTCTTCAGGTGTGCCCGGGTGCCGCCGTCGGCTGGTCCAGTCGGGCCTCCGTGCTCTGGCGAGACACCGGACGGGCGTGGATCCCGAGGAGACAGAGGAAGCGCGGTGACCACGTCCTCGCTTGGTGTGCGGCATCCCCGTCCGACCAGTCGATGGTCGCATCCCTCGATCGGCAGCGCTGGGACGCCGAGGGAGCATTTTGGCCCCCAACGCCGATGGGTGGCGCGATATCCTTCCTCGCCGAGTCGATGCCCGTGGCCGAATTCGTGTGTTCCAAATGACCGGCTCCCGGAAGATCCCCCGAGGCACCGGGGACAGTGTCTCTCAATTGCCTATCATACTCACACCGCATGGCAACTTGCCGACTGCCACGACGTTGCCTGCGCTGTCACGGCCTCCACCACCTCGCCAGGGACTGCAGGTTGTCTAAGGCCGTGGCAAGGTCCTCATCGAGGGGGCTGACCTGCCACGGCGGCGCAGCGGCGGTCCGACCTGCCACGCATGCTTCGCCGGTGGCTCACCGTCGCCTCCCGCCGGGCCACGCCGGTGCTACAACGAGCACCGGTAGGCCTCGGCGCCGTAGGCGGCGGCGACGACGACTTGCACCGACGCAAGACGCTTCTATGGAGGCGTAAGGGGACCACGTCGACATCGCCACGACCTTTGCTGCTGAGGTTACTTGCTCCCCGGTGCAGGACCCTCTGGCGGTCGAGTTGCGCGGGTGAGAGGGGCCTCCTGTATGGGTTGATCCCATGTTGGAGGAGCTCCCTGCACCGTTTGTTGTGAGGCTCGCTTCAGGAGTTCCTTCAACCGGGCTTGCTACTGAGATCTCCTCCGACCTGTCGCCCTCTGTGTGCCTGGATGTTGGGCATGATGGACCGGATGCGGTGGAGGACCCCTTGGTGGTTGAGGAGGATGCAGCATATGCGCCCATGTGTGTTGTCCCCGTTGTGTCGGAGGTCTCAGAGACGCCTGCTACCGGTGAGGTTGTTTCCGCTGCTACAGTCCAGGAGGTGTTGGAGGTTCCGACAGTTGCACCTCGGATTTCTCCAACTGATGGCAACTCAGATGTCGTGGCGCCTGTCGGTGTTCAGGCCCCCACTGCTGCTACCACGGTACAGGAGGAGATAGAGGCGTTGATTTGCCTACCGTTGGAGACACCACTTCTCGAGAAGCCGCAGTTGCGTCGCTCCAGGATGCCGGTGCCCACCGACTCTCTACGGCATAGCGAGCGCATTGCTGCCACGCCGCGAGCGGCGAACGCCACCGCAGGCCCAAATCGTGCTGTTGAGGAAGATGGGCATTGAAGTCGAGGATGAATTGGTGGCCGAAAGAGAGCTCAAGGCCTTCTTCCGGGACACGTCGACTTGGTCCGAACGAAAGAAGGAGCGTTTCCAGATTCTTTTGAACGGACGTTTCGACGTAACAACCTTGGATCTGAACTTGCAAGGGCTAGAGGACGAAGTGTAACTTCTGGAGTGTCGGTTTTTTAGTTGTAATTGTTTATTTGTAATCACAATCTCGTGCGAGTTGTTGTCAGTTGGGCTTCGGTAACCACCGGTTACCGTCCCCTCAACCTCTCTGGTAATCAGGGTGTTATCGGGAGGTTCGTTGTATTTGTGTTAACACTATCTGCTTAATGAAAAATGCGCCAACTTAGGTGGGCGTGGTCTCGAAAAAGAATGCAAGCCGCCACTTCACAGCTGCTTTCATCATTTTACTAGCTTTCTGCACATTCCAGTTCCTTGCTCGAAGAAATCTCGCTAATGAGGCATCTGAAAGGAAGTCTTGAATGGCTTTTGAGGAGTGTTCCCCAAGCTCCTTGCGTAGTTCATTTATCTGCTCACAGAGTCACAGTGCAGCAAGTTAATACTTACTAGAAAGCACGTAGCTAAAATCCAGCAGAGATGTCTAGGCAAGGTTGATCTTACTTTTTCTTGCTGTTCTTCTAGGGGTAGGGTTTTTTCAGTGGTACCGCCATTGCTAGACTTGAATAGAAAGGACATTACAGTACCTTGAACGGGGCACCTCCACTAGATAACTGCAACCTGTGCATAAATGCTATTAGAAAAAGAATGAGCATACATAAATTAATTTCAATCGGCTACTTTGTGCAAAAAGCAGCAAAGAAAAGTTAACAGAATAACATACTGAAAAATTAACAGCTTAATTAAGAGAGTGCAGCAATATTCAGGTAAATACCCGAGGTTAACAAGAGCTCAGCTTTTTATGTCCATCAGAAGTTAAATTAGTCCATCCAGTCACAAGAAGCAGTAATTTGAACAGTGGACATACTGACATAGATACAGTGCCATAACCACAACTTTGGACAATGAATTGTACCAAATTATATGTCAGACTTCAAAAGTTATGATAGCATGATTTCTCCAAAATGATCTATGCAGACCATTTTAGCATGACAAACACAAACACATAGAGTGAAATTTTGCAATTGAACATAAAACTGGTTGACTGCAGTCTCTAGAATAACATTTCTTCATAATAGCAAAGAGTTTGGGAGCATGAAAATTTTCTGTTACAATGATAGTGTACATGGCAAGTGTGTACTTCGATATGTAGTGTTTTGTGATTACAGTACCCTTACGATTGCTTTGTCTGTCAACAAACCTGATACTATATGCATGCCATGATTACAGTTTGATATTATTTAAAATGTTTGAAAGTGTTTTTAATTAATTAAGGTATATATCCATGTTTGATCTACCTTATCTATTTTTTGTTGATACTAGGATCAACACATCGGGAAATCATATAATACTAGCATGTGTGCCAATAATCAAATAATTTAGTTTTCATCTAATAACCATAGCACAAGACATGAATTTTATGAGGGAAATTTAAGTACCTGATACCTGGGCCAGCTAATATGCAGCGATTCCATTTTCACTGAATTCTCAGCATCATCCAGCTCAATTGTGGCCTTTATCCTGTACGTCCTTGATGATCTTCTGCCAAACAGAAATGCTGCTGAACAAAGTTGTCCTAATTTAACTATCCATAAACAGTACCTACAAACAAAGGAGAAAAAATATTTGAATATCTTTACCTCATCATGCATGCACTCTACTGTGAGAACGAAGTGGTGGAAGCTTAGAGGGGAAGTGGCACAATCGTTCAAGGAGAGGATGCTAGGCGAGGGGCCTTGGGAAGAGGGAGAAGATGTAAACGATATGTGGCTGAAGATGGCAACATGTGTTCGGAAGGTGGCCTCAGAAGTGCTGGGCGTGAGTAGGGGAGTACCTGGTGGTGGAACGACAAGGTGCAAAGGACTATTAAGGAGAAGAAGGAGTGCTTCAAGCGCCTCCATCTTGACAAGAGTGCAGCCAACATCGAGGGCTATAGGATAGCGAAGAGGGCTGCAAAGCGGCGGTGAAGTGTAGCAAAGGGTCGCTTTTGATGACCTTTATCAACGGCTAGGCTCGAAGAAAGGGGAGAAGGACATTTTTAGGATCGCTAGGATCCGCAAGAGGAAGACAAGGGACATAAACCAAATCAAATGCATCAAGGATGAGGACATCAAGGACAGATGGCGAGAGTACTTTGATAAGTTGTTTAATGGGGAGAATGAGGGCCCTACCCTTGAGTTGGACGACTCTTTTGATGATACCAGCAGAGGCTTTGTGAGGAGAATTCAAGAGGCAGAGATCAGAAAGGCTTTGAAGAGGATGAAGGGAGGCAAAGCGATGGGCCCGAATGGCATCCCCATTGAGGTGTGGAGATATCTGGGTGCGAGAGTGGTAGTATGGTTAACTAAGCTTTTTAACCTCATTTTTCGGTCAAACAAGATGCCTGAAGAATGGAGGAGAAGTATATTAGTACCGATCTTCAAGAACAAGGGAGATGTTCAAAGTTGTACTAACTACCGTGGGATTAAGCTGATGAGCCATACGATGAAGCTCTGAGAGAGGGTTATCGAGCATCACCTAAGAAGATTGACAAGTGTGACCCAAAACTAGTTTGGGTTCATGCCTGGGAGGTCGACCATGGAGGCAATTTTCTTAGTACGACAGTTGATGGAGAGATTTAGGGAGCGGAAGAAGGACTTGCACATGGTCTTTATTGACCTCGAGAAGGCGTATGACAAAGTACCGAGAAACGTCATGTGGTGGGCCTTGGAAAAGCACAAAGTCCCAACTAAGTATATTACCCTCATCAAGGATATGTACAAGGATGCGATGACTTGTGTTCGAACATGTGATGGCGATACTAGTGACTTTCCAATTAAAATAGGACTACATCAGGGGTCAGCTTTAAGCCCTTATTTATTTGCTTTGGTAATGGATGAGGTCACAAGGGATATACAAGGTGACATCCCTTGGTGTATGCTCTTTGCTGATGATGTGGTGCTAGTTGATGAGAGTAGGACAGGGGGTTAATAGAAAGTTAGAGCTGTGGAGGCACACGCTAGAGTCCAAAGGGTTCGGGACCGAGTAGGACCAAGGCCGAGTACATGATGTGCGACTTCAGCCCAACTAGGCGCGAGGATAGAGATGTTAGTCTCGATGGACAAGTGGTGGCCAAGAAGGATACTTTTCGATATTTAGGATCAATGCTACAAAAGGATGACGACATTGATGAAGATGTTAGGCATAGAATTTCAGCAGGTTGGTTAAAGTGACGTCAAGCTTCAGGCGTCCTCTGTGACAAGAGGGTGCCACAAAAGCTAAAAGGTAAGTTTTATAGGACGGCACTTCGCCCGGCGATGTTATACGATACTGAATGTTGGCCTACAAAAGGGTGACATGTCCAACAACTGAGTGTAGCAGAGATGCGTATGTTGCGTTGGTTTTGTGGGCATACAAGAAGGGATAGAGTTCGGAATGAAGAGATTTGGAATAGGGTCGGGGTGGCACCAATCGAGGAGAAATTGATTCAACATCGGTTGAGATAGTTTGGACATGTCCAACGGAGGCCTCCCGAGGCGCCGGTGCGTAGTGGGGTTTTAAAGCGGGAAGATAATGTAAAGCGAGGTAGAGGTCGACCTAGACTGACTTGGGACGAGACGATTAAGAGAGACCTTAAGGAGTGGAATATCTCTAAGGAATTAGCTATGGATAGGAGCGCTTGGAGACTAGCAATCAACATGCCTGAACCCTGACCTTTGTTTCCTTTCCTATTTACCCCTAACTCTATCTTTTGTCTTGTGCCCTATTTTTGTGTTCCTTTTATACTTGTTTCCTATGGGTTTCATCTCTAGCCTACCCCAACTAGTTTGGGACAAAAGGCTGTGTTGTTGTTATTGTTGTTATCATGCATGCACTCTAAGAATTAAGAATATGATTTAGCACAAGATGGCCAGTGCAGCACAGCTTACTCCTAGACCAAGTGGAAATATAAGTACTGCATTTGAATTGAACATGTCTCAGGAACTAAAACTGAATACCTCTTTCAGAGATTGTAAGGATGCAAGCGACTAAAAACAAAGTCACCATTAGAACCAAGACTGGTGCTATATGAACGTCACAAGCAACACCAGACCAAATCGTCGCTCTTGCATGCACCACATCTCTGCCTCCGCGGTGGCCGCTGAAGTATTGAATATTGCTAGCTATTTGCTACAGAAATGCTGGATCAATTAGTATTGCTATTTGGCACTGAATGTGAGCAATGTTTAGATTAAGCTCTTTGCCTTTTTCTAGAAAAGCAATGAAGAAAAATTGAAAATGTGATATCAGTAAGCTCTGTTAGGCATATACAAACAAATGGCCTTTGGTTTCTTGCCTACGTAACCTGGACCTAGATAACTAACAACTCGACCTCTGGATGTGCTACCTAAATTGCATGTTTATAAGGTTGTTGTAGGAAACAATTCATAGTTCTACACTAAATCAAATTTTGAGCAAGTAACAAGCACATACACTACTATGGTTAATGCGATCAAATAAAAAAATATATGAACAGATCCGTGTTGAGCCATTCAACCATCCTACTTCCCTGAAACAAGACACGTGTTGACCCACATCCATTGGAACTCCTTACTTTACTTCCAGATTCACACACCATAGGAGGGCAGATGCGTACGTACCGATGAGGAGAGAGGCGTTGGCGAGAGGGATGGAGGGACAAAGGCGCCGAGCTGGCAACGAGCAGGAACGTGAACCACTCCGGATCGAGAGGGATGGAGGGACAGAGGATAGCTTGGACACCCCGTCCCCCCGGTTCCGATAGAGCGTGCTGCTGCATGCGAGGAATGGGTCGAGGAGCGCGCTCCGGGCACAGGGCATTGCGAGCTACCGCGGCTGTCACAACCGACTTCAAGCCGAAAGTTCTAGCTTCATCCGGCTTAACGTCTTCCCTTGGCCGGCGCAGAGGAGCAGAGCTCGCCGGAGCTCTTGAGCGCGGACCGGACGAGGCTCGCACACGCGCGGAGCCAGCGGAGCTCCGGCTCGTGGACCCGCCGGAGCGCGCGGTGCGTGGGGCCTTCGCACAGAGAGACACGGCCGGCGCAGAGGGACACGGCGCGCGGACGCGCGAGGAGGAGCGGAGGGACACCGGGCCGCCGTGCCCGCGCAGAAACGAGCGGAGGTGTCGAGTCGCCGTATTCCTGCGCAAGGAGGAGGTGGAGGCACGCCGGGTCGGGAGATCCGCTTGGGAGAGCACGTGGGAGAGCTCCGGGGAGGCAGCTCCACCGGGTCACGTGGTGTGGAGCAGCAGTCGGGGAGGAGGAACTGAGGAAGAAGAGGTAGGGGAGAGGAGATAAGGTGAAGAGAGATGGAGAAAAGAAAAAATAATAAAAACAAATGTGTAATTTCACTGTTTCTAGCTTTGTGTATTGGTACCAGCCGGCAGTAGTTTGTATTAACTGCACTCTATGACTGCATTCATAAACACATTTCGTTCGGGGGGATTAGCAACTGGAAGCCATTATTGACCTATTTAACTTTTTTTGGCAAATAATAAGATTTATTAAGCAGTGTGTTTCCCTTCTCCACTGCATGCAATATAATGCCAGGTCAGGGTACCTGTCATGCTGGACAGTATAGAACTTCGATATTTAGAGTTCACCTATTCTAAATTACTGCTACCAACTAATGGTGCCAGTTCTATGAATTTCAAGGATATGACATTTCAAAAAAAGAATTCTGAGGAAATACAAGACTTCTGATCCTCTGTGCTATTATTTGATAATTCTTGTGTGATTATCTGAGAATACCATTAGAAAGTTATAATGATTCTTGTGATCTGCTAGTTTTTCTTAATACGAACAGGTAGTGTTGATGGACACACCTAGGCTAACAGGTAATAGGTCACCTTTGGGGGACCTTACAAATACAACCCATGGAGGTATATAAATTTTTACAAGATCTCTACGTATTCTATGTTCATATGTTTACAACTCCTCACCAATGTTCATTGAAGGGAATCATACCCGACCGGTGTTGGTGCCACTAGATGGGGATCCTAAAGAGTAGAAGAGACGGAGGAGAGAGAACGGTATCACTACTACAGAATTGATTTTACGAGACACCGGGAAAAGATTTTCCGTGGCGGGCATTTAGAAAACCGCCACGGTTAATGCCTTGATTTACCGTGGCGGGCATTTTTAATTAACCGTGACGGGCAAAATGTCCGCCACGGTAAATCGATTAACCGTGGCGGTTTTTTAAAAGCCCGCCATGGTAAATAAAGCCCGAAAAACCGCAAACCCGGGCCAACAAAGTCCATCTCGGCCCAATACCAAGGTCCGAGTATAAATATCGTTCCCAACCCTAACTCACCAACTCCCCATCCCGCTCTCTTCCCCACCGCGCGCCTCCCTCTCTCGCTCCCCATCCCGGTTCCCTCCCCTCCCGATGGCGCCGCCCCGCACCCTCCCTCGAGCTCCGGCGGGCGGCGGCTCCTCCACCCCGAGATCCGGCGGCGGCGGCAACTCCTGCTCGAGATCCAGCCGCGGCCGGCATCTCCTCCACCTCGAGCTCGTCGGCGGGGGCCGGGCACCTCCACCGCGCGCCTCCTCCACCTCGAGCTCCCGCGGCGGCGGCCCTCCACCTCGAGATCCGGCGGCGGCTCCTCCCTCGAGATCCAGCGCCGCCGGCATCTCCTCCACCTCGAGCTCGTCGGCGCGGGGCCGGGCACCTCCACCGCGCGCCTCCTCCCCTCGAGCTCCGGCGGCGGCGGCTCCTCCACCCTCGAGATCCGGCGGCGGCGCTCCTCCGGCTCGAGATCCAGCCCGCGGGCCGGCATCTCCTCCACCTCGAGCTCGTCGGCGGCGGCTCCTCCTGCTCGAGTTCCGGCCTCGGCGGCGGCGCCGGCGACGCCCGGGAACCCTAGCGGCCGGGGCCCGATCTGGGTTTGTTTTTTATTTTTTTATTATTTACCATGGCGGGCATTTTGTCCGCCACCGAAAATCCAACCATTTTACGTGACCCTAGCTCCATGGCGGGCATTTTGTCCGCCACCGAAAATGAAAAATGCCCGCCATGGAAGTTTATTTATGTAGTAGTGTATGCAACAATGTCTCATGAAAAGAGGAGTGAAATAAACAAGAAACGTCGTGAGAGGTATAAAATGAATAACCAAGGCCATTTTGATCTTGATAATAATATGGCTGCCCATTCAACAGTATGGTCGTTTTGTTGAGTGTCACTTTAATTGCCCTACATTGTTGTAATTGATAACGATTTATACTATGTTTGAACTTGCGGATGGGAATACAACTAATGATATTAAATGTCACTTTAATATCATTGTTTAATTTCACATGATTGTTATCTTATCATGCGATCTATGTATTTTTATATAAAGTTTAGTTATTCCGTAGCAACGCACGGGCACGATACTAGTGACCATCTTAATTTCGTAATAAGGAAAAAAAAAAAAAAAGAATGACTAACATTCAAAATTCGATCAACTTTTTCTCGCTCCCCACTCACTACTATGGACGCCGAGAACGGTTCCACCGCCACTGTTGCATCAACCCGAATCGACGTGCAACCCGGTGTGGTAGGTGCCACTCAACCGCATAGAAACAAATTAGTGGGCAACGATCAGGTAGAGGTCGTCGTCCAAATTGCACATGACGTTGTACACAATTTCTGGTTCCTGTTCCTCGTCGTCGTCACTTGCATCGCCGTCACTCTCATCCTTGTGGAACGGCCGCCAAGTAACCTCGCATATGGAACTTTAATCAAATAACCATTTTTCTCGTTATTTGAAAGTAAGTTTATTGAAAGAAACTCACCAGTCCCCGAGTTAGGTCGTCCAAATTTCGTTAGCATACTCGATGTAGGCACGTGTAGTCCGAAGTGAAGGGACCCTTCACTTGGTCCCAAAGGTACGCATTACGTAGGGCGTCGTCGAAGGCCGCTCGTCGAACCATGCACGACGCCCCTCAACTATGGGTCGACCGACCGGGTAGACGGGACCACATCCATAGCTGAAGCGGTACACACACGCCTCCTAAACAAGAGTTGCCCTTAGTCCGGCGGCATGCCTCGCAGAGTCAGTGGTACGAGAACCCCTGCACTGCAGCCCCAGCTGGTAGCCCCCCGGCCGTGTCCCAGTCGGAAGACACGGCAGGTACATCCACGGCGGTGTCTCGGTCCCATCAGGAAAGAGCACACAACCAAAAAGGTGCATGATCCATGCCGTGGTAGATGATTGTCTCCTCGTTTTCATGTTCAGGGCACCGCCCAAAAATGTTCCCTCAACCAACCGATGAGTACTCCAGCTCAAGAAGTCTTAGGTGTCTCTAGAGGAAGCTCTCTTCCAAGGAATTGCTCCACTCTTGTTCTCCAACCCCTAGGATCGCAGCGGGTCGATGATTTGGCGGCACTTATCACGGACACCAAGGAACTTTTGTGTGTCCTCGCCGTAATCGTCAATTCACCCCAAGGTAGATGAAAGTCGTGGGTCTCCGGCCTCCATCTACAAAACAAAAGAAACAAAAGATGTTTATAAGCATGACAACAATGTTTAATCTGAAAGAATGTGTATGACTTTGTAATTATGGTACCTATCCACAAGAGTTGTGATCGCCCACTTGGGTTGAATGGGGGCAACCCATGGCGGTTCAGTGCGATACGACGTCAAGTCCAGCCCTCTCAAGGAGAGGAGTGTACTGTCGTCGTATCGCATGTCCTCGAACTTATCATGGGTTCGATGACGGAGAGGGGTCGGTTCTCGCAAGTATTGAAATGATTACGTTAATTAGTAGGAAAAAATATGTATGCACATAAAAGTATACAACATAAGCTAGGTCATTACCGCCCCTCCGGTGGTGAGTCGCCCCTCGGTGATTAGCCTCGTAGTATGGCTCCAAAGCGGTGGAACGGCTCCATCCTCGAAAAAATTATAAAGTACATATTAGTTCATGAAAAATGACCAAATGAATTTGCAAATTAGCAATGAAAAAATGATACACAAGTTGTCAAACATCGGTCAATTTCACTGACACGGGGCGGCCGTGTGACAAGTACGGGAGTTATGCCCAAGTCTACCGCATTTGCCACATTGGTTCTGCTTTCGGGTTCAAGAAGAAATGGCGTTGCTCTCCTCGCCTAGTTCTACCGGAAAACCCGATCCATAACCATCTTGTACCTCGTCCCTTCTTCCTTGTTCCACCACGTCCCCAACGTGTAGTAGGATCAGCTATGTATTTCAAAGCCGGTGTAAGGTGGCCACTGACCCGCATCTAGAAAAGGCTCAAAACGGGGAGACCAAGTCTGTACAAGGCTCTCAACATTGAACTCATATGGTATCTGGTTCTCGTATGCAAAATTGCAATGATTAGATGCTGCAACATAATGAGAACAAGGAAAGCGGTACTGCCTCGGTTTCCCACATTTGCATGTGAACTGACTGAGAACCACTACATAACTCCTTGATCGCCGTACCTCACCATCAGATGTTGTATAAGCCCTTTCTGTGACTTGGTACTTGCCGGTGCTGTGGTCAAAACAAACAGGATCATGTGTGCTAGCCTTATCCTTTGCCTTGTCTAGGTGCATTTTAGGTTTAGGTGCCCATTTCTGATTCTTACTCTGTAGTGCCAATGCTTGAGCGTGTCTCTCATTAAACCATGCAACTAGCCTATAAAAGGTGAATGATACAATGGCATTGATGGGCAGGGCACGTATACCCTTGAAAGGTCCCTTGTGGTTTTTGGTAATTGAGTGACAACATTAGGTGGACTAATAATGTGTGATTGAGATAATACACAGGAGATTAGTTCACATGTGATGATGCAATGAAGGAGCTTATTGCATATGAGACATGACATGGAGTCATGTGACCGAGATGGTGAAGATCAAGACGAGGCTTGGCTTGATGGACCGGTTGCAAGTGTGAAGGGCAAGTCGAGGCTTTGAAGTCATGGACCGTGAGGCGGTGAAGCTTGAGCAAGACTTGGCGCCGATGGACCGACGCAACGGTGAAAAGCAAGTGAGGTCAAGATCGATGGACCAAGAGTGTCACGTGATGATATGAAGTGGATCATATCATTCTTGATCTTGTTGGTGAATGTGTTGCATCGGCACTTGGAGATGGAGCGAAATGGAAATGCGCAAGGCAAAGGTATAACCTATAGGGCATTTCATTTCGCCGGTCATGAGGAGCTCAGAGAAGTTTATGACCGGGTTTAGGATAGATGGTTGTACTATCAAGAGGGGCAAACTTGTTTGCATATCGGTCTTCTAGTGCCACTTGTGCGATCTAACTTTGCGATGTGTTAGGATCGAGTGGCGTGGTAAGAGCTAACCCGTCCTTTGAAATGATTGTGAAAATGCTAACACACTTGCACATGGTAATGTACACGTGATGGTGTTGGCACATTTGCAAAGGTGGTGGTGGTTTGCAGGGTTGAGTTGGATTCGGTGCTTTTGTGAAAATGAGATGCTTATTTTCCATTGCCCCGGATGCAAGTTGGTGGTGAAAACATGCTATCCCGTGCTCAAGTTGGTATACTTGTTGGGTAGCATGTCAAAGCGAAGGCGACGTAGAAATGACGAACTGCGTAGGATTTCAGCCGACCGGACGCTGGACCGGACGCTAGAGATCCTGACTGGAGCGTCCGGTCGCACAGAGTCCGGTCGATTCCAAAAAGGTCCGAATCGGCACTGGCGACGAGCATCCGGTCACCTTGACCGGACGCCGGCTCGGGCCGTGTCGCGATGTGGGACCGGCTGCTTGTCCTATCTGACCGGACGCTGGACCGGAGCATCCGGTCACCCTGACCGGAGCGTCTGGTCACCTCGCAAAGTGCGTGTTTTGAACCCCAACGGCTCTATTTGGCTTGGGGGCTATAAATAGAGGTTGTGGCCGGGCATGGCTGGTGGCTAAGCACCTTGGGGACTTTGTGTCCTTGCTTGAGAGTGCTAGAGAGCCCTCCAACTCACTCTAACTTGATAGTGTTCATCCGATTGAGTGAGTGATCGATTCTAGTGCGATTGCTTTGAGAGATTGCATCATGTGGCACTAGGTGATCGTGTTGCAAGCCGGTGGTGCTTGTTACTCTTGGAGGTTGCCACCTCCTAGACGGCTTGGTGGCAAGAGACTTCATTGAAGCACGCAAGGAAGCTTGTGCGGTGCTCAAGGAGGATTTGTGAGAGGTTCGTGCTCACCTCGCGGGGATCATGAAGAGCTACTCTAGTGGAGAGTGTCATTGAGTTACCACACTTGGGAGTGGGTTCTAGCGGGCTCAAGGATTCTCATCTTGTGAGTGATTCTAGCGAGCTCCCACCGTGGGATTTGGCACCGCCATTAAGCTTGTGAATCATCAAGTGGGTGAATCGCCTAATTGAGGAACCACCAAAGTGTCGGTTGACACAACGAGGAGTAGGGGGAAGTTGGCAAGCTTCCCCGAGACCTCGGTAAAAAATCACCGGTGTCATCTTGTGTCCACTCTTGGCGGTGGTTTGCAATCTCTTCTTCATCACAAGCTTTGTTCTTACATTCATATATATATTGTGCTTGCTTGTGTAGTGTTGTAGTGACTATCTAGCTTGTGTAGCTTGTTTAGTCTCTTTGCTTAGTTTGTGTAGCTAAGTATTTTGAGCCCTTGGGTTAGGCGTGTGTCGCCTTGTCCATTGTCCATCTAGTGAGCTTAGGTAGGCTTTGTGCTTTAGCTCATTAGAATTGTGTAGGAGCTCACCTTGATTGAAGTACTAGTGCATAGGTTTGTGTGACCTTGCAATAGAATTGGTTAGGAGCTCAACCTAGGCTTGTCACCTCATCTATCTTGTGTAGGATCCTTTATGAGGCGATTTAGAGTCATAGTTAGAGGGGTGAAGTCTTGGCTAGACCGATAAGTTTAATTCCGCATTAGTTTCGGTTAGCCGGTGCGATTAGTTTTAAAAGGACTATTCACCCCCCCCCCCCTCTAGTCCGCCATCTCGACCTTCAACCCTTCAGCACACTGTTGAATGACTCGGCCAGGTTGCTAGTTTGAAACTCGTACCTCCATCCACCTACATCATAGGCTCTTGTCCATTTCTCACATTCTCTCAGCAATCCTCTCAACCACTGCTTTCCTTCAGTGTTTATTGCCATTTTTAGCTGCTCCAACTTCTCCTCGAAGAACTGCACCTCAAGCATGCGTGCAACCTCCTCAAATAGAGGGAAGTTGTCCTTCGTGCCATCCTTCCGAAGTAAATTCTCTACAAGGTGGCCGGTGCACCAACGGTGGTGCAGAGGTGCATACCCTAGAATCACCTCCTGTATGGCACTGAGTATGCCCTGGTGTCTATCAGATATGACACCAACCTCCCTATGAGGGCCAATGACATGTATCCGAACAAGCCGCATGAACCATCCCCAACTATCTTTGTTCTCCTTCTCCACCAAAGTGAAAGCCAAAGGCACCAGAGCGTTGTCTGCGTCACATGAAATGGCTACAAAGAAGTGTGCCCATGTACTTGCCAAGCAGAAAGGTGCCATCTATGGATAACACTGGATGGCAGTGCCTGAAGGCCTCGACGCACTGTGGAAAGTACCACAGCACAGACGAATATCTCCCTTCCATCCCTCAATTCATTCGGCTTTGGGATATACTCGTAATGCATTCATGGATTAGCTGCTTTCATGGCATTGAACATTGCAGGCAGCTGCTCGTACCCCTCCTCCCAATCCCCATAAATCATCTTCCACGCCCGTTGCTTTGCCCACCATGCTTTACCATATGTTGCCTCATACTCAAATAGTTTTTGAGCCATATCCATAATTGCTTTGACCTTCAAGTTGGGCTGACACTTCAATGTTGTGTAGAACGCTTTGGCAATGAGGGTAGAGGTCAACTGTCGATGTTTCTGTTTTAGATTGGTCTGAGCACAAATGTGTGGACCAACAATTTTGGTGATCTTGAACTTCCCAGTGTCCTTCTGTTTGCAAGCGCACACCCTCCAATTGCAATCTGACGCCTCGCACACCACCGTGTAACGGCGCTCAACATAAGAGTGTAGTACCTTGAAAGGCCTTTTACGATGCATAGCATACTCCTGTAACCACCTTCTTAGGGTGGGCAAGTCCTTGAACACCATGCCCTTCTTAATTTCCAAGCTCGCACTAGACTCAGAAGCCTCTAGCAGCTCGTCATCTCTTCCTTCCTTATAAGCCTGTTGACAAGTGCCGAGGGAGCTGAATTCATGAACCAGTGGATCACGATCAGGACAAACATATCTGAGGAGCTCCATTTCTTCAGCACTCAAAGCTGCAATAGGGCGGTCATCATCAGAATCAACAGCCATTGCTGTGGCATAAGGCTCCTCATCATCCTCAATTCGAACATCCACACTGTTAGAGGCTATAAACCCTGGGTTCATATTTTTTGATGGACGAACGGGACCACAAGCATCATTATCAGGATTGATGCCTACATTTAATGCAAAAAAATGGCTACCATTGAGACAAAGGAAAGGAATGAACAAAGAATAAGGGAAGCCAAATAGAACCTAATTCACTTACTAGGATGATTCTGGGTCAAAGGGATCTCCTGAGGGCCACCAACCTCATTCGGGGCTGACTGAGCATCGGGCACCACAACCACAGGTTCGACATCCACTTCTTGGTTGGGTAACGGAGGCTCCGAGGGTGCTGGATTCTCCCGACTCGTGACAACCCATGAGGGGGTGAGTGTCCATGATGACTGTCATTATTGGACACCTTCCGCACAACCAAATCCAAACATTGGAACTCACTCTTCATTACAGTTTTCACATATTTGTCCCATTGAGCCTCGATGTGATTGCGATCAACCGCCTCAAGATACGGCTGATTTACCAAAATGAAGTACCCCCCCTCAAATGTGATGTCATCATTTGAATTCAAGTGAAGCTCATCACGAGCACTATCAATCAATTGGGAAAACATAGGCCGGTCATGGAATAGGAGAGGCACCACTTGCATTCCAACAAAACTAACATTCGAAAACTCATCTTCCTCCACACTTCCTCCATAATAAAAAGATTAACTACGTTGTCCATCTAGTCGATAATTTAATGACACCAAAGTTAATATGAGTATAACTAAAATAAATAACTAGCTAAATAAAATAAATAACTAACTAACTATATTTCCTAACTATAATAAATAACCTACACTGTATTTCCTAACTAAAATAAATAACTAACTAACTATATTTCCTAACTATAATAAATAAGTAATTATATTTCCTAACTATAATAAATAACCTACACTATATTTCCTAACTAAAATAAATAACTAACTAAATTAAATAATTAACTAACTATATTTCCTAACTATATAAGCTGAGAAATGAAAAAAATACAATACCTGCCGATTGGAGCAGCCGGACAAGGCCTAGGAGGCGGCGCCGGGCCCTAGCGATGGGAGGAGGCCTCGGCGGGGAAGCGGGCGCATTTGGCCTTGGCCCGGCGGGGGACCGAGGGAGAGCTGGGGGGCCGCCCTCGGCGCCGATGTCGCGGAGGAGGTCCTGCACGAGGGCGGCCGGATGGAGTGGGAGGCGGCGGTCCGAGTGGACGGCGGTGGCGTCCAGTGGGCCGGGCGCGGCGTGATCGGGCGGCGGGGCTTGACCACCGGGCGGCGGGGGCTAAGGGCGGCGTTAGCGGCGGCGTATGCACGTCCTGGCGTGGCGGTTCGAGGGGAAGAGTGAGGGATTTGGACTGAGGGGGGGGCGGGATATTTTCACTTTGGCCCTCGGCGCTGTATCTACGGCGCCTAGCTCGGCGCTTGGATTGGTGGCGCCAAGCTCGGCGGGCCGGGGGCCGGCGCCCCAGGTCCAATCCACGTCGTGGCCCACGTTGTTCGCCACCGTGTCGCTCGTCTGCGGCCTCGGCGTCGTGAGGACTGGCGCCGAGACGTTCAACCTCGGCGCCGTGAGCCACGGCCCGACCCCCTCAGTGGTCCAAATGTGCACTTACGCCGCTCAGGGGGTGTAAATGTAAAATTTCTTCAAAAAAGGGCCGATTTGCAAAAGAGTTGGGGAAGGGTTGCTAGTCCAGCGGCCAACAGAAATGACCAAGGTGCAAAGCTCATTTTTCCACCTGGGTAGTGTCATAGTGCGATAGACTGACAGGTAAGCACTATGATACAATCAGTTTTTTTAACAACTAGTTGTACCACACTCTTATATTATCTTTATCAATTGGTTCTTTAGATTTATCAAGCATAGCTTTAACAGGACCATGTAAACCAATGTACTGGCACACAGCTATATTGAATCTTCCGTGTGTGTTACTGTTTGTGTTTATATAGAGAAAATTTTGATATTTAACTCTGTCAAATTGTAAATGGCGTGCAAATACAGGGTTAAATATAAAAATTCTCATGTTTATATTGTGAAATCCATTCAAAACTACAGTGTTTCAAATTTGGTTCCACATATATGATATTTATGAAATAAAAAAATTGTGCAGCACAAATAGAGCACCAAAAAATATTCTTAAAATGTTGCACTTGAAATTGTGGAAGGACCTACAGTATGTTATAACATTCTTTACCAAGTTGCCTTCAAAAAACATTCTTTACCAAATCATTTTAAAAAGAATTCTTTTGGGCTTTGAAATGGCATCACTTCATCTTCACGGCAGACCTGCCCATGGAACTCTGCCGCCGGCGGGGCCGCTACCACCGCCTCCACTCGAACAGCAAGAGGCGGAGCACGATTCACCGTGCGGCGGTCGTCGATTTCCGGTAATCCTCCAGCATTCCTTCCCCACGAACTGAACGCTCCTCTGTCCCTACTCCCTCTGCTCCTCCCACTCCCACCGCAGGTCGCGCACGCAAGGTGGTCGATGCATTGCCTGTGTGCCTGTGCTTCGAGGAAAGTGCGTGCCGCCCACGGTGCTAGCGTTTTGCCGGTGGTTTTATCATGGCAATGTGCTTCCTCTCTGACGGCTGTTGTTTTCTTGGTGATCGCGTTTGCAAGGTCAGATCGACGGATGGCAGATACCACGGGAACGTCGTGGTCGGACATCCCTCTGGACCTCGCTGGCCGGATCCTCTGCTGCCTGCCTGCCCACGTTGACCGCGTCCGGTTCGCCGCCGTGTGCCCCCCAGTGGCGCGCGGCCACGCGGCACGGCCCCCGCCGCCGCCGCCGCTGCCTCTGCTCCTGCTGTCAGACGGTACGGTGTACAGCCTACCTGGAAGCCAGCCGTTCCACTTCCCTAGCTTCACAGGGTACACCAATGCCTGTGGCGACTGGCTGGCGTTTTCAGGTGAAGAGGGCTGCTCCCTCAGGGATCCTTTCTCCAATGCCACTGTGACACTTCCACCTCTGTCCCGTATCCGAGCCCCCCATGTGGGCAGGGACGGTAGAGCAGTTTAGAGTCAAGCCCCATCTACTGCCCCCGCAACCATGAAGGGCCTTCCTAAGTGGAAGCTAACTTTTACTCGTCGTGGAAGAGATTTGGCAACCCTAGCATGGATGGAAATGGCTAAAAGATTGAAGTTGAAGAAGGAGCCAAAGAGTGGCAAAGTGTGGCTCTGTTCAGCCAATCTCATTGTAGCAACAGTCAATTACAGGGGAGGCAATCGGATTGCAGTTTGCCAGCCAGGGGCTACCTCGTGGTGGTCTGTATGGGTTTCAAACCTTGCGGACATGGCATTCTGTTTTGACATTGTTGACATGGCATTCCATCAGGGCAAGCTATATGCCATTGACTTCAGGGCTTCACTTTTCGCCATCGATGTCAGCGTGGACCACAGCAGCGGTGATCCATGGATTTCTCAAATACAAAGGGTCATCATGCTTTTTTTGGATTTGAAAAGAGGCCCTATCTAGTTGAATCACGTGGTGTGTTGCTGGCGGTATTTAGAAGGGTGCGCCACCAACAATTTGAAGCTGATGCAACTGAGTTCAGGGTGTTTGAAGCAGATCTCAGTAAGTCAATGTGGTTTAAGGTGACGGCAATAGGGGACAATGAGGTTTTGTTTATAAGTGGACGATGCAGCAGGTCTGTTTGTCTTTCTCATAATGCTTTGCCAGGGGCTGCATCTTCTTCCTGGATAATGAATATAGGGATGACGATTATTATGATGCCCCAAGCTCTTGCAAAGTCTACAGCATGACGGATGGCAAGGTATCCACACCACTGCCAACGGTGTCATGGAAGCGTAACATGGTGTTTGGGACTTGGCTCTTCCCTCAGAACTGAATTGAAGCTGTTGCTGCGCTAGGTGCTAAAATGTCAAACAAACTTATTCTCGTAGTATATATTTTTTTCTTGAGAGGTCGTAGTATGTTTAATGGTCTCTGCTAATAACAGAAGCTAATTGCATAAGTACTTGTCTTGTTGAAATATGGTGTGACTTTGTGCTGGTTACCACTATCAATCTGTAAACATCTGATGAATCTTTTTGGGATTGCTATCTGCTGCTGTGGACCTATTCTGTGAGCTTGACACCGTAATAATGGTGTCTCTAGTTGGGGAGGTAGCAAGCTTTTAAATTTGTTCGATCTTAACCATTGTTATGTTGAATCTTCTGCAAGTTATAACGTGAGAGGTTTATAGTGCTGTTTCATAGGGATATGTTGAATCTACTAAGGCGCTAAGAGGATTATGGTCATCCTATTTTTCATTGGCAATGTAATACAGCATGTATGTGAGATCTCCGTAATTCAAGGCTGAACATGTATGGCCACTGCACATATTAATTATCCAGAGGTGAATTCATTTAATCTCTGCAACCAGGTGGCTGCTTTATATGTGAGTTGCCATTCATCAAGTTACCTGTAGAAGATCATGATTTGGGTGATGCAAAAAAAATACTGTCGACAATATGTTTCTAACATGTGGTTTACATATTTTTTTAGTCTTTAATTTATACAGGACATGGCGGATATTCAAAGCAATGATAATTTGTTCATGATTATAGTCAAGGGTAATACATGTTGGAATTTTTATGTGAATTTTGACAATTCATTATGCAAGGATTTAATATATTAGACTCTAAAATTGCAGCTTAATAATTTTTGTGTTGGTCTTTTACTGTATATATGATTTTTTTTATAGACACGTGACGTGGATTTACACTAGTTATTATAGTAGTAAAAAAAGCACAAATTTTGGTGCCCAGTAATTTGTGCCTTTTTAAATCTATAATAATAACTTCTAATATCTCTCAGTGATCTATCTAAACCTTCTATATGGGAAACCCCCACTAGAGGAGTTCTCTTGACATGCAGCTATGCCACATCATCCGCGGGTCCCACAGCTCATTCCAGTCCTAATTCCCCGCCCGCGCGTTCCACTATGGCTGTGACCCTTGGCCCTTCGTCTGCCCATCTTCGTTGTAGTGCTCCATTAACTTAATCTCATCAAGGACTGAGCACATATTAAATTCCTGGGATTTTTATAATCCTGTCCTTTGCGGTCCTCCATTATAGTCTTTGGTGGATAGGGATCGGCCAGATAAACATGCAGAGCATTGATGGAACCTTTGGCAGATGACCTTTAAATAGACCCCATCGATGGTCCTGATTAAAAAAAAATCTGATGTTTTCTTCTTCCTTCTCTGTGTAGGCAGTCGCACCGTTCCCGTCGCCCGACATCTGATCTCGCAAAGCTGCAAACTCCCTTCCCCGAAGCCATGCGCGCGGGGGCTTGGACAGGTGACCACCGCGGTCTGCATCAAGCTTGGCGGTGCGCCGCACAAGGTCCCTCCACACCCTCGGCCATGAAGCATGATCGCACGATTCTGGATCGTCCTCCAGACCATACACAGGGGCGGCTCCAACAGTCGGCACCACGCTGAGATCGTAACAGCCAGCATGGAGTGCGGCGGCGTGCTATGCGAGGTCACACGATCCCTCCACACCCACTTCATCGTGGCCGGTGTAGCAGGACCGCCTGGTGCCACGCCAAATCCCTCGGCGGCAGCGCCTCTGCTGGGTTGAGTGGTGGTGCATTTAGGCATTTAGCCAGCGTACGTGGTCGATTCTACTAAGCTTTGGACTCCCTGAATTCACACGAATCTTCTCCATGGAAAATTGGCAAGATGCTCATTAGGCAATCATCTTGAAACACGAAAGCTAGCAGGTACAACTACAATGATACTACAAATGATACCCCCTACCTGAGAAATTTCGGTGACCTCCACCTAACAGGTTCGATTTATTAGCATAATCAGATTGGTAATTGGTAGTTTAGATTTCAAATATTTCCAGCTTGGTTTAAATTAAAGCTTACGCGATGGTATTTGGATGCTTTTGTTTAAACCATGAATGATGAATTTTGTATAACTGTTTTTTAAATAGTGAACCAATACGATGATGTCATTTTGTGTCATTTTTATTTCAAATTATTATTCGGAGTTTATCAAAATTATTATCATCTCAAACCACCACCACTGCTCTTTAAGCCGATGATCTTGGTGCAGTACAAAGGTGAGGAAAGGCAATTTGCACCGCAGGAGATTTCCGCCATGGTGCTCGCCAAGATGAAGGAGACGACTGAGGTCTACCTTGGCACAACAATTAGGAATGCTGTCATCACTGTCCGTGTCTACTTCAGCAACTCCCAGCGTTAGGCCTCCATCGATATGCTGGTGCCATTGTTGGCCTCAATGTCATGCAAATCATCAATGAGCCCACTGTCGCTTCATATGAAGTTTTTTGTATAACATTTCTATTCCCCTCAGCAACGCCGCATACAAATGCATCTCCAAGTCCAAATCTTAGTGGTTCACATATAAACTTATTTGTATTCCTTCTTCCTACCCGCAGCAACGCCTGGAGAGTCCTCCTCCTAGTTACTCCAATAAAGCAAACCCCACTAGCTTATTTCTTTAACATCTCAATTAAGCCACGTCATCACCTAGGCTCCACTAAATCAGTTAGTTCATTAACTCACACGCGTGGCCATCATGGCATCATGCCTTTTAGTGATTTACGTTTGATCATTTCTCACTCCACTACTACATGCATATGTAACATGCAATTCCATCCTACTCACCAAATTTTTGCACCGTTCATGTCATTCACAAGATACCACTTTTAAAAACTCGCGGCAACGCGTGGGGTATTCACCTAGTTATTTTGAATTTTGACTATAGTAAGACTATGGTTTAGGTATGGCACTACTATAATAACACTCTACGATAATTCTAAAGAATCAATGTCGTTCTAAATTCTCGAGAAGTTAAACTATTTTATCTTTGACCAAGTACATACAAGAAAATATTAATATTTGTAGTATATAGTTAGTGTCATTAGATCTATCGTTGAATTTAGTTTTGTAATAAACTTGTTTGGAGATAAAAAAAAATATTATTAATATTTTATAGAAACTAGTCAAACAGAAGAAAACTAGTCAAACAGAAGAAACTAGTCAAATATGTGACAGTTTTTCGAGACGAAGGAAGTAGTTGTTACAAAGCTGATTGTAATATGAGCACTCATCCTATCCCAAAGAATGCCTTGGAGATACTAGTTCAAAAGGTCTTAAGATTCACAAATTGTCAAAAGATCGCTTATATTATAGGCAAACACTTATCACTTGACAGAATAATTAATTAGCCAAATATAAGCACAATGACGGAATAATTAGGCAAATGAACTGCTCGATATTGCATCATGTTAATTTTCCTTGGATAATGGATTAGAGCGCTACCTCTTTTTTTCAACATTCTGCAAGAATATGATTCTCAACACATATTTTACAAAGCCAAGCAAATACGTTAGCGAGGCAACAGCACATGTTAATGATCGTCCGCCTTGAAAGTGAACCTTATTGATCTCCACATGGATCATGGCTATTCCACCCCAAAATCTGAGACGGCACTAAACCTCTCATGTCATAGAACATAACACAGAAGATTCAACATAACGCTGGTTAAGATCGATCAAATTTAAAAGTTTGCTACCTCCCCAACAAGAGACACCATTACGGTGCGAAGGTCACAGAATAGGTCAACATGACCACAGCAGCAGATAGCAATCCCAAAAGATTCATCAGATGTTTACAGATTGATAATGGCACAATCAGCACATAGTCACACCATAATTAGACCAGACAGGTACTGATACACTTAACTTCTGTTACTATCAGAAACCATTAAACATACTATTGAGGATAACATACACCTAGCTCAGTAACAGCATCACTTCAGTTCTGAGGGAAGAGCCAAGTCCCAAACGTGACGCCACGCTCCCATGACACCGTTGGCAGTGGTCTGGATACCTTGCCATCCGTCATGCTGTAAACACTGCAGGAACTGTCTGTACCATAATAACCACCCCATTTCTTGCCATCATTATCCAGGAAGAAGATGCAATCTCCTGGCAACGCATTATGAGAAACAGAAACAGACCTGCTGCATCGCCGGCATAGAAACAAAACCTCTTTCTTCCCTATTGTCGTCACCTTCAGCCACTTTGACTGACTGAGGTCGGCTTCAAACACCTCAAAGTCATTACGTTCAAACTCCTTTCTGAATACCACCAACAACACACCACGTGATTCAACTAGATACGCCATCCTGTACAAGTATGGACCGTGGATGACCATTTGCATCTGAGAAATCCATGGATCACTGCTACCATTTTCCAACCTGACATCGATGATGAACAGTGAACCATGGACATCAAGGGCATATAGCTTGCCCTGATGGGTTGCCATGTCAATAAAGTCTGGACAGTGATTTGCGAAATATACAGACCACCACGAGGAAGCCCCTGGTTGGCAAACTGCAATCCGTTTGTCTCCCTGAAATTGATTGTTGCAACAATGAGATTGGATGAACAGAGCCACACTTTACAACTCTTTGGCTCCTTCTTCAACTCCAATATTTTAGCCATTTCCATCCATGCTAGGGTTGCCGCATCTCTTCCATGGCGAGTAAAAGTTATCATCCACTTAAGAAGGCACATCATGGTTGTGGGGGCAGTAGATGGGGCTTGACTCCAAACTGGTCCACCATCCGTGCCCACAAGCCGGGTTCGGACACGGGACAGAGGTGGAAGTGTCATGGTGGCATTGGACAAAGGATTCCTCAGGAAGTAGCCCTCTTCACCTGAAAACACCAGCCAGTCGCCACAGGCGTCCGTGTACTCCGTGAAGCCGGGCGGGAACGGCTGGCTTCCAGGTAGGCTGTACACCGTACCGTCCGGGAGCAGGAGCAGAGGCTGTGACGGCGACAGGGGCCCGTGCCGCGTGGCTGCGCGCCACTGGGGGCACACGGCGCCGAACCGGACGCGGTCGACGTGGGCAGGCAGGCAGCAGAGGATCCGCCAGCGAGGTCCAGAGGGATGTCCGACCACGACGTTCCCGAGGTATCCGCCATCCGTCGACCCGACCTTGCAAATGCGATCACCAAGAAAACAACAGCCGTCAGAGAGGAAACACATTGCAATGATAAACCCCGGCAGCGGCGAAATGCCAGCACCGTGGGCGGTGCACGCTTTCCTCACAGTGCAGGCACACAGGCAATGCCTCGAACACCTTGCGCGCGCCACCTGCGACGAGAGTGGGAGGAGCAGAGGGGGTAGGGACAGAGGAGCGTCCAGTTCGTGGGGAAGGAATGCTGGAGGATTACCGGAAGTTGACGACTGCGGCAGGGTGTGTTCGACCGGAGGTGGTTGTGGTGGTGGTGGCGGCGGCCCCGCCAGCGGCAGAGCTCGGTGGGCAGGTCGGGAGTAGGAGAGGGGAAAGTTGCGGGTGCTCGCTGCCGTGGAGGTGAAGTGATGTTGTTCCTCTTGCTGGCGGAGTACCGGAGATCGATGACGGCGGCAGCCGGCAGGGTGGATCGTGCTCTTCCTCTTGCTGTTTGGACGGAGGTGGTGGTGGCAGGTCAGGGAGGGGAGAGGGGAAAGTTGCGCGGTGCTGCAGTGGAGTTTTTTTTTAACTGCGAACATTTCAAAGGTGGCCAAAAAGCCCAAAAGAATTCTTTAAAAATGATTTGGTAAATAATGCTATGTATGTCCTTCCACAAGATATTTCAAGTGCAACATTTTAAGAGCATCTTCAATAAAGACCGTAAATAAGCCATCATCCTAATTTTTTTGGGCCTAGTTAAAAAAAAACTCCAGTGCACCGTCTTTTTTGGGTTTCCATTTTAGAGGCCTCTCACATTTTAGATCCAGGGGCAATAAGAGGCTCCTATCCAGCCACTCCTTCCTCCCCTCCGCCGCCGCTCGCGCCCGATGCCGATCGCGCCTTCCTCCCCTTCGCCGCTCGCACCCATTGCCGCTCGCGCTGATCCCGCCGGTGCTCGGGCTCATCCGCGGTGGCGGCTTCGTATCAAACAGCTCGGTCCTTGTTGCGAAACGGATGAGTGGTGGCAATCCGGCGGCAAGATCCACATAGGACAAGGGGTGGCGGCGGCTCCCCCCCTCTCTCTCATCCCGCACTTCTCCTTCTCCCTCCCCTAAGCGGCCATGGCATGGCAAAGAAGACTACAGAGGACAAGGGTGGCGGCCGAGCTTGGGAGCGACTTACGTCCATGAGTGCGGGTGTGTTGCTCTACCATCACCGGCACTCTGCTCGCCCCCTCCAATCCGGTGGTGTGCTCCCTCTCGACCCTTAGTAGGGCCAAAGCGGCGTTGTGTTCTCTTTCTCCTCGCTCGGTTGTTCGAGGATGTGTTGCCCCACGCGCTGGAGCGGCTCCAGCCTTTGGTGTGGGTGTGTTGCTCCGCCATTGCCCATCACTCCGGCGATGCGCTCCCTCTATCCTCCAATTCTTCGCGGCGACGTGCTCCTTCTCTCCTCCAAATCTCTCTCTCGGCAAACACGAGAAGAAAAGGAAAGGGAGGAAGAGTCACTGATAGGCGGGTCCCACATGGCGAGTGCCTGTGAGAAGAAATTTGGGGGCTAGAGTTGAAGCAAAAAATTTGAGCTAATAAAAATAGGGGTGGGCACCCAAATCAAAAATAGAGGCTCGATATGGGGGGGCTATCACTGAAGTTGCTCTAAGAACTAAGACGGACGTTTTGTATGATTTTGGTGCTTTATTGGTGTTGCACAATTTTTTTTTATTAATATCCTATATGTGGAAACAGATTTGAACGTGCAATTTTGAATGGATTTCACAATATAAACACATAATAACACACACACAAGATTCAACATAGCTGTGTGTCGGTACAATGGTTTAAATATAGGATACTGTTAAAGCTATGCTTGATAAAGATAATACTCCCTCTGCCCTAGGCCCAAATCAACCTTATAATAAACCCCCAAAATAATCCTTTCTTGGAATTATGGGG
Source organism: Hyparrhenia diplandra (assembly GCA_015847255.1). Lineage (NCBI taxonomy): Eukaryota > Viridiplantae > Streptophyta > Magnoliopsida > Poales > Poaceae > Hyparrhenia > Hyparrhenia diplandra. The sequence continues at coordinate 477,696 of JADLZK010000423.1, read as the reverse complement.
CAAACTAAAAATTGATAGGATATTTTAAAAAATTGCAATACGATGACAAAACAAACCAAAAATTTGAAAGGGTATGTTGAAAAGAAAAACAAAGAAGAATGAAAAAAATTGAAAGGATATGTTTGTAACACCCCTGGTGTTAATCAACTAAAATCTTGCCATGTCATCATGTTTATCATAAAGCATGCATAATTAGAAAATTTTGAAATGCATGGAAATTAAAATGAGTTTATATTTTAGAGAATGGTTGTGCTTAAGAAATTTAGAGTGTTTAAATGTTAAATTTATGTTTTTGATCCTAAGTGTGATGTTGGATGAGGGTTGGTTAGTATAGGTTGGGAATCTGAAATTTGAATCAAATCCAAATTTGAATTGAACTCCGAAAACCCTAAATTCTATTCTTTCTTTTTACCCCTTTTTCTTTTTATTCAAAATTTATAAAGAATTTGGGTATGGTTGTTAAAAAGCAATTTTGTAGAGTTTTCAAAGTTGAACAAAGTTGGTGTTTTGAGTTTTCAAAGTTTAGTTCAAAAATTTAGAGTAATTTTGAAAATACCAAACTTAGGGTTTTGTCCCTTTTGATTTAAAAACCCTAATTCAAAATCTAAGCAAAATTTGCAAAAACTTCCAAAACCTAGTTTGTAGATCTTGTTGAGATGAGCAAAAGTCATATCCAAAGTTTTTCAAGTTGTTACATGATTTCAAAAGTAATTTTGAATTCAAATTTCAAAAGTTTGAACTGCTTTTCAAAAAGTCCTATTTAGAGGCTGATTTTGAAAATGGTCCAATTATGAAATTTGTAGATCTTGAAAAAATTAAGGGGGTTACTTTTTGGAATTTTGAAGTTCAGTTCAAATTTTGGGTGAATTTGATCAAAAACAGAAAAGTTAGGGTTTTAGGGTGAACAAAGGAATGCGATTTCTCCTGTTCTTCCCCATGCCGGGCTGCCGGTGGCCGTCGCCGTGGCCGTTCTCGCTGGTTCCGGCGAGGACGCGCGTCGGGGGCAGCTGGTCGAGGTCGTGACGTCTTCGTCCACCTGTCCAGGTACCCCTTGCTCTATAAAACCCAACGTCGACGCCGTCGTCGACCTTTCTTCCTCCTCCAGCCGCCGCCGGAAACCGCCTCCGCCCCTTTCAGTTGCCGTCGCCGTCGAGCCCTAATCCACCAAATTCATCTTGCCATCGTGTTCGCAACTTTGTTGCGCGTCGTTTGAGCTAGATCTAGTCCCTTCTCGTAGCCAGCAGCGCCCGCGCGCCGTCGTCTTCTCCATCTCCGTCCGGAGCGCCGCCGCGCACCATCTCGTCGTCGCCAGGTCGTCTCGGTGAGCTTCGTACAAAACCATCTAGCGCCCTAGCTTCGCCTTGAGATTGTGGTCATGATGCGCTCGGCCGTTTTGTGATTGCCCCACGGACACGCCGGAACGCCGAAGCTTTGCCACCGGGGAGCATCGCCGTCGCCCGCCACGTCGCCGACCACACTCGGACTCATCTCCGCCGCGAACCATCGCGGCGCATCGAGCCGTGGTGAGTGAGCCGCTACACATGTCTGAGTCGCCGGTTTGCCGTTTAGTCTTGCCGTAGCCGCCCGAGAACGCGTTTGCCGCCGACGAGCCGACGCGCCGCTCCGCCACGCCGCGCCGCGTCCCAGCTAGGGTCGGTTTGGGTTCGTTTAGTTGAGGCTTTAGGATCGCTGGAGGTGCCGGGAGCCGGCGCGCCGCTCGCCGCCGCCGGAGACAGCTCGGTGAGTCCTTTCCGCCGCATGGCCGCGCCGCCGATGCCGCCATGGCCGTCGGTGGTCATGCCCCCTACTGCCTTAGGTATCGGGTTTTGGGTGCCATGAGGTCCGCGAGGTCGAGAGGGTCGCGTAGAGCCAAGCCAAACGTCGCCGCCGAGACCTCGTCGCCCGGCGAGGAATCACCGGCCAACCGCCGGCGCCGCCCGGTCGTGGGGGCTGGCCGACGGGCCGGTCTCATATCGATGCAGCGGGCTGGGCCGCACGGTGATGGGCGGCGTGGGATGCTGGGCGGTTTTCGGTCCGGTGATTTGTTTTGTTTTGAAAATTGATTTATCTATTTTCCTTTATCATGAATAGTACTGATTCTTTCAAAATTCATAGAAATTTGAAAATAGCTCTTTAAATTCTGAAAATTTTTGTAGAAGCTTCTTATGAGTATATGAATCCATGAAAAATTTGAAACTTTGAATTCGAATAGTTTTTACATGATTTAAAAATACAAATTTTAATTGAAAAATTCATCTTCCTTGATTTTTAATAATTATTTTATTTATCCAAAAATCATGAAAATTATTTTGGTACTGTTTTTATGGCATGACCTACCTGTACAAAATTTTTGAGCATGTTTTGAAAAAAAATAAAATATTTATTATTTCATGCCCTATCATTTTTATGTGATTTATGTTTTGTTTAGTGTCAAATAGATTAGGTTTTGTGTGACTTCGGGGTTGTTTTGTGAATCTTAGATTATATCATAATAAGTGGTCCTTGAGAACTCCTTAGGCAATGGTGATGATATCTTCGGAGTAGTTCAACAAGTTGGTTTTGTTGGGTTGCAACTTTATCGTGAAATAAAGTTACTTTCCCCGTGTTTATCTTTTCATGCACTTGCAAGCATCATATATATATGTGGCATCATATTGAAGCATACATTATTTCGTGTAGTGAACGAGTTTGAGGGTATCAAGTCTGAGCCAGTTACTGAGGAGATTCCATATCCAGTTGAGGAGGGTTCGGATTTTATTGGGTTTTCTGAAGAACAAACTTTTTCCGTCAACGAAGGCAAGCCCCGGTGCATTTAAACCCTTCCTTGATGTTTTAAAAATTTTATATCACTTATGTCTATGCTATGTTGCATTAAGTTATTAGGAGTTGAGTAATAACCTAATTGCTGCATTACCATCCTTGTTTATTGTAATACCATCCTTGTTAACCGTTTTACTTCGAAAATGCTTAACCCTGCTTAGCCCTGCTTAATTAGTTAAGCTTTTTCATCAAAATGTTTTATTTGAGGAGATGGTACCGTTTTCAGAAAAGAAAGAGTTGTAGTGATGAATTTGAGATCGGACGGGACGTAGGTTGAAAGCCGGCGGGATACCTAGCTGTGCTTGTCCCGTGTTGGTCGTTTAAGGACCGTCCGTTGTTTGGCTTGTTAAGTTCGGGACTTTTGAACGCAAGTACGCCTGAGGCCTTCGGCAAAGGCACGCCGACCGGCAAACCCCCCATCGACCCTAACTAGCCACATACTCCGGTAAGCCGGATCTCGGTGGAGCCAAATCGGGAATGGCAACCACGCACTGGGAGTGGAGAGATGGCGGGAGTAGCGTGTACCCACCCTACTGGTCAAACTGTCATTAGGACGGGGTAGGGAGGTGGAGTACTTGTATTCTCGGGTGGCGCAGCCTCGTTCCCCGTTTTGGACAAATCTGAGAAAAGGTTGATATATGCAAGTTTGGGTACTACATATGTCGTGTGGTTAGGGATCCCCCACCAGTATAATCGATTCATGAATCGCCGTTGCTTCTGGTTATGGAGACCCGTTCTTACGCCCATTCATCGTAGTAAATGATGGAATATGTTTTTGAGAAAAGAGAGTTGGAATAAGAGAATATGTTTACTCTAGAATAGGATAACCTAGAGTATAAGAGTTACTAATCTGATTTAAAAATATTGAAAATAAGGATACACTTTTAGTAAGCTTTTCTCAAAAAAGAGTCTTTGATTCTTGCTAAAGCCTTACCTTGACTCCTAAGACCAAAGATTTCACGAGTCTTCTCCTCTTTTCTTGGTCGGGTAAGTCTTGTTGAGTACCCCCGTACTCGGGGTTCTTTGACCCTTGTTGCGGGGGCTGGTCATGAGCGGGGCTTGTTTTGGTCCCTCGCATGCATGACGGTACCGGAAGAAGAAGGGCGAGTAGAGTTGAACCCTCGGGCGGGGTTGTCGGTGTTTATATGTATAAAGTTACTCCAATAATATCGGCTTGTATTAATGATACTTAAGTTTGAGTATTTGAACAAATGGTTTGTAAACTTATGGTTATGTAATCCTTCCGCCATTTACTCTGATGTATTTTGAATAAAGTGTTGTAATACTGGAGTGACTTGTTAATGAGATCCTGTTCGGAAAATTAATAGCACTTTCTAGATTTTTGGGAACTCGTGCATAACGATCAGAGGTCTTAATGACGATGATAAGTGCATGTGGGCCCCTGTAATTTAGGAGGTTCTGTTACAATGTTGCAAGAAAAACTCAGATTAACTAGTCGGCAAAAAACCTGATGAATAACAAATTAGGCATATTTCTATTGTTATTTTGGGTTGGAAGTGGATTGGCCCACGTGAAACTAAAGCAAAGCTTATATGTAACTAGGAAACATGCCCATGCATTGCTACGGAGAAAATAATTACCAAACGTTAATAAGAAATGTGAGCAAAAGTTTTCATGCTTATTTATATTTTACCTATTTTGTAAATTTCATTTAAAAAGCTATATTTTCTATAGCTACTTTTTTTCTCCTCCGATTTCTCTTTCCTAAAGAAGTGCAGTCTATCGGAACTGTACTCTGCCTATACTTATCTGAAGTTTACCAATCGCAAAGACATTCCTTTGCTCTTCCTCCGTAATCTCCATCGCCACTTTGCCGAAAAGTCGACACTTACATGCCCGTGCGTTGCACGGGATGAACAATTTATTATTGCGGCCATCTAAAGCTAGCTATCTTTGTTTGGTTTAATTTGGAACAAACATATTTTCTAATAATATATATCAATGCCTATAGTAAATGTAGATCAAATAAAATATGAACCCTACAAATCCATTAAAACAATGGAGTATTATGTCTATGTAAACGTTGATAATAGGAAATCAAATCAACAAAATTGTGTACACTACAAAGACAATTTACGTAAATAAAAGTGCCTCCCGGTCAAGGCCTTTTGTTCCTTTATTTCTTTGGTGACTATGCTCTTTTTGTTCCTTTATTTTTTTTTTTTTCTCGGCATGTGCGCAAGAAAATAAATAAATCCCGGAACCCAAATCCCACGCCAGCCAGTTTTGGTCTAGGAAAAAGGAAAGAAAAAAGACTAACGAAAACTAATTTTTTTGAAAAACTAATGGAAAAAAAACTCAATATGCTAGTAGTAGCACCTTTTTCGAACCACGGACTCCAGCTTCCACAGCAGACCGCGGCTCTCGCATTATCCTTCCGCACCGCAAGCCCTCTCGTGCGCCGCCTGCCCCGGCTGTCCTCGTACGTCGTGCCTCCCATCCACCCGAGATCGCACCACACACGGCCGCTCCGTCCTGTTGTCGCCCGGCCGACGGCGACCGTCTCGCGATGCACATCGCCTCCACCTGAGGCGGCAACCCTCCCCTTCAGGCCCACTTTCCTCGTCGCTGTCGCGGTCAGCGGCCGGCGCGTGAGCTCCTCGTCGTTGTCGCGCTTGAGCTCCACCTCGTCCTCGTGGCCTATGCCTTGCGGTCGAGCTTCACCTCACCATCGCAGACTATGCCCGCGGCCGAGCTCCGCCTCGCTGCCGTCCGTGGACCCACGCTCAAGACGACGGCAGCATGGCCGGTGAGAGTGACGACGCGCCCGTACATTGGCGGCCCCCAGCTTCATCGAGCTTCCTCAGCACGATGAGGGTTATTATATATACTCGTATGTATATACGATGGAAGGACCGGAACCGACCGGGATACGTAACCGGAACCGAGCCGAATAACTTAGGCCCACGGAGAACTTTCAGGATACGTGTAGTAAAAATATTGAAGTAACCGAGCTCAATAAGAAACCGTGTACATGTAGTAAGGAACGAAAAGAAACCGAGCGGAGATGGCAGGCCGAGCGGAGAGGGCAGGCAGACTAAAAAAAAAAAGAACAAGAAATTTTCTTTTTTTATTAGTAGGTATAGATAATACAATCATCATAAAGCTCTCATGCTTTTATTGTCCATTTTATTGGTCACTTGTTCGGATGTAATAATGCAATCATTGTAAATGGATCGTTAGCTCTTTACGTCATTTCGCGAAATTCTGTCATTCTGCGAATTTTCGCAGAATGACAGAAAGAGCTAACGATCCATTTACAATGATTGCATTATTACATCTGAACAAGTGACCAATAAAATGGTTCGTGATGTCCGATGAAACCATCAGCACGATGGAACTATGAATTTTCTGTGAAGAGAGAACAAACTACATTGGTGATGGATGTGAAAGAAGCACTAAACCAGGTGCTAAAAATTTCCGGGTTACCCGAATGCCCAGGGTGAGCTAAAATGATTTGCACGGTCAATCTAGCAGTTACCATGCATGAATCTGAATGAACTGAAACTCTTTTGCTCGAAAAGAGGTCATCCGTATCCACTTTGTTGTTGTACTTGTACAAAACACAAAAATACATACATGCTTTGTTTTATGTTGCAATACAAATACACTTTGTTTTATGTTGCATGCAATACTATGCCAAACTAAAAATTGAAAGGTGTTGCAAAAACAGAAATGTTGCAATAGTGGGGCAAATTTGTTTTAAAAAAATGTGTTGAAAATCAGAAAAACAAAAACAACTCATGTCTGAGCCCAGGTTCGAACTGGGGACCTTTAGTGTGTGAGACTAACGTGATGACCAACTACACCACCCAGACAATTTGCTTAAGATGGGATTAAAATCTCTTAACTAGGTTTAGTTGGTGCTTTCTATTCAGTGACACTGCCACCGTTTTGGCACGCAGCGACAAAACACCTCGTCACCGGCGGCGGCGAGTCGGCGACCTATCCGATTCCGGCCATACCCCGGCCACAATGGCGAAGAGGAAGAAAGCTCAGGAACCCCGCAAGAACCCCCACCACCACCTCCACCCACATTCCCTTCCCGGCCCTCCATCTCCACCCGCGAGCACAAACTCCGAGACCCTGCCGCCACCACCGGCTCCGGCTCCGACTCCGAATCCGACGCCTCGCCGCCGTCCACCCGGACGCCATTCGCCGCCTGATCGATCCCTACTCGAAGCCCCGGCTCGCGGCCATCCTCGCGGAGGCGTCCCGCGCCAACCCCGCGCTGCGGGCCCGCGTCCGCGCCGCCGCCGCCGCGTCGCGCTCCCACCGCCGGCTCTTCGTCCACGGCCTCCCGCCGCACGCCGACGGCGCCGCGCTCGCCGAGGCCTTCTCCCGCTTCGGTCCCCTCGCGGACTGCCACGCCGTCGCCTCGGGGTCGGGGTCGGGGTCGGGGTCGGCGCGCTGCAAAGGGTACGGCTTCGTCAACTTCGCCTCCCGCGCCGACGCTCGCCGCGCGCTTCGTGAGGCACCGAGCGTCACCGTCGCCGGCTGCCCCGTCTCCGTCCAGTTCGCCTCGGCCGGCCCCGACGCGTCTGGCGTGGGAGGCGGGGAAGCCGGGCGGCGGGTGTACGTGACCAACGTGGCGCCGGACGCCAGCGCGGAGCGGCTGCGCGCGTTCTTCGCGCGGTTCGGGGAGCTCGAGGGCGGGCCGTTCGGCTTCGACGCCGACGCCGACACCGGGTCCCGCGGGTACGCGCTGTTCGTGTACCGTGCGGTGGCCGGCGCCGCGAAGGCGGTCGAGGAGCCGTACCGCGTGTTCGAGGGGCGCACGCTGCATTGCCAGCTCGCCAGCGAACCAGCGCGGAAGGACAAGGCACCCCTGGCGGCTCTGCCGGCGGTGGTGGCAGCTTCGGCGGCCGGAACGCCACCACCGGCGCTGCAGTCGGTGCTTGATGCGGCTGCGGCCGCCGGCGTGGTGGACCTTGCAGCTTACGCTCGTGACCCGGCACAGGCTGCAGCGTTGCTTGGCCAGAATCCTGCTCTGGCGGCGGCGGCATTGAGCACTGCATTGGCGATGGCGTCCGGGGATGCGGCTGCCGTTCCTGTCACTCCGGCAGCTGTGTCTGTGCCAATGGAAGTAGCAGCAGTGGCCTTGCGAAAACCGGCGGCTGCGGTGACAGGGGCACCATCGCCAGTGATGGTTGGTGTTCGACCAAGTGGCGGTGCAGGACTGCTTGGGCCATACAAACCGCCATCCTTGCCATTGCCAGTGGTGTTACATCCTCATCATCAGGGAGGAAAGGGACACTGATGGGCACCTGATGGAGTCATGGTAATTTGTAGCCTTCTATTGCTGCCACTTTTGGTTATTTTACATATGCGGATTGCAATTGGTTTAGTGTCCTTGTAATTGATTGAGGTTCGATTTATTCATATCTTGATATTGGTTTGCAGAGAGGGACCTGTGGACACTGCAAATCTTAGTTGTGCTCAAGCTCAAGAGGCCTTCAGGAGCTATGTCGATGGCTTCTGTTTTCGTAATCCTGAGACTTTGGGTGCAAATCTAGTCGCACGATCGTCCATTCCATGGAACTGTGTAGTGCTTCACACTTTCACTTTCCATATAACCGTCGGATCTGCCAGAAAACTATAAAATGTACTTATCATATTTAGACTTGAAATGGTTTTGCCTGTCCGCAATCTGTAATGGTCTTCCAGGGGTCAGAAAAGCTTGGTTCCAGGTTCCTTGCATTGTTCTGACTTGGATTCACTTTTAATTGGTGCACTGCCTGATAGACTGAAATTGTGCTGGGATCGTTCTGAAATTGTGATATGCTATGTCCTGGAGTTGAAGGGCATAATTGATAATTCTGATATGTTGCCCGATTTGCTTCCATTGATTATCCCTTTGTATAGCTACTACGCCTCACCAAGGGTGATAGAAACTTTGGATCTCCTTGAAGAAAGAAAGTTTTTTTCCCCTTAGTGTCTCCTGTCAATTTTAAGTTTAGTGTTTAGTTGATTGGTGTACAAGTTTAGTTTCTCCTATTACATTATTTTCAGTAGATAGGTTGTTATGTGATGTCGATTTGGTTGTCGATTTGGTCAAATGATCATTTGTTGCTATTCAGAGTCCCCCTTTTTTTTTTTTTTTGCAATAGTGTCTACAAAAAAATATTTGTCAGTTCATGAAGCTTTGATACATACCATCTTGCAAGGATAAGCACATTACATTTTTTTTTTTTCCGACAGAATAAGCTATTTCGTTTGCCTGCTGTTTGTTGATGTTATACAGAACACACCAACCTAAATGTGCAGCATACAAATATAAAACGACCTGGTTTGTATTCAATGTATTAATATGTATCAACTAGTACATGTTGTACATGAGAAAGAAGTGCATGTGAGGCTGTGATCAATGGCATTGTGCAATATGTGGCTCTACAGTTGAAGTAGGAAAACTAACTGAATGAATATGATGGCATTTCCATTTCCATTCATTGGACAAATAAACCGTTCCTCCTTCAGAAACTGCCTGTATTATGTACAAGGCCACATAACCCTTCCTGCTTAATAACAGTATTTTCGGTCTTCTATGGTGCTACTAGGGCTACTTTCTGCTGATGTATTCCAGTGCTTCTGTTGGATATGCTGATTGAAGCATACAACACAGCAGGCAGAGTAGCAAATACTGGTGTCTGCATGGTATCGTGTCACAGATGGCATTGCGAATGCCTCTATGGACCATGAAAGCTCAATTCCACCTCTTTGAGTTTTTAAGCGACTTTGATTTTTGTTTGCTTTGTTGGAAGGCCTGCTGCTTCTGCTTCTTTCTGACGGCTTTCTCTGCCTGCATTAGAGTTCAGAAACCGAAAAGGATTGTTAGACTGGCAAACCAAATAAACCAATTATACAATTCACACCCGAAGTGGCATTATTATAGATAACATAAATATTTACCTTGGACATTTTAGACTTTGCTTTTACTTTGGGGGCTTTCTCCTCAAGCTCTTCCTCACGGGCAAGTTCCCTTTCTCTGGCTTCAAGGTTTCTTTCAAGGTAATACTGCAAACATTGGTAAAGAAAAATTTTCATCATTGCTGGCTTTCTCATCTTCCAATGACCTAGACAAGCGCATTGATTTGATGCTAATTTATCACTGAATGGCTGGAGCCATTATGATTTGTTGCCCAATTGGTTCGTGTCAAATTCTGCTTGGAAACTTTCTAACATTGGATAGATTTCTTAGTCCTTCTCTTTCACTGCACAGATTCTGTCATACTAATTTGGTACATGACCATCTAATAGTTTCATTGAGAATGTCAATACAAAGCACTTATGCCATGTTAACCAGAGAACACTAGATGGATGCAATCAATATTAAGGGGAACTATTATATGCAAAGAGTTCAACATATTTCATTCCCATTCAATCAGGAATCTGATAATCATAGTGAGGCAAGTTTCTAGGATCATAAGACAGCTTACATTGTAATCTCCTTGATAGTCTTGGATAGTCTGATCTTTCACTTCAATGACTCTGTTAACAATTTGTTTTATAAAGTACCGATCATGAGAAACTGTTATTACGGTACCTGTATATTCTGATATTGCCTCCTGTCATGCATGCAAAAAAGTTATTAGGACTGAATGCTAAAGAATTTTATCAATCCCACATGAGAGAGATGATGAACTTATAGATCATAAAAAATGATTATTGTATAGAATGAGAACTGTGTCTGACCTCAAGCATTTCTTTCGATGGGATATCAAGATGGTTTGTCGGTTCATCCAAGATGAGTAAAGTAGATGGGGTCACCATGAACTTGCAAAATGCAAGCCTTGCCTAAGAAAACACAGATAAAGAGTGAGCAAATGTACACAGACCAGTAATACTGTTTTACAAAAAAATCACTGTCAACCACCGCTCAGAGTACATTTAGGCAGAGCTTAAAAAGGTGACTTGTGAGGAGTAAATAAAAAACTAGTAAAAAGTAAAACTGAAAATATGCATTACCTTCTCTCCACCGCTTAAAAATTGAACTTTTCTATCCAGCATGTCATCCCTGAAGTTACAACGGCCAAGGAGACCTTTGATATCATCAAGTGTCCAATCTTCCGCAGCTTCTGCTACAGTGTCTAGCACAGTCTTCTAAATCAAGAGCTTCTGCCTGGTAAGACATCATATCCCATTAATCTAAAACGAAAAAGGATTACTTTTACTGTATTTATTCAGTAGGAGCATGACTAATAACCAAGTGCCCTGATGGCAACATTTCTCTACAACCAAAAAAGACCCAAAAGCAATCGTTCACCCCGCTCCCCTCGCGGAAATCCCCCGGTTTCACCCCATCTCCCACCCCGCGCGATATGTGGCCCCGGCCCTGCCAAAACAGCCCGACAGTTTCGCAATAAGCATTGATCTCCCATGACTCCCTCGTCGCCGCAGCTCGCCGCACCGCAGCCGCCCATGCCTGCCCTGCGTCCAACGCCGCCGCCAAGCGCGCCATACCCCTGCCCCAGCCAACGTGCCGACGGGGCGACGCCGGACTGTGGCCTCGCGTGCCGACGCCCGCCGTCAGGAGCTCCTGGGGTGGTGGGCGAGGAGCAGCCGTATCCTGTTGAGCAACAGCAGCAAAAGCTAGGCGCTGCAGGCGGAAGAGGCATCGCACATCCAGCTTGTCCTTGCCATGGAGCCAGCGATGCGCGCGCTGCTGGTGGGGCTCGGCGAGACCGCGGACGGCACCCAAGGTATGGCGGACGCACATTCCCCTTCCATTTTCCCCCTACCCTGACTTCTTGGATCCATCGATAACAACGGTCCCGTGCTTTGTGTGAAAATGGTCGCCGCAACGATATGAAGAACTCATGCCGCTTATCATGAGCGTTTGATGTGATTTCTTGGCCATGGATCCTGGGAAGGCTCCAGTTTTTTTCTGTTTTATATGTGTCTCGTTTTCTGCCTGTCTTGCTCCTTGTGCATTACTGTTTTGTTGTTCATTTCTTTTGGTTTTGTAGGATTGCACGCTCTGCAGACTGCTGTCTTGCAAGCCTTTTAACCTTTTGTCACTAGGTTGGTAACATGGTAAATTGATTTTCAGATCAGGAGTTGGGGGTTGTCCTGCTCTGCTACAAGTTTGGAGAAGGTGCAGTTGTGGTGTTTCCCTGCTTGTTAGAGTCTGCACTGCTGAGTTTCTGATCAACTGCTCCTATACGATTGTTGTCTTTTCAATCTGTCTCACCAACCATGATTGGGCAAACAGCAAGGCAATGAAAAAAAAATGATATAGATAAGAACTCAGTAGGTGAGGTGAGCAAGAGTCTCCAGCTTCTGTGATGATATGATAGACAATGATTATTCAGATGTCTCCTGAGTTTCTGATGATTTGTCATGGTCCTAGATGGGATTCTGGTGAGTTCAAAGTGGAGGAAAACTTGGATGGTAATGGAAATAAGGAAAATAAAACGTCTCATAAAATCAGTACAAGTGACGGCTTCGTTTCTTCAGATGGCCATTTTTCATCTAGAACTAGAAGGTACTTTTGTTACTGCTCTCAATAATACTTGTTAGCCTGTATGTGTATCTTATGCAATCTAATCATTGTTTCAGAGTAATTACTTTAATTTTTTTGTTCTTGTGTCTGATATTTACACAACACACAAATTCCTCTAATTTATCACAAGATAGCTATGAGATTCCTGGAATGCTGCTCCACTTGTAATAGTGACAAATATTTATATTGATGCCCTATTGGCCGTCTCACACTTAGTCATTCCAATCACTTATCTGTATTCACCTTTTTTTGTAACATTTTTTTTATCAAAACTAATTATTAAAAAAAAAATATTAAATATAAGATTTTGGTATAACCCATTTGAGTTTGCCGATTATTCAGTGCTTTGTGAGATGCTATTTCCGTACTCTTTGTTAGCAGGTTTCAATTCAGTGGTTTGTAAATCCCCATGACTCACCTGAAGTCTTCAGTGAACCTTAAATTGGCAACCTGTTTTAGTATGCAGTCAGTCTTAGTTAATGAGAATCTGTATGGCCCATACATTCAGAGTTTATACTAGACAGTTAGCTAACTGAATGCTGGATATCTGCTGTGTTGAAAGTGGCTGTTTCATAATAATTAAGTCATTTGTTTTATTGCAACTTACAACTAGAGGTAACTACATATTTAACGAGAGTTCAACCGCTGTATTTTTATTTCTTTGCTTCGAATATTCAGAGATTCATAGAGGTTCAGTACTTCAGTCTATGTGTTGTAGTGGTTGTAGGCGGTAGTTCTAGATATTACATCATGGCAACCATATAGCAACAAAGATCAGAATTGCAATAGTCAAAGTGGTATGCATGTGTTGGATAAAATGTTATCCATCAATCAGATGAATCTCTATGAACACTGTGACTCATTGACAATCTCAGTGAATATTACCACTAAAAATCTTATCTGTAACTATAATGGCATTCTACTTATTTTTTTGTTTGCTGATTATAGGCCTTGAACTTTATTAAGTTTACTGCAGTTTCAATAATGTATCATCTTCATGAGGTGGTGTTGGTCATTATGCTTTGCTCAATTACCTTATTTCCTATCCCTCTGTATAACAAATAAAGGTGTGGATGTGAGTAGCGGTCTAAGTTTGGTTTTATATTGTTTTCTTTGAATCAGACATTTTGAATGTTGTTCAGTTCCTGCTATCTATGTGTGCACTGGTAACGATTGCTTTTTGCTAAATAAATTCCAGGTTTAATTTCAATTATATTTTCTGTCAGCATAGACCATATTCAGTTGGTTTGCATGGATTGCATGTCTATTAGCCTTTTGGTTTGCATGGATTGCATGTCTGCAAGCCCATTATCAGTTCTTGCTGCTTCATCAGGCCCTGTCTCAATCAATGCTTCAAGTGTTGCAACGTAGGCGGGATAACATGCATCTTTGGTTTTGATTTAAGATAGAGTATTATGCACTTATCTGCATCTAAGAGACTAAGAATACATACATAGAAAAAAAAGACACATATTTAAGATGCTCTGTACACTGTTACATATATTTGCACATGAAACTGGAACATTGCTATTTAAATTGGACTGCCTTTTTATTGGCAAGAACATGATTGCATTTTTTATTAATTGTTCCTGACACTTTGTTCGTTCCTGGCAATACTATTATTTTTTTTGACCCCTACAGCTTGTGACCATCTAGCCCCGTCTTGGCTGCTTGGTGTTTGCTGGCTTACCGAGCAGAAGTCTGTAGCGGAGGACCTCACCTCATCGACGCTCGTACGGTGAGCCTCCCGAACATGGTGACCTGGAGGACTAAGCCTCGTCGGTATTCATCACTTGCATTGGAATGGCCGAGTGGCATGAACGTGCAAGGCTCTAGATGGAATGGGAGTATTTTTAGTTGGAAAACTATAATTCTATATTTATGTTCTTAATATATATTATGCACACAGTATTTTTTTTTTTTTTTTTTAAGATAACATAATCCGACGCTCATCCATATATATATTATTGTGATATTATTTTTTCCCGTTGCAACGCACGGGCATTTACCTAGTTATCTAAAACAACTGCAAGAGAACATAAAAAAATAGAGTAATCGATTTACCTGATTCTGCTCGAAATAGTTCGGTAACACATTATGCTCCCCAAGAATCACCTCACCACCTTGTGGCTTCTCCATCCCCAAAATAAGTTTAAGCAGTGTGCTCTTTCCACAACCATTGGGCCCAATAATAGCTATCTTTTTCGCCTCTCTCTACTATAAGATTAGCGTTGTTGAACAAAGTCTGGGACACATCACAGCAATCAGGATATGAGCAAATATTTGATGTAGAGGCTATCACAATATAATTTTTTTTAAAAAAAGACTTGGAAGCAATGGGCATTTACACAACAATGCTGACCTTATTCTCAAATCCAAATTGAAGATTGTTTATTGCCAACACAGTTCTCCCACTTCTTCCACGCTCAGGGAATCTGATCTTTAGCTGCTTCCTTTGGAAAGGTTTCTCAATCAACCCTTCTTTCTCAAGCTTCTCCAATTTCTGTTGAAACAAGATAAAAGTAAGTAGGAGCTGAAAATACAATTCGGTCACAATGATTTGTTGCAAGCTTCCAATGAGCAATCCATGTAGTTACCTTTTTGCTCGCTGGAAGCACGCCCAGCATTAACTCCGCACCAAGTCTGTTTATCAGCTCCTTTGTCTGCTCAATCTCCTTCTGCTGCTTCTCCCACGCAGCATACTGTGCCTGCACTGCTACTGCCTTTGCTAGAATGTACTCTGAATAGTTACCCTTGTATGTCTTGGACACACCAAATTCAGTTTCCACTATCTTTGTACACAACTGATCAAGAAACGCCCTGTCATGAGATATAATCACCATCGGCACCTCCTGTGTCTTAAGATAGCTCTCCAGCCACTCAACGGTATCCAAATCGACATGATTTCGTAGGCTCATCAAGCAAAAAGCAAATCAGGGTCCTGCACAAAATTGAATTCACAATGTTATAAACAGATTGGGACGCTATGCTTAGAACATTTAAAGCTGAAATCAATTGCCATCTCACATAACCCAATGACAATCTATCAGAATTCTCTGCCAATTTGCTACAATGCAATTCCATTTCCAGACATCACAATTCCTCGAAATGTTGGCTTGTAAGGATTATGCAGCATATATGATGTAAATGTGAATTAATGTTTATACCTGAAGAAGTATCTTCCCAAGAGACATCCTCATTTTCCACCCACCACTGAAGGAGGCGACGAGGCGGTCGGCATCCTCAGGCATGAACCCGAGCTCCGGCATGAGCTTCTGCACCTTGACGTCGACCATGTCGAGGTCGACGTCCTGGGAGCGGCGCTGAAGCAGGTCGAGCTCATCGAGTAGGCGGCCCATGAGGTCCATATCCTCTGTAGCACCCTCAAGCGCGGCCTGCACCTGCTCGAGTCGACGCTTGACCTCCATCTCCTCCTGGAACGCGCTGAAAAACTCCTCCCTGACGGTGCGGGACACTGAGACCTCGAACTCCTGGCTGAGGAAGGCGATCTTCATGTTGTCCTTGGCCTTGACGACGTTGCCGGCGTCGGGCTGCTCCAGCCCCGCGATGATGCGCAGCTGCGTCGTCTTGCCGGCGCCGTTCACGCCGACGAGGCCCACCTTCTCGCCGCGCTGCACCTCCCAGGACACGTCCTTGAGCACCGTCACGCCCTTGTAGGATTTCGAGATCCCCTCCAGCCGCACCCCGGACGGGATGCTGGATGCGCCGCTGCTGCCGCCGCCGGACCGCTTCTTCTTGGTCCCCGTGGCGCCGGCGGCGGGGGCGGAGGGGTCAGAGGAGGTGAGGAGCGAGGAAAGGTCCTGGCTTTTGGCGCTCTCTTGCTCCTCCGTGGTTGTGCTGGTGGAGGTGGAGGCGGAGGAAGAGGTGAGGCGGCAGTGGAGTGGGGCGTGACGGCGGCGGCGGAGACGGCGGGGTGTGGGGATGGCGCGGGAGGAGGAGGATGGAGCCGAGGGGAGGAGTGAGGAATGGAGGCGGAGGGAGCGCACCAGCTTGCCCGAGAGCAGGTCCATGGCGGCCATGGAGCTCTCCGTCTCTCGGAGCCGGAGCCGCCGCGGCCTCCCTCTCTGTGTGCTCTGGTTTGGGTGGAGGGAGAGGGCCGCTCGCCACACAGCAGGGGAGGAGAAGTGTGTGGGCGAGGAAGGAGGAGAGCCTGGAGAGGTAGAAGATAATTTTGACAAGTAATTTGTTTTTTTTTAACTGAAACAAGACCCGTAATTTTTTAGGTTCTGTAAACAATAACCTTTAAAATTGTAAATGTCAAAAGTGATTTTTTAGGTTTCTATAAACAATAGCCTTCAAATTTTTGTAGCCTCAAAAGGTTACCTTTATCATTTTGATTTCTTTTGATTTGGGATTTTAGGAGAAGATTGCTTAATGCAAAAGTCTAGTTTTTTTTTTATAGGAAAAAGTGGAGCTATGTATTTCTTTTTGTATTGTTTTTTTTTGTTTGCTTTAATTTGATGTGGTGTCACCATTTTTGTGAGATTGGGTCTAGAAATTATTTGTGTGTGATATTGATTGACGTGGTAAAAGGATAAGGAATAGTCTTTGGGTTTGATGAAGATATTATTTGTTTTTGAAAGCCTAGTTTTAGATTCCTCTAGAGAAGGGAAGAAGAGAATAGTTTTTGTCCCCTTTGAGGTCTCTATTTGTTGATTTCATGTGGTCTAAATGTTTTGGGAGGGTATAAAATAGGTAGAAATTTCTCCCAATGAATTCCTACAAGTTTGGAAAAGGTTTTTTGGCTGGCAACCAAGGGTTGTATTTTCAAATGATTTTTCTAGAAAAAAGTTCCTTAAAATGGTTCGCTTCAAATACTCTCTCTCTCTCTAAACTTGCCTTTGAAATTTTTATGCTCCTTTGTTTATGTTAATATAAATCTCTTTCCTTTCTGTTTGGAATGGAAGGGGAGGAAGTCAAGCCTTGTTTTCCCTTTTTAGCTAGGTTTTCCATAGGTTGCTGAATACGCTTGAGTACATTTTGGAGCAGCAACCTTAGAACTTTCTATGTCGCCAAAAACAAAACTAAGAACTTTCTGCTGAGTGAGGATTGAATATGTCGGGTTCAATGTTTCATGGAAATTCGAAATTGTGCTCAAAAGAGCTAAATATGGTTTTTGGCAGCACCATGACGAAAATGATATTTTTAGTACGCAAATGAATTTTTTTTGTTATTATTAAGATAAGAAGAAGAAAAGTGCGATATTTTTTTTTGCAGTAGTGCAACGATGGGCCGTTAAATTTTTGTGGCCTGTGTTCGTTCATGGGTAGCTGACGAGGCCGCCTTGGTGGGCCGAGCGGGACCCGGACGTGTGTGTGGCCATGGGCGGGCGGAATCGTGTGGAGCTTCTCGGCCACTGGCAGCCACCCACGTGGAGAAAGTGCGCGCCGGAGATAAGCAACTTTGGCTCGCGTTTGGTCCGCTGATGATCACAATTACCAAGCCATCAGATCATGTAGATACAAAGGAACTATATCTGTCGCTGTCAGTTGTTGTGCCCTGATTGCAGCAAAAGTCTAGTATTGCGGTTCAATTTTAGATATTTTAGCTTTATTGAGCATGTAGGTTTTATTACACACTTAGATGCGTAATGTATCTAACCTCAAAACATCTTATAGTTTAAAACGGAGAGGCTTCATAAGCATTTGCGAGAGATCCGTCGCTATAAATTTTAGCAGGCCCACAAGTCGTTGTACCCCTTTTAGCAACTCCAAGTCAATCGATGATTAAAGGTTGTAGTGTAGTGATAGTTGATTGCTCCGAGCTTAACAACATAACCAATGGTTGAATTAGACCTAAATAAATTTCAGTAATGTTGAGAGCAAATTATTTCCTTGGCTCTATTGAAAGTTGTTCTTAGTTTCTTAGTCCCTTTTTAAACAAATTTGGTTGTTTGGCCTAGTTTTGAGTTTTATTTACTTTCTTGGTCCTTCCGTCAGGTTTCATGACTTAACGGTGTTAAGTGATACGTGAAATGATTTTTTTGCCCCCGACACCTAATGAAAGAGATCAGCAACCTATAGTTGTTCTCACAGACCCGTTTCGGCGAAACGAACGCCGACCACCCAATGCATGCATGCGCATAAAGCAAATGGCCAAGAACGCGGCTCCATTCGCAGCGGCGCGCGAGCCGACAACGGTGCTTACTTCCAGCCGCCAATTTTGATCCACCGGCCAGATCCATGCATGTACACGAACTTAATGAGCTCTCCGGCATCTCTTAATCACCTGACAGTGGCACTCCAAGATTTTGGACGCAACAATGATATATCGACAACATACATCTGATAATCGCTGAAGTGGATTGTCCACCGTCGATCCAGATCGGAACGACCAAAGTTATTTTGCTCTTTTTTTTTTGAGGGGACGCCTAAATTTATTTTTCCTACCGTGGACAAAGGCTCGTGTCCCGGATGTTGGGCTTCGTGTCTCATCCCATCCAAGAAACGGTCCCCAACTTCAATTTGGGAGAGGCAGGGGAGAGGCAGTGCGAGAGAGTGAGAGCGGAGAGTGGCAGATCGAGCGAGTGAGGGAGTGAACAGTGCCCCGGCTAACCCTAGCCAGGCGGTGAGGGGAAGGCTTTTATACGACGGCCGATGAGCCAATCGGGCCCGCTGGCTCGTCCAAGCGCCGGAGCCGCCGGAGCGAGGCCGAAATGAATTGCGACCTGTGGTCGAATTCGATCGTGGCCCCGGCTAGGAGCGCACGGGTGGCCCAAGTTGGCCCGGCTATCTCCACTCATTTTGCAACCAAACACTCAAAAAGATGGCCCAAACGGCCCGACCACCTCAAATTCCTGCAACCAAACACACCCAATGTGGCTGGTTTGGGGGCTTGGGCACATGAGGGGTTGGTCGGGCGAAGGCCCTGCTATTGCTTTGGCCGTGGCCGACAATAGTGCCGGCTTCGGTGTGTCATGTCCCTCGTTGGAGGCATTGTTGTGAGATCCCTTTATCCTTAAGGAGTTTGGTCGAAAAACCATGATTCTTCCGTTAGCGTTGATGGTATATGTGGATGTCGCTTCACATGCAAACAGCGCGTTGGCGATATGTACTGGCAGCAAGTACATACAAAGCATCAAATGGCCTTGTCGATTAGCCATCGTGTGAAACACTAAATGCATGGATGGATGATATTAATCGCCCACTACAAGCGAACGTCTGCTGCCAGTACTGCCATGTGAGGGAATTGGATGCATACCTTACAAATTGGTGGTCACGTCCTACGTGCATTTACGACGTGCGAATGTCGCACAGTTGCACGTCCGTCGCTGCGTTCTCCCCGGCCTGTTCTTCTTTCGTTAGCTGTGTTCCACGTTGGAAATTTCGTGCCAGTCAGTAACTTTTAGTTAGATATAAATGTTTGGTCTTTTTTGACAAAATAAATTTTGGGTCTCTTTAATGTGACCTAAAAGGTGTAAAGTGAGGTTCCAACGCTCAACCCAGACCGTAGTGTTGCATGTGGAAAAGTCTTTCTAGTGTAAGTTCAACACACAAGGTTTCACTTTTCACCCCCACTGGAAACTTGAGACCATAGTAGTTTTCTTTTTTGCAACAGAGTTCGCTCCCTATTATCATTTCTGTTCACTACTCATTGCTTCCCTGTTACTTACTCCCTCCATCCCGTTTTTCTTGACGCTGGGAAGCTGGGCACGGGAAATAAGACGTGTGGCAAATGACCTGCACACCCCTACGTGCAATGATCATTGTCTGGACAGAGAACCCACTCACATTTACTACTATACATCCACAACAGCTTTGACATATTTTTTTACAATAAAAAAACCACCAGATACATCGACTGCTAGTACTAGCAAGCACCTACAGATGGACGGGTGGACGCCGTGCTTGGAGCCTCCGTGCTCGGCGATGGAGGGGCCTGCGCTCCCAGTTCTCATGGTCTCGCGCTGGATGGCCGGAGGAAGCGGATGCATGTGCTGTCGAAGCTCCTTGGCGGACGAAGGGAGACGGGCAGGAACAGCCAGGAGCCGGCTCGACTCCGGCCGCCGAATCTGCCATAGCCTCGCACTACTCCACCGCCAGGTCTCGCCTAGCGCAGGGCGGTCGCGGCGAAGCGCAGCGCGTCGGCAAGCGGTGGAGGGCGCAGGCGGCGCCCGCGACGGTGGAGTACGCAACGGGCGGCGAGCGCAACGCGGCGGCGGGGGACGGCACTTGCGCGGGCGGGCGCGAGCCAGCGCGGGCGGCGAGGACAGCGCGCGCGCTGGGGCGAGCGGAGCGCGTGTGTCAGGCAGCGGTAGCGCTTGCAGCTGGAATGACGCGGCGTAAGCGCGGTAGCGGCGGCGAGGGGAGCGCAGCGCGTCGGCACCGCGAGGCTGGAGTATGGGGATGGGATTTGGGGATAAGGTGGGGATTTTTCTTTTTTTATTACTCGCATTTTTGTGTGGTGGCGACATGTGTGCAGACCGGTGCCCCTGCCATGCCTACTCCTGTGCCTACAATGACTAGCGAACGACAACAATTTTGAGACGAGTTACTGTAGCTTCAGCGTCAAGAAAAACGGGATGGAGGGAGTACTTAATTGCATGTGTAGGTTTAGGTGCACATGCTATTATTGATGAAGTTATGGGGTGGGTGATGACCAAATCGGCACTAGTTAGATTGTGAAACGCTTCAAATTAGGTTCACATGCTAGGTTCAAGTTATGATGACTTGGACCTGACATATATATACCGTAAATCATGAACTTTTATGCTTTACTTGTGACTACTGACTACTGTTATATAGCTTGGTTTTGGTGGTTCATACGGACGATGTGTGGTCCTAGGCGTGCGGATTCGCCAGCTCCAAAACACAGCGTTGAACGCCCTAGCATATGCACTCGCCCTTTAAATTGACACGACACACCTTCTTCGTCTCTTCAACACTCGCACATGCATCCAAGATCGATTCCACTGACACTGCACACACACACGTAGGTATGGCGCCGGGATCCAAGGCCCTCAAGGCATCGTACCAGCTCGTCGTCAACAACTTCCTCACCGTCGTCGCCGTGGCTTCTGTCTCCGGCGTGCTCTTCGCAGCATGGCCGATCAGCATCGAGGATCTTGCCTGCCGGCTGCACGCTGCGGCCACTCCACATCCTCACGGGCGGCGATCCTGACGGCTGCCCTCGCGAAGCTGAGGCGCATCCGCCGGCCATGTGACGTGTACCCAGGGGCGGAGCTACAGTAAACCTGGTGGGTGCGGCCGCACCCACAAAATTTTTGAAAAACAGTGATATGAATCAATTTTTCACTATATATGCACCCACATATTACAAATCCTTGCACCCACTGAGACAAATGCACCCCCTCAATGTTGCTCTAGCTCCGCCACTGCGCGTGTACCTCGTGGAGTACGGCTGCTTCCGGCCCAAGCCGTGGTTCCGGGCGCCGTTCGCCACGTGCCAGGAGCACGTGCACCTCCTGCCGTACGTGTTCGACGAGGAAGACATCAGCTGGGGCCGGCGGCTGCTCCAGCGGTCCGGGATCGGCGAGGAGACCTACGTGCCCTACGCGTACCACTACCTTCCCCCAGACCGCAGCCTCAGGGCCTCCCGGGACGAGACCGAGCTGGTCATCTTCTCTGCCGTCGACGACGTGTTCGCCAGGACGCCGACCGTGAAGCCCGCGGACATCGGCACGGTCATCGTCAACTGCAGCATCTTCACGCCCACGCCGGTTTTCGCGGACATGGTCGTCAACAGGTACAAGCTGCGCGCCGACGTGCAGAGCGTGAACCTGTCCGGGATGGGGTGCAGCGCGGCGCTCATCTCCGTCGGCCTCGCCAAGAACCTCCTGCAGGTGGCGCCGCCGGGCACGCACGTGCTGATCGTGTCCACGGAGATTCTCTCGTCGCAGTACTATGTCGGCAATGACCGCTCGATGCTGCTGCCCAACTTGCTCTTCCGCATGGGCGCCGCCGCCATGATCCTGTCCAACTCCGCTCAGGGCGCTCGGTTCCGGCTCGCCCCCATGGTGCGCACCGTGACGTCTGTGGGAGACGCGGCCTACCGGTGCGTGTTCCAGGTGGAGGACGAGGAGGGCAACACCGGGATCCGTCTCTCCAAGGACATCGTGCCCACTGCCGGCCAGACCCTCAAAAACAACATCGTTGCCTTTGGCCCTCTGGTCCTGCCGGCTTCAGAGAAGCTCCTCGTCGCTCTGTCCCTCCTAAAGCGGAGGCTGCAGAGCGGCCGGGTGAGGATGTACCGTCCGGACTTCCGCACCGCGTTCGAGCACTTCTGCATCCACGCCGGCGGGCGTGGGATCATCGACGAGGTGCAGCGCGGCCTCGGCCTCTCCGACGAGGACGTGGAGGCGTCGCGGATGACGCTGCACCGGTTCGGGAACACGTCCAGCAGCTCGGTGCTGTACGAGCTGGCATACATCGAGACCAAGGGCTGCATGAGCAAGGGAGACCGCGTGTGGATGATCTCCTTCGGCGCCGGCTTCGATTGCAGCAGCGTGGCGTGGGAGTGCCTCAAGCCCGCCACCGACACCGACGGGCCGTGGGTCGACTGCATCCACCGCTACCCGGTGCAGCTCCCCGATGTCCTCGATGGCGCCTCCATCTCCATGGCATAGGAAACAAGAAACATGTTTCTGATGGTTCATTTCCATCATCGATGTGCTTATAGTACCGTATATGTACGTGTTGGTGTCGACGTGTCATGCTGTGTATGATTGATCTCTTGGCAATAATGTGACCTACTGTGTCCAAAAACGCAAGTAGAGTGTTGCGTCTGTGTTTGTTACTACTGCACTACTTATATACTAGTCCATCAACCCGTGCTCTCGCACGGCTAGAATCTTATGAGACACTAAATAATAAAAGTTACTTGTATTGAATATCTTTCTCTTCACATATTTTTAAAAAATAATAGGTACTCTTGATCCACATTTATAGTTTTTTCTTTATAAATCACCTCTGTGTGTCTCCCATATATCCATTTACTAATCTATGATGGTTTTAGCTGCAGTTTATTTTGACGCCATAAACCTAAATTTTGTTTTTTTTCCCCCAAATTGTAAGTTTTTAATTGCTCAGATAGAATGGCCATTTTTTTTTTTTTGACGCAATAGATACAATGGTCATTATTTACATTGGCTATTATATTGTACCGATTCGATGGAAAAAAATGTTTATCTATAAATAATGGTAGAGGTGGGTAATTTTCTAGAAAAAATAAAATAGATCCAATGGTTACATCTTGCGAGAGCCTATAGATTTGATGGCTAGATCTTTCTATTTAATGTGAGAATTTCTAGCAATTATCTATTTTTTTCTAATACGTTTGGTGAGAGTTAATATGGTGCCTCCATTGGAGCCTCCAATTAGTAATAGTAAGATTTTCTTATTGGAAAAACACATTTTTGATGAAACAGAATCCACCCTATTAGCCTAAATGGTCCTGCAAAGTGATTTTGATTCATCCTAGAAATGTTTCTGACAAAATCTAGATTCGATTTTAGGCCTTATGAAGGTCAAAGATCATTTCCTTCATCTGTCTACTTTTAACCTTCATAATGGCAAACAAATTAGGTTCTGGGAGGATAGATGGTTGGGAAACTCTACTCTCAAAGAACAATACCCATCCCTATTCAATATTTGTAGAAAGAAACATATTTCAGTAGCTAGTGTTATCAATTCTGTACCCTTTAATATCTCTTTTTAGAAGAGCTTTAGTTGGGCAAAATCTACTTAAATGGAATGAGTTAGTTATGAGGATTGCATTTGTGCGATTGGATGACCAACGAGATTCTATTGAGTTGAGCCTTTCAAAACTAGGATCTTTCACTCGTACAGTCAATGTATAAGTATCTTGTGAACCAACTTGCCTTGCCTCTAAACAAATCAATATGGAAGTTAAAAATACCCCTTAAAAATCAAGATTTTTATCCGGATCGTACTAAAAGGGGTAATTTTAACAAAAGATAACTTATTAAGAAGACATTGGAAAGGAGATGACCGATGTCGTTTTTGTGACAACAAGGAAACCATTCAACACATCTTTTTTTGATTGTCATGTGGCGAGATTTGTCCGGAGAGTTTTTACTATGGCTTTTGGTTTTCAACCTTCTACACATGTAGAAGATTTATATGGAGTGTGGTTTCAACAAACAGACCGGCATATGCGTTCTCTAATTTGTGTGGGAACAAGTGCGATTTTATGGTCTATTCGGCTTTGTCGAAATGATGTGACTTTTGACAAAAGAAGATTATACTCTTATTGCGAGGTTATTTTCAGGGGCAACTTATTGGACTCGTTTACGAACATTCTGCAAAATGAGAGCAAAAGATCACCTTTGAAGTGAGCATGTCGAATATTGGAGACTTTAGCCATGGAGATCTTCGCCAAGCATGGGTGGCTGTCTTTTAAAAAGAATTAGTTCTTAGATAGCCGCTCGCTTGCTTGGTTTCGCTTTTTATGAGCTTTGAGTTTGAAACTGTAATATGAATTGGTTGGGTGCAAACCTCTTGCAAAGGCCGAATGCAAATTCCTTTTTCTAAAAAATATTGAGCTGCAGATTTATCTAGTTTTTTGCGTGTCGTTTGGTTGTATGAGCAGGTATTTTTCTATGTTGAAATATTTTCCTAATATCATACTCTAGATTATGGTGCTAGCTTTTGTTATATTTCATCGCTGAAATATAAATTGTTTTAGGCAACGGGCTCGCATGTATACTATGCGAACATCACAAAAACATTGTAGAACATCACTCTCCCTGCGTGAGCATTACAATACGTCGCCTGAACAACACAAAAATCTAGGCGACAATCGTACATACCCCAACATTAATTGGAAAAAACATCGTAGAACATCACATGTATACTGCACAAACATCACATTAAACATCGTAGAACATCGCTCGAGACCCACTAAAAATTTTAGGCTTAATGTAGTATAGGAAAAGTGTAGAAAAAATATTGAGCATGTGTTTTTCTATGTTGAATTGTTTTTCTATATTTTTATAATATTATTAAAATTTAGTATTTCTAAACACATACTTATTCTAGAAAATAGGATAATTTTTTGAAAACTTATTTTTATAATTGTTTTGGGAGCATGATTTTAGCAAAGAATATGAAACATGTTTAGTATTTTTTCTAAGTTAAGAAAATTTTCTAAAATTTTGTAATGTTAAATATGTTTTTTATATTTTTAGTGCATACTTGTTTTAGAAAATATTTGAATATTCTGATGAAAAAATGTTTTCATAATTTTATAAAAAAATATTTCTACAATTTTTTGTAAAATTTAGCTTACGTTCACGTAAATTGAGCTTGGACAATACTCTCTCCATTCTAAATTAGAAGTTAATTTGACTTTTCTGTTTCACTCATTTTGCTAAGCCAAGGCACCTATAGATATATTAATATGCCTAAACTATTATTGCAACCGTAATTTGTGGGCGGTCCCAAATATTTGAGCATCCGCGAAAATAAGGGTAACTTATAGATAATAGCAAGATCGATGAACCAAAAATGACAGAGCGACTGGCTAGCTTATAATTTGGAATTGGAATGTAAGAAGTATTTTTTTTTGGCAAAAGAGCTTTGACAACAGTTAAGGAGGTCAAAGAAATTGCCTTGTTAATCAGGGTCTCGGAGAAATCTTGGCTGTGGTAATGGGCCTCCAGTGGGCCCAGTTTTCCGACCCCGTTGGTCTTCTTTTTCTCACTAGGCGTCGCTGTCGACACCGACGGGCGGAGACGGAGAAATTATGAAATTTAACCCGGTATTCGCATGCCTGCAAAAATATAACCCGAAATTTGCCTAATTTATATAATATGACCCATATCGTGCGAATTGTTATGAAATCTAGTCGTTTTGGAATTTTTGGATTTCTAAAATTCGAGAAATTGTTTTGCACTGTTTGGGACATGAGAAAAGACATCTTTACCCTTCCTTGGATTGCTTCTTCCGCCGCTGGTCAATCACGGTAAAAGACCGAGCGCCCTGTTCCTCTCCCGCCCACGAACAGAGAGGGTGCACCGTTGCCGCCTGACCGCCGGCCTGCCCCCGGCCGCGCCACTGGTGGCGGTAGCCTCGAACTCGCTCCCCTGCTGCTGGTGCGGCTGCTTGTCCTTGCCGGAGGCATCCATCGTGCGGCGCGGGGTGAGTCGCGAAGGCAGTCGGACCGGGTTCCGGGAGCTCCTTAATGACATAGGAGGCGGCCTTGATGAGCCAATCGATGGCCTTGCTTGGCTGGTCGTGCGCTGGCAAGCCAACTTGCAAGGAACGGATCAATACACTACTTGAGATTGCTAGCTAGTTGCTTGCAAGGCAGCAGCTTGGGCCCCGGGTATGCAGCAAGCAAAAGCAGCAGCAGCATGCGGCGAGCAGGCAGGTAGCGCTCGTGGCCCAAACAGCAGCAGCCAGCAAAGCAGCGCGAGCAGCCTTGGCCCAACAGCGTGCTCGGCCTAAGGTAGGAGATGAAGCTGACGAATGGGGCCCACGTGTCAGGGGGCCCTCTAGAATGAGGGAGGGGCAGTAATGTCTTTTTACATACCCAAACAGTGCAAACAGCCTCCTGGAATTATAGAAATAGAGTAAATCTCAAAAAGACCAAATTTCATAACAATTCGCACGACATGGGTCATATATTTTATAAGGCGTGTGAATTCGGATCATATTTCGTGGGCATGTGAATACCGGGTTAAATTTCATAATTTCTCGCAGAGACGAGGTTTCGGCAGCTCGCTCGTATCCCGCTCTCTCAGGTGCTTTCGGTTGGATTGGAACCTCTCCTCCCTGCTCCCTCCCGGCTCCGCGCGTCAGGTGGCGAAGGCACTAGGTAAGCCCCCTTCCCGGACCATCCATCGCTGACCAACCAGTACGTAATCGATTGTTGTTCCTGAATCTTCGTAAATATCGGATTTGTTGATCTCTAATACGCTGCACACACATTCCGTCTCTTAATCGGATCGAATTTCGTGCGTTCTTGTCTAACTTGTGTAAATCGGAAAGAAATGGGGATTCCGCTGTATTGTTACTGTACCCCAACCAAACTATTTTTTAAAAAAAGTTATATTCAAGTTCTTTTTCCCACATTTCTTACTGTTCAGATTCAGACAATTTCTGCATGTATTAGAGCTGGATTCTGAGGTGTAATGGAACCGGAGTCTGAGGTGGTGTTCTAAGTTGTAACCGAACAGGATTCAGAGGTGTCCTTTTGGTAATATACATGGAACTGTAGATTTTATATTTTGTTTGGTCTTTTGGTCATTTATCTTATATAAATACATATACATTGAGCTATGCAGGTGCAGGACACGGGCTCTATGGAGATCGCAGAGGGTACGAGGAAACGAAGCCGTTCAAGCGATGGCAGTGGCGGGAGCTCGGCCGGTGGCCTAGACCGGCTGAGCGCTCTACCAGACTGCCTCATCTACATCATCATGTCCTCCCTCAAGGCTCGACAGGTGGTGCAGACGTGCGTGCTGTCAACACGCTGGAGGCACCTCTGTGCTCTGTGCCGTGCCTCGACATCGACATCGTTGAGTTCAGGAACAAGGCGGCAGCGGCTGCTTCCAGCAGTGGTGGTAGCAACAACAGCTCCAACGGGTGGGCCGAATTTGAGGATTTCGCTGTCAACCTCATGCTCCGTTGCAACATTGCGCAGCTTGATTCATTCAGGCTGGACATTGATAGGGGCAGGAGACCCGAGCCCTATGCTTGCTCTAACAGTGCAACACTAGGCTGGGAATTCACTGGCCGACAAGCAGCAGCATGGCTCCAACGTGCGATGAAATACTGCACACCAGGACCAGGGCATGCCTTGGATATGAGGCCCAGCTCTTGGCGCCTGAAAAGGTTGCATCTCTGCCACATACCTCTAGACGACTGTTTCGCGGAGCACCTTAGTTCAGTGTGCCGCTCTTTGGAGGATTTGGAGCTAGACGGATGCGTCTGTGACATCCATTTGATCTCCTCCGATTCCCTCAAGAACCTGGTTCTGAAACAGTGCAAATGGGGTGGATTCCTCTCTGACATTGCATGCCCCACATTGAAGACCTTGGTTATCGATAGCGGCTACAATTTAGGATGCTGTGACCCGATGGTTATCTCGGCCCCCATGGTTGCCTATCTATGCCTAGATGTGGATGGTGTCTGGTTCCGTGGAGGTATTTCATTAAATGAGATGTTGTCCCTTGATAGGGCTTCAATTCATCTTCGCAGTCACAAATTGAGTTTATCGTCCCAATTTATGTCTGGAAGTAAACTTGGCGGGGATCAATCCCAGCTTCTTTGTGGCGTTTCTAACGTGACAAGTCTTGAGTTGTTAGATGTCGGGACAATGGTATGCCCTTTGGCATCTTTGTTTTCTAGTGTTCCATTTTATTTGTCACTCTGATAATGTGTTGGTACTGCTATCTACTTCCAATGTACTCCAGGTGCTCGGTAAGAAATCCACATTCCAGGAATTCCAAAGCCTGAGGAAGTTGCTGCTGGGCGACTGTGATCTCAGTAACGACTTCCGCTTATTGCGATTCTTTCATTGGGGTTCACCTAATCTAGAGAAGGTCACTTTGCGGCACTGCAAGGTACTACACTGTAGCTTGGTTTTCTAGCTTCTTATGTACATTACCAACCAATGCAACATTGTTCATGCATCATCAATCCCACATCTTTCTGTTCGTTGCCCACACCCCACAGTTCCCAGGTTATTCTGAGGACAAGGAAGGAATGCACAAACTGGACAGGACCCCATCTTCTGGTTGGTGCTGTGGCTTGGACTTCCTACGTGGTGCGAACTTTGAGCTGAAAGTCATACATAAAGATGGCAAGCTTGTGTGCCACCTACCAAATCTCAAATGTACGACTGATGCTATGATGCCTCATTCAACTGGAGTTGGGCTTCGGCGGGGAATTAGGCGGACCAGCGTGCGCATCTCGGGACCAAAATGGGAATGAACCCTGTAAAGTGGCCTGTTTGTGTTGTGTAGCAAGGGATATACCGAATTCTAATTGATGAATCTGCCAGTATTCCTCGTGTCTCACCCATGGTTTGTCGATTTTATATTTTATAAGTAGTGAGCATATACCTTTTGACTCATTTTTAAATGATGTGAGCGTTTGCTTTGTCATTGAAATTTACTTTGCTTTCTTGCTGAAGGATAATATTGCTTCTGGAAAATTATCTCTTTTAAATCCCTATGACTCTGTCCCTTGCATTTGCATGTTTTCTTTCAGTTCCTTTTTTCTAATTTATTTTTTTTAATAAAAACACTTAAAGCTTCAACATGGGCATGGAAATTACGTGTTCCTTTATATTTTCTTTCATCAGTGTGCAGATTTGTCCAGTATGGACTCACTTTGACATACATACCCTCTCAACTTAACTTAAAAAATTTATATTGGTTGTCAAAAAAAAAAGTTTTTATATTGTGTTTGATCAGGATTTGATTGTATATTAGTCAATCAAGACCGTAACTCTCCATCCTATGAATATAAGAAGTCACAGCTTATCGGATCCAAACAAATATCAATCCTAGGCTATATTTCAGGAAAGATCCGGTCTAGCTCTATACGAATACTGATGGGGATAGGGTCAAAATTGAAGTAAGTCGATATGATTCCAACAAAGGTCGTATAATTTATAGACTTCTCCCGTAGCTTCGGGAGAAGGGGTGCCCCTCGCAAAAAGGGGGTCATAGTGACAAGGCCCGGGCGACTGTTTATCAAAAACACAGGTCTCCGCAAAGTCGTAAGACCATGTATGGGGGCTGATGCCTGCCCAGTATCAATACTATACTATCCTTTTGCTTTATTATTTTTCCCTTCATCTCAAGAACAGTGGAACATATCTACCGGGGTGATAGTTTATCAAAACCAGATATGGTTCCAGATGACCCGGTTTTCACGGTGGCTCTGCAAAAGATTAATTATTGGGACCTTAATTAATCTGACTTTTTTGTAAGTTTTATTTTTCAAGAATGTTATAGGATAATAATTTCTCATGTTAACAATTCGAATACGCAAACGGCACAATGCAATAATATTTCACTATTACTTCCGTCAATTTCTAAGCAATAGGAAAAATCGTTTTGTTAAATGTGCCTCTCAAAGACGTAATTTAGCCCCACCAAAGAAGTGACATTTCCAGATAAGCTAATGTTGTTCTTTTGAAAGAGTTGAGTCGAAAGGACATTTTTTCTATAATAAAGCACCGAATGAAACGGCTTGAAAGTACCCCTATATGTTTGTAAATCTTTTATGCCAGACATATGTTAAACTATCATTCAACCCATCAGTCGCTTCTAAGGTCTCCAGCCTTGTGATCTCAGTAGTAATCAGATCCCTCTCTTTTTTAATATCACCTTGCAAATTAAAGCACCATCCTTTGAAATATTGTTTAAACAATTTACGTCTTTGTTGTAGTCTATCAAGGGCAGATGAAGCATTACAAGGCTTTGCCCAAATCTTTTGCACAACAAGTCTAAAATCAGGATTGTTGGGTCAATTGGTTTTAAATCTAAATTGAATATGCTTCACAGGTTTACTAGGGCTAGTGGATAAAATAAGGGGTTTGTGGTTACAGATGTCTCTTGGAAGTTTCCTCACAATAGCATTGGGACGATACAAATCTTCCCAACATTTTGATACCAGAACCTATCAATTTTTTCAAGTGTTGGGTTTTCTTGATTGTTAGACCAGGTAAATGGACCGTCTGTCATAACTATTTCTTTTAGCTCATGAAAGTTCATCAAAGTATTAAACAAGGCAGAATGTCTATGGAGACCAGTGGGCTTATTTTTTTTCAACAATGTATGTAATGATATTTAAATCTCCCCAATTAGGATTGGATCTTGTTCCTAGAGCAAAAGGTAGATAACTTAGTAAGAAAATCCATCTTTTTTTCCTCTTGTGCAGCACCATACACAACCAGAATATTCCATTTGCTTTTCAAAACTTTATCCCACAGGTTCAACGGCAACATGTATGTCCTTGAAGGATCTCACATCATAAAACTCTAGATTGATACCAACTAAAATGCCACCAGATTTGCCTCTAGATGGGTGGCAAATCCATAAATATTTTTTTTTTTGTGAACCAAGTTTTTGAAGCCTATTATCATAGTCTTTTATCATGGTTTCTTGTAACCCAATGAAATGAAAAGAGTGAGAAATAGGATTTTTTAGAAATATAGCAACACCTTTTTCTTTTAAGACCGCTGCAATTCCAAAAAGTCCTTGCATCATTTTTTTTAGCCATTTTGGAGGTTTTAGTAGAGGTGGCTTTACAAGGCCTGTTTTACTATACATTTAGATGCACATTACATCTATTATATCTAAATATATTATAAAGTATTGTATCTAACAATCAAAACGTCTTGTAGTTTAAAAAGCTAAACTAAGAGGGCAATTGATTGCTTCAAGCTTAGCAACATAACCAATAACCAATGGGTGAAGTAGACCTAAGCAAATTTCAGTAGTGTTGACATATATTCAAATTTTGTGGTCTCAATGAACGTGATTCGAAACGCTAGGCCAATGAATGTTAAGTTTGTTAAGTCCAAGACATGCCTTGCTAAATACAAAGCCGGCCCAAAAGATACAAACTCTCGGTGGGGAAGTTCCAAAGATAAATAAAGGTAAACATTGTAGTTTGGAGACTCGATTGATCAAACATGTCGTACATGTGGACAAGTGGTTAATCAGGCCATCAAGATTAACTAGGAGCTTTTGACAAGCACAATCCGACAATGAAATTATAAAACCCAAAGAAAGAGTGGCAACTCATGCAATGAAGGAAAATTAAAATTTGGAGCATATACACACCTATAAGATTTTTTTGTATAGCCAAACGCCGGCGTGAACACTTTTTATTTTTAGGGGAATGAAACTTCGGTCTATGTGGAGTCGTGTACACCGATCTACGGTAATCGTTGGGTGATTACTGAAGACAACACTTTATTGATGATGAAATGGGTTACAAAGTGGCCATTCAACATGGCTTTTTACAAAGGATGTCGGGGGTATTTATAGGGGACCCCCGACTTCGTGAACAACACTAAAATTACAGAAGTTCTTATATGGAAGTCTACACTCCGATCTTTTCAAATAAGTTGTTTTCCTTGTCTTCGCACCGATCTTCCGATTCTCTTAATTCTTTGTTTGTGGTCTTTGGCGAAGCTAATATTCTAACTTCGCTTGAAGCTTGACTCCTTGATCCTTTGTTTCTCGATTCTCGCTGACCCTTCTCGCGAAGCCAAACTTTGGCGGCCACCTTCGTGACTTTTCCTTGTTACTGAGTTTGTCCCAAAGTTAGTTCAAATGTCCCGCAACTTCAAAGTTTAGAATGAAAGTTATGACAATCAATGTTAGAACCCAACAAGAATAGATGGGCCGGCTCTGTTACGCACATGGGTGGGCGAGTCCGAAGGGCGATCCGAGCTGGGCTTCTGGTGCCTATTATTCCAACCTAGAAAGGGGCCTCGGCCGGTTTTAAGCGAACGACCGCCGACCGCCCAAAAGCATATGCATGCAGCAGCGCAAAGATTGAACGTGGCCCCGTTGGCAGTGGCAGCGGCGCCAGCCGGGCTGGCTACCTCGACAACGGTGCTCAGCTCTTCCAGTCGCCGATTTCGATGTCCACTAGTCGGATCCATGCATCTACAGAAACTGAATGAGCCTAGGTTGGTACTTTCGCCGCCGTGTATGTAATGTAAATATGTACTTCCTCCGTTCCGAATTGTAAGTCGCTTTGACTTTTTGGTTCAACCATTTTGTCTAGATACATAGCAAAATTGATGAACCAAAAGTCTAGATACATAGCAAAATTGATGAACCAAAAAAGTCAAAGCGACTTACAATTTGGAACAGAGGGAATAATCGGTTGTGTTTATATTGTTGCTTGTAGAGGGCCCAAGAGTAACATATGTGTGGGGTGGGCGTGCCCGGTGATATCTCGCAGCATTTTTGTTTGTGGACACTACTATAAAAATCATTTACTGTGACCTTTTGAAAACGAGCTTGGAGACGGTTAGGAACTTGAACCATCTCGACTAATGCCTTGATTAACGGTTATTTTTTTATTCATCAAGAGGTAAAAGTAAACAGTCTCGGTTAATAGACGGTTAATCGATTTATGGAAGAGGGCAACCTAAAATGTCTGCCACGGTAAACCACTCTGATATATAAACCAAATCACAGAATCGACAAGAGGGTCGAATCATTCTACGCCGCCGCCCCCAGCCCCACCCCCTCGTCTGTAGCCCTACGCGCAGTGGCGAAAGTCGACCTTTACCGTCGGACCTAGGCTCGTCCGAGCCGGCCTCACCTCCCCCCCGACGGTGGCTCCCCACCTCCTAATCCAGTGCGGCAAGAAGCAGATGCATATATATGCATGGGCGGTGGCATAGGAATATTTTGCACACGCAGCACAATGCACAAGAGTTTTGGTCGTGTATGTAATATAATTGGTCATACTAAGCCGTATTGAAATACTTGACGTTTTGGACAAGGTTTGAGTCAAACCTCGGGAATATAAATGATGAACAATTCTCAAGTTGTTGAGTTCGAAAATATGAAAACTATATGAATAGATTTATCTTAAAAAAATACTTTCATAAAAATATACATATATCACTCTTTTGATAAATATTTCGATAGAAATAAGAAGTCAAAGTTATGTTTTGGAGATGGTGCCCTTGTCCAAAACGTCAAGTATTTCAATATGGAGCAAGTACATGATTAATTATTGCCTATAGATCGCCCAAGAGTCACCTAAATGTGGGTTGGGCCATTGGGCGGTCGTCGACAATACTTTAAAAACATTTACCGCGACCTTTTGAAAACAGCCTCACGTGACGGTTAGGAATTTGAACCGCCTTAATGCCTGGATTAACCGACAAGGTCATTTTTTATTAACCGAAGAGGTTGTAATAAACCACCTCTCGGTTAATCAATTTATGGAGGCGGGCAACCTAAAATGGCGACCTTGTTGGTAAACCAGTCTGATATGTAAACCAATTCACAAAACCCTAACTACTCCAATCTCCCTCCTCTCCTCCACACCAGTTGCCGCATAGAGCCCCACCCCTCAATTCCACGGCTCGACACGGGGTCGAATCGCTCTCAAGACACCCCTCCTCGGTGCCCGACACCCCCAACCCCGGCCCACCCCTCGTCCGTAGCCCTATGTGAGCGGTGATGCCAACCTTGCCGGCCTCACCTCCCCGACGGCGGCTCGCCACCTCCTACTTTGGTGTGATGGCGACCCCTCGTCCTCCTCCTGGGGCATGGCGGCGCATCCCCTCGTCGTATGCATCTGGCCACGGCGGGGGCCCTCCTCTTGTAGATCTGCCGGACACCGCCAATCCGGCAATGTCAACATGGATTGCGCCGATTCTATCTACCCTAATCGCAACCCTCTCCTGAATGGAGGCCGTGGATCTCGCGTGGGCTGCGCGGATCCGTCCTTCCTCAGGCAGATCTGGGTTGGGGGGCGGTAGCAATCCCCTACTTCCCTGGCCAGATGTGGTGCGACTACCGCGGATTGGGCTCCATGTGTGGCGGTGGCGGCCTCTCTCGACGAAGGGGCACGAGCATGACGGGTGCAGCGGCGGATCGATGGGCTCAACGCGGACCCTAGATGGCTCGCATTTGGGCTGTTGTTTTAGTTTATTTACTGTGGCTGGCGGGCGGATGGGCTGCGCTCGGAAAACCACTTTTGCCCGCCTCGGAAAAAATGTTGTAGTAGTTCGATCTCACATTATGTGGGATGGATGGAGATCAAGAATTTTTGGATGTTTTTTTTCCACGGTGATAGAATATTGGTCTACCGTGCGCGGCCATAAAAGGGGGAAACATTTAGCTGAAAAACTACAAGATTTTTGGAGCTCCTAGGTCCTTCGATTTGAGTCACAAAAAAAAAGGTCCTTCGATTTGGATGAAGCTAAGAAAAAACAGCTTAATTGAACAGAATTATAACATTCTGAGAAGAATATTTTGTAAGTGTTCTCATACTTCTTTCCGTCGCACAATAGTTTCCTTCTTTGGCACAACCATTCCACAGCGCCGTTTAAGCCGGGCGATATTTGTAAGTGTGCTTTTGTGCAGGGCGGCCAACTCGGTTGGCTAATCTGTACAACGTGTAAAACTCTCGCTTCCCTTAATAGAATACGCCGCACAAGGTGCGCGCTTTCGAAAAAAAAGAGATGAATATTTTGTCACCCAGCTTGTGCATATTATATATGTAATACTTTTAGTATATTTTTGGAGTAACAACTTTACTTTTACATGTTAGGCCAGTCTCAATGGGAGTTTCATGAGTGTTTCATGCACATTAAATGCAGCGCCACATCAGCAAAAATTCACTTTTTGAATGAAACTCCTAGGAGAGAGAAGGAAAGAGTTTCACCATGGTGAAACCTTTGGGCACTGTTTCACATGCGTTGGAAACTGTGTGAAACCCCCATTGAGACATAAATAGAGTTTCACCATGCAACTATGCAATTAAACCATGCAATGAGAGAGAGGTTGTGGGACACTTGAGCCTATGAAACTGTGCGTAATAAACTGTACATTGAGGGAGACGTCTATTTCATGTTAAAGTTTCACATTTTGAAAACCGGAAGGTGAAACTCTCCATTGAGACTAGCCTTACTAACTTCTGATCGTGTACGTACCTCCCAAGCTTGTGAATACCATGTAAAAGCTTTGCTATATTCTGGAGTTGTAAGTTTATTATTACATAGTAGCAACTAGAACGAAACTCTACAACATTGTGAATGTTTCATCTTAGTTTTATTTCATTTGATATGGCATGACAGTCTTAGAAACAGTGGAATAAAACTCCAATCGTCAGATTGGACTCAAAGAACCCTCACACATTAACAACAACGTACATAAATTGATGCATATCATTATTGACAAACACAAACGGCAGCGTGCGATGCGTAGAACGCATGGTATATTGTTTACAGAGCGCATCATCTAGCTGGCCCTGCATACACAGCATACTTTGCACAGCACACGTATGTAAAACGAAAGCGAGGTCGATGTAGTAGTAGTTCAGAAGTGGAGGTGGAGGACGACGCACAAGCACAGCACCGCCGTCGTCACCGCGGCAGCGACGACTGTCCCTTTTCTGGTGGCGGCGAGGAGATGTAGGACGTTGGCGAAGAAGATGGCAGCGCCGGAGAGGAGGAGGATGGCGTAGGAGGTGACTACGCTGCTGCCGCCTGCTGCTGGCATGGTGAGTGGGTCGTCGAGGCAGCTTGTGATCAGGTGGTTAGCGGCCCAGAGTGGCGCGTGGAACGCCAGGGCGACGAGCGCGGTGGCGGTGAGAGCCAAGTGCGCCATGACGATCGAAGTATGCACGACGGCAGTCGCTGGTTGTTGAGACGTTGAGTTTAGAGAGACACGATGGAGGTGTGTCTGATCCCCAAAGAAATATATATATAGACAGATGGAAAAGCTAGATGATGCTGACGTTACCCCGGGGATGAATAGGGGTCCCTGCCTTGAGCTAGATGCTGGATGCAAAGGAACGCAATGTACCTTTTCCTTTCTATTCTTGCTAGGACAAAACACAAGGTAGCCATTATACCTTTATCTTTCTATATAGGACAAAATCAAAGTCGTATTTGTTTTCTCTTGATGTCGGTGGGGATTGATGTAAATATTTGTACAGTTTTTTTTTTTTTTTTTTTTTTAATGAAACTTGCGATTACGGGGACATGTAAGCTATATATGCAATCATTAGAACATGACTATATATAGATATAGTCTAAATAAATAACTAAATGGATGAAGTCAAATTGATTTATAATCGGGGCTAGGGCCCTAAAATTTTTAAAAAAATTGATTTATAATTTAGAACGGAGAGAGTATAATTTATTTTTAGGCATCATGCATGCATCGGCAGGGCGTGGAAGAATTGTGACAATTACATTCATGGTATCCAATGGACATACACTGGAAACCAAATAATCTCTACAGGAAGCAAACATAAAAGTCAAACAGAGGGAATATGTATGTCTTCTGAAAACTCGATTATCATCAATAGAAATTCTTCGATTTGCTTGGACTACGAAATGATATAATCAAGAAGTCCAAGATTGACAAGTAATACAACAATTTTCCTTTTTTTTTTTCTGCAAAACCATTATGCACTCAATGGTCATAAACAAACGCATGCATACCCTATTCCGATGGTTGTGTTCGAATAACTGAGCTAACATATTTCCAAATGAGTAAATTGCACCCATCATACAACAACTAATTAGATGAGTGCAAATTGATCCAACAACTAGTAAAATGCTCAATCTAATACAATAACTTTACAAGTGAGTGCAGATTGATCGAACAACTTGTGAAATGATAAAATTAGTACAATAACTTTCTAAATCGGTGCACCTATAGTCCAAAATAATAGAACAATAATATTTTAAGCAAGGATACATATATGAATTTTCTTGTAGGTAATAATTCTTATTTCTTCTTGTTAACAAGAGTTATTGATCATGGTTAGGTTGTTTCTTCTCAACTATGTATATAATTTATTTGTTCTTTAATAATTGAATAAAAATCATATTTACTATATTGGTATTGGCATTACCAAAACACTCAAGTCCATAAAAGAGACTGCGTGACCTAGGTTTTCTCTGTAATCCTGCTCATGTATTTAATATGTATATAATCTTGTTTGTTTCTATTATTTTAGCTTATTTTCTTTTCAAAATAAGTACATGAGTCATTAAAAATATTTATACTAAGCTTCTAAAAGGTATTTTTAGTATCTATTAACATGTTAAACAATGTATATAATCAAATATGTGAAAATAGTGAAGGTTTTAGTCTTATCTAAATATATTGATATTGTGATGTGAATATATAAAAATAATGCTTACTGGTTTATTAACTTTGACTTGAATTTACTCCAACCAGACATTAGTAAATATGGTTATCATTATAACATTCAACTGCGGAAGCACCCATTGATCAAGTTATTGTACTAATTTGATCATTTTACAAGTTCTTGGACTAATCTACACCCACTTGTAAAGTTATTGTACTACATCGAGCATTTTACAAGTTTTGGACTAATTTGCACCCACCTAACAAGATGTTGTATGGTGGGTGCAATTTACTCTTTCCAAATTGACGAAATCACCATAGTCACTGAGCTACTCATGGGCGCAAGTTGCTTATATATACTACTAAAAATAACGAGCTGAGAACTTGAATCTTGGTTAATAGATTCCACCATAATAAAGAACCTAATAAATCGAGTTACGGTTAGTGTTTGCAACAACATTAGCAGCATAAAAAAAGAGTTAACTAGGATTAAAATATAAAACACAGATATATCGATGAAACTACTATGAGGATGATCACAAATAGATGAGCGCATAGGTTTTGTTTCCCTTTTCTTGCAAAGTAATGGATGCAGAGATGAACACACATAACCAAGAGCATACACATAAACACACACCCACTACTATGTTTCCCTTTTCTTGCAAAGTAATGGATGCAGATGAACACACATAACCAAGAGCATACACATAATTAAACGCACACCCACTACTATGAAGGCGGATTGACCCTTTTACCTTAAAAAACTGAGCCCCCTTTGGTAGCTAGGGATCCTGCCATGCTCTAGCTTTATTGACAAATTTATTCTAATGCACTTAATTGGAGCGAAATTTCTCTCCCTCTCGCTGTCACAGAACCAGTACTGTAGGATCAACCTTCCTCGGCTGTGTCATTGCTTTGTCAACATCGCTGTCACGGATTAGGAAACCTCAACTGCCGTTCCCTGATCCCGCACGAAGGACCGATGCATCACAGTTCAACTTTATTAGGGTCAAAAAGTTATCACTAAATTACTTGTACGCCTAATACAACAAGCAACTAAGACATATTTGTTGTTATTAGATTTGCCACGGCCAATCCCTGATTCAAGTGGACAACAAGTGACGCGTATGGTTGATCTGCAGCCTCTTTATGCCAAAAGCTACCTTATTATTTGGTCACACTGAAGCGTTAATCAGCTCATTTTGGGTGGCACGTCGTACCACAACTACGTAGCATATGAGGATTTTTGACCGTTCCAAGTTTCAACCCTCACAGTTTCACCATGAGATGACAGACATCATGAAAAGAAAATAGTTTGTTTACGCTGCCGCTAGCAAGTTCAATCCAGCGAGCAACTAGGTTAGCTATAGTGAAGCTTTCCAGAATTAAGAGGTAGAGAATTTTGTTATTGGGGAATTATAAATTTCGGTTTAAAGGCCAGGAAAACATATCACAACGTCGATGTCACAGACGTACTCATCCTTTTTGTTTTTATTTGAAGTCTACTCTCGCACGTTAGAGAGTAGACGGGCAAAATATGATGTATACAGCAAGAAAGCAATTATATCAGGCCACATGAATTATATTGTATAGTACTGTTATAATATGTAATAAGCAATGTTAAGCTTTTTAGTAGAGCTGGTGTGGCACGAAAACTTTTTGACTTTATCGTTTGTGCATAGAGTCTTGTTATGGTACACCTACTTCCAAAGAAAGACATGATTCAACTCTTAGCCATTGTTATAAAGAGAGAGAAAATAATAAGAGAATAATGGTAAGTGTTGCGAGAAGTTCATAATTTTAGTATATATATATTGACACAAAACTATATATGTTGAATAATAGATTTTTTTTAATGATGGATGTGAGTGCATTCATTGTATATATAGCTGAATGCTTTTGTGTGAATGGATCTTATTATACATAAATGAGTGAACATTTAAATACTGTTGTCCTATGAAAGGTAGAATATAGGCAATTAATTTTTTGGATCTGATGAGTGTCACTGCTAGTTTGTAACAAGGACTGGTACGGTAGAGTACCACGTGCATCACTAGTCAGAGTGAGGCCATCCAATACCATATTTATAGGAATATACTGATTTGCTATATGATATATGCAATATCTATTAAACATATTTTCTATCTATACATGTGTGCATGCAATCAAAGAATCCATAATAATGCAAGAGGAGGAATATTAAGAATAATATAACAAACTATAATGAGCAAATCACCTAGCTAGCAATCAATATGTATAATATTATTTAAGGAACATAGGAAGTATTTATTCAAGAAAAAACATAATAAATAACATCTATGTGCTACAATAGTAATCTCCATAGTCTACTCGATATAGGGATTTGCTAAGAATATAGCAAGGGCTGCATATCATCATGATTGTTTTCTTGTGTATCAATAATGCGGTACTTTTCCCTTTTTGTTAGCAAGGTGTGCAATGTCATTTCGACTTGCTTCATAGTAGGTCTATCCTGGCCTCTAAGCATCAAACACATCTTGGCAAGGGAGGCAACACTGCTAATCTCTTCCTTTGTTGCTTCTTCAAGAATTTCAGGAGCAATTATCTCCTCGATTGGCCTTGACTTAAATTCCGAGAGAAAGTAGCTTGACAAGTTCTGTGGAGCCCCGTCCCATTTGTAAAAATAGGTTTTCTTCTAATTAGCAACTCCACAAGCACCACACCAAAACTATATACATCACTCTTTTCATTTAGTTGTCCTGTATGGTAATTCTCCGGATCTAAGTAGCCAAATGTGCCTTGTACAAGTGTTTCAACATGTGTTTGATCGATAGGAACCA
The DNA here is from genome assembly GCA_015847255.1 of Hyparrhenia diplandra. Lineage (NCBI taxonomy): Eukaryota > Viridiplantae > Streptophyta > Magnoliopsida > Poales > Poaceae > Hyparrhenia > Hyparrhenia diplandra. The sequence goes on along the minus strand of JADLZK010000423.1, from coordinate 436,703 downwards.
ACCTCGAAGCTCCAAAGTCTGAAACTTTAGCTGTGTAGTTTGCATCAAGGAGTATATTAGATGACTTGACATCACGATGGAAGACCGAGACGAGGCTGCAGAGTGAAGATAATAGAGTGCCCCAGCAGCCTTCAAATGCAATTCTCGTGCGCCTTCCCATGATAACGAGAACGCTTTGTTGAAGGATGAAGAATATCATATAGGGAACCATTGGAAATAAAGTCATATACCAATAATGGTACCTTAGTTTCAAGGCAACATCCGAAAAGTTTCACGATATTTCGATGGCTTATCTGTGAGAGAATAGCAACCTCATTGATGAATCGATTGATCTCGCTTTGCTCAATGACCTTAGACACTTTTATTGCCACAACACGTTGATCGAGATAAAAATCCCTTTGTACACCATGCCATGCCCTCCACGGCCAAGGATCCGTGTTTCATCAAAATTATTTGTTGCCTTTTCTATCTCTTCCAAAGAGAATATTTTTGTCTTGTCATCCGTACATTCATCGAGGATATTAGTTGTTCGAGGAGAAGGCCTTTGTTCCGATGGAAATATTGCCTCACGCAGTTTCTTTTGAGCATGCCTTCTCCATCTAAGAATAGCAAACGTTGCACACAAGGCCAGCAAAAAAATTCCAAATCCAGCACCAAACCCAATCATGATACCTGTTATGAATAATGATTCCACTCAAATCTTTGGTTTTAAATGTTTTGGAATGTAATTGAGTGCAAACTTATTACCTGATAGAAGACTTAATTTTGCTTTTTTTGGATGCACCGCATAACGGTGGGATCATACTTTGTTTTATGAGGGCATTCTATGCAATAGTGACTTCCTATAGTGTTTTGGCATTGTTGTCCACCGCAAATTCCGTGTATCATTGCACATTCATCAATATCTGCAGCCACATGCACATTTGTAGATGAAAGAATTAAATCAAATAAACAAAAATACGTGTGGTACTGGCTTCTATAATTAAGTAATACATGTAGTTTTTGTGCAAGTGCGAACCTTGGCAACCATTGAACACATATGGATTCCCTTGAAAGCCAGCCTTGCATTTGCACCGGTAACCAATATACTGATCATAATCATAGTATTCGCTTTGTCGAGTTGACAAAACCTAAGCATTCACTGTTAAGGCTAATACACGCATAAGTGGTGATATTCTGTTGTGCCTCCCCGGCAAAGATTGGCTACCACCCGCCTTCAAATCTTGATTGGTTGTCGATCTTGTGTAGAAACTCCCAGTCCCCACATACGGATCAGTTCTTTTAACTCCCATGGTCCCTTCATCGACATTGATGTGCGATACGTAGTGACTTTCGTAAAAACCGAGGCCAAGAGAGTTTCTTGCTGGTGCAGCTGAGCTGCAATTCTTTTTCTTGCGGAGCAGCCTTCATCTAGGCCGAATGGGAATGGAACAATGATGTCCCCACAGGATCGGCTACAATTTGCCTTGTGTGGAGCTGGAATGTACCCTGTTATTGTCCGTTGGGAACAATTAGTTTATATTTTACAGCAACTATATATTAATATGTACAAATAGTTTGGCAGGAAATAGTTTTGCAATTAACTGGATTTTTGTTTCTAAATGTCACAAAGGATTAGACTTAAGCACAATGCTACTTTTTCTTTCTTTCGTTCCATCCGTCTCTATATGCGTGAATGCCATAAGCGGATTTATATGCCCCGTTCTTGAACACAATAGGAATAGACGGTCCATGAGTACATTGAACGAGTTCATGACCAACTCTAATTCGATATATGTCTTGGTAGTTATATGGGCCAGGACGGGCTGTGCCGCCCTCCATCTATAGCGAGAGCACACTCACAGGGATACAAACTCTTTAGGTCTCACCTACTCCAAAGCTAGGCATGGCAATTTGACAAATGGGGCAGCTTCTTGGTACGGTCGGTGTATCATATGTTGGTCAGTCGACGGGAGCAGCACGACATAGCCATGTGGAATATTCCAGGCTGGTCGGAGCATTTGGACTGATTCGAAGCTAGGAATGGATGTCGCAGTGGAAGGTGAGGGTCCCCTCAAAGATCTGTATTTTTCACTTATGATTAGCGAAGCACTCGCTGCCGACTGGAGATGTGCTTCACCATTGGTACAAGGCACAAGGCAGTGCCTAATTTTTCTCGTGGATGGAGGACTCGTGGAGACACTCTTTGCTACAATAACATGGCAAGATGCATTTGGGCACTAGAGAAGGAAGAGGCAGTGGAATTCTAGAGAATGACACTAAGTCTTGGCTGGCGTTCATTGCGGAAATCCTGCCACAGGAAGATATCGCTCGAATGGCAATCACATTGTGGGCTATTTTGGTTTGCATGGTGGAAGGCGATACATGGGGATGTTTACAGAAGCCCTCTGTCAATGCATAATTTTGTGGACATGCTTGTGTTGGATCTATGAGAGGGAATTAAGTACAGCGACACCAGTCTCAGGTGCACCAGAGTAGACTAGCATGGATTGCGATCCCCCTTAGGTGTTGTTAAAATCATTGTCGACATGGCTTTATCAGAGAACATGTCCATGGCTTCAGCGACAAGAATAGCAAGAGATGAGGATGGTCGATTTATGGGAGCCCAGCGCTTGGTCATTCGGGGAATTGTCGACCCATAGGTGGTGGAAACCATTGCATGCGAGAGAAGGGATGGCTCTCGCTCTAGACCTACGAGCTGGTAGTTTTAGGTTAGCTAGTGACTGTCTGAATGTCATGAAGAGTATCCAACAAGGAGACATCAAAATCACTAAACAAGTTATCTGAGAGATATCAATGCAAGAAAATCAACTTTTGGAATTGTCGAGTTTGTACATGAGCAAAGAGAGTCAAATACCAATGCTCATGGGATAGCTCTCGATCTATGCCGTGAGTTAGGATGGCATGTATGGTTCTTGAACCCACCTGATGGTGTTTGTAATATATACAATCCTCATAGTAGCTGAATAAAGAGGGTGGTGTTGCTAAAAAACTTGCTCCAAAGCTGGAGCAGCCACCCGCACACCCAAGCCTCCTCCCCGTCCAGTAATTGGTGTGCTAAATTAGTGAAGGCGAAATCCACAATTAAGTACAGTATGTATTTGCTAAAGAAAAGGTAGCATATCATGCATTTTTTTAATTTTTAAACGTCCTCATTCTAGGCCTTAATAGAGCACTCCCAACAAAAAGACAGATGGTTTCTATTTTCATTATTAGTTAGGTTGCAACTAAGCAAAAAGATGTTGTGGCATTGTAATTAAAGCAGTGAGGGGAGGAAATTGTTTCTTAGATAAATAACCATATCTACAAGAGAACTAGGATACAAAGAGATGTAATTGGTAGTAGATGATAGATAGAGAAGATATGTATATGATTGGATAAAAAATATAGTATAAAACTATCCACTAAGAACATTGTTTTTTTGTGTAATTCCCACATAAATTAATAATCATAGAAACTGCCTATGGTTACAACAACTCCAACGGATCCTCAACTTGAGCCATCATCACTACTACATAGTCATAGCAGGCTTAATGGAGGCATTGCAACCACATCCAATCAAAGGTTATGGTTAATGGTGACCTATGGAGGCGGTTGCCTTGCCTGCCTCGGCTATTAATGTATATTAACGTAGGTGGTCGCCATATGAAGCCCACCTCCATTATTAGATTAAAAAAATAATACAAAAACCATCGATCAGTCCATCCACGAGGCCCGCCAAGCTCATCGATGCACCGCTGCCACAGCTCGTTGGATTTGAGCCACGACAGTTGGATCCGAGGCACATCGCCGCCATGCTGTTGCTGAAAGAGACACCCATCGCTGGATCTGCTGGCTGAGGAGAAGCACCACTGGTGCTGCCCCCTTGTGAGCTGCAGCTAGGGCCGGAACCCCCACTCGATGTCTACATGGACACACGCCACCGGAGGTGGAGGGCGCCGCGGAGGGGCCTTGCCAAATGGAGCGAGGTGCAGGTAGAGGGTCCCCCTGTACATGGTTCGGTTAAAACCGGCCCAACCCGTCAAACCAGCCCACATAAACCCGTATCTAAGGACTACTATGGTTTGGTTTGGTTTGGTGCTGGTTATAGACCGCTCTAACCCATTGTCCGGGCGGCGGCGACGAAGCCGAAGAGGAGCCCTCATCCACAGCGGCCATCCCTTGCGCAGGCCCCACGCTGGTGGCTTGGTGCCAAAGCCGACGTCGGTGTGCGTGCCCCCACCATCCGCATGCAAGGCGCTGGAGTAGTCCAGCAGGAATCCTCTCCCTCTGCTCGGCATCGCATTCCTATGCTCGGCGACACGGCGCTGTTGCTTCGCGAGGCTCAGCGGCGCCGGATCCTGGCGTACGTACGTTAATAAGTCAGCCAGCTTGCGGGATCTTACTCACATCACTTTAATCTTCCACCTTAATCTCTTTCGTCGTACGAACTTTGTGGCAAAATTGCTCACATCTCAAATGTTGAACCTGCGCCGCCGCGATGTGGCCGGAGCTGTTGACGACCGGTGGCTGGCCGTGCAGTGCACCACCGCGATGTGGCCGGAGCTGTTGACGACCGGTGGCTGGCCGTGTAGTTACAGCGCATGGGGAGTGCAAAGCGCACAGCTCGCCATGGTCCTGCACTCCCCCCAGTCTTGCGGCACCAAGCTCACCTCCACATATGACGCGTCCCTGCTCGCCTGTTGCCCTCTTCTATCGGTGACCGCAGCTAAGCGCTAACCCGTGGAAGCCGTGTAACCAGCCCACCCCGAACCGTAGAAACAGAGATATTGCGGGTTCAGCTGGTTTTTACCCACAAACAGCATAAACCGGACCATGTACAGGGTGAGTAGAGGGGGCTGGCAGGAGGTGGATGTGGAGGGCACCGCCAAAGGTAGAGACGGAGGGGGCTGGACGGATGGAGTTGGAGGGAGTGCGGTGGAGGTGGCCAGCACAGAGGGAGAAGAGGGGGCTGACGCCGAGGGAGAGGGGAAGGGCCCACTAGGGCATGAGACGCGAGAGAGAGGAGGACGGGGATGATAGAGAGAGAGGGAGATATTTCTGCATTCTCCGGGTGGATAGTAATGGAGCAGTGCTGATGTCAGGTGGGGCCCACCATGTCATACTCTCATTGAAGAAGAACAAACACAAGGACGCTGGAGATGACTCCACGTGGTCACCTATCTGTCCGTACATACGTACATGTCAACGATCTACGCGTGTGCACACATAATGGATGGCGCAGTTCCCATGATGCAGTCGGTGTGGCTATAATCCGTGTGGTCCGGTGTGTGGCGTTGAGTGGTGCAGCCACTGATCTCTTGCCATGCATGTGTTGGTGGGTTTCATGAAACAAGGGGTGCAACTAGCAGTTTTCTAAACCACACACGTGAAATGAGAACATGGGCATATGGCTCTAGGCACGCGGCAGAAGAGCAGTCTACAGGTTTGGGATTGGGACCGACCATTGTGCTGGTTTGATTTTGGGAGGCGGACAAATTATAAATGCCCCCTCCAGAAATGATATACCGAGGAAGGCATTTTTTTTGCTTCGTACGTCTCAGCTAATCTCACAGCATTTTACCAGGCGGTTGAACTTTGTGACCGCTTCGGTTAATAAAAGGGCATTGCCTCGGAAAATCATTTGTGTAGTAGTGCATCTATTTTTGAGGCCCCAGGGGCAAAAACTGCACCCAATCAGAGTTCCCACTATTTAAGAGGACCCTCAATCCCCCACTTACCCCTCATTCCTAATAGTTTGTGTGCACGCAGGCCTTTCCTTGTACATGTGCATCTCATCCACATCCACATCCACATGTTGTCCCATTTCCCTGTCCACGCATGTGCCACCTCGCTTCCTCGTCTGAAAACCACCCAGAAGTTACCGGTCCTGCTGGATCTAAGGGCAAGGTCGCGCCATGACCAGGCAGACAATGTGGCAACCCCGGCGACACCCAACCCCAGCGATCACTTCTGCCCAGCTCCTTTCCTCTGTGTTCTCGCACCACCCTAGTAGGCAACCACTAGAGATTTTACGCCCCCGGCTCCTTGACCCAGCTATTGAGACTTCCTCTGCGTCACCCCTTCTAGTCGGAGGCTCTCCCCAACTGTGCCCCTCCCATCCAATGCCCTAACCGTGCCCCTTCGTATGGCCTGAACCCTTGATAGTCTCGCCCCTAGCATGGTCTTGTGTTCATCAACTGAAAGAAGATAGATGAAGGAGATAGGAAAGAGGATTATAAATGGGTCATATATCCTGTTTTGAGGGTTCCTGCTATAGTGCACCCTTAGATACAAGGCTTTCAAAAGTAGGCGAGCTCTCAAATAAACAATATGGTCCTATTTTGAGAGCTATATTGCAGGAGGGAGTTGTTTTTAACATTGGGACTGCCCTTAGAGATACTTCGAGAGGAAATAGAAACAGCTGTAAAAGAAATGTACTAGAGAATATAATATTACCTCGATCACGTAAGCAGCCATCTGCTACGTAAGGATTGCCAGAATACCCAGGTTCGCACGTGCATACGTATGAAGGCAACTTGTCAATGCAGGTGCTGTGCTTGCTAACACATGCGTACTTGGTCTTGTTCGCCGACGCAGCTGCACAATTTGGCTCATCTGCCACAACCCAAGAAAGCGCCTCGCCGTAATCGCTTTCAACTTTGATTGTGTCCCATAGAGAGCTTCGATTAGTCTGGTTAGCATTTGCTTTCGGGTCATTCCTTACAAACTGGAGGTTCAAGCTGGAAACAGTGTCATGGGATCCAAAAAAGAAATTGATAATGAGAGCAGCATCCAGTGCCATTGCACTGCTGCCTGGCAATGGCTTCGTCCATGATTCCTTCGCTAGGGCACGTGACGTTGCATAAGAAATTCGCTGAGCCATCGTCGAGTAGCCAGCTTACGCTGAAGTCACAACCAATGAAATATAGCTGCAGGGAATGATAAAACCCTGGGAAAGACCGGCCAGGTGGTTTCCATATTGATGTGTTGTGCACTTGGACACCGGATATTGTGGGGACGGAGCGCGAAAAGCCAACGCTCACATCTGTTTCATTGTGGTACATATATATATGGAGTGAGGAATGAGAATTTCCTTTCAGGAAAAAAAGTAAAGTAAAGGACTAGATGTTGCAATATCAAAACAGAGATTGGCAAGAGCGTTTCACGTGCACTGAAAAACTTCATAAGGATATATACATATATCCTCATTCTACTCAAAATTAAGTTGATCTTTTATCTCTTTTTTAAAGGGATGGTAAATGCTTTGAGTTGGTTATGACTATATGTATAGGCTGTCTTTGAGTTGTTGAGCTAATATAACCTGACATCAAAATTCATTATTTTAGATAATGGAAAATTCTGGCTTCGGTCCACTTCAAAAAGAGTCATCATCAGTTCAGAGTTAAACAAATACATTCACTTTAAAACGCCTACAGCAGTTGCACATATATTGTTACTTATTGCTCATGATAAACACTATCTAATTTTTTCCGCTTTACATATGTTTACTAATTGTTGCCCTTAATCTTGAAATGAACTTGAATATAGTTAAATTATACAATTCTTTTCATCAAATCTCTTGACATGCCTAGCCGCCTAGGCTAGCTCATCTATGCTATTTCTACTAACGGTAGTTCAGTTATATAATTAATGCTTGTTTTATTCAAAACCAAGTTTTTTTCGCTATCATTCATTAAGAGGATAGAAAGATGTCAAAGGTACGCGATGTCGACAAGTTTCGGCTATTCCACACACACCGGCAAGACTCTAACGTTCAGAACCAACCAAGAAGGTTGACAAGCTATAGCTAGAGCCTAGTACACTACCAGAATCCTGAATTGCCTTGGCGGCCAGAATTTCCTTGAGTGCCAAAGTCAAACCGCCAAGGAAAGGGTAGTTTCCTTGGCGGTACTACACCGCACTCAAGGAAACATATATTCCTTGACCGCTTATGTAAACCGCCAAGGAATATGTGTGTTTTCCTTGGCGGTTTTGAAGCACAGCCAAGGAATGACCCATTTCCTTGGGTGTTTTTCGAAACCGTCAAGTAAATTATCATTTCCTTTGGGGGTTATTGATTTTTCTTGGAGGTCAGCACCCAAGGAAATGCTTATGAGTATTTTGGTGATCTGATTGAAAAAAAATAATATCTTAAAGGTGTCTAAAAATCCTAAAATTTGGCATGAAGACTTAACATGGCTATATTATCTTGCCATAAATTTTTCAAATCATATTAACAATGTATAGTGCCACTTTGCTTAAATTTTTCACAACTCCATACGTCTCTCATATAGTTACATAGACTATGTGAGGGATGTATCCATTTGCTAACAATGTATAACTAAACTTTGTTTAAATCATTTTTGAATTTTTTTATACAAAGATTATACATCCAAATCATGTTGTCGTGCAAGTTTGTAGGATTTTCTAACAAAGGTTTGATATTATTATATATTATCTTATGATAGTTTAGAGACAAAACTATAAATCATCTCTAGCAAATAAATTATTGTTTTGTATAACACCAATATATTGGCTTCAATGAAATGTATGATCCAAAATAAAATCTTATGAATTTTGAATCTAACTAGAGATACATTCGGTTCAATTTGGAATTACTTTTAACAAGCACATAGAAATTCATTTTAACTATAGAAAATAATATTTGAAAATTTCTAAAACTCCTGCACAACAATATATATATACATAAAGGTTTTCTTAAAAAAAAATTCTGTTATGAATACATTTTTAGGTTGATTCACAGGGTGCCTTATCTATTTGTTTAATAACAGAAAAACATTATTGTCAAAAAAGAAAGAACAAATAATAAATCATTATTAGACACTATAAAGGACAAAATAATTTTATATTTGGCCCATTAGTAATCGGCCCATGTCAGCCCATACTACAGCAGACTAACCTTTCATGGTTGGATCACATCCAACGGCTGATCGTCAACCTGCCCGCAGCGTTCTCCCAAACCCTATATGCGCCGCACCTCAATCCATCCGTGTGCAGTCTGAACCATGGCTCCGCCGTCGCCGCCGCCGCCCCCACGCCTTCCCTCCGCGTCTCCCCTCCAGGCCCTCTACATCCCGGATCTCGCTCCTCGTGGTGATTGACGATACGGCGCCAAAGGATCTCGTTTTGTGGTGTTTTTTGACATGTTGTTTTGCTTCTGCGAGAAAAGATGAGGGATCTAGAGCACAAGATTAAAGGGGAAGGTACATGCTCATGAACATAATACTGAGTTTAGCTTCTAGGATATTAGCTCCAGTTGGCATGAGTGATATTAGCTCAAAGTCCATGCATCTCTATTGTACGGATGCAATGCTACTAAGTTTATATCGACCTGAATATATTAATGTAAGTCGTATGATAAAATAATTGACAGTTTTGATCTATGGGATGTAAATTCAAATGGTCTCTACGATTTACATGTAATCGAGAAGTGTTTATGATGCATGGTGTTCAGCCAGTGTAATAACTATATTGATGTCATCATTGTCAATTTAGTTTGCTAAATAGAATACTACTATTGGATTTTTTTTTTGTTGCTCGTATGTATTTCCTTGAGAGTCAGCCTCCAAGGAAATCGACTACCTTTGGCGGCCAAGAACAGCCAAGGAAAATCACAATTTCCATGGCGGCTGTTGGCTGTCAAGAAAACTTGTTTCCTTGGCGGTTGCATCATTTCCTTGACCCTTTGGCAAATTAAGTCAGGCTACAATTTCCTTGGCGGTCGGCCTCCAAGGAAATTATCCTTGAGTGTCCAAACCGCCAAGAAAACTAATTTCCCTTGCCCTCTATTCTTGAGTGTGTTTGCTTGACGGTTTATGGTCAAGGATCATTTCCTTGGCGGTTTTTCCCCTTTCCTTGGCGGTTTTCGGCACTCAAGGCAATTCAGGATTCTGGTAGTGGTAGCTACAACACAAACAAATGACTATTGCAAATTAACCAAGTTAAACAACTATGTGATTAATACCCGGCATGGATGTGTTGCTGTTTATATATATTGACTGATCTCACGTACCAGCAAACCCGCTCGTGCCAGATGGATCGATGTCCTGAACGACCTCCGTGTCACCACCCGTGAGGAAGAGCCTCGGGGTCTCCGTGGTATGGTTGCAGATGAGCTCGAAGTCGGGGTCCCGGAAGCAGCCGGCGCCGATGCCGAAGGGGTACGCGATGTTCAGGCCGCCGCACATCTTGGGGCACCCCGTGAGAGAGGCTGCAGAGGGTACCGTACTGATGCTGCCATTGCCATTGTTGCTGCCGGTGCCGGGTCGAGGAACTGCGGCAGCCTCGGCGTGATAGGCAAGCAGGACCACTATAGTTATCGTCAGAAGAAGCGGGGCATGGTGAGCAAGCAGGAAGCCCATCGCCATGTCGCGAAGCTAGCTAGCTAGGTCTCAACGAATATGATGCCGATGTGATGCTCTCTCTTCAACCTCCGAACCAATGTTGTACTTATATATACATATATCTCTCTGTATGTATGCATGCGTTTCTGATGACCATGAAGATCAACATGCTCACTATTGACGGGGTCGCGCGCATGTGTGTACGTGCTTGTTGAAGGTCGGTTTGTCTGTCTGTCTTTGGTCATGCGGATGACCATGAAGATCAACATGCTCACTGTTGACGGGGTCGCGTGTGTACGTGCTTGTTGAAGGTGTCAACGAACAAATTGCTGTTTGGATATGGTGCTTCCACTGGTTGGTAATAGATCAACGAAGGCTAAAGATTTCCAAACGGGCCAAGCCCGCTGGGCCAGCACGGGCACGGTGCGATAAAGCACGGCCCGAGTCCGGTACGGCCCGGCCTTTTCCGTGCCAGTTGTCCGCCCGCCCGCTACGGGCCCGTGCCCGGCCGAGAATCCAGCCCGTAGTGCCGGCACGGCACGGCCCGCCCAAAGTGCGGCACGGGTCGGCCCGATAGATCCCGGCCATCAGATTATTTAGGTGAACTCGTAGCCGTCGGATGTAGTATAAAAACAAAACCCTAACTTCCTATTCCCCAAATCACTCATTTCTCTCCGTCACTCCCGCAGCCCCCAATCCTCCTCCCGTGAACTCCTCCGGTCTCCCCATGGCTCTCCTCCTCCGGTCCTCCCCATGGCACTCCTCCTCCTTGATTCCCATGGTGCTCCTCCTCCCGTGCGTCCCCGCTTCCCATCGCCATCTGTGCAGCGGGCGGCGCAGCGCCACGGTGCAGCAGCATCTCGCACGGCAGCGGCGCCGCCAGGGTGAAGCAGCGGCGGCGCTGGTGGCCAGGGCGCGTGGCTGGCGCTGGCGAGCGACGCTGTGGCGCGGCCCTCCACGATGCGGCGGCCCTTCCTCGAGGGCGCGGTGGAGAGGCGAGCAGCAAGCACGCCGGCGGCGCTGGGCGTGCCGTGCATGGGCACTGCGGGCCGCCATGCTGAAGCGGCACGGCACGGCACGCCCCAGCACTCGCCGCACCGCGCTAGTGCCTGGCCTCCGCACAGTGGCACGTCGCCGGGCACGGCACGGCTCATGTAGCGTGCCAACCGTGCCCGTGCCGAGGCGGGCCGTGCCAAAGCGCGCTAGGGCCGGGCGTGCCAGCACGGTCCGCTTTGGAAATCTTTAACGAAGGCGATGATATTATATGTGTAATATATAAAGAGTAGTTGTTGGTTGTAGCAAAAGAGATGAAATAACTACGACTACGACGTCAATATTACATGATATTGGAGAGTGCAGGCATCCATTCCATCACTATTCTAACCACTGGATGTCGACCGATCGTCCAATTATTTGTGCTTCATTCTTGTTTCGTTTTCTGCGTCGGCTTCCTGGAAAGAAATATCGAATTAAGCACCTGAAGCATATATATGATGACCTGTTTCTCTCGTGCACGCATGCGGCATGCACGTTGTCACGGCGTACACTTTCACATTATATAAGTCTTTGCCGAGTGTCTTTTGTCGGGCACTCAGCAAAGGCTTTGCCGAAAAGGAAAAAAGCACTCAACAAAGATTTACACTTGGCAAAATAAAAATGCGAAAAAACCTGAAAATAGTGGAATTTTTTTTTTCGAGGGAGTACCCCCACCAGCAAGAGCCCGCCGTCTCCATGCAATAAATATTTTTCGAGCACTTTTAGGCAAATGTGTGGCCAACAAGGTTTGAACCGCCGACCTCTCACACACACCCCTACAACTGCACTACACCATCTCTTGTGTATAGATCTCGTTTCAGTTATTCAAATATTGTACTAATCGGAGTGTAAATTGCTTATTTGAGGTTCTAAACGGATTCAAGTCAAAAAGTTGTCAACTATAATAACTTTTCAAGATATACAATTTTCATTTAGGAAGTTTTTCCATCTGAGATCGTTTGAAAAATTCAAATTTTAAATTCGAGAGTTTCAGATGTAATTTTGCATGATAAGATGAATTCAAATCAAAAAAAAAAAAAAAAAGCCAACTACAAAGATTTATAAGTTTTCGAGATCTATAACTTTTATTTAAGAAGTTTTTCCACCCAAGGTCGTTTGAAAATTCGAATTTCTCCATGATGTAGAGCCCGGAGGCTCTCCCTAAGGCTTCTCAGAACCTTTGCCAGGCTCCTCCCATGACATTTGCCAACCAGTGTTGGCCTACAAAGGCTCCATTTTTGCATAAGGCCTCCGGGTAGCTGCTGGGACCTTTGCCTCAAATTTCGATGAATGCCTGTTGTTGAACCTTCACGAACCTTCCAACGACGTGCCCATTATCATTTTAATATCAAAAGTATGTTTTATTATAGAGGTGAGCGTGTGTGTGCGTTATATGCTTCGCAGAGTGCTCGGTTTCTATGCATCTGTTTTGATAGCGACTAGCGTGCAGTATGGTATGGTTTAATAATTTGAATAAACTGATTTCTTCATTGGATGAATGGACTTCCCAATTTAGACCATGCGTTGGCTCCCGATTTAGATGCATGTCCCGTCTTTTAATTGGACCGGATTTCGTTCTTTGCATAAAATAAAATTGGAAATTGGGATCCGTTGGAGACAAAAAAAATGTTGTTTTAGCCTTCTTTGGCATTTCTTATTGCTCAGACGATTTCTGCGTGAGTAAGAGTAGGATTCTGTAAGATCCGTAAGATTGCCTCTGACACACTCAAGAACTTAGTTCTGATTAATTGCTCGTTCAACGGATGCCTCTCTGACATTGCATGCCCCACATTGAAGACCTTGGTTATCCATGGTGGCTCCAATGGATATGCCAACCCATACCCGTTGGCTATCTCGACCCCCATGGTTGCCTATCTACGCCTGGATTTGAATGCTGAGCGCTTCCATGGGGGTATTTCGATAAACAAGACGATGTCATCCCTTGGCAGGGCTTCCATTCATTTGCGCCACCACCAATACGGTCCATCCAGGGGCAAGTTTGGGCGTCTACTTTATGGGGATCAATCCGAGCTCCTTTGTAGTGTGTCTAACACGACAAGTTTGGAGCTGTCAGGTGTTGGGACCATGGTATTCATGCTCTTTGGCATCTTTAGTTTGCTCTGCAAGTGTTCCATTTTATTGGTCACTCTGATAATGTGTTGGTGCTATCTACTTAATTATTTCCAATGTACTCCAGGTGCTCGGCGAGGAGCCCAAATTACAGGAATTCCAGAACCTGAGGAACTTGCAGTTGGGCGACTGTGATCTCAGTGACGACTTCCGCTTATTGCGATTCTTTCAAAAAGGTTCGCCTAATCTAGAGAAGGCCACTTTGCGGCACTGCAAGGTACTACACTAGTACACTGTAGCTCAGTTTTTTACTAGCTTCTCATATGCAAGCATATATATAATTCTTCATCGATCTCACAACTTTTGTGTTGGCCACACCCACAGTTCCCAGATGATTCTGACTTTCAGGACAATGAAGTTGGAACGTGCAAACTCGACAACGACAAGGCCTCATCTTCTGATCGTTGTGCCTTGAACTTCCTACGTGATGGGAACGTTGAGCTTGAAATCATATAAAGATGGCAATGCGGCCTACCTATTGATCTGCTGACGAGCTTGTGGTCGACCTACCACCAAATCCCGAAGGTACCACTGATGATGTTGTTCCTGACGCTGCTACTGCTGCTCCCGGGGACATAGGCGTAGGACGACCAACATGCTCTCGGGACCCGAATGGCGTGTTTCTGTTTGTGTAGCAGGAGAGAGTCAGAGAGATATATATAGATGACAGTATAGTATGAGCTAGGAGATGACAAGAAATGTATATATTAATTAACTAATCAGGCCGAATTCTAGTTCAATCTTTGTGAGTATTCCTTGTTTGCTTTCTAGATTGCAAATAATACGAAACTTGTTTAGTATTTTTTATATTATTAAAGTAGTTTTTCTATAAATTTTGTAAAGTTCAATATGATTTTTGATTTTTTAAATGCATATTTATTTTACAAAAATATTTGGATATTTTGATGGAAAATGTTTTCATAATTTTATAAAAAAGTATTTCAACAATTTTTGTAAAATTCACGTGACGTTTTAGGTAAGTTTTTTTTTGACAACAAACTGTAATTATATTGCATTAGCAAAGAAGAAGCTGCTAGAACAGATACACTGTTTATGTGTACAGAGAAGAGTGCATCCACTAAAGGGGCATCCTATTTCATGGTTGGGATTAACACAAATCCCTGCTTGGTCATGCTTTTCTAGAAGAGCAGTGTGAAGAGCTTGTTTGGCTTGCTGATCCGCCATTTGATTGTCTTCCTTCTAATCTTATGTACCCTGAAATTTGTTTGCATCAGGATGTTGATGATCTCCTCCGTGTACAGCTTGATCCTCCAATCTGGTGGATTCCCGGATGTTGGCCGTTGATATAGTTGACTAGTAACTGATTATCAACGAGGAAGCTTGCTTCTTGAATCTGCAACCTGTTCATAGTTTGAATCGCTAAATCAAGTGCAGCCGTTTTTGCCATGATGACTGAAGAAGCCTCAGTCATGGAAGCCTTGACGAATATGGAAAGGGGAGGAGTTAAGTCAGTATTGACTATAAAAACTCCCAGCCCCGTTGAGCTTAGAAAATACTACTACCTTCCATTCTAAATTATAAATCACTCTGATTTTCTAATACATTTATGTTACTAAGGATCTATAGATATAATAATAATATGTCTAAATATATTGCAAGATTGATGAAACAAAAACGACAAAGAGACTAGCTGACTTGTTATTTGGAACGTAAGGAGGTTTTTTTTAGCAGAAAAGGTTAGACAATACTCAAGTGGAAATGGGCCTCGGAGAAATCTTGGCCGTGGCAATGGGCCTCCAGTGGGACCAGTTCACCGACCCCATTCCTCCTCTTTTACTCACAGGCCGTCGCCGTCGGAGACGAGGGTTTCGGCAGCTCGCTCGTATCTCCTTCTCCTCCCGGCAGGCTGGAGGCTGCGTGGCGAAGGCACTAGGTAGGCCCGCTTCCCCGGACCACCCACCTGTATATACGTAATCGATTGTTGTTCCTGAATCTTCGTATAGGATTGTTGGTCTCTAATACGCTGCAGACATCCCGTCTCTTAATCGGATCGGATTTCGTGCGTTCTTGTCTAAATTGTGTAGATCGGAGAGATATTTAGATTCCGCTGTACTGTTACTGTACCTCAACCAAAATATTTTTTTAAAAAAGTTATCTTAGAGTTTTTTTTTTTCGCATTTCTTATTGTTCAGATTCAGACAATTTCTGCACGAGTTAGAGCAGAATTCCGAGGTGTAATCGAACCAGAGTCTGAGGTGGTGTTCTAAGTTGTAATCGACCAGGATTCAGAGGTGTGCTTTTGGAAATATTCTTGGACGTTTGTTCATCTTATTATCTTATATAAATACATATACATGGAGCTATGCAGGACACGAAGGTCCATGGAGATTGCAGACGGCACAAGGAAACGGAGCCGTTCCAGCGATGGCAGTGGCGGAAGCTCGGCCGGTGGCATGGACCGGTTGAGCGCACTACCAGACTGCCTCCTCCACATCATAATGTCCTCCCCTCAAGGCTCGGCAGGTGGTGCAGACGTGCGTGTTGTCAACACGCTGGAGGCACCTCTGGCGCTCTGTGCCGTGCCTCGACATCGATATCGTTGAGTTCAGGACCAAGGCGGTGGCGGTACATGCCTCTGATGATCACAGCACCGAAGGCGACAATCAGGACAAGGGAAAAGGGTGGGACAAATTCGAGGATTTCGCCGTCAACCTCATGCTCCACTGTAACATCGCACTGCTGGAGTCATTCAGGATGGACATTGATAGGGGTAGCAGACCGCAGTCGTCCTATTGTTCCTATGATTGGACATGGGAATTCAGCGGCCGACAAGCAGCGGCGTGGCTCCGTCGCGCGATGAAGTACTTGACGCCAGGTCATGCCATCAGTAAGCATGAGGGACTGAACATGAGTCCCCGTTCTTGGCGCCTCAGAAGGCTCCATCTCTGCCACATACCTCTGGATGATCATTTCGTGGAGCAACTCAGCTCAATGTGCCACTCTTTAGAGGATTTGCAGCTGGACCATTGCACCTGTGAAATCGGTTCGATCGCCTCTGACTCGCTCAAGAGCCTAGTTCTGAAAAATTGCTCGTTCAACGGATGGCTCTCTGACATTGCATGCCCCACATTGAAGACCTTGGTTATAGATGGCGGCTCCAATGGACGTGGCAACCTGGCTATCTCGGCCCCCATGGTTGCCTATCTATGCTTAGATGTTAATGCTAACCACTACCGTGGACGTATTTCCATAAACAAGATGACATCCCTTGACAGGGCTTCCATTCATATACGCTGCCACGAATCCGGTTTATACAGCAGCATTATGGGACCGAGTAAACTTAGCGGCGATCAATCAAAGCTTCTTTGTGGTGTATCTAATGCCACAAGTTTGAGCTGTCAGGTGTCGGGAAGACGGTATGAACCCTTTACTTTCCTCTGCAATTGTTCCATTTTTATTTATACGTCACTCTGATAATGCGTTGGCGGTGCTAGCTACTTCAAATGTGGTGCAGGTGCTCGGTAAGGAACCCAGATTCCAGGAATTCCAGAACTTGAGGTACTTGCTGCTAGGCGACTGTGATCTCAGTGATGACTTCCGCTTATTGCGATTCTTTCATCGGGGTTCGCCTAATCTACAGAAGGTCACTTTACGGCACTGTAAGGTACTGTGTATCTTGGTTTCTAGCTCCTTGTGTAATCATCCAATGCAACATAGTTCACCATTGATCTCACATCTTTTGTGTTCGTTGCCTACAGTTCCTAGGTGATTCTGATGACAAGGAAGGAACATACAGTGATTTTGATAACGAGGAAGGAACGCGCAATCTGGAGAAGACCTCATCTTCTGGTTGCTGCTGTGGGCTGGACTTCCTACATGATGAGAACGTCAAGCTTGAAATCATACATAAAGATGATGATGCCTGCCGATCCTCAGACAATCTAGAAAATCTAAAAGGTACCACTGATCCTGTTCCTGACGCTGCTGCTGCCGAAGATCCGGTGCCTCACTCATCAGGAGCAGGGCCTCGTCGCGGAACTCGGCACAGAACGACTAGCGTGCGCTTCTCCGGACCAGAATGGGAACGGCCTGTGTAAAGTGGCGTGTTTAACTGTTTATGTTCTGTAGCTAGAGATATGCAGACGAGCGAGAGTCTGAGGGAGAGGAACAACAAACGTATGAACTAATCAGACCAAATTCTAATTGTCAGCAACTCTGTCAGTATTTCCTCATTTGGCTGAACCCATCTTTATTCTTTTCTAGCGCCCACTCTTAATCTCACACTCAAGGATTACATAAGACTCACCAAATTTAACGTGCCATTGTTAGTACAAGACTTTTTGGTGCCTCATTAATCGTTCGAATTCATGTCGATTTTAAATACATTTTATAAGTAGCGAGCATGTACTTTTGACTCATTTCTAAATGATGTAAGCCTTTGCTTTGTTAATCTCTCCATTAAAATGTACTCTTCTTGCTTGCTTAAGGATAAGTTGCTTCTGGAAAATATCTCTTTTAAAGGCCTTTGAAATGTGTCAACTTTCATTTGCATTTCTTGATGGAAGTGTTTCTAATTTATTTTTAGTACAAGACTTTTTGGTCCATCATTCATCGTTCGGAATTCCTGTGGATTTTAAATACATTTTATAACTAGCGAGCTTGTACTTTGGACTCATTTCTAAATGATTTAAGACTTTGCTTTGTTAATCTCTCCGTTAAAATGTACTCTTCTTGCTTGCTTAAGGATAAGATTGCTTGTGGAAAATATCTCTTTTAAAGGCCTTTGAAATGTGTCAACTTGCATTTGCATTTCTTGATGGAAGTGTTTCTAATTTATTTTTTTTTTCAAAAGAGAAAACACTGAAAGCTTCAAAACGCACATGGAAATTACCTCCCTTGGGCTCCCTTTTTGGGACTTAATTAACAAAGACACATAATTTCAAAGACTAAACACCAGCTCCAAATTATGCTCATGTGTTCTTAGAGTAAGCATAGTTTTTGGACTTTAAAATATATAGAGAGACGGTCTAAGCATCGCACACAAGCATATGGTTATCACAAACCGCATTGGTCGGCCCAGATTTAATTCAGGGCCCTCAAAGAAATTTTGGTTGGGGAAATGGGCCTCCAGTTGGCCCATCGGTCCTAGATGATTCTCCTTTAAGACATTTTTATGTAAAATATGGAAAGCACTAAAAGAAAAGCGTGTATGCCCTGCACACAGACCTGCACGCTTCTCTCTCTCTCTCTCTCTCTCTCTCTCTCAGATCTCTTGCGAGGTAGCCTGCGCCCATGCCCAACGAGCTCCAACGGCCATGCTCGTAGGCCATGGCTGATCTAGCAGATCCCGCGACGATGACATCGGGCGGATCTCGACCTAATCCGACAGCGGCAGATTCGCTCGATCCAACGACAGATCCGTCAGATTTTGTGGCGGTGGCGGCAACAGATTTGTGCCAGGTTGGCCACCTCCTCCTTTCTGCGCTCTCCTCCTCCTCCTCCTTCTTTATTATTGAGCTTGGGTGCTACCGAGCTCTCCCTATCGTCTCTTGTAGGCTATAGAATGGGCAATCGGGGGGAAGCAGGTAGGTCATGCCGTGGCGATGGAAATGGGTGGTTTAGGGAAAATGGCAGTACTAGGGGCGGTCGGTGTGGTGGGGCCAGGCCGTGGGATCTCTGGCTATGGTGGTGGTGGGGGGTGGTCATGGTAGAGATGTGGGTTAGGGTAGCGAAGAAGGTGTCACGAGCATGCTACGGTTTCGCCGGAGCTCCGTAGCGGTGGGCACAGCCGCAAAGCTCTGGCGAACCCCTAGCTTGCTATGGTAGGGGCGATGGTGGCACGAGGAGGGTGCCAAAGCCTGGGAAGAACAAAACTTTTTTCAAAGAAAAACTGTGCGCCGTTGAACGGTTAGGGATCCTACACATGCACGCTTTAGCAACACATGATTTTTGCAGCTCGCCTGCCACTCTCTATGGTGCTTCAGATTAGATTGGAGCCTCTCCTCTCGTGGTAGGACGGAGGTGGAGGCTATGGCGTGGGCCCTCTGTAAGTGCCTTCCTAGGCCACCCATCCCTACACCGTCGCTTCACCCATAATCAATAGTTATGAACCCGCAATCTCCCAATTTAGCTACACACGCCGTCCTCTAGGTGTTCTAAGTTCGAACGAGACAACTTTGGTAATACATGGAAGTATAGATATTTCTATTTTTAAATTTGGTGCTTTGGTCATTTATTTATATGGTATATACATGGAACTTTCAGGACAGGTGCTCCACGGAGCTTGCAGAGGGGACAAGGAAATGGACCCGAGCAAGTGATGCCTATGGCGGAAGATCAGCCAATGGCCCAGACCGGTTGAGCGCTCTACCGGACTGCCTCCTTCACACCATCATGTCATCCCTCAAGGCCCGACAGGTTGTGCAGACGTGCGTTCTGTCAACACGCTGGAGGCACCTCTGGCGCTCTGTGCCGTGTCTCGACGTCGACATTGTTGAGTTCAAGACGAAGGCGGCAGCGCCTGCCTCCAGCATTGGCGGCAGCACCAGCAGCTCCCACTTAGACAAGTCCAAAGTGTGGGATGGATTTGAGGATTTTGCCGTCAACCTCATGCTCCATTGCAACATCGCGCTGCTGGATTCATTCAGGATGGACATTGGTAGGGGCTGGAGACCTCTGTCCTATCGTTATGGTTGCTATCACATTTCAACACTAGGCTGGGAATACAGCGGCCGACAAGCAGCAGCATGGCTCCGACGGGCGATGAAATACTGCACAGCAGGACCAGGCTGTTGGCGCCTCAGAAGGTTGCATCTCTGCCACATACCTCTAGACGACCGTTTCGCCGAGCACCTTAGTTCAGTGTGCCGCTCTTTGGAGGATTTGGAGCTGGACAATTGCATCTGTGACATCCATTTGATCACCTCCAATTCCCTCAAGAATCTGGTTCTGAAACAGTGCAAATGGGGTGGATTCCTATCTGACATTGCATGCCCCACGTTAAACACCTTGGTTATTGATGGCGGCTACAGTGGAGTATACTGTGACCCGATGGTTATCTCAGCCCCCATGGTTGCCTATCTATGTGTAGATGTGGATGGTATCTGCTTCTGTGGAGGTATTTTGATAAACAAGATGCCGTCCCTTGATAGGGCTTCGGTTCATCTACGCAGTCACAAATATAGTTTTTTGTCCAAACTTATGTCCGGAAGCAAACTTGGCGGGGATCAATCTAAGCTTCTTTGAGGTGTGTCTAACGTGACAAGTCTCAAGTTGCTAGGTGTCGGGACGATGGTATGCTCTTTGGCATCTCTATTTGTTTTCTCTGCAAGTGTTCATTTTATTTGTCAATCTAATAATGTGTTAGAACTGCTATCTACTTGCAATGTACTCCAGGTGCTTGGTAAGGAACCCACATTCCTTGAATTCCAGAACCTGACGAACTTGCTGCTGGATGACTGCGATCTCAGTGACGACTTCCGCTTATTGCGATTCTTTCATCGGGGTTCACCTAATCTAGAGAAGGTCACTTTGCGGGACTGCAAGGTACTACACTGTAGGTTGGTTTTGTAACTCCTTATGTAACCAATGCAGCATAGTTCATAATGGATCTGGCATCTTTTGTGTTGTCCACAGTTCCCAAGTGATTCTGAGGACATGGAAGGAACGCACAAATTAGACAAGACCTCATCTTCTGGTTGCTGCTATGGCCCGGACTTTCTACGTGATGACAACATGAAGCTTGAAATCATACATAAAGATGGTGATGCCTGTCGATCTACTAGCGAGCTTGTGCGCCACCTACCAAATCTGGAAGGTACCACCACTGATGCTGCTACTGCTACTGCTGAAGAATCGATGCTGCATCATTCAACTGGAGTTGGGCCTCGTCGTGGAACTCGGCACAGGACGACCAATGTGCGCATCTCAGGACCAGAATGGGAATGAGCCATATAAAGTGGCTTGTTTATGTTGTGCAGCGAGATATAGACCTGCAGTGTATGAGGGAGAGAAGGAATTATGCAGTAATCAGACCACCGTGTTTTCTTTCATTTTGTCCTGATGGTAATGTTTCTAATTTATTTTTAAAAACGAAACACTGAAAGCTTCAAAATGGGCAAGGAAATTAAGTGCTCCCTTCTTCGTTTTTTTTAAACCTTGATCCTTTTTTGGGACTGTACAATATAACAAGATATCCAGTTCATTATATTTTTCTTCTTTCAATCTGCGTGCAGATTTGTCCAGTATGGACTCACTTTGACATACATACCCTCTAAACTGAACTTGATTCTATATTGGTTGTCAAAAAAAAAGAGAGTTTATATTGTGTTTGCCTACGATTTGATTGTATATTAGGCAAGACCGTACCTCTCTATCCTATGAATATAAGTACACCTTATCGGATCCAAGAAAATATCAATATGCTACTATTCTTTTACCTTATTTCTCACTTCGGACAGTTGAACAGATCTATTGGTGATAGTCTATCTAAACCAGAGGTGGTTCCTAAAATACCGGATGGCCTGGTTTTCACAGTGGCTCTGCAAAATGCATCTCAGGAAGTTGCATATGACTTGCTTGTGTGGCAACACGAGTTTAGAAACTGAACGAGGAATCTTAATCATCTATTGCTCCGGTACGGTGCGTCAACCAAAAGGGTAAAAAGTATGTGGATGTCTAAAATCCTAATACAATGAACCATAGAAAACAATTTTCTTTATTAAAAGGGTTTCTACATCTGAAGCTGCAAACGAGCATATATATACCCTTGACCCAACCTTGTTTTCCCTGGTGATCTATGAAATGAACTGCAGCCAAAAAAGATACAGGCAATCATTTTTTAGGAATAAAAGGAACAGCACAGGTAGACCATTGATGCATGCATTTAGAGTGGAGTTTTTTTTTTTCCTTTTTTTTTTTTAAAAAAAGAAACATAGAGAAGGCATACACTTCAGTAGAGATGAATAATGAATTGACCTATACTTTAATACATGCATTTCCTTATACTTTTAGTACATGAACACATTACATCATCTGATATTTGCATAATTAAATATTCATGCAATTAATTAAAACACAGATGTAAATATTCATGCTCCCAGTGCTCAAACTTGATAAAGTTGGGCTGCATAATTAATTGCATGTTTTTTTCTAGAACAGTGGGAGTACTTTTTTTTTTGAGATTACGCAGCACAACGCAGACGCTCAACATGCACACACACTTACCCAACCCTATGAACACACGTGACGCAAATCCTACCCTTATGAGCACCTTCGAAGGACTGAGCCGGCAATCTTGAAGTTCACACGGTCACCACCGACGCCTCACCGCCGACGGGACGCCGCCTACCACTTAATGCGCAGTGTCCGAAAAATCCTAGAATAAATCCAGGATAATGTGAGGGAGTACTTTGATTTGAAGACTCTACAATTGAGATAACCATTTATATTACAGATCGATGCATGTTTACACTTTCACAAAGACGCCGTTATAACTCTGCGTTGCTTCCTATGGGCGACCAACAATCCTTGGCATCAGCATCATATGGCAATTTAGGCACTAATAAAAAGCGACTAGAATCAAGTCTGTAGTCTCTGGTCCCATGGAACCAAAAGTGGGCCTAAAACAACCGATTACTGCACCGTCTAACTGAAATGTAACTGACTAGGAAAGGCAGACTAGGTTGATAGCTAAAAAATCCAAAATCTACAATGTAGCAAGTCTTATCGATCACCTTATAACTCCTTTCTGACATTTTGGTTCGTTTTTTCCTACTTTTGAAATGGTGATTCTGGCCTTTTCCATGGCTGTATATGATTGGCCGTGCCTCGCAGTATACCTAGGTGAGAAGAATGATTTCTTATCCAATCATGCTTTCTATTGCTCAATTAGAAGATCCGTACGTAAATTGGAAATGATATTTGTTTTATCTGTTCATTAGGTGCTTACGACACTGAAGACAAGGCCGCGAGGTCTTATGATCTGGCTGCTCTGAAATATAGGGGTCCAGATACTGACATCAATTTCCCCGTAAGTGTCATGGAGATGGCGGAGTTTCATTCAAGTAAAAGAAGCTTTTAGCACTAATCCTTTGGTCTCTTCTGTTTGTCTCGTCAAAGTACATTTGCTGTAGAAGAAGGTAGCTAGGCATGGAACATAAGCTTTTTTGTACTGGTAATGTCAAGTTTTGTGCATGAGTTTGATAGATATGCTTTTCCTAAGGCTGACCAAAGCAACCTGTTGAACAATTTGAACTAAAAGTTGGCATTAGCATTACACGGAAGTATTCTGGTCGAAAATTCTACTTTGCATTGGGATCAAGCTTGATTAGGATCTTTTCTTGGTTTCCCAATGCTTGTAGTACATGGTAATTTGTTTTCATAGGTCACATAGACACCTGAGTTAATTTGTTCTTATACATGACTTACTAAATATGCTGCAGCCACTCAAGAAGAAGCAGCTGAGGCTTATGACATAGCTGCCATCAAGTCTCGTGGCTTGAACGCGGTGACAAACTTTGACATAGCAAGATACGACGTCGACAAGATCATGGGGAGCAGCACACTGCTGCCCGCGGAGGAGGCACACAAGGCGACCGAGGCGGCAAACAATGCTCCTATGAATATGATGCACAACGATGGCAGGGAGCTCAACCCTGCCGTGGAGACAGGCACTGGCTGGAGGATGGTGCTCCATGGTTCTTCCCAGGAACCTGTGCATTGGCCAGAAGCAGTTAATCACCAGAGGGTCATCATGAGCGAGTCTCACCCCTCCATGCATGGCATCGTTGGACTTGACATGGAGTGCGCAGTGCATGATGATCACCTCGACCATTGGCAGCATCAACTTCTCCAACTCCTCCAGGGAGGGAGCCCTGAGAGGCTGGGCCTGGCCATGCTGTACGGCAAGTAGCCGAGCCGTAAGCCTGGCCACTATGAGCCCCTGGATGCCGATGGCGGCAAGCCCAACGTCATCTCTCATCTACCTGTCTTTGTCGCTTAGGCGGATGCCTAGTTAAAATTTACTTTTCTTTCTTGCTTAACGATAATATTGCTTCTGGAAAATCATCTCTTTTAAATCCCTACTATGACTGTGTCCACTTGGATTTACATGTTTTCTTTCAGTTCTTTTGTTTATAGAAGTCTTTCTATTTCAGTTATTTTTTAAAGAAGAAACACTGTAAGCTTCAAAATGGGCATGTGATCATTTTTAAAGAAGAAACACTGTGAGAGCCTCTTTGATGGACTGGGTGATCATTTGTTGCAAGGTCTCATCACGGCCTTCCCGTCTCAAACCCTCCTTGTACCTCCGCCTCGTGTGATGCGAGGCAAGATCCGACCGCCACGAGCCCACCGTCGCCCAACTCTTCCCCGGAGCTCATGCCACGGACGCGGCCGCGATGCTCGGGGTTTCCCAAGGCCAACATCGGCGCATCGTGTCCCCGACGACCCTCGAGGCTCCCGCTGTTCTTAGCCGCAGATGGCCTCTATGACCTTCTTCTCGACCTCCTTCATCATCGGGCTTGGGCCTCTGGCTTCTTGGGCTTGTGGCCGAGAGGAAGTCCCGGTCCTTTCATCATAGCCCTCGTGACGGATCCGGCTCCCCCAGCTTCCCGTCTTTTCCTTTCTTCGGCCCGCCACGTCGGCTTGTGTCCGGCGCACCCAATATTGCCCATGTGGTGCGGCGCTTGTTCCGTTTGGCTAGCTCTGTGAACTTCTCGCTCTTCACCTTTGCTTCGGGCGAGTTTAGCCTTTTGCAGAACTCTTCCCATACTTCTTCCGAGATCATGGTGTATTTGGTGAAGGGTAGGCGTCCTTTCTTCGTAAAGTCTACGTTGAGCCTATACTTCCAGTTCCGGAGCTTCTTCCCGCGAGAGGAAGTAAACATGCTGCTCCACCTTTTTCATATCGGCGCGCCTCATGGGATATTGGAACCGTTTCTACATCTCGCCCCACACCCGTAACTTGTCGGTCTTGGGGACGGCTTTCCGCCTTCGATTAGAATGGAGACCTTATCTTTCACGAAACACGAGACTTGAGTGTTGTACTTCGCAACGACTTTGGGAGGCAAGACCGCTTGCCCCTCAAGGCCCCAACTCTAGAATGACATGGACGCCATCAGTCTTCTTGTGCCTCCCATGGTCTCCCCTTCTCCGCTTCGGCTTGTCTCCCTTTGTTTTGCCTGAAGAGGTGGCCGTGGATGTAGGGGGTTCTTGCTCCGAGGTGCTTGTGGAGGAACGGGCAGCTTGTTCACTTGTAATTTTCGAACCCGACGCTTCTTGCTTTGTGCTTCGTCCCTCGGGTTGAAATTAGGATCTTCTTCCTCCTCTCAGACGCTTTCCTTCTACCCTTACACGAGCTATACGAGGCTCCGCTTGGGAACTGGGAAGTACTAGAGCCGCTGGCGGAGCTGGAGCTAGGCGACTCCCATACAAGACCTTGAGGCTGGTCTTGTTCATTCGCCATTTCAAGCTACAAATATATAGTGCATTAGTACTAGTATATAGGAGGAGTAGACAAGCGTAATTCAAAAGTGCAGAAAGAGAGAAATAAAAAGATTGGCTCAGATATAGCCCCCTTGTGATCACATCGCTTCTAAACTGGTTGCTTTGTACAAGCCGTCCTAGTTTAGCAGCTTCCAAGTATTGGGGACATTCAATCATCATAGCCGCTGCCTCAGCCCCAATAAGTTCATGTCATTGCATATATGCCACTGCCTCAGCACTAATGGGTTCACATCATTGCTCAAAGTAAAACAATAGGCCTCAGCACTAAACTGGTTGCTTTTGTACAAGCGATCCTAGTTTAGCAGTTTACATCATCGGCCATAATCAATTCAAATAGTATAGAGTAAGTAGCCAACAGCCCCAACATTGACATATATAAGTTAATTTGCTGCCCTTAATCAAAGCCATGTCCAAAATCAAAGGCATGTCCAAAATCAAGCTAATTTGGCCAACAATTTTCAGTTTCAAGCTAAGTATCAAGCAAGGCAGCTCAGTTTAATTGTCCAAGCAGTTTAAGCAACAACTCAGTTTAATTGTCCTAGAGAATAGGGGCAAAAACAGAGAATTAGGCACAAGCTAAGTATCAAGCAAATTAAGGGCTGTGACAGGAGACGACTTTCAGAATGATAGGAGCTCAGTTCAAAATGATAGGCACAGCTCAATTCAAAATGACAGGAGCTCAACTAGATATCACAGGCATCATAGGCAGTCCATCAACTATATATCATAGGCATCATAGGTAGCTCATTGAGTTGAATGTTGAGTTGAGCGGCACAACAGAACAAGTTTGAAATTACTTACCGCCAAGTTTAGCACAAAGAGCCCCAATAGGTTTAGTTAGGCCAAGTTAATTGATTCACGGCCAATAGGTTCACAGCCAAGTTAATTGATTCCTAGCCAACAGTTTCAACAACCAAGTTACAGCCAACATGTGCCGCATTATGTGATTCATAGCTAAGTGAGGTAGCATTGATAGCAAAGTGACACGATAGGGTAGCATTGACAAAGCAGGATTAGGCATCATGGGCAAGGGCGTAAGCAAAATTCACATATAAGCAAAATGATAGGATGGCTCAACTCAAAATGATAGCATTGACAGCATGATTTTGCATCAGGCAGCTCAATTCAAAATGATAGGAGAGGTCAATTCAAAATCGACAATTTGCATCATAGGCAAAGTGACATATATGCTCATAGGCGACAAATTAAGCATCATAGGCAGCAAATTAAGCATCACAGCCCCTTGCATCACAAAGCAGCAAAGCATCACAATTAGTTGCTAAAAATAGAGAAAAGAAATCAAAGTCAAAATTGAGCCAACAGACAACACAGAACTTACATATAGGAATTAAAAATAGAGATGGGCACTAGCTCGGTTTATCCAAATTCTATAGCATCACAGCAAAGTGGCACATAAACTCGCTAATTGGTTTTAATTTGCATCGAGGCAAAGTGAGGTGGGCACAATTGGGTGGCATCACAGGCATCGTCAAAATCATAGAGGTAACCAAAAATCACAGCAATTTTATTCCAAAGGGGCATGCAAAGACCATATATACCAGCAAGAACAATGTAATTTCAAACCCGAGCTCGGTGGGAGGGGAGAAAAGAGGTGGAGTATCGACGCCGGCGGGCAAGGGCACCACCGAGAAGAAGATGGTGCAGGGGTCGCCGTAGTGGAGGAAGACGATGGAGACAGCTCCTGCTCACCGACGAGCACTGTGTATGTGCACCATCGCACAACACCACAAAATGAAAGCGGTGGCGGAGTTAGGTTCCGACGAGCACCGACGACGGCGGCGGCGTTAGGGTTTCACCGCCCATGCTCGCATCGCGGCGGAGGAGAGGAGGAGGATGGGGCGAGGAGACGAGGTGGCGCGCGACGGATCGGAGGAGGAGGAGGACGGGCGACGGGGCGAGGACGGTGGCGGACGGCGGCGATGACGGTGGCGGTGACGGCGGCGCGACGGCGGCGACGGGTGAGGAGGGCGCCGCCGCGCCCCTACCGGGTAGTTGCGCGGCGGCGGCGATCTAGCGACGAGCGCTACGGGATGGCGAGGTCACCACGGCGGCGGATCGAGGAACGACGGCGGTGGCGGCGCGCGCGGCGACAAATTTGGGCAGCTCTTCGGGTCGATTGAACCGCGGCGACTTAGGCAACTGAGAACGCCCACTATTTATAGCAGAAAGAGCCGTGGCGGGCGCTCTAACATGTTCGCCACGCAAAATATTAACCGTGGCGCGCCTTTTAGGATGCCGGGCACGGTTAACATTTTATGGGGCGGGCGGTTTAGGATGCCCGCCACATAAAATATTTTTCGAAAAATTTAAGAAAAAAGAAACTAAGTTAGAACAATTTGATTTTAAATGTTTTACAAATCTAAAAATTGGTTATAAATTGTGAGAAAAAATCTTAGAATGGTTCTATCAACTGTGTATTCGAGTTTTTGAGACTAGGTCGTTTAGTGGTCCGTTTGAAAACTTTAGAAAAAATATTTTAAATTACAACAATTTGATTTTAAATGGGATAAAATTCTGAAAAAATTTGTTATAAATTGAGAGATCAATTCAGAAAATTATTCGATGAGATTACCGAAACATCAATATACTACTTTCGGAAAATATATCAATATACTACAAGAGTTTAACGACCTATGGTATAGGGATGCTACGAGGAAGGGAATGCTTTTAAGTCGTATGCGTAGTGAGAAGTATGTCATTATTAGAAACTTTACGTTCCCAACACATATCCATTTATATACACCAAGTGTACATCTTGATGAGTACTTTCAACTTTGTATTCAAACTTTTTCGAAACTAGGTCGCTTAGTGGTCCGTTTGACCAAGGTTTGACCAGTCAAACTTGTGACTTTTTGAAGCTCTAGTTTTTCAAGCCCTAGACGTCGTCGATTCGAAAAGTCATGAATACTACTTTTGTTAAGCTCTCCAAGATCTACGTTTGGTATTAGGGTCAACTTTTCATTTTTCGAACTTTTCACGCCTCGAAATTTGAAATTTGAATTTTTACACATTCGGACGACATTTCAAAGCCCCCTCCACGGCCAAGATTCAAAAGTCATGAATACGGAAAGTGCATAACTCATCAACATCTACATTTCATATATAGTTTATTTTTGCATACGAAAAGTGTTACAAACGTTTAGTTCAAAAATCACTAGTCTCCCCGTAGTTTTCCGAAACTCGCTTGAGATATTTGTTTTTTGGACTATTGTTTACATCGTAATAACCGCAATTACATATCATTTTGGTGCTGGTGCATTGGTGGTCTTCTTCGCCATCTGGGCGGGTCCATGGCATCATTTTAGTCTTGTCGGAATTAATTACGTCCCTCCAAAGGCGTTAATCTTTTTTTGGAAAATCAGTAAAAAGGTGAAACTCATCATAGTTGTTGTATGTTTCGGGACTCGACCCCATCGCCTCCCACGATCCGCGCTTTCCCGCCACGACAATATGTCTATTTATGTTCTCCGCGTTCATGTAGTAGGCTACTTGTGCCACATCCGATGCAAGCACCTCGCGATCATCTTTGTACCGGATTACTTTGAAGGTTCACGGTAGTTAGCCCAAAATCGTCCACTAGAACCGCCCGGGCTTGACCCATCGGCAACGAAAAAACGTTACCTGTAGGTTACCGCCATAGTCAAGTTCCCATATTTCTTCGACTTGTGCGAAGCATGTCATCTTCTCCCCGTCACGTTGTTCCCCGCCTCATATCGAACAACATCGCTGCTCGCGTGATCCACTCTTCTTGTCCTTCTCTTTGTGTGGAACCTGTACCCGTTGACATCATACCCTTGCCACGTGGTGAAATGCATGGACGGGCCTCGACACAAGCTTCTTCACCGCTCTCGCATCATCTCCCGGGGAATGTTCGCTTTTGGAGCCACCGGAGGAAATCGTTTCTTGTGTTCCTTCATTTGACGGTCACTAACGACATATTTTTCCCCCCGTCAACTTACTACCATAAAGGGAGTAAAACTATACCTTTTATACTCATATACATTTATTACTAACATATTTCCACTTGTAGTGTTCTAATTGTATTTTGTAGTATTTATAATAAATACAGGTGGAAATACGACCAAAAGGCGGGACCCTGGAAAGCGTATTTCGAAGATCACAAGCCCGAGGTGGAAATGGACCGAAACGCCAAAGACGGGCCGAGCCAACATCACCCACGACTTTTCGTGCCCATCCACGACACCACAACAAGACCCGGGACAAATACATGGAATCAAGTAAAGAACGTGCCAAACTTCATGGAAAGCGCACTTTGGAAAACACGTTTATCAAATAAGTGCAACACAAGAGGCCCAAGTCGGGAACGAGATGGACCAAAGCACCCCTAAACTACGGATCTAGGCCGGCCCAGAGCCCACAGCGAAAAGGCGGTCGCGAGAGGGCCACCCCCGGTCCAGCTGGACTAAAAAATAACAATGTTTTCCTATTACACTTTCATTAATGTATACATGTAACCAAGACTAAATACGATTAAGATTCAGATATCTTTGATACAATTAATATTAATCGTTGATACACTTAATTGTAGACCTGAGCAAATCTAGCCCGGCCCGAGCCCGACGGGTTTTGGCCCGCCCACGAACCTTATCGGGCGGGGGCCCGGGCGGAGATTTTGAAGCCCATTAAAATTTTTCTTGGCCCGAACTCGGCCCGAAATACATTTTTAGCTATTTTGTAGTTTAAAATGCGCTGGTAGCCCGCCCAAGCCCGGACCCGCCCGAAAAAGCTAGGCCCGACTTGCCCGGGGGACGTCATGGGCAAGATTTTTTTGGCCCGAAATAACTGGGTTTTTTTTGGCCCGGCCCGGCCCGAAAAATGCTCAGGTCTACTTAATTGCAACATTTCATTGATTAAAATCATGCATAAAAACAGAGAGAATGCATGTGCGTCGTCATAGTACAATTCAGAATGCAGAAATAAATTTTGTTTAACACTTGATGAAGACGCCTGATAAATTATTTCGCTACTAGTGATTCGACAAATCAGGCAGCAGGTAAGGATCCTAGGACGAAGCAACTAATTAATACATGAGGCAAGCAAGCACAGAATCACGCATCCTCAGACGTGGAGACGGACGCGCGAGCCGGCGGTTGCTCGTCCAATCGGTCGGTCCATTCCGGCGACCCAGAGTGCAGACTGCGAGGGCGTCCGCGTCGGCAGGAGGCAGCGAGGCCATCTGTTGGTTCCGCCTTCCAAGGGCGGGCAGCGACTCGAGGCCTGGGTGGCCGGCGCAGGAGGCTCTCCCACCGAAAAGAGACGCGAACGCGACGTGTGCAAGAGGAATGACTCCCGGCCACGTACGGCCAGCGGCCATCATGCTATGCGCCTATGCCGTGCAGATTGCCAAGCATACAATACAGCCCCTTCTATAAGATTATATTCTACACACAAATGCATTTTCTCAAACAAGGCACAGATATACCAAGATTAAATATATATATATGTTTCATCACCATAATTTATAGGTCCACACATAAATATTGACACATCTTAATAAATAGTTTGTTGTACAAATTGTACAGACAACAACTGTCTAAACCATTGTATATGCCCTTATAAACAACAACAATTCTTTCTTCTTTTTTGACTCTTCAATCTGGATACTCTCCAAATAAATAAAACCGGCTTTCCTATTTACATAATATTACGGAAACAGGGTATAGGGTATTCTTTTGTAAAAAAAGCGGGAAATTAACAAACTACATATCGGTTAGGTACAACGTGCAACAATTTTTCCTCGAGACTTCAGTAGCACTGAACCAACCATCCCAATATGAAGCCTTACCCAATGCCCAAATGGACCATTAACTTAAAAACTGGCACCTTTAGATTCATCACCCATCCACATGTTTCCACAGATATTCCTTCGCTGCGTAGATACGTTGAAGTGCCATCTCTACATGTCTCATAGTTGGTCTATCATCACCTGTAAGCTTCACACATGTTGCGCCAATCGAGCGACATCAACAACTTCTCCATCTCCTTCCGAATCAACTTGTGGGTCCAAAATGTCAACTAATTTGCCATGTGACAGTAGAGTAACAAAACAATCTACAAGGCTCTGACCATGATTGGATCTATAAGAAACAGGCTTCTTTCTTGTAAGCAACTCAATCAGAAGCACACCAAAGCTGTATACATCGCTCTTTCTCTCAAAGGTAGCCTGTCCTAAAGTACATAGGGTCCAAGTAACCATACGTTCCTTGCACGACTGTCTCCACCCCTGTTTCATCAATTGGAATATGCCTCGAAGCTCCAAAATCTGATAACTTCACAGTTAAATTATCGTTAAGAAGAATATTTGGAGACTTAATATCCCTATGTATTATTGGCAACGAAAACAGATGAGTGGAGATATGCGATAGCCCTAGCAATTTCGACTGCTATTCTTAACCTGTCTTTCCAAGATAGTGATATTGTAGTTTCAACATGCAGATGGTTGTAAAGACTACCATTAGAGATGAACTCATAGACAAGCAATGGAACTTGTCTCAAGGCAACATCCAAGAATTTTGACAATGTTCTTATGGTTTACCTGAGAAAGGATAGCGATTTCATTTATAAACTCATTGATTTCTCGTTGTATCACTATCTTTGACTTCTTAATTGCCACAACGTATAGGCTCGATAGAATTCCCTTATACACCGTTCCATGCCCTCCGCGGCCCAGCTCACGTGCTTTATCAAAGTTGTTAGTGGCTTTTTCAAGCTCTTCCAAAGTAACAATCATTCTCTCAGCTATATCAGTCCTCTGACGTAACAATTGTCGTAGCAACTGTCCACGGTTTTGGTCGAAGAACCTTTGTCGTAGCATTTTCTTTCTTCGTGCCCTGACATAACGGACTACAAACGTAGTTGCCAGGGCAATAAAGAGAAGCATGAGAAAACTTATAACTCCCATAGCAATACTCAGACCTGACAAAAGCACAAACACACATAGGCTTTCAAATCCGTTAACATTATTAGAAACCATAATAGAGAGTCAAGCATCTTGAGGATGCATCTCGAAATATTTCTGTGTGTAGCAGATATAATTTTATAATAACGTACGGAGGGATGACATGGTCTAAGCAAAACACAGGATTATCTATGTATTGTTATACACATGTAGTTTTACGTACAGAGTCATGTCCGCTCCTCTTTGTCGTTCGGATTATACACATTCATATGAAGGGTAGGACTATTCACATATCGAGTTGCAAAAATCCAATAGAACTTAATATATGGTTTGGAAAATACCTGCAGACAGATGTGTTCTTTCACAACTTCGAACGTACGCGTCGCCCTTGGTTCCAGGTGGGCAGTGGCAAGCGTACGTGCCTGGTAGATTTGTACAAGTGCCATAACATTTATCTGGAAGGGTGCACTCGTCGATGTCTAAACAGTGGGAGGAAAGCTGATTATTTGGAGATATACAAATAGCTATGTTATGGAAATAAATATATATAAAAAATAGTGTATTATATGAAAACATAAGTTATTCTTAAAACGTACTCCCTCCGTTTTAAATTGTAGTTCACTTTGGCTTTTCTAGATACATTGATTTTGCACTGCACCTAGTTATACACTATGTCTAGATACATAGTAAAAGAAATGCATCTAAAAAACCAAAGTGAACTATAATTTGGAACGGATGGAGTACTCAGATAAAAACAAGCCAGTTTCGCAAAAAAAAAAAAGGTAAAAACAAGCCATATCCAAATAAATTATAAGAATTAATATATTATATGAACAAGAGACGACTCATCAAAACGTCTAGTTCAAAATCAACTAGCGGCATATATATATCTTAAAAATGGAGAGAGAGAGAGAGAGAGAGAGCAACTGTATGGGATACTGTTAGCTACCTTGGCATCCTTGGGGAGGTATGGGTTGCCTTGGTAACCGTCAAGGCATCGGCAGCTGTAACCGGCGGTGTCGGTGGCGTAACGGTAGGTGACGGCCTGACAGACACTGTTCTGGCTGTGGCAGGCGGTGGTGTTGAGATGCAACGGGCACGTGGCGCTGCCGTCGCGCGTCTCTCCCGGCGCGAACGCCGCCGCGGTGGAGTTGATCGCCCACGCCAGCATCGCTGGAGTACAGCTGCTGCCGGAACATCTCCAGCGACGTGACATCCCGGTCGAACCAGCCGTTCTCGGCGAGCAGCACCGAGATGGGTACTTGGGCGCCGAACTCGCGGTGGGTGTCGTTGTCCAGCGGCTGGATCGTCACGTTGTACAGAGAGGCCGCAGCGGGGACGGGCGCCTGGCAGCAGCCAGCCGACTCCGGAGCACTTCTTCTTGCCGCCGGCGGCGGTCGTGTTGCCTTGGCCTGTGCCGTTGAAGATGCTCTCCACGTCGTCGACCATGGCCGCCGTGTAGCAGAAGGACGCGCAGCCGTTGATGGTGCGGTTGCTGGTGGTACTGGAGCTGGATGATGACGGGGACGACGGCATGTAGAGCTCGGCCAGGACGTCGCAGCCGGTGAGGATGAACTCGTTCCGACCCTCCGCGAGGACGAAGGTGTCGTCGCCGGTGCCCCATGTCCCAATCTCGGGGTCGCTGAAGTTCTTTACCACGGCGTCGCTACGGACACGGACCGTGGTGTCGTCGACGAAGATCTCGACGACCACGAAGGATCCGTCACCGAGGAGTAGCTGCGGCGGTGAGCTGGTATTGTTGCAGGTCAGGTTGAAGCCGGGGGAGGGAGCACCCGGTGCCGATGCCGAACGGGTACGGCACGCTTACGCCCCGCAGCTGCTATTGCAGTTCTCGAGAGCAATCTGCTGGCCACCAGCGACGTCGGCCGCCGCAAACAGCAGCAGCAGCCACTGCAACGACGACACCAGCGCCGCTGCAAGGAGCAGCCGTGGTTGTCGCCGTGCGACGCGCATCGTACGTGATCGAGCAGCACACACAAGCTCACGATCGACTTCAACTTCACTCCAGTTCCGTGGCCTGAGAAGACGTACTGTACACTATATATATATACTGCTAGCTAGATACACTGGTGTTTGGTTCTATATATGCCAATGATAGCTCGCCATATTTTTTCTAAACCGAGTATCGCGCGCTATCGCCATAGCAATACGTACTAGTATTTCACCTGCCATACCCTTATCTTATTGCCAACTATACCTTCAATTAAAGCGTAAATAATCTTGCGCAAAGTTTGGCAATAAGCAGATACGGTGTGGCATTGGTTGGACACCTTCCAATGCAAACATACCCATAATCTCCAAGCTGATTTGTTAGCTAAAGAGTCCTTGACTCAATATGCTAGCTCAAGCTCCATCTCCTTTCTCCAATGTAAAGCTATTCATGTAAAATCATGTCCTCTTAAAATGCTTGAGCATTATGTACCCCCCAAAAACTGCTCTGTACTTTCAGCTGCCTCCAATTCAATATAAGCTTAGGGGCATCGCCCCCGTTTTCTTGTCAAAAAAAAAAAAAATGCAAACATACCCGGAGGATCGATCCATTAATTCATTCATGCTGAGGCGAACAGGAAGAAGACCATCCATGGATCCTGCAGCCAATAACAGTATTCTTTGACTTTTTGAGCTGATGTAGCGTTTGAATCTTTAGCCACCCAGGTAGTCAATATCTCGGGCGGGACGGCTTCACAAATGTTATTTAGCCAACACCACGTATCATCCGACGTCGTGTGTGCATCAATTGGATTAAGACATTGGCATTGTTATTTATATTCACACATGCTACTACGCCCCAGCTGCATTTGGACCGGTTGCTACTCAATCCAGTAGCCAATATCTCGGGCGGGCTGGGTCCAGACTCCAGTAGATTATTTAGCCAATACTTAGGTGGTGTTTGGTAGGGACTAAACTTTTTTAGTCCTAGGGACTAATAAAAAAAGTCCCTCCAAGAGAGTCTTTTAGGGACTAATAGAGAAAAAGTCTCAAAAAAGTCCTTCCTGTTTAGTTTGGTAGGGACTAAATGAGACTTTTTTTAGTCCCAAGAACTAAAAAGTCTCTAAACCAAACAGCTCCTTAGCCTGTATTGTGATATCTTCTATCCATTATTTTGATTAGGACAGGAGCGTTATTGCTTTTTTTTTCTCGACCATTCCATTCACGCGTGACATGAACGTTATTGTTATTTATATGGATCACACACTTGCTACTTTATCTAAGAAGAAAATTACACCTTATACCCTCCAATATGTGGGGTTCATTTTGAGACTTGATTAAACATTAAGCATTCTGTGATGATGCTTCTATGCTGTAATGTCAATATGTGTGGAGACAAGAATTCTGTGATGGATCTATGGTTGAATTTAAATCTGTGGTCATGCTGTTGTATTATTCTGGATCTATGGTTGAATTTAAATTTGTGGTCATGCTTCTGGCATTTAGTTGGACTGGGCCAATATGTTGAAGAACTGGGCTAACTTGAATTTAACAAACTGTGCCAAACACAATATAAAAAAAGGCCTCACAAAAATCAGAATCAGAAATGGGGCATCCAAGAAAATGTTTTGGCCCAACTATCATGCAAGCCCCGCCCACTCGATTTCTTGGTATTTTGTAAATAAAAATAGAAAAAACTATAGCCACGTCAGCAAGCTGATGTGCCGGTTTCCACCACCTTAGATTCCACCTCGCCATGCTAAGATGGCAATGCTGATGTGGAACATGCCCATGGCCGTCATATCTGTTTTTAAGGAACAAAATGAATATAATAATATATATGTGCGCTGAGATCAATCACACATATGCAAGACAAATTTCTGAAGTATCATAATCTGAAGCTCAAATCATAGCGTATAATATCCATTAAATAAATAATAGCTAGTATCTAACAAAGCAAAAGACTAATAAATAGCACTCGAGTGCTACTCCAACTCCATAGGGATGCCAACTGGTTGACACCAAGCCTAGTACCTATCACGATAATCATCATTGTATTCATCACACAAACCTTTATCTGATTAATAAAATATAGCAAGGGTAAGTACATGTCGTACTTAACAAGCATAGCAAGGGGTTCATGAGGCTCAAACAGTTGACACTGGTTTACTGCATTCACTTTTAATATAAGTCACAATTTTAGGCATTAGTAATGGTTGTAGCAACAGCTTTCGAGACTAAAGATCAATACATATAGCGGCAATGGTTTTTGTTTGCCACATTTCATATATATGTTTCTCTAATATATTTATATATGATTTTTTTAATGGTTAAGTATGTAGATCCTTCCATATTGTGTTGTTGTATAGATTATATAGGAATAAGAATGGTGGATTTTATTTTTATTTATATATGATTCTTGCAATGTGTATCTTCACATAGTTTCTGCTATATGCCCATACACACCGATATGGCCTCTCCTTGGGAGACAACCCTCCACGCACTTATATGGTTATGCGTCGTAGTATACCAAAATGTGCACGCAACAGGTGCTAGAAGAGTCCTACTAAAAATAGAGTGACGCCAAAGGTTGGAGCCGTTGTGAGATTGACGGAGCCATCCAATCTTGAGGGCTCTGGACTGTGGGCTCATCTGGAATGTATGTCCAGATAGACATGGCATCCTCAGGTGAGGGCAGAGAAGGCCGATATGGAGCTTATCTTTGCCCAGGCTCTAGAGACTGTGGATCTCCTCCAGATCCGACCGGTGAACCCTATGGTTTCTCGTAGCTGTAGTGCATCGGTAAACAGTCCCATAACCTTCAGGCGACACTCATTTTGTCTGCCTCGCCAACGATTCTTGAAGCTAGATGATAGAAGAGTTCTAGTGAGGTGGTTAAATTTTAATGTGTTTATACACTTTGATCATAATATTGACCTATTCAAAAAAGTCTTTGTTATCATATATGTAACCTCTTTTAAAAAATTCTTTGTTACCATATATGTAATTTTTGTTTAAGATCTTATTATGGTATATGTGATTTATTGTATGCTTATGTTAAATGAGTTATTATATAAATTGCTATTATCTCGGCCTGACATCAAAACCGAACACAAACTTACATAATTTCAAAAACGAACTAATCCAAAAGCGTTTCTGCATGATTAATCTACTGCGGAACTTTGTTTATTTTTTTTTTTTGAACATAACGAGCTCAAATGAAAAAAACTGAAAACTAGAAAGTTGTAGATCTCATCGAGAGCTATGATCTTTATATAAAAATTATTTTCATCCATGATCGCCTGAAAAAGTTATAATAATTTGCTAAGGATGGCCAAATTATGTTTTCATCCGAGAGCTAAAATTTAGTATGAAAAAATATTTATAAAAAGAATAATAGTATGGGGGGAAACGAAGCTGCTGGGCATCAGCAGTTTCGTAGCCTACCAAAATTTGGAGTTTGTCTCGTGTTGAGCCCCAATCCGAGATTAATGACCTCTTTAGCCCCGGTTGGTATGCAAACGTAGGACTAAAGGTTCAGATTTTAGTTCGGGTTGATCTCCAACCCAGGACTAATGTGTTCTTTGGTCCCGGTTGGTATCGAAACCTAGGACTAAAGGATGCGCATATATATACACTTCTTCCTCCCAATCCCATTAAAAATATATAAAGTTTTTATTTTTACCATAAATAAAGCTTATGTACCATTTTTGAAAAAATATATAATCTATCATATGGAGACCTACATCTTTATTTTAGAGCTAGCATGTGACTATGCATTGATGATCTCATCGTGAGAGCATCTCGCATTTTAGCGCTAGGATGTGACGATGCATTGATGCTCTCATCTGAGAGCATCTCGAATATATGCAGACAAAATTTTGCACAAAGAAACAAGACTGTCCTGTTTCTTTGATGTACTCCCTCCGTCTCATGGTGTTAAAATCGTTTTTGACTTTTTTGAACTTCATGTTTGACCATCCGTCTTATTCAAAATATTTATGCAAATTATAAAATAAAATAATTAATAATCAAGTATCTTTATTGATAAAATAAGTTGTAACAAAATAAATTATATTTGTGCAAAAAATTTGAATAAGGCGAAGTATTGAAAAAAGATGGCACGGAATCCAGGGTGACAAACTTCGGTGGGGCGGAGGGAGTAGCTAGTGAGCCGAGTCCTAAACAAATTTTAGCTGGCCATATGTCTATTCAAACGTTTAGAGGATGATGACGATGATGTAACCAAAGTTGGTAGATTAAATTGATGGGCTAGCAAACGATGGATGCCATGGTGGACAAGTACAAGAAAAATATTAATATATATTTCCAACTGGACAACCTAATCTAGCTGTTCGACAAAGTACACTGAACACAAAAACAACTTGCTCTGGGTCTATTTACTACGAATTAATCTCTGCTATATCAGCCAGCTCAGACTAACGCCGAAGGCCCAACCGTAGGAGTAGAATTATACAATTTGGGGGTTGATGAAGTACACTTGCATTTGTTGTTGATGTCTTTTTCGTTTAAATTCATTTGATTTCTAAAAATTGATATGATATTGTAGATCTAGACATCATATCGACTATTTGATATTAAGATGGCTTTTAAGGTGACATTACATCACTTCAGTATGGAACAAGTTTATATGAAATATAATATTTTTTTCAAAAAATATGGAACACTTGAGAGTGGATAATTGAGGAAATTTGTTCAAACAATTTTATAGTAGAACTTATATAATGTCGGATAAACATAAAATTGCGATGTTATTTTTATATTATTTATGAGATCTATAAACCTTAGTTCACAATATTTTCATTTGAATCCATCTTGGAACTAAAATATTTGATATAATATATAAATCTACGTGAATATATATTTCGACATTGTATCTATTTTTTTAGGCACATAAAAAAAATCTTCAAATGAAAAGGTCATGAACTGCAAAACTTGTAGATCTGCTCGAGGATTTTAATTTAAATATAAATTTAATTTTATTCAATCCCATACGTAAGAGTTATAAGGTATGATATATTTTTAAAAATAAAGTAGCGCACAGGTGGGATTTTTATCAGTCACGCTTCCTTTAGGCGAATTATGATTGCTAGTAAAGTAACTCTACAATGGGAAGTCGAGAAAATCCCGCGCCGGCAGCGTGCCAGCCTAGTGGATCGTAGACTAGAGTAGGAGACAGCCTTAAGGGCATCCCCAATGGCTAACTATTTAGCTAGCTATGATGACGTGGACAGGGAAAAAGTTAGAGAGAGTAGTCACTAGCGACGAACAAATACTATCTATTTCACATATTGCAATAGGCCGGTTAAACTTGGCTTATCGGCCAGCGGTATTTTCTCTCTCGCGGCATCAGCCCGTAGTATGGCCAAGCGATACTTTCTCTCACGGCATCGGCCGGCCCGGACAACCCAACAAACAGGAGAGAAGCATGTGGATCCACTAAAATAAAAAGATATAAAATAGTCATATATGTTGTTTCTCGCTTCCAGCTAGCTACCTAGCTAGCGCAATGCCCTAAGCCTTGACATCCGGATCGGGCCGGCCTTATTATTCCAATCCCTAGCTAGGCTAGCATGTGATGATACATCGATGTTCTCATCGTGACAGCATCTCCCATTCCAATACAGACAAAATTTTGGACAGCGAACAAGACTGTCGTGTTTGGTGTAGATAGTGAGTCCAGTCCTAAACAAAGTATTAGCCAGCCATATGTCTATTCAAACGTTTAGGTGACGATGTAGCGTAGAATAAGCAAAATTAAATTGATGAGGTAGCTAGCAAACGACGACGGATGCCGTGATGGATAAGTACAAGCAAGAAAATGTACTAATATGGGCAATTGGAGAACCTAACCTAACTCTTCAACAAAGTAAACTGAACACAAAAGCATCATGCTCTGGGTCACTATCAGCCAGCTCACACTGACGCCGAACGCCCAACAGTTGAAGTAGAATTATTGAAGTCTCAAAACTGACACTGGAACATTTCTCTTTGCATGGCTGGACAGGTAGCTGATGTGGAAGCAATTATATCTATTATTTCAGTATTAAGAGATGGCTTAAGATGACATTACATCTCTTCGGTATCTGCAATTTTCATGTGATTTTTATCTTTATACTAGGTTATATGAAAAGTTTACATTTTTTTTCAAAAATATGAAAACACAAGAGAGTGGATAAATTCATGGCAATTTATTTAGACAATTACAAAGATCTCAAATAAACATAAAATTTGTAAAATATTTTTTTATGAGAGTTACAATCTTTTAGTTCACAATATTTTCATTTGAACCCCTCTTGGTACTGAAATAATCGATAGAATATATAGATCTACAAATATAGATGTGAACATTGTATCCAGTTTTGGGCACCAAAACTCTTCAAATGAAAAGGCCATGAACTGCAAAAAGTTGTAGATCTTCTCAAGGATCCTAAGGCCAGTCTTAATGGAGAGTTTCACCTCCCGGTTTTCAAGATGTGAAACTTTGGTATGAAATAGACGTCTCTCTCAATGCACAATTTCATTGCACGCAGTTTCATAGACTCAAGGGTCCCACAACCTCTCTCTCATTGCATGGTTTAATTGCATAGTTGTATAGTGAAACTCTATTTGTATCTCAATGGGGGTTTCACACAGTTTCCAACGCATGTGAAGCAATGTCCAAAGGTTTCACTATGGTGAAACTCTTTCCCTTCTCTCTCCTAGGGGTTTCATGCAAAAGTGAAATTTTGCTGATGTGGCGCTACATTTAATGTGCATGAAACACTCATGAAACTTCCATTGAGACTGACCTAATATTCATATAAATTTGATTTTGTCATGTCCCATTATGTAAAAGTTATGATTTTTTAAGATAAGTTCCATAGAGAAAGGAAAGTTGTACCAGCTGTCCTTCCTCTGTCCACGAATAGGCTCTCGCACTAGTAAAGTAAAACACGAACTCCTTGAAGGCCAGCCTCAAAACTCATTGATCTCCGTCGGAACCGATCCGAGATGGATAGCTGAATC
The DNA here is from genome assembly GCA_015847255.1 of Hyparrhenia diplandra. Lineage (NCBI taxonomy): Eukaryota > Viridiplantae > Streptophyta > Magnoliopsida > Poales > Poaceae > Hyparrhenia > Hyparrhenia diplandra. The sequence continues at coordinate 394,806 of JADLZK010000423.1, read as the reverse complement.
ATCAACTCCAATCTGAGTAGCCATCCACAGAGCGTCCCTACGACACGCCATTGCCTCCATCCAGTGGCGGAGGTACGGTATGCCGGGTATGCCGTGGCATACCCTGCGATTCAGACGAGACGTCCATGTATATTTATATACCTATCTATTATTAGAAAAAAGGAAAAAACCAATTAAGGCTGGCATGCAAGCGATAGAGGCAAGCAAAGCCTCAGGCCCATGCGGCCATGCGTGCAAGCCTGACCGTGGCACTGCCATCTGCCGCCCGAGTCCGCATTACAGATCAAAATTTGGAGGCCGAAGCAGTGCCGCCACCACCGGCCGTGCGTGCTCATCAGTCAGCCATCTCGCCTTGGATGGTTCATGGTTCATCTTCAATTCTTCATCCATCGTTCACACGTTCCTGCTCTTCTGTTTAGATCGTCCATTCATCCTCTCATATCGATCACGATCAGGTGAGATTCGATCACTTTCTTTTTCAGATGTTTGTAAAATTCATGTGCACTTCAATTCAGTTGCTAATCGCCTAATTGTTTAGCGCTAAAATTATCAAATTAATTATCAATCGTGCAAGCACAATTTATTTAATTATTTGGCACTTTGTTCTTTGTAATATTTATGCAGATATGAAGAGAAACGGGGACATTGTATCTCTTTTTCAGAAGCATGAAGCAAAAAAGAAGGCGGCCACAGTAGCTGCCACTTCTAACTGTTGATGGTTGGAGGAATTGGAATATAGGAGAGAAATCGCTTCGCAAACATGAAAAAAAGAGATACAATTCGCATCAATTAAACTTGTGTGTTTAGAAACTTACTTGATAATCTCGAAGGAGACAAGCAGCACGACGACCTTGACTCCATGCATGTGCATGCACCGCTCATGCCCACATGCATCAAGTGCATGAGCCGTAAGTGTTGCAGGTTTGCAGTCACTCTGTCCTGTTCTAGAAACGTATCTTGTGCACACCGGACTTATATGTAACCATGCACACTTCTAATTTGGGCCACGGGATGTAGATCCAAGGGACACGAGATGATAACCACTGGGGAGGTGGGAGAGGGATTTGCAAAATTGTGATTATAGCAGGAGTTAAGTGTAAAATTATCTAGCCCTTGGATCAGCGTCCTATGACCCAGATTAGAAGTGTGCATGGTTGTATATAAGTCCGGTATATATGCACATGATACGTTCTGGTCCTGTTCACCGTCGTCTGCTCAAACCGTCCTGATCTATTTGTCGTGTCTCATCATATTCGCATGCTCGTGAGGACACTCAGATGTCGACGAGACGACCTACATGCAGGTCAGTCCACAGGCCTCGCGGCCAACCATGTGGCGCAGGTCGTGTGAATCGATCGGTGGTTGTGAGGTGGGAGACGGAGTGGCGGCGCAACACAGACAGCAACCGCCAAACGGCAAGCTCTCTTCCACCAACAAATTCTCAGCTTCCTTCAGAAGTACAGAACGAAGAGTACACCAAACACTTCTGTCTTCAATTTAATTATAGAAGAAACCTCTACCTTGCTGTCAAATACTACTACCTCACAACACTACTGAACTCTACTTTAGTACTTATTAATACTCCATCCACTCCATATTAATTAAGAGTGCGCCTCTTCACAGGATGTACATCTAACATGCATGACGGTGTTAGTTATCGCGAAAGGGTCTCTAGTTTAGTGGTTAGAGCATCTGAGTAGTATCCAATAGGCCTGGGTTCAATTAAACTCTCCGTGGGAGCGAATAAAATAGGTTAAAAATAATTAAAAAAGTACAAAAAATAGGTTGGGGCTTTCCTTACTAACTTCGATCAAAAAGATAGTGTTAGTTTTTAGTAGGTTTCAGATCTGGCTGTCTGCTTTAACAGGTTGATATGTTTGTTATAATAATGATATAAAAAGTATGATCCCTCTTATGGCGTCCGCAATGGTAATACCTGGTGATGCCTACGTAGTATGCTGATGTGGAGGTGAGAGATAATAAAAAGATTATTTTATACACTATTGAACCCATAGGCTCCTCTCATATGTTTTTGGACTACGTAACATATATCAGGTATTTATTTGTCACTAATGACTACTCCCTCCTACTTTTTTATGACATGTCAGATCTGGCTAGCTAAATAGCTAACCATTGCGGACACCTTTTACAGGAAGTGACAAATAACTAAGGCCAGCTCATGGTCCACCTAGACCCATCAGTAGTTCACCACATCGGAGCCGAAGACACGGCGCCTATTCATCAGAACGGCCTTCTACTCTGACTGTAGCCCGTCCGGAGCAGAGCTGTGTAGCCCGTCTGACACGATCGCCTGGCTGGCTGAAGTAGTGATCCAAACATAGAGCCTTTCTAAAAGAGAGAACACACACCAACCAACTGGTCTCTCCCTCTTCAACAAGATTAAGAGAGCAGCAGTGAGAAAAAGGATAATCTACTGTACAATATATCATGTGTAGTAATTTAATTATTAACGAGCATCATTTCTCAAGCAGCTAGCAGCTAGCGTCACATCTCTGCTCCCACATGACATACCGAGAATTAAAACTATTTTTTTAGAGTTCAAAACTATTTAGAATCACATGGTTTAATTAAAACTATTTTTCTCAAGCAGCTAGCATCGCATGGTTTGCAGCTATTTAGAGTTGAAAACTATTTGATAATTAAGTTCACATATTTTGAAATTTAAAATTTAAAACATAGTTCTCAATACGATTTACATCTTTATAACCAATAAGTTTTTTTTTTATTTCAAGTCGCTGAGCGTACTTTTTTTTTTAAACAAAACGTGATTTATATTGCATTAGCAGCAAGATGCTGCTATAACAGATCTACAGTTTATGTTTACTGAGTAGAGCGGCGTCCCACAAAGGGGCACCTCTAGTATGGTTGGGATAAACACAAATCCCTTCTTGTTCTTGCAGGTCTAAAAGATCATGTTGAAGAGCTTGTTTTGCTAGTTGATCCGCCATTTGGTTGTTTTCCCTTCTAATCTTATGGACCTTTTGAAATTTCTTTGCAGCATGACGTTAATGATCTCTTCCGTGTACGGCTTGATAGTCCAATCTAGAGGATTACCCTGATCTTGTCCGTTAATGTATTCAGCTAAGGTCTGGTTATCAACTAGGAAGCTTGCTTCTTGAATCTGCAACCTGTTCATAGTTTGAATTGCCAAATCAAGTGCAGCTGTCTCAGCCATAATGACTGAAGAGGCTTCAGTCGTGGACGCCTTGATGAAGATGGAAAGCGGAGGTGTTATGTCAGTGTTGACTATAAACACTCCTAGTCCCGCTCGTCTTGTACCTGCATGGGGAGAATCTGGTCTAATGGGTGCATCAGAATAACATCTAAAACCTTGGAAGTCATTTGGGTGTTGAAGTGAAGGTGCAGCCCGGCCAGTAGTGTACTCTGTACCTGATGAAATTTCTACTCCCGTGTGAATGCTCTAGAGCGTGGTTCAGGCTGTTCTCGTGGACCCCTGCATGATCAGAGGTAGTATATGGTGTAGCTTGCTGGTTTGGTGTTGCTGAAGACACTGCATTGAGCTGGCTGATTGGCTCCATTCGTTGGAAGTTGGCAGTAGTAGTTGGCCTCCGGCTTGATAGTGGATTACCTGCAATGGATAAAGTCATACCTTGTGTTGTCGTCGTCCCAGGTTGCACAGATTGGTGCCTTTCCCCTTGAGAAGGAGCACTTGTGTTGGGGTCGGTTTGGGGCTGTACTTGAGCCGTCTCCTGGTTGTTTATAGCCTTAAGGTAGGAATTCATATGAGCATTCTCAATGACTGGCTCTCCATTTCTGGTCCGTTGATACTTGTGAACTTGATAATTTGTACTTCCTTTGTCCTAAATTATAAGCAATTTTATTTTCTACATAATATTTGCTATGTATTTAGATATACACTATATTTGAATACTTAGAAAAAATATGTATCTAAAAAAAATTAAATAATTTACAATTTAAAATGGATGGAGTGTATATTGCTGTGGACGCAGATCTAGCCCTGACGTCTAAAAGACTGAGCTTAACTTTTATTTAGTTAACCGTCCAAACAAAATGATGGACAACTGGATCGCAAGAGTTGCATTCCGACTACAAGCTGTCCATCAAGGGTTTATCAAAAAATAAAACAAAAAAGAAACAAGCTGTCTATGAATTGTATATACACTAATCAGTAAACAGCTGTACCATGTGGTCAACGACAATATGAGAATCCACATTCACATGATTAAGCAACTATAATCAACAAATTAAATATGAGCATGTATGATAAACAGGAATAATCAACGAGTGTATCATAAACAACTTCACCAACAAAACTAAATGCTTTCCTCAGTTATCCAGGTCGTTCAGTAGAGTTGATATATCAGTTTTAACTCAAGCAGAGATGTACACTTTTACTTGTGAGTTATGTTTTCCAAATGAGTAGGTTAATTAGGCCTAAACACCAGAAACCATCCTTTCAAAAGTTTATCTAACTGGTTTTGGCCACTAGGTTTTGATCCCCGTGTCTGTAGAGCCCCCATCTAATGGCACAATGACGCAGAGCTTATACACATTATATGACAGAAGCCGCACTACAACAATCCCGGACTCCCCCCCTTTTGTGCCTTTCAGCAACCACCATCAAATAGACATAGACTTTTGATCAACTAAAGCCAGAGCCATGTAGCCCCCTAAGCTGTTTGCAAGTCCCGATTTTTGCCAAAGGATAAGTCCTTATGCGAGCTAAGAGCATCATAAATGTAACAAGCTCCTTCGGCCTATGAATCATGTTGCTAAAAGTTACATTTAATACTTCATTGCATAAATCATTAACCTTCATTAATGTGTTGATCTCTAGCAAGATACTACCGGAGTGCATAAACCCATTGGCGTCATGGTGCAAGTATTCAAAAACTACGAAATCCTTAGGGCAACCAAGGAGGACTCATGCATCATGAATTATTAATTATGGTGAATAGGACAACAAGGAACTTCACAAGCTATACTTGCCTTGATTATCGAACTCCTGCTGTTGCTAGTCTTGATCATAGAAGTCCTCTTAGTCACTCCCCGAATTGATCACCGACTATATAAATCATCACGCAACAACACTCAATCAATCATGCGGTCATACACAAGGCAAACAAAGACATTATAAGATAGCAAAGACACCAAGCGGTCACTAGTACCGATTCGATTTTTCGAGCAGGCCAGATCTTTTCCGTGGCGGGCCAATTTCCACCGACCCACGGAAATGATCCCTACGCCGCTGGCGGGGCGAGATCTTTCACGTGGCGGGCGCCTTAAAGCGGCCCGCCATGCAAAATGTGATATTAACGTGGCGGGCGCCCGCCACGCGCCCCACGCGCAAAATGTATTAAGCGTGGCGGGCACGTTGCGGCGCCCCACGCCCTCCCTTATTTTGCGTGGCGGGAGGCGAGATTAAGGCGCCCGCCACGCAAAATCGCCGAGGCCTATAAAAAATCTACACGGGCGCCCCTTCATCTTCTCCACGGTTCTTCCTCTTCCAACTTGTGGGGGAGGGTTTGACCCAAATTTTGACAAAATCTTTGATTTGTGACTTTTGGCTTTGATTTGGGGAGGAGAAGACACTAATTGGTCAAGAAAGGCCTCTTTTCATCTTTCTTTCCACTTTTCATCCCCCCCTCTAGATCTACATCCATGGAGGAGAGAAAACTATCTTTCTCTAGATCTAGATCTATGGTGGAACTTCTTCTTCTTTTTTTTCTCGGTTTGAGTACTATGTAATGTCACTTAGCTTTTTGGAAGAGCGAGGAGAGACAGGATGGAGAGGCGCCCGATCCCACTAGATGTATGAGATGAAGAGGGTTGATGACGAATACTTTGATGAGGTGAAGAAGTTTGTTGCTCGAGCGAAGCGACACAGCGAGATAATTCAACAGAGCCTGATTATCTGTCCTTGCGCTCGCTGCAAGAATCTGAAAGCGTTCATTGACACCGTGGTGCGATCTCACCTAATCATGCATGGCTTCGTCAATGACTATTTGGTCTAGACTTTTCTCGGCGAAGAAGTTCCACCCTTTCGATCCACCCGGTCGATCCAGCAGTCCCCCCGCCGATCCAAATCGTGAAGTCCACCAGCCGGTCCAATTCCATCAGATTTATTCGAAAGCATGGCTGATGTCGACGATGACGACGATGACGGTGGTGGTGGTGGAGGGGACGGTGAGCAGGAGAATCCTATGACGCGGCACCGGGATGTCCGGGTTTTTGAAGATTTGGTCAACCGACTTCGATGAGGGGCGACATTACGTTTGGGTGCCCGAGATGGTTGGAGAACTTCAAAGAGATGAAGCGGCAAAGAATTGATCCGCTTTATAAAGACAAATCGAAGGGTTGCACGTCGCTGAGTTTTAACCTGAATTTGGTGATGTTGAAGTCTCGTCATGGCTAGTCCGACACTAGCTTCAATGAGCTCGTAAGTTACCCGGCCTCCACGTATCCAACGCCTAACAAGGTTCCCCGCTAGTACGTATCGTGCTAAGAAGTTGATCCAAACGAAGGGCGATGAAACTCAAGAAGTTCGATGCCCGCCCCAACCATCGTATCCTATATCGGGCGACAAGACGCGAGAATTTGACCGTTGTCCGCCTTTGGGCGCTAGTCGATACAAGCGAATGTCGGATGTCGCGTGGACGATGAGCTCGATGAGGAAGCGGGACGGGCGAAAAAAAGAAGAAGGGGGTGAAGAAAACTAGTGCGCCGCGAAGAAGATCATGTCAACGCAGGACGAGGAAGAGGAAGGTTACACGCAGAGAAAACGCTAAGCGCTGTCAATGTGGTACCTTCCGGTCCATCGACGCTCAAGGGGCTCTCTATGGGAACCCCGAGGATGCTAAGCACATGACCCGGCATGCATCTAGCGATCGTGTAAAGGATGACGGGAAGCTACGACACCCTTCGGATGCTAAGCGGTGGCAAGACTTCGATGCCGCCTACCCCGACTTTGCGAGAGGAGCCCAGAACGCGTTCGGTTCGCATTGAGTACCGACGGAATGAACCCATTCGGTGACCTGAGCAGCACACACGCAAAGACGTGGCCGGTCGTCCTCACCATGTACAATCTACCTCCACATCTTTGTCAAAAGCGGAGGTATGTTTTGCTCACCATGCTCATATCTGGACCGAAGCAGCCCGACAATGATATAGATGTGTTCCTAGAGCCGTTCATGGAGGAGATGCAGTGTACCGTTTGATGATGGGGTCGATGGTTGGTTGATGCGTACCGCAGCGAAGTTCACTCTTCGTGCCATCATCTTTGTCACCATCACTGATTACCCGGCCTGTTTTCATTATCGGGGCAGATTAAAGGGAAGACCGGCTGTGTAGCTTGCATCGAAGAAACCTGCTCCACTTACCTTAAGGGATCCACCAAAGCTATGTACGTGGAACATAGACACTTCCTCTGCAGTAAGCATAGGTACAGAGATGCAAAAATGAATATATACTATGACAACAAGGGCGAGTCAAAACCGCAGCCGGCACCGACTAGTTATGGTCCGAAGGTGTTTGACATGGTGAAGGACTTGGAGTGCGAGTTTGGAAAGAAGAAGAAGAAGAAAGATGATAAGGAAGACGACACCTCCAAGACAATGAAGAGAAAGAGGGATAAATTGGAGGAAGAAGCGCCTCCTGCCGTTCCTTTCAAGAAGAAGTCAATCTTCTTCAAGTATCTAAAGTACTTGGAAGATACCGTGATACACCCCATGCGATCGACTCTATGCATCTTGAGAAAAAATGTCTTCGAAAAGCACGATCGGGTCTCTAATGGATATCAAGACCAAGACGAAGGATGGTGTGAAGTCACGTCAAGATCTTGTTAACATGGGCATCCGACCGAAATTCACGCTACACGGCTTCGAACGGTAAAGTCCAACTCCCAGTGCGGCCTACAACCTAACAAGAGATGAGAAGTTGGCTATGTGTCGGTTAATTAGGGGTACCAAGGTATCGACGGGTTTCTCTTCCAACATCAAGAGTCTGGTATCCATGAAAGACCTCACAATGACGAACTTCAACGCGCACGATGCTCACATCATGCTGACGGTGTTCCTTCCAATTGTGATCAAAGCTATTCATCCAAAATACATGAAGATGGTGGTCACAAGGTTGTCATACTTCTTTAACCAAATCAGCCAGAAGGTAATTGCCGAAGCAGATCTGCCTGCGCGGAAAGAGTTCATCGCAGAAACAATGTGCCAGATAGAGATGTGTTTCCCACCGTCGTTCTTTAACATTATGCCACACCCGATGATGCACATGGTTGATCGATAGAACGCTGGGCCCCGTGTACCTACAGCGATGTGGACCAATGAAATTAACTAATGTCTACCCTCAATCGATTCAATCATAACCGCTTACCCGGAGGGCTCTTTGATCGAGGCATACACAAGCCGAGGCCGTGAACTGGTGTGTGAAGTACATAAAAGATGGTAGGGCTATTGGGCTTCCAAAGCATCAACATGAAGGAAGAACCTCGGGATGGGGTGCGCGGGGCGAAAAGCACGCACCGACATACCTAGGGAAAAAGTGCTAGATGCTCACTACAACATCCCTCATCAATTGGTGATCATGGACACATACGTTAAAAAGCGCCTCAAAGAGCTCCGCCGTGCAAGTAGGAAGTGCAAGAATTGTTCGAAGGATTGGGCAGAGACGGTGTTGACGTTTTCTTAACGTATGCGTAAGAATCCGCAAGCGCACGGAATTGTCGTTATAGCATTTCACCCGGAAGTATTCAGGTATCGTATTTTCACGAGGAACGGTTGTGTGATTACTCTCTAAAACAGAGTCACCCTAGGATAACTATGGGTGGTAAGGTATCTTTATGGGCTCAAACTCTCTAGCAGGGATCACTTGGTTGTTATATCCTTACTTCGGGCACCGGCAATCGCCCAAACTGGGATGGAGACCGGCAATTGCACTGCGCCACACCCGAACGTGGGGGGATTACAAGGGGCGGACAAGGTCATCACAACCCAAACCGCCTACCCCCTCAACCTTGGGATGCGCCACAAAAGATAGAAAACCCTTAGTCTAGACACCACGTCTACACTAGTGATTATTAATCTAGCGTGTTAACAAGGCTTACCCGTCCCCGGGGTCCTTCTACCAGAGCACCGCCCCGAAGGAACGACTATCAATCCCGCAAGTCTATAACAGCTAGATAATATGCTTAAGAGTAATAAGCCGAAAGAGGGACACAACCATTCTTACCCAAATGATTAGAAGGTTGTAGAGGTACAAGCGTGGCGGGTGCCGACAAGTCCGGCACTCCGGCCACCCGAGATCCGCAATGCACCGGGGGTACACCGGGACTCCATGGAGAAGAGGCCAAGCCCTCTTCTAGCCTTCCCTCTCTCACTCTCCATTAGAACTAAGAGGAAGAAGAAGAAGAAGATAGGAGTGGAGTGGGAGCTTCTTCCTCTCTTCTACATTGTGGCTCCTCCTTGTGTTGTGTATGGAATTGGTGTGTTGAATGAGGGGAGAGAGCCTCCTTTGTAGGTAGAGGAGGGGGGCTCTTTGGAAGATGGCCATCCCCACATGGAAGGTGCAAACCGACCTCTCGTGGCGGTTTCAATATAATATTTGAACAAAGCACCCGTGGAATCTAATGTGCATGGCGGCATGCAACTGCCTGTGAAAGGTCGGCTCGAGAGGATGCTAGAAGATGCTAACATACATCTCCTTCTGTATAGGAATTATATACCCCATCGGCGGGGACAATGGGTCAGCCCGGACTGCCCATACTGGTTTGAGCTTGGCAAGTTCATGGTGCCCAAGGGCCCGCTAATCGAGGACGAGGAGTGGGACACTCGCAGTTCCACCGATTATATCGAATGATGCAACCGATCGGGGGTGACGGAGTTCCATTTCGGGATTCCTAAAGAGCTCTTTAACTTGGAGAAAGACATTTCACCGCCAATAGGCTTCGACAAAATGTGGCGGTTGCTACGGCGCCAGGGACCTCGACCAATCCGTTGTCACCCTCTATGCTTTAGCGTGAGTTTGTTTATGCATTACCCGCTCGTACACCACTAATTCTAGCTCTCCGATTCTATAATGACGTGACCACATGTGCTTGCAGGATGCAAGCATTGATAGCCCGAACGAAGAATGAGCCAATTGTGTTTCTATGTCCAGCGGAAATAGACGTGGCGTATTTTTCTCATTACTGGATGGAGAGCGAGAGGAACGAAGAGCTCAAGAAGTTGGGCAAGGCCGAACAATGTAAACACTTTAAAAGATTGTTCGATGAAAGAGTTAGAGAGATGGCGTACTACATCTGTAAGTGCATGAAGAAGATCAAATCGGAGGCGGTTGTCTCATTGCGCCCAACATATCAAGTAAGTCAAAAGCAATACTTTTTATTTTTGAATGCTTGGAATCTATTTCTAATCAAATAAAATGGTGTAGCATGGCCGGTATACAAACAACAGCACACATTGGCCACTGGATTACTTGGCTAATCTTCCCTCAGGATGGAGCGGCCCTTAGGCTGGACTCGTTGTATGATACGCCAAAAGGCCTCTATAAACATTTTGAAGAGGCCCTGCAGCTGTAAGTCACGACACTTGTATACTATTTCATACCACAAACTTCTGTAAGTCATGACACTGTGGGATTTCGTACAGGGCTTACAAGGATTACTTGAAAGACCCCGACTCATTCGATCGGAGGCACAACATACGCAAAGAAAAACATAAGGACCAAATGAAGATCAGGCGAGATTACGAGGTATATGCAGCATTACTCTCGTTTGCTCGTCCATATTGAATGGTCTCATAATATTCTAACCATTTTCTGGTACATATATCGTGCATGCAGTGCGGTAAGCAGCCTTTTGGCAGCAACCTGTGTGGTTTCTATACCTGTACGTTCATAGCCCGCAGTGACGTGTACCGTACTACGTGGCGCGAGCTGACGAAGAAAACCACGCCACAATTTTGGACGAAAGGCTTGGACGACATTACGTTCAAGAAACTGGTTGGCGCCATCTGTAGGGGCGTCATTGAGGACGTTGTGCTACCTACCGGCCATTTCTTCGACCCTAACAGTGACCTTGCCAGAAACGAGGACTTATGGGCACTACGGGACTGGAGAAATAAGCTAGACATGAAGGACTATATGTGGGATGACCTTGATTTGTAACCTAAACTTGATTGATCAATCGATCGCTCGATCGAGTTTTTTGTAAATTGTGATGTGTGGTGATCACTTTTAAACTCTAAGTGTTTAATTGAATGTCCATGTTAGTTGAATGTTAAATTGTGATACATGTTTAAGATTTATGTGAATATTCTCTTATTTTATTATTTAATATGTGGTTTAAATCATAATTTATAATTTTATAATATTTTTGAATTATTTTTTATTAATCCTGAATTAATTAACCGTGGCGGTCATATTACAAAAACCGCCATGGTTAATACATTAACCATGGCGGGCACATAAAGATGCCCGCCATGGTAAATCTATTAACCGTGGGCGGTTTTGTTAAATGCCCGCCACGGTTAATCGATTTTCCATGGCGGGCAAGGAGTCCGCCACGATTAATCGTTCGATTAACCGTGACCCTAGCTCCGTCGCGGTTCCTATGCCCGCCACGGAAAATCTAAAATGCCCGCCACGGAAGTTCATTCCTGTAGTAGTGGCTATAAAGGAGATCGATCCGCGGTACACACTACTACAATAACCTACTTTAGGGGCAGCTTAAAATGGCCTCTGGGGCGTTTTTTTTTAACCGCCCCTAGGTTTTCCAGCCACCCCTATCGACGACACTGCTGGGGCGGCTCATGTTACCAACCGCCCCTTCTAATAAAATAATAATAATAAAAAAAGCCCATCCCAAACCGTAAGGGGTCGGGATCTGGGCCTAGCCGCCGCCGATTTGGGTGCGTGTCGTGCTACTCGACGGATCTCGCCACGGGGAGGAGAGGGAGGGAGCCCACGCCAAGCAGGGCTGGGCCGTCGTGCTCTCCCGCCGCGCCGCGCGCCATCTTTGCCTGTGCCTCGCCAGTGTCGCCATGCCGCCGCGCTCCGCGCCGTGCCGCTAGTATCGCTTACTGCATCGGAGCTTGTCACGGCAAAGCCTACAAAGCCACCGCCCGCGTCATAGCGCCGTCGCCAGCCGAGTGCGTCGCCGCACCGAGCAGACTACGATATAGTGGAGTTAAGAAATTTTACACATCATGTTTATTATAAACCATCATATTTAATGTGTCTAGATAATGTGTAAAGATACAAACATGAACTCCACTGTATACATGAAACTTGTTTAGTATTTTTATAAGTTAAGAATTTTTTATAACTTTTGTAATGTTTAATATGAATTTTATTTTTAAATACATATTTGTTTTAGAAAAATATTTGGAAATTTTGATGGAAATATGTTTTCATAATTTATAAAAAATGTTTCTATAATTTAAAAATTTTAGTTTACGTTGAGGTAAATTGAGCTTAGACAATACTACCTCTGTTCTAAATTACTAGTCCATCAACCCCGTGCTCTCGCACGGGCTAAAAAGTTTAATAGATCGATATATTGTTTAATACATCCAACTAATAAAGAATTCTTTATACTAAATTATATGCTTTTATTTTTCTCTACAAAATAGTCATAATATATATCCAATCATCATAACCTTATTAGTTACTATGTTCTAATTACAGGTTTTTATTTCATATCCATATTTTTACTTTGCATGGACTCTATGTGTATTTAATATACAGTTAGATTTAAATAAATCTTGCCACTAACTATGGTGGCTCTTGATGCATCACATATCTTATGAAGTTGTAAATCTAAATTTTGTCTGTTCAAAATTTCTTAGTGACCGCTATAGATTTTTTGTCCCCGAGTTGAAATTCTTGTGCTTATTGTATATGTTATTAACTCTACTATTTGCACCTTTTTCCAAATTACGATTTTGGGTTAGAGTATGTTCTTAAATAGTATGATAGCATATATGAGCAATAATTTGAAACCTACACACCATGCATGTCACTTAAGATATTAGACCCTTGAAGTGTGATCTTGGATGCGTGTAACAGTGCTTGCTATAGAATTAGAATTTTAATACTTTAGCTATATATAATGATCAATATTTTACTTTAAAATTTTTAATTGAACGGAAAAATATAACCACAAATGGTCTCTCATGCTTCTCAAGATGACTAAATTTTTCCTATCAATAAATTATATGTGCAGTCATGGTTGTACTATCAAAATAGATGTTCCAAACATAAATTAGTTAATAATAAGATAATAGATCATGTTCTATAAATTATCCATCAGAATTAATAAGAGTACATAAATAATTAGATGCAAGATATACTTTAGACAATGTTTGATAATGGCATATGTGGATAGTTTAAATATGGAGTCATATGGTGTTTTATGTTGTTTTGCGGTAGAGGTGGTACAAAACATAAATGTTAGACATATTGTACATATTATTATGGTTTACCATATATTTGCGCCTCTTTGTTCATATACTAACGTGACCTTTCTAATATAAATTCATACTTAAATTGCCAATTGGTATATATAAATAATTTTCAATCTCAATTTGTATAGATTATCTATGTTTTATCTTAGTTCCATGTGTATTACATATACAAACCCATATATTATTATTTTTTTATCATAAAGTGATAGGCTCTAATACAATTACTTTATTTTTTTTACTTCTATCCACATTCATACTGCAACGTACCTCCATCTGTGTTTGATGCCGGTTTAGTTCATCAATGTGCTAATGTTTCTACACTCGTTTAAATATTCTCTTATCATTATTCACTTTTTATAGTTGAGTTAACATTCACTTTTTATAGTTGAGTTAACATTTGCATCCCCATTCATATTTTTCACCTTTGCATTGTACTTCCATATGCTCCACATATGTTTTCTGAAAACCTTAACTATATATTTTGGCTTGAAATTGGCAGTCTCGTTAAAGTACATGTATATGCATGGCGATCACACAAATGTGAGTTACATTTTCATATATTAATAATAACATTAGTTATTAATTTATACCATTATAAAAAGTATTTTGGGAAACTACTTGATAATGATCACAATAGATAATTTATATTAAGGGTAGTTTATATTATTGTTGACAATACAATGCAGGTGGCTAATTTAGATATAAATTTAATTATGTGTTACTTTATATCATTTTTCATATGTGGTGATCCAAATGAATATTAGAGGTCTAATTTAGTCCCTTTTATATAATGGTAGCGGCGATATTGTAATAAAACATATCTAAGGACGGTGATTGTCAATATAGTATAATAAGGGTTATAGTAAAACCAAATAGAGACCGTGTAATAATTTGGAAAAAAACTCATGTGTATTATTCTATTTAAAAACATATATTAATCTACGACAGCACTCCAATAACATTTTAGGTTTATCATACCATATTTTTATTGAGGGGATATAATGTCACCAATTAGCAATGATGTTGTATCTCATCTAGTTGGCTTTGGTTATGATAGGTCAACTATATACATTATATAAAAAAAAAAAAAAATGTGTAACTATATAGAGACACTAAATCATGTTGGAAATTAAAGGAGTTTGGCATTCAGAATTGTGCTCTGACTTGTATGGAGACGCGGCGTAACCCTTCATGATCTCAGGCTTTAGTACACCAAAAAGGTTTCCTGGCTGCCGACTGCTTGTCATCTTTGCAGGTGGCAAGGATACATGATAGGGCAAAGTGCGAGTGAGATTGTACGTGTTGATCGGTACTCTCATCCATGGTCCATGCGTGTCTACATGGTTCTTGTTGACAGATACCCGATTGATCTGGTGGACTTTTCAGTTTTCACACTGGAGCTCCATGCATCTACTGATCTACATGCATACTAACGAAGGACGAACGGAAGACATGTTCTGCCGCAGTTGCATTACCGCATCAGCATATCGTTGATTTGTTGATGTTGCCGTAGTGGTACATATTTAAATCACCTCTTTGAGATCCACGGTTGAAGATCAAGTAATAATCAGAATGCATGTGCTCCCAAGAGGAGATCTAGAAAACAAAAAGGGTCCCAATTTCATGAAACTACTGCCTAAAAGCATGTGCTTAATGTCTGTCCATTGGAAGGGAGAGCGTTGTGACCTTTTTTGGGGTTCGAGAACTATTTCTGATTTTCAAGATGTGGCGGCGGCGGCAGAAATAGATTTAGGGTCCCGATTTCATGAAACTACTGCCTAAAAGCATGTGCTTAATGTCTGTCCATTGGAAGGGAGAGCGTTGTGACCTTTTTTGTGGGTTCGAGAACTATTTCTGATTTTCAAGATGTGGCGGCGGCGGCAGAAATAGATTTAGCAAGAGCTAAGATGTGGCACCGACAACAATTTGTTTTATTTTTTTTGATTGGAACAATTTGTTTTTTTTTACCGACTGCAATAGGTTTTTTTAAGCCAACAGCAATAGATTTCCAACGTAGGTATTAATTTTACTATTTTTTAATAGTATTTTTATAATGGCATTGGTGGGTAATTTATATGTACATATAGGGGTTATTTTTATGATGCTTTTATAATGGCAAAAGTGGGTAATTTTTTAGAAAATAAAAATAGATCGAATGGCTATTATTGTTGGAGGCTTGTGGATTCATGGCTAGATGTTTCTGATTAATGTGAGAATTTCTAGCATTTATCTTTTATTCCAACGCTGTCTGGTGAGAATTAACGTGAAGGCTCCGTTGGAGCCTCCAATTAGTAATAGTATAAGATACTCCCTCTATCCCCTTTTATCTGTCGTTGGAGCTACAGGTTGATGTCCTGTAATAACTGTCGTTCCCTATGAGCCCGTAGCTTTAAAGCTACTGCACTTTGCGCCTGCCTCAACCTTTATCCTCCTCTCCACTCACAGCCTCCTGACAGCACTGCACACAAAAGCTAGCATTAATAACAGTGCATTCAATCTTTCCTTTTGTGTTCAGCTGGTTTCGGCTTTTTTATACATACATTCTTTTCTTCTAATACAAAGATATGCACACTCGTGCGTATTCGCGAAAAAGAAACAATGCATTCAAAATTGCAGAACATCAATCAATTGTATGTAGGGGGCCATTGTGCGCTGCTGCTGAAACCTCGAGCCTCCCTCGTGCTGCATGAGGTAGACGAAGTCTCCCTCAACCATGAAGAACTCGCCGTGCCCGTGTTCTCCACCAAAGGTGCCTCGATTTAGGGAGCAATGATAGATGGCATGGATAAACCCTAGCCTCAATTTGAAACTGCTTCGTTGGATTGTTCACAATTCGGGAGGTCGGTTCCACCACAGTCGCGGTCCTGCAGAACGAGCACAATAGTTGTCCATCTCTCACTCCCTGTACACGTGCATACGCACTCGAGGACGAACCACCGCTAGAGCCTGTTGCCATCTAGCACAGGGAGGAAGCCCAAGACGCCCGCGCCGCGGCACCAACAGCCGCCGCTCCGCCGTCTCACCCGTCGCCGCTACTTTTGTCGTGGAGAAGGGGGAGTGAGGAGTGCCAGATAGCAACCTGGTCCAACCGGACTGCGTCACATATAAATGGTCCAACCTATCAAAACCTAGGACTCAAGGCAGTATGGTCAGTTTGCCACCGTTCTCTCTCCTCAGCTAGCTGGAAAGAATAAAATATGGATCACAATATGTTCTAGCAAAATTGCAACAAACAACGACGTGTTCTGAAAAAGAGCTCACTTTCAGTGTCCCTTAGCAAAAAAGCACGACTTTCAGGTGACAAATTATGCCTTTTCTAAAAGAAAAAAATAGATCTAACGACTCTGATCTCTCCGAGCCCATAGATTTAATGGCCGATGTTTCTGATTAATGTGTGAATTTTTATCATTTTTTCTAACGCATCCGGCGATATTAACGTGATGGCTCCGTTGGAGCCTCAATTGGGAATAGTAAATTAACGTGTGAATTTCTAGCATTTATCTTTTTTCTAACGCATCCGGCGAGATTAACGTGAGGGCTTTTGTTGGAGCATCCAATTAGTAATAATAAGATAAGATGCCCGTCTTTTAATTGGATTGGATTAACGTTCTTTGAATAAAATAAAATTGGAAATTGGGATCCGTTGGACACACAAAAAAAATGATGTTTAAGCCTTCCTTGGCATTTCTTATTGTTCAGACGACGATTTCTGCGTGAGTTAGAGTAGGATTCTGACCGGAGTCTAAGGTGCTCTGTAAGTTGTAATCGAACAGGATTCGGAGTTGTTCTTTGGTACGTAATCCGATCCAATTACATACATGGAACTGCGGATATATACACGTTTTGCGCGTCGTTTGGTCGCCGATCATAGCTGCGGGCTGTCATCAGGGCACGTACTCGACCCATGGAGATTGCAGAAGGCACAAAGGAAACGAAGGCGTTCAACCGGCGGAAGCTCGGGTGGCGATGGCAACCTGGATCGGCTGAGCGCTCTACCGGACTGCCTCCTCCACGAGATCATGTCCTCCCTCAGGGCCCGACAGGTTGTGCAGACGTGCGTGCTGTCCTCACGCTGGAGGCACCTCTGGTGCTCCGTGCCATGCCTCGACGTCGACATCGCTGAGTTCAGGTGCTCCGGTGGCGGAGGCGACAACAGACCCTCCAACAAGTCCAACTCCGACGATGACAGCACTGACTCCGACACCGACTCTGACTCCGACTACGACGACTTAGAGTACTTCCACGGCAAGGGGCAAAGGGTGGCAGAAATTTGAGGATTTCGCTGCCAACCTGATGCACCGTCGCAACCTCGCCGAGCTGGATTCTTTCAGGCTCGACATCGATAGGGGCAAGAAACCTCCGTTCATTCACCGGTCTGGCGGCGCATCACACAACAGCTGGACATACAGCGGCCTACAAGCAGAGGCATGGCTCCGTCGCGCCATGAAATACTGCACGGCGCCAGGACCAACAGATCACGCCACTTTCAGTCGTCGGCGTCAGGGACTGAACTTGAGCACAAACTATTGGCGCCTCAGAAGGCTGCGTCTTCGCTACGTACCTCTGGGCAATAGTTTTGGGGAGCATCTTAGCCCCTGTTTTAAATAGCGGGCTAAGCCTCTTAGCGACAGCCTCTCCAAAAAGCTAAGAAAGGCTATAGCGCGCTAATAGCGGGCTAAGCCATTTAGCGGCTCAGCAAAAACTATGACAAAAATCATGTAATTTTACACATAATAAAGATGAAAACATTATGAAAAGGACATATATGATGCATCAAAGTCTTGCTAACACATTACACACGGGATTTGGCAGGGCACCGGGTGAGGATGGCTAGGGTTGCTGGGCGATTTGGGCCTGGCATTTAATTGGGCTGACCGGCCGACGGAAATGATAGTCCAACTACAAATAGCGGGCTAAACGACCTATGATTTAGCGAAATTAGCGCGCTATTAGCAGCTAATAGCGGCAAATAGCGTTTAGCACTAAAATCATCATAGCTTAGCGTTTCTCCTCCAGAAAGGCTAAATAGCGCTATAGCGTCCGCTATAGCGGGCTATTTAAAACAGGGATCTTAGCTCAGTGTGCCGCTCGTTGGAGGATTTGGAGCTGGACCATTGCACCTGTGAGATCCGTAGGATCGCCTCTGACTCGCTCAAGAACTTAGTTCTGAAAAATTGCTCGTTCAACGGATGCCTCTCCGACATTGCATGCCCCACATTGAAGACCTTGGTTATCGATGGTGGCTCCAATGGATATGCCAACCCATACCCGTTGGCTATCTCGACCCCCATGGTTGCCTATCTACGCCTGGATTTGAATGCTGAGCGCTTCCATGGGGGTATTTCGATAAACAAGACGATGTCATCCCTTGACAGGGCTTCCATTCATTTGCGCGGCCACAAATACGGGTCACCCAGGGGTATGTTTGGGCGTCTACTTTACGGGGAACAATCCAAGCTCCTTTGTAGTGTGTCTAACACGACAAGTTTGGAGCTGTCAGGTGTTGGGACCATGGTACGCATGCTCTTTGGCATCTTTAGTTTGCTCTGCAAGTGTTCCATTTTATTGGTCACTCTGATAATGTGTTGGTGCTATCTACTTAATTATTTCCAATGTACTCCAGGTGCTCGGCGAGGAGCCCAAATTCCAGGAATTCCAGAACCTGAGGAACTTACAGTTGGGAGACTGTGATCTCAGTGACGACTTCCGCTTATTGCGATTCTTTCAAAAAGGTTCGCCTAATCTAGAGAAGGCCACTTTGCGGCACTGCAAGGTACTACACTAGTACACTGTAGCTCAGTTTTTACTAGCTTCTCATATGCAAGCATATATATAATTCGTCATCGATCTCACAACTTTTGTGTTGGCCACACCAACAGTTCCCAGATGATTCTGACTTTGAGGACAATGAAGGTGGAACGTGCAAACTCGACAACGACAAGGCCTCATCTTCTGATAGTTGTGCCTTGGACTTCCTACGTGATGGGAACGTTGAGCTTGAAATCATATGATGGCAATGCTGCCTAACTACCGATCTGCTGACAAGCTTGTGGTCGACCTACCACCAAATCCCGAAGGTACCACTGATCTGATGATGTTGTTCCTGACGCTGCTACTGCTGCTCCTAAAGATTCTACTGGAGTTGGTCCTTGTCGGGGACATTGGCGTAGGACGACCAACATGCTCTCGGGACCCGAATGGCGTGTTTCTGTTTGTGTAGCAGGAGAGAGTCAGAGAGATATATAAAGATGACAGTATAGTATGAGCTAGGGAGATGACAAGAAATGTATATATTAATTAACTAATCAGGCCGAATTCTAGTTCAATCTTTCTGAGTATTCCTTGTTTGCTTTCTAGATTGCAAATAATACGAAACTTGTTTAGTATTTTTTATATTATTAAAGTAGTTTTTCTATAAATTTTTGTAAAGTTCAATATGATTTTTGATTTTTTAAATGCATATTTTTATTTTACAAAAATATTTGGATATTTTGATGGAAAATGTTTTCATAATTTTATAAAAAAGTATTTCAACAATTTTTGTAAAATTCACGTGACGTTTTAGGTAAGTTGAGCTTAGAAAATACTACTACCTTCCATTCTAAATTATAAATCACTCTGATTTTCTAATACATTTATGTTACTAAGGATCTATAGATATAATAATAATATGTCTAAATATATTGCAAGATTGATGAAACAAAAACGACAAAGAGACTAGCTGACTTGTTATTTGGAACGTAAGGAGGTTTTTTTAGCAGAAAAGGTTAGACAATACTCAAGTGGAAATGGGCCTCGGAGAAATCTTGGCCGTGGCAATGGGCCTCCAGTGGGACCAGTTCACCGACCCCCATTCCTCCTCTTTTACTCACAGGCCGTCGCCGTCGGAGACGAGGGTTTCGGCAGCTCGCTCGTATCTCCTTCTCCTCCCGGCAGGCTGGAGGCTGCGTGGCGAAGGCACTAGGTAGGCCCGCTTCCCCGGACCACCCACCTGTATATACGTAATCGATTGTTGTTCCTGAATCTTCGTATAGGATTGTTGGTCTCTAATACGCTGCAGACATCCGTCTCTTAATCGGATCGGATTTCGTGCGTTCTTGTCTAAATTGTGTAGATCGGAGAGAGATTTAGATTCCGCTGTACTGTTACTGTACCTCAACCAAAATATTTTTTAAAAGTTATCTTAGAGTTTTTTTTTCGCATTTCTTATTGTTCAGATTCAGACAATTTCTGCACGAGTTAGAGCAGAATTCCGAGGTGTAATCGAACCAGAGTCTGAGGTGGTGTTCTAAGTTGTAATCGACCAGGATTCGGAGGTGTGCTTTTGGTAATATTCTTGGACGTTTGTTCATCTTATTATCTTATATAAATACATATACATGGAGCTATGCAGGACACGAAGGTCCATGGAGATTGCAGAGGGCACAATGAAACGGAGCCGTTCAAGCGATGGCAGCGGCAGAAGCTCGGCGGCTGGCCTGGACCGGCTGAGCGCTCTACCAGACTGCCTCCTCCACATCATAATGTCCTCCCTCAAGGCTCGGCAGGTGGTGCAGACGTGTGTGTTGTCAACACGCTGGAGGCACCTCTGGCGCTCTGTGCCGTGCCTCGACATCGATATCGTTGAGTTCAGGACCAAGGCGGTGGCGGTACATGCCTCTGATGATCACAGCACCGAAGGCGACAACCAGGACAAGGGAAAAGGGTGGGACAAATTCGAGGATTTCGCCGTCAACCTCATGCTCCACTGTAACATCGCACTGCTGGAGTTATTCAGGCTGGACATTGATAGGGGTAGCAGACTGCAGTCGTCCTATTGTTCCTATGATTGGACATGGGAATTCAGCGGCCGACAAGCAGCGGCGTGGCTCCGTCGCGCGATGAAGTACTTGATGCCAGGTCATGCCATCAGTCAGCATCAGGGACTGAACATGAGCCCCCGCTCTTGGCGCCTCAGAAGGCTCCATCTTTGCCACATACCTCTGGATGATCATTTTGTGGAGCACCTCAGCTCAATGTGCCACTCTTTGATACTCTGTTGGAGGTAAAAAAGGAATCGAAGAACATCCGATATCTCGGACTGACACACACCCGACCGTTGGCCCTGGCGGAAGCGCCCGCTCCACCGTCGCCGGCGCGGCGGCCACCCAGAACCGGCGCCCGCCACCACCGTCGCCTCCGCCCCCCCCCCCCCTCCACCCCTCTCCCCCTCAGCCCGCTCGGCCGCCTTCACCTCCCCACGCCCGCTCGGCGAAGCTTGCCCGCGCGTGACCGGCGCCCTTGTGCGCCAATGCCGGCTGCCACTCGCGCCCCGTCGTCGGAGGTGACAGATCCGGCGGGGCAGCGGCCGGATCCGTCGATCCCGCCACCGTCGCCCCGTTGTCGGCGTCAAGCCCGCCACTTTCGCCCGGAAGCCGGCGTCGACTCCATCTTCCCGGATGCCGGCGGTCGTGGATGGCGCCCGTGGCCGCCGATGCCGGCCCTCTCCTCCACCGTCGTCGCAGGTCGCAGATCCGGCGTGGCCGCGGACGGTACCGTCCCGCCCGCCCGTCGCCCGGAGGCCGCCCGTTGTGCCCGGATGCCGACGGAGATGGAACGACTCCGCCCCCGTCGCCCGGATGCTGGCGGCGCGTGCGTCGGACGCCTTCCTGGGCGCTGGTGATGCCATCGCCCGGCCCGTCGCCTCAATCCCCCCGCACCACCGGCGTTGGAGGCATCCCGCCACTTTGCGGGCCAGTTCCGCCTCCATCCTCTCGAGCTGCTCGCGTCGCCGCTGCTGGCTCGTCCTCACCAGGAGCTGGTCCAGGCCACCTACGCTGGTGCTCCTGCCCAGGGCGAGGGCGCCCCTCCCCCTGCCTGCGACGGCAACACCAACTGCAGCACGGATCTTGCTCTTGCTCCTGTCGTGGACATTGAAGAGGGCGAGATCGAGGAGGATGTCGATGGTTGCTCTCCGGCGGTGTGCCTTTCCACCAAGGCTTCCCCATCCTTCCCCTCCTCCGTCGGCAGGACTAAGGTGGAGCGATGGGTCGATGTTCCCCATGTCCGACTGCTCCGACGGCGAGTTCGAGATGCCAACCACCGCCGCCGGCTTCCGCTTCCTCCACCAGCAGCTTGCCACGGGACACCGGTCGGCCGCCGGGGCCGTCTGCCTCGCCATCTCCGCGCTATGGGGCGGGCGCCACCACCGTCGGGTGCTCCTCGGGGGAGGGAGCGATCCGCCCGCCCCGTGGCTGGGCCCGGCAACGGCGCTCCCAATGTTGCCACCCCGCCCCAGCCACGGTTGGCGTACACGGTGCGACGCCGACGCGCCGAGTTGAGACACAGGCGTCCGCGTCGCCCGTCGCATGAAGAAGTCCTCCGACGGGCGGCGCGCCGCAGCGTCGTGGCTACCCTACAGCTCCGTCCTCGCTCACCGTCGCCAACAGGCGGGGGCGGGGCGGCGTAACGTGTGGCCGCCCCGTCACCGTCCACGGCGCCTTGGTCCGTTGGTGCACCACGGTCGCCGCGGGCGGCGCACCTCCGTCCACACCGCGGCTGGGGCCCCATCGCGCGCCTCCCCCAGACCGTCATGGCGGCGGGAGGTCCTCCCCTCGGCGACAGCCTCGGGCATCGGCCCACCATCGCCCACACCGCCCGCGGCCCGCCCCCGCCGGCGCTTGTCGGCCGCTGCTTCAACCCCTCTCCAAGAAGCACGTCCCACGCGTTCTGCACCTTCCCGTCGCGTTGCTACTACGCCGCCGCGAGGGCCACCAGCGCCGTCGCTGCCCCCTGAAGGTGTCGGAGGCTGTGGCCAAGCACGGCCGCTTCGGCCAGGCATGGCCACCCAGGCCGCGGGGCGTGAGTCGTGCTTCCGGTCGATCGCCCCCGCCACAATCGCCGGTTCTCCTAACACACGCCTACACCGCCACCGCCACGGAAGGAGCCTCCCGCCGACGCGTCCGCCACCGGGCCATGCTGCTGGGGCTGGGCCCAGCCGGGGAGCCGTTTGGCCTCCCGATCACGCCCGAAGTGTCGGGGCGAGTCCGCAGTGCCTCCCCCTGTTCGGGTCGACCCGATGCTCGACGAGATCGCGGCCTCCCTCGTCGTGCGCCCGCCTTCCTCTCTGGCGAGCAGGGCATCGTTGGCGGATCCCGTGTCGCCGCCAAGCACGGTTCAGCTCGGCTTGGCGGAGGCTGTCGCGTCGATGGTGCCTCATGACGGCGCCGCGACAGTTGGGACTACGCCGGCGCCTTCTGTTGACGACCAGCCGGTGTCCGAGGTGTCGGCCATCGACCTCTCTGCTTCAGACCCGACTCACATGCCTGGCGGGGTCGCCATTCAGGATGAGCTACAGCTTGCGTCGCACGAGCTACCACTACCATCCCCGGATGCAGGGGTGGGAGTTGGAGTCGGCGGCGTGGCAGCGACCACGGTGTCTGCGCCGTCGGTCGAGGAGTTCGTGGCCACTTTCAAGAGGCAGCTCGAGCCATCCATTCTCTCCACGCCGGTCTTGAGGAAAACGCGCCCACGCCAAGACGCCTCCGTGCTAATGCCGAAACGCAGTGCGCGGCTTGCTGCAAAAAGTGCGTCCAGGCTACATAAGCCAGAGGACCAGGCAAGGAGGGTTTTGCTCAAGAAGATGGGGATCGAGGTCGAGGCCGAGCGTGAAGATGCGGTCTCCTTTGCTGAGCTGCAGGCAGCCCTCACGGGCCCTAACGCTGAGGTCAACTTGGAGGCCATGGAGGTCTTCCTTCTGCGGGGGAAGAAGCGGCGCATCGGTGCCGCCGGTTAAGCCTGTGAGTGCTTGCAGTCTAGTCGCGACATCCGGTTATCTTGTAATAGGCTTACGGGTGGCATCCAGTAGTTAGGTTTGTTGCTTTGTGTTGTGTTTTGTTTAGTTTGGTTTCTCTCTTTCGCAGCCCGATGTCTGTTCGGCATCCCGGCGTAGTTTGTATTTGGATTTGGTTTTCCTCCTCTTAATAAAAAACGGGTGAATGGCCCGATCGCGAAAAAAAATGTGCCACTCTTTAGAGGATTTGCAGCTGGACCATTGCACCTGTGAGATCCGTTCGATCGCTTCTGACTCGCTCAAGAACTTAGTTCTGAAAAATTGCTCGTTCAACGGATGCCTCTCCGACATTGCATGCCCCACATTGAAGACCTTGGTTATAGATGGCGGCTCCAATAGACTTGGCAGCACGCTGGCTATCTCGGCACCCATGGTTTCCTATCTATGCTTAGATGTGAATGCTAACCACTTCCGTGGAGGTATTTCCATAAACAAGATGACATCCCTTGACAGGGCTTCCATTTATATACGCTGCCACGAATCCGGTTTATACGGCAGCATTATGGGACCGAGTAAACTTAGCGGCGATCAATCAAAGCTTCTTTGTGGTGTGTCTAATGCCAGAAGTTTAGAGCTGTCAGGTGTCGGGAAGACGGTATGCAAGCCCTTTGCTTTCCTCAGCAATTGTTCCATTTTATTTATATGTCACTCTGATAATGCGTTGGCGGTGCTATCTACTTCAAATGTGGTGCAGGTGCTCGGTAAGAAACCCAGATTCCAGGAATTCCAGAACTTGAGGTACTTGCTGCTAGGCGACTGTGATCTCAGTGATGACTTCCACTTATTGCGATTCTTTCATCGGGGTTCGCCTAATCTAGAGAAGGTCACTATGCGGCACTGCAAGGTACACTGTAGCTTGGTTTCTTCCTCCTTATGTAACCATCCAATGCAACATAGTTCATCATTGATCTCACATCTTTTGTGTTCGTTGCCTAAAGTTCCCAAGTCATTCTGATGACAAGGAAGGGACACACAGTGATTCTGATGACAACGAAGGAACATACAGTAATTCTGATAACGAGGAAGGAACGCGCAATCTGGAGAAGACCTCATCTTCTGGTTGCTGCTGTGGGCTGGACTTCCTACATGATGAGAATGTCAAGCTTGAAATCATACATAAAGATGATGGTGCCAGCCGATCCTCAGACAATCTAGAAAATCTAAAAGGTACCACTGATCCTGTTCCTGACGCTGCTGCTGCCGAAGATCCGGTGCCTCACTCATCAGGAGTAGGGCCTCGTCGCGGAACTCGGCACAGGACCACTAGCGTGCGCTTCTCGGGACCAGAATGGGAACGGCCTGTGTAAAGTGGTGTGTTTAACTGTTTATGTTCTGTAGCAAGAGATACGCAGACGAGTGTCGGAGGGAGAGAAACAACAAACGTATGAACTAATCGGACCAAATTCTAATTGTCAGCAACTCTGTCAGTATTCCTCATTTGGCTTAACCCATCTTTATTCTTTTTCTAGCGCCCTGTACTCTTAATCTCACTCAAATTCTAGTACCAAACACTTAAGGATTACATAAGACTCACCAAATTTAACGTGCCATTGTTAGTACAAGACATTTTGGTGCCTCATTCATCGTTCGGAGTACATGTGGATTTTAAATACATTTTATAAGTAGCGAGCTTGTACTTTTGACTCATTTCTAAATGATGTAAGCCGTTGCTTTGTTAATTTCTCCATTAAAATGTACTCTGCTTGCTTGCCTAAGGATAAGATTGCTTCTGGAAAATATCTCTTTTAAAGGCCTTTGAAATGTGTCAACTTGCATTTGCATTTCTTGATGGAAGTGTTTCTAATTTATTTATTTTTTCAAAAGAGAAAACACTGAAAGCTTCAAAATGCACATGGAAATTGCGTGCTCCCTTAGGCTCCCTTTTGGGACTTAATTAACAAAGACACATAATTTCAAAGACTAAACACCAGCTCCAAATTATGCTGATTTGTTCTTAGAGTAAGCATAGTTTTTGGACTTTAAAATATATAGAGACGGTCTAAGCATCGCACACAAGCATATGGTTATCACAAACCGCATCGGTCGGCCCAGATTTAATTCAGGGCCCTCAAAGAAATTTTGGTTGGGGAAATGGGCCTCCAGTTGGCCATTGGTCCTAGATGATTCTCTTTATGACATTTTTATGTAAAATATGGAAAGCATTAAAAGAAAAGCGTGTATGCCCTGCACACAGACCCGCACGCTTTTCTCCTCCCTCCACCCACCCGCACCGCACCCCATTCGCATCGTCTACGACCTACGCCTCTCTCTCTCTCTCTCTCTCTCTCTCAGATCTCTCGCGAGGTAGCCTGTGCCCATGCCCAACGAGCTCCAACGGCCTGCGCTCGCGTAGGCCATGGCTGATCTAGCAGATCCCGTGACGACGACATCGGCGGATCTGATGAATCCGACAGCGGCAGATTCGTCCGATCCAACGACAGATCCGTCGGATTTTGTGGCGGTGGCGGTGGCGGCGGCAGCAGATCTGTGCCAGGTAGGCCTCCTCCTTTCTCCGCTCTCCTCCTCCTCCTTCTTTATTATTGAGCTTGGGTGCTACCGAGCTCTCCCTATCGTCTCTTGTAGGCTATAGAATGGGCAATCGGGGGGAAGCAGGTAGGTCATGCCGTGGCGATGGAAATGGGTGGTTTAGGGAAGATGGCGGTACTAGGGGCGGTCAGTGTGGTGGGGCCAGGCCGTGGCAGGGGATCTCTGGCTATGGTGGTGGTGGGGGTGGGGGGTGGTCATGGCAGAGATGTGGGTTAGGGTAGGGAAGAAGATGTCACGAGCATGCTACGGTTTCGCAGGACCTCCGTAGCGGTGGGCACAGCCGCAAAGCTCTGGCGAACCCCTAGCTTGCTATGGTAGGGCGATGGTGGCACGAGGGAGGGTGCCGACGCCTGGAAGAACAAAACTTTTTTCAAAGAAAAACTGTGTGCGTTGAACGGTTAGGGATCCTGCACGTGCACGCTTTAGCAAAACATGGTTTTTGCCGTTCGTCTGCCACTCTCTATGGTGCTTCAGATTAGATTGGAGCCTCTCCTCTCGTGGCAGGCCGGAGGTGGAGGCTATGGCGTGGGCCCTCTGTAAGTGCCTTCCTAGGCCACCCATCCCTACACTGTCGCTTCACCCATAATCGATAGTTATGAACCCACAATCGATAGTTATCAAGGAATAGGAATCTCCATTGATCTCTAATACCGAAATGCAAGGGGGCAAGGCCATATCTCCCAATTTAGCTACACACGCCGTCCTCTAAGGTGTTCTAAGTTGTAATAATCGAACGAGACAACTTTGGTAATACATGGAAGTATAGATATTTCCATTTTTAAATTTGGTGCTTTGGTCATTTATTTATATGGTATATATATACATGGAACTTGCAGGACAGGTGCTCCACGGAGCTTGCAGAGGGGACAAGGAAACGGACCCGAGCAAGTGATGCCTATGGCGGAAGCTCAGCCAATGGCCCGGACCGGCTGAGCGCTCTACCGGACTGCCTCCTTCACACCATCATGTCCTCCCTCAAGGCCCGACAGGTTGTGCAGACGTGCGTTCTGTCAACACGCTGGAGGCACCTCTGGCGCTCTGTGCCGTGTCTCGACGTTGACATTGTTGAGTTCAAGACGAAGGCGGCAGCACCTGCCTCCAGCATTGGCGGCAGCACCAGCAGCTCCCACTTAGACAAGTCCAAAGTGTGGGATGGATTTGAGGATTTTGCCGTCAACCTCATGCTCCATTGCAACATCGCGCTGCTGGATTCATTCAGGATGGACATTGGTAGGGGCTGGAGACCTCTGTCCTATCGCTATGGTTGCTATCACATTTCAACACTAGGCTGGGAATACAGCGGCCGACAAGCAGCAGCATGGCTCCGACGGGCGATGAAATACTGCACAACAGGACCAGGCTCTTGGCGCCTCAGAAGGTTGCATCTCTGCCACATACCTCTAGACGACCGTATCGCGGAGCACCTTAGTTCAGTGTGCCACTCTTTGGAGGATTTGGAGCTGGACAATTGCATCTGTGACATCCATTTGATCACCCCCCTCAAGAACCTGGTTCTGAAACACTGCAAATGGGGTGGATTCTATCTGACATTGCATGCCCCACGTTGAAGACCTTGGTTATCGATGGTGGCTACAGTGGAGTATCCTGTGACCCCATGGTTATCTCAGCCCCCATGGTTACCTATCTATGTGTAGATGTGGATGGTATCTGCTTCCGTGGAGCTATTTCGATAAACGAGATGCCATCCCTTGATAGGGCTTCGGTTCATCTACACAGTCACAAATATAGTTTTTTGTCCAAACTTATGTCTGGAAGTAAACTTGCCGGGGATCAATCTAAGCTTCTCTGTGGTGTGTCTAACGTGACAAGTCTCAAGTTGCTAGGTGTCGGGACGACGGTATGCTCTTTGGCATCTCTATTTGTTTTCTCTGCAAGTTTTCATTTTATTTGTCACTCTAATAATGTGTTGGAACTGCTATACTCCAGGTGCTCGGTAAGGAACCCACATTCCTTGAATTCCAGAAGCTGAGGAACTTGCTGCTGGATGACTGTGATCTCAGTGACGACTTCCGCTTATTGCGATTCTTTCATCGGGGTTCACCTAATCTAGAGAAGGTCACTTTGCAGCACTGCAAGGTACTACACTGTAGGTTGGTTTTGTAACTCCTTATGTAACCAATGCAGCATAGTTCATAATGGATCTGGCATCTTTTGTGTTGTCCACAGTTCCCAGGTGATTCTGAGGACATGGAAGGAACGCGCAAAAATTAGACAAGACCTCATCTTGCTGCTGTGGCCCGAACTTTCTACGTGATGACAACATCAAGCTTGAAATCATACATAAAGATGGTGATGCCTGTCGATCTACTAGCGAGCTTGTGCGCCACCAACGAAATCTCGAAGGTACCGCTGATGCTGTTCATGACGCTGCCGCTGCTACTGCTACTGTTGAAGAGTCGATGCATCATTCAAGTGGAGTTGGGCCTCGTCGTGGAAGAAGGCGCAGGACAACCAACGTGCGCATCTCAGGACCAGAATGGGAATGAGCCATGTAAAGTGGCTTGTTTATGTTGTGCAGCGAGATATAGACCAGTGTATGAGTGAGAGAAGAAATTATGCAGTAATCAGACCACCGTGTTTTCTTTCATTTTTTTCTGATGGAAATGTTTCTATTTTATTTTTAAATAAGAAATACTTGAAGCTTCAAAATGGGCATTTAAATTAAGTGCTCCCTTCTTTTTTTAAACCTTGGATCCTTTTTTGGACTGAACAATATAACAAGATATCCAGATAATTTTTATTTCAATCAGCATTAGATTTGTATTGTGTTTGCTTAGGATTTGATTGTATAGTAGCACATATGCCTGTGCGTTGCCACGCAAGAAGGGTTGCATGGTCAGGAACAATGTGATCTTTTTCCTCGATGTCGATGGCACCTCGATCTGCCCCTGCTCTCCCTTGTGCACACTGCCTCATGCACCCCTCATCCGCCACCCCCTCCATTGTGCTTCTAGTGGGTGATGGGGCAGGAGAGCTTGTTTCAACGAAGCAAGGAGGCTTGAAATGGCTCGAAGCAGGGAACTATGAAATGACTCGCAGCAAGAGTCATAGGAGAGTAAAAGAATGGGCCTAGTTTAGAGCAATAAAGATATAGAAGAGGTTAATCTTAGTTTGCACGTGAGACTAGAAGGCACCTAATTGCAGTATCAATCAAGTATACCACAGCAATCTAAAACCAAGGTTGCCAGCACTAATATACCACTACCTCCATTACAAATTATAAAACGTCATCTGTTTTTCTAGATATTATCTAGTAAAAGCAAAACATCTTATACTTTCTTTTCCCCAAACTTTCTTTGAAACTGATACACTCTTACTTGTTGCAGTTCCTTGTATCATTTAAAGTCAGATTTATTCTTTTCCCCAAATTTATTCCATCAGTCGCGACGCTTTACGGGCATTTCCACGAGCACCTGGCCGACGTCTCATCCCCTTCCAGACGAAGGTTGATTCGGCAGCTGCCCACAGCGAATCCCGCCTCGCTACTCCCCTCCCCTTTTTGTGCCCTCCTTGTCCCCGTCAATGGAGCCGGGGAAGGAGCTCAAGCCCAGCATGAACCCCTCCACCTCACTGCCCCTTCGAGTCATCGTCGCCCTCCACACCCGACGCCTACAAGCTCCGTGATCTCCCCGGCCATGCACGCGTCCATCTCCTCCACCACCTGCGCCGTCGGAGCTGGAGTACTGTCGGGCCTCGCGACCGGGATGTGTCACTACCGGAACCTGCCGATTTCCCGTGAGGCCTTCGCACACGGGAAAGCCCGTTTTCATCACGGGAAAGCCTATCCCGGCGGTAAATCACGGGATAGCCGTGACGGGAACGAAATCGACGGGAAATTGCCCTTTCCCGTGAACACAGGTCATACCCACGGGATATCCTTTCCCGTGATCCCATTTAGCACACGGGATATACTTAACGGGTACTTAGCGGGGGGCACACCGTCAACGGGGAGGGGTAAAACCCGTTGTGGCCTCGTGGCCTTTGTGGCATGAACGGCGTTTTCGAGAGGTATCCCGTGGCGTAACGGTGCAGCTCACGGGATATCCTCTCCCTTTCCCCGTGTCAATGTGTCTTTCACGGGAAATCTTTGGTCAATTTCCGTGGCGGTGCCACTCACGGGAAATATTTGGTCAATTTCCGTGTGTGGCTCACGGGGAAATTGACCTTTTTTCGTTCCAAAGACATTGTTGGCACATATAAATATATATATACATACACAGATTTCATAATATCCATAATACCACATATATGGCTCGATAAATCCATAATACCACATATATATTACATCATATCCAACAAAGTCACAAGTTCAACCACATGTCCAATAGTGCAACCACAAGTTCACAAACTCACATAAAATCCAAGTTCACAAGTTCAAGTGCACAAGTTTTGAACCTAAATCATGACAAATTTACGACCCAGCGACCTCCAACCTTCCGAAGCGCGTTCCCAAGCGTCCGGTTGAGATTGGTTTGGAGTTGGGTTCGAGGCATGAGAATTTTCCCTGCACGTAGGCAAAGATAAATAGTTAGAAATTTGTGAGACAAAATTGAAGGTAGAATCTATTAACTTGAAAAAAGAAGAGAAATAGTTAGAAATTTCGGAAGCACCTCCCCGCACGGAGGGCTTTCCAACCTCAAAGAAAACAACGGCTCGATGGCCGAGAACCACATGTCCACGTGCACATCTCATGGTGCATTCAAAACTCCGGATCATATCCATTCACATTCATATATGCATATTTCGAGTTCACGGGGAGACAAACTCACGGGAGAGGCTCCATGCGGTGGAGGGAAGATCGGCGGTTGATGGTAAACGGGCGGTGGGACGGCGGGCGGCGGGGGGAAGACGGGCGGTGGCGGGAAGGCGATCTCCGGTGGCAGCTGCACACCAACCTGGCCACCAACGGTGGAGGTACGCCATGAGAGCTTCCATGCTCTTACGGTGTTTGCTCGACCCTCTCTTGCTCCGCTTCGAGCCCCTCTCTTGCTCCGCCCGAGCCCTTGCCCGCTCCCTCTCCTCGGCCTCCTCCGTCGCTTCCTCTCTTCCTCTATCTCGGCCTATTTCAACACAAAGTTAGAACACGGAGAAATAGTATTCAACGATAAATGAACCTTAATTAAAAATAAATAAACCTGAAGTCCGGAGACCGTGGCACGGTAAGTGGTTGGCCGCTCGCGTATCACCGGGCCCCCGAGCGTGTTCGGAGCTCGGATAGCTTCTTTGTGTTGTGAGGGTTGATAACGCTATCACCCAAATAGTACCGCCCGTGCTTCTTGCCTCCTCCGCGATCATGGCGATGTCCCCCTCAATGTCGTGGCCGCGGGGATCGAAGCTTTCTCCATACTTGCTCCCTCGCCACTTCGGTGTACCTACTGATCTTCTCGTGGCGATCGGGTTGGTGTAGGCTTCGGGCCCAGCCTCGGGGTTGAAGACGACCGCGGGATCTTTATACCTGCCCGTGTGGGGAGTTAGCAAAGGCCTCGAGCGTCTTTGATTGGCGTGCCATGTGTCTCGCTCTGTGTGTGAGAAAAAAAGAAAAGTAGCTAGAATGGTAAGAAAGTATTGAGTTGCACATCATAAAATAGGAATTGGATAACACTTACATATCTAGCTTGGTAGGTAGCGAGATTAAGGTTGCCTTGATGGTGTGGTACACCTGGCATCATGGCACGCCGGTCCCGGTAGTCGTTGTGGACGTCCTGAAAGTCTGTATCGACCCACTTGTCCACCTGAAGCTCCCAGCAACGCCTATGCACCAAGCACCACTCCGGAATCACCTACAAGACACCAAGTATAACACAGATTATAAAAATCACATTAAGCATAATTAAACTTAGTATGAGCATTCAATATTTACCTCCATGTATTGTTCTTTGGTCAGATTCAGCGTTTTCCATTCATGCTTATCGAGCCTTCTTTTCTCCTTTAACGCGTACCACGTCCTGACGGCCTGGCCGCGTGCCTCGTACCACATGTCTGCCACATGCTTGAAACAGGCGTTTAGAGCCACTTCCTCCGCCTCAGCCTCGTATCCCTCCTCGCACTTGAAGTATTTCTGCACATAGAAGCAATGTAATAAGTCATTATTTCTAACATTAGAATTTGGAGCGATGTATTTGTACAGTGCGACATAGACTTACCCAAAACTCTTTGACCACACGAACAGCCTTGTTAGCATATTTAATGCCATCGTCATCATAGTTGTCCAGAAATTCCGCGTACTGGTGGAACGACGTGACAGCATACTCTTCTCCGTCGATTTTAATAAGGCCAGGGTAGTGCTTCCTCACCAGAACACCAAGAATGCTGGCGGGCTGGCGTCCTTGAACCGAGTTCGCGGTGACAACAAAACCCCTGCCCAAATGATCAAGAATAACTATTAGTTCCTATTACGATTTTGAAACCTGAAAAATAAGAAAGTAGTGCTAAAGTGTAAAGTAAATTACCTTGGCTGTGTTGGTCTTATGGTCGGTTTCTGCTCCTCACGAGGTTGTCGATCCGGGAGTCTGGAGGGGCCTCGCAAGTAGACACGCCTCTGACCAGAGGAAGAGGAACCCCCTCCCGTACTCTGGCTAGTCCGGTCCGCGTGGTGCGGCGCCCGGCGGTCCGCGTGGTGCGACGCCGAGAGGTCCTCGTCCTCCGCCTCCGCTCCGCCTCCTCCTCCTCCTCCTCCTCCTCCTCACCACCGGTGGTGGCGACGGTGGTCGGGGTGCCGACGCCTTTGCCCTGCCCCTACCCCGTGGCGGTGGTGCTTTGGCGGGCGCCTCCCCTTCGTCCCCGCCCTTGCCCTAGCGAGGCTACACTTCAACCTCCTGGTCATTCTCTTGAACACATTCGTTCGAGGCATCTTTTGAATGACCTGCAAATACATATAGATAATTAGTAAAAATGCAAAATTAAATAGAACGTAATTATGAAGAGATTGAAAACCAATAATCGAACATAATTATTAAGAGATGCATAGTATTACATGTATTAGAAATAATCCTCATCCCTCGCCACGATTTCGCACCGTCCGGATCATAATCCTCATGATCACTATCATCCATGTCTACGTCTTCCAACATATGAAGATTGGCGGGATCCATGGGAGGAGGAACGACGTCAACACCGCATTTGTCCTTAAGTAATTTTTCAAATAATCAGAAGTCCTTCGCATCTCGAACCTCCTCGTCCTCCTCATCATCAACAACACTTTCATTGTCTACTTCCATTTCGTTGGGCCCGGTTATTTCTATCACAAATTTACCTTGTAGCCCATCTTCTTGGAAGAACTCTCCCTCATATGTGTTTGCATTAAAATGGTAATCGTCCCCTGTTTGGGACGGGTAGTCTACCGTGTGGCAATACCTTCTGCACAACATCCCAACCCTTAAGCCGCTCGTCGTCTTTGGCAACACCATGGGAGATAATAAACTTGTGTGGCATGTTGAGCCACGATGTAGACATCATCTCCGGCCATCCGGGAGTCTTGTCGAATCTGAACAATCCCAAGTTGTTCGAGGTCCGAATTTATCATTTCAGGGATCGAACCAATGGCACTTAAACACGACGAGGAGCAAGCCGTTTAGAGCCGGGAAATGGAGCTCGTATATTTCTTTAATTCTTCCATAATAACCTTTAGTGCTAGTTCCATCATCACCTTTAGTGAAAACTCCGGTATTTGTGGTTCTTCGGTTTGGTCGATTCGCTCATAGCTCGTTGTATGGTAGCGATATCCATTCACATCATAACCGGTAAATGACCTAACCCTGGTCTCAAAGCCATTGGCAACCTTTGTATGAGCTTCGGGATGCATACCCGGATCGGTCTCGTGCCTGCAAGCTCAAGCGGGATAAATAAAATGAGACAGTTCGTTAGCATATCAAACGAGGCGTTATTTAACACGAATTGGGCAAGACGGCGTTTGAACCAACTAATGAAATCTGGTTTTCCATTGCCGGGCCCTGTCTAAGCAGGGCGTCAATTCATGTGCTTGCGGCGGCGTTCGTTGACGCCAGTATTGCCTTTGAAATTTCCTATACCATCGAGACAAAAAAGGTTGGATGCGGGATATTAAGTACTACAAGACAAGTTGGTTGTGCGCTTAGAGTTGTGACTTCTTCATGCGTAAGGAAGCACTTCGTCCAAGTTGAAAAGTATATAATTCATTATCTTGATCCACTCTCGATTTGTCAAGATCTTTATTTTTGAACCACTTGCACGTCCTAGTTCTCCTTGAAAAAGGCCGAGGGTTGATTCATTTTCATCGATTGTAACGAGGGGGTGGATAATGCGAGCTAGGAAGGTTGTCACCATAGTATTTTGATGTGAAGTCTGACACCTCCTGCCGAACCTTTGCTTCTGCGATGGAACCCTCAATCTTACACTTATTTTTACAGTCGGCCCGAACATGCTTGAACTCTCTCTCAACAAAGATAGCACCAACGAAATCGTGCGGGGCCACCCACCCTTGCCTCGTATGGAAGGTGCAAAATCAAATGCACCATCGGAACGAAGAAGCCTGGCGGAAATATCTTCTCCAACTTACAGACCAATACAGGTGCCACTTTTTCCATTTCTTCTAGTGTGGTCCGAGATAACTCTTTAGCACAAAGCTGCGGAAGAAATTGCTCAACTCTGCCATCACATGCCAGACATGATCGGGGACATAGCCTCGAAGCATCACTGGAAGAAGCCGCTCCATCCATATGTGGTAGTCATGACTCTTGAGCCCATTGATTCGCATAGTAGATAAGTTCACTCCCCTCCTCAGATTTGCTGCATACCCATCAGGGAACATTAATTTCTGAAACCATTGCGATTTCTTCCCTCCTTTGGGGCTGCTCAACACGTAATCGGCCTTAGGTTTTTTCCATCTCTTGCCATTGCTAGGAGGCTTCATTTCTTGCTTCGGGCCTCGTCACACAACTCTGCCGGATCAATTCTAGCCTTAACGTTGTCCTTTGACTTGCTAGTTTCCATGAATGTTCCAAAAAATACTCGGCGATGTTCTTTTCAGTATGCATTAAATCAAGGTTATGTGGAAGAAGAAGGTCATCATAATAGGGGAGCCTCTCTAATCGACTTGTGAGTCCATGCATGATGCTCGCCATAACCCACAAAGACACCATTTTCATCGACCACAAGGGAATCCACTTGAGCGTGTACCTCGCCGAGATGTCATCATCCTCGGCTCTGGGTCCATAACTTGGAGACCTTTCGTAAAGTTCTTCTTGTCTAGCCCGAAAGCATGGTCGGGAGGCGAGAACTGTCGATGCTTGTCGAACGCGAAATACTTGCCACCCTTCTTCAACCAGGTGAACCTCACGGCCGCCTTGCATCTTGGGCAAGGGAACTTGCCGTGCACACACCAGCCCGACGAATATCCCATACGCCAAGAAATCATGCGGGGGAGTAGTGGTACCACACGTACATCCCGAAATTTCTCTTCAAAGCTCGGTCGTGCGTCCAAAACCCTTCATTCCAACCTTTGATCAATTCATCAATCACGGGCTCTATGAACACACCCATTTTATTTCGGGTGGCGGGGAATTATCAAAGACAAAAGAATGTTCTTCGGTTGAAAGCGGGCGCCCTGGAGGCGGTCATTCACGATAACGAATCTGAGGCCAACAAGTGTATGGGGCAGCCATCATTCCATAAGGATTGAACCCATCTGTTGCCGGTAGAACACGCACATTACGAGCCTCCATAGCTTTGTCGGGATGAATATTGTTGAAATGGGTCCATGCTTCGGCATCGGATGGGTGTACCATCTTATCGAGGCTTGTAGCGACGCCCATCTTTGTGCCATGTCATCTGTTTCCGCAGACTCCTTGGTCATGTACATCCGTTGTAACCTCGGTGCGAAGGGAAGGTACCGTAGGATTTTCACGGGGACCTTAAGCTGCCTCTTCTCATCGCCTTCACTAGGGTCTACCTCTATGAACCTTGAGGATTTACACTTTGGGCAAGTCGTATCATCTTTGTACTCTTTCCTAAATAAGACGCACCCGTTCTCACAAGCATGTATCTGCTCATATGGCATCTTGAGTACCTTGAGGAGTTTCTCTCCGACTCATACATGTTCTTTGGCAAAGACGTGACTGGGCGGAAGCAAACCCCCAAAGATCGTCAACATGTCGGTGAAGCCGTCTTGACTAATATTGCATCGGGCCTTCAAGTCCATAAGGCGTGAAATGGCATCTAGTTTGGAGACCTCACAATAGTCGTGAAGGGGTTTTACGTGCCGCCCGCAACATGGTATAATAGGCCTTTGCGGTTTCTTCTCGCTCCTCCTCCCCTCATCCCCAAGTCCTTGCTCAAAGTTACCGGCATGAAAGTCATCTATCATGTCTCCTATCCCGGCATCGAAGCAAGATCATCGATCGTTGCCTCACGACCTCGTCCCTCATACGCCAGCCACCATGGAAGATCCACCGCTTATAGCCCGCCGTCCATCCATACTTGGGAAGATGTTTAGACATGTCCTCCTTACTTTGCCTTTTTTTATTGTCACAATTCTTGCACGGACACCAAACCTTACTCGCACCTCGAGCATTCTGAAAAGCATAATCCACGAAAGCACTGCTCTTGCTAACCCATTCACGGTCAAAATCTCCAAAACTCCTCCAGCCATCGTATATCCATGCACGGTCATCCATTCTCTATCATTTCAGCGAGAATATAAGAATGCAGTGCATCTACACAACAATCCTACCATCTAGTAGGTGAAGATAGGTCCTAATCCCACCCGAGGATGCGGAGATGAGGTCCGTTCCATGCTCCACTCCTATCCGAGACAGAATTTCGGCAGCACCTCCCTCCCATTCTCTCCGAATACACGTCCTCCCCGAGAGGGGAGCCGTGGTATTCGAAGAACAATGGGGAGATGCTGGCCGAAACTCTGAATCGAACAGAGTGGAGCACGGAACGAACCTCATCTACGCATCCTCGGGCTGTCCAAAAACGTGGACAATTCGAAAGAGATACGGTTATAGGTATGCAGGGATCTGCATACTTCCAACCGTATCTCTTTCGAACGGGAGACGCCTAACTGAGCTGCGCGATCTAGCTACGACCATGACATGGAAGGAGGGGATATACCTAGGGTCGCGGTGGAGTCAGGCTACCCGACAAGGAAGAAGATCAGGGCCGCCAAGGGACTCCGACTTGGCAAGCAACTCGGCTCCGGAGGGTTCCTCTCTGCATAAAAAGAAACACAGGGGATAAGTTCAAAATTTAAATGAGAACCTCCCCTGCACGGGGAGGTTTCAATACCTGCAAACAAAACACACCGCGGCACGATGGCCGACAATCACATTCACATCAAGGGCACGATGGCCGACAACCTGCGGCCGAACACGACGGTGGGCGGTCCTCCACCCTCTCTTCCGCCCGCTGGCGGCGGCGGCGGCGCCGGCGCCAGGGGTGCCGGCGTGGCGGCGTCGGGGGGCCTCTCTTCCTCCTCCTACTTCTCCCTCCTCCCGTCTCCCCCCCCTTCCTCCTCCTCCTCTCCTCCCTTCCACCTCCTTCCTTCTCCTCCTCCTCTCCTCCCTTCCTCCTCCCTTCTCCTTCCTCCTCCTTCTTCCTCCCCTCCCTTCTCCTTCCTCCTCCTCCTTCCTCCTCCTTCTTCCTCCTCCCTTCTCCTCCCTTCCTTCCTCCTCCCTTCCTCCTCCCTTCTCCTCCCTTCCTTCCTCCTCCCTTCCTCCTCTGCCTCGGCGCCCCACCACGCGCCCCTCCTTCCCGACCCTTGAAATGGCCTTGGCCGGGCGCGGCGGCCCGTGGCGCTGGCACCGGCCGTGGGGGTGTCTTGCTGCTTGTGGCGGCGGCTTGGCCCTTGCCGGGGGCGGGCCTGGCCTGGCACGCTGGCACCGGCGGCGGGAACTGGCGGCGGGGGTCCGGCTCGAGGCGGTGAGTGTGTGTGTGAGTGTGTTTGCATGTGTGGTGTGTGTGGTGTGTGTGGTCGGGTTGACTTAATTTTTTTTTTTTTTAAAATCAGATTTCCGTGATGGATCTGGGCCGCTCACGGGATATCTCTTTCCTTTCCGTGAGCCGGCCGGATCCATCACGGAAATCTGAGTTTTTTAAAAAAATATCCACCGACACAACCTCGCAAGGCCGGTCCCACCTATCCTTTCCCGTGAACTGCTCACGGGATATCTCATTCCTTTCCGTGAGCGCCACGGGAAAGGGTTTTTTCAGAATTAAATTATATTTCTCCCCTTTTCTATTTCTAACATATATATTTTCAAACTTTGATCAACATTACTTCAAAAATACCTTATCACATACACTCCCCCATACATAATTGATCCTTTCGTGAAAAAAATTGCCATTATTTCATGTGGTTCTATCTCCTTTTTTTTCAAAATTGTATTTACTTCACTACAACAAGAAATTATAATAATTACCAAAATAATTCAAAAAATTCTAGAAAGTAGACATGACACGATATCCGAGGTCCTGTTGCATATAGAAAAAGTTTCGTAGTCGAACTACAACTTGACCGCCACATCCACATGAAATGACACGAGATCATTCTCAACAAACATGAACCTTCTACGTAGATGTTGGAGCCAGCAGAACATCGTGCGTGCCAACTTAATGCGAAACGTTCCAAATTTTTTATCATAGCCTCGGCACAAGATATCATGATAGATTATCAAATTTCATGATTTTTTGCACATCGGTTTATTTTCTAGAATTTTTAGACCAATCGAACGAGGGATTAGAGTTAATGATTTCGTACTAAGATGTTCCGTATTTCATTATTTTTTTAAATGCAAGGCCTTACATTGTGTTGAGTATGAGGAATATAAATTTTCTACTAATTTTTTTCAAAAATTGAAGCACTTGTAGTTCAAATTTGGCCTCATTTCATAAATTCCCATAAAAGAGAATAATTACCTAAATATATCAAATAAAGTCAATAATTCACCAAACTTTAATATTGAGTGTCATATGATGTGCAACAAGTGCGTAAAAAAGTTTGGAGATCAAAATCCAAAAAATATTTCCGTGAGCGTCTTTCCGTGAGCGTTTGTGGCGCCACGGAAAGGGTCCCCTTTGCCGTAGGCCCACCGTTCGCTCACGGAAAGCCTGCTCACGGAAAGAGGTATCCCGTGAGCTTGACGGAGTTATCACGGGAAAGTGTGGACGGAGTGACGGAGCGGGCTGGGCCGACGGCCGTCTTTGTTTCCCGTGAGCGGCCTCCTCACGGAAAGGGTCGAGTGATATCCCGTGAGGTTTCCATCACGGAAATTGGTTATCCCGTGGGTCAATTCTTTCTCCGTGATGTGTTCACGCCGCTCACGGGATATCCTCGTGTTTTCCCGTGATTATTGCCTCGAGCTCACGGGGAACGGTTTGCTCACGGGATATCGCCGGATTCCGGTAGTGTGTCGCGCCATGCTCCTATAGGCGCTAGCCCGCATGGGCCACGAGAGTGGGAGCGGGAGCAGCGGCGCCAAACCGGGCCGCGTGGAGGGTGGAGTTGGGCCTGCGTATGGGGGCGCCCGAGATGCGTGACCGGCCTACTACGGTGAAGCGACGGAGCCACGATGC
Organism: Hyparrhenia diplandra; assembly: GCA_015847255.1. Taxonomy (NCBI): domain Eukaryota; kingdom Viridiplantae; phylum Streptophyta; class Magnoliopsida; order Poales; family Poaceae; genus Hyparrhenia; species Hyparrhenia diplandra. Next base: position 354,381 of record JADLZK010000423.1, on the reverse strand, counting down.
GGCGTGGCCATTGAGCGTGGCGGCGCCGCTAGAGCATATTAACGTATGTATAGGCGCATTAAAAAAGGTGAAAGAGAAATTTTCTTGCTTTACTAATAGGTATTGATATAGATTAGACAAGACCTCTCCATCCCATGAATATAAGAAGTCACAGCTTTATAGAATCCAAGGAAATATCAATATACTATCCTTTTAACTTTTTTTTAGATAATAGATAAAAAATCCGGCTTCATCTATCAACAAATAGAATCGGACCAATACAAAGTTTTGCTAAATGACAAAATTTAATGGGCTGCAAAAGGCACACTATTAGAGTCTCGGGAAAAGGTAAATCGGAACCAAGTATTCAAGTAAGGTTCTTTCTAAACATGACCAACATGTCTTGTGTCTTGAGGATAACCATCCACCGGAACAAAAAAATCGCAACGCCGATGACTCAAGATGATGTGCGGCGTTGATCAATCACTCCTGTTGATCATCATGCCACCGCAGACTTACCCACTTGAAAGGTCCTAAATGGCTAGAGGGGGGGTGAATAGCCTAATAAAAATTCTACAAAATCACTAGAGCAACTTGTTAGTAAATAACAAAGCGTAAATGCGTTTGCTCTAGCTCTACTTGTCGGTAAGCCTCCTATTGACAATTCTAGTTGCTATAGTCTCTAAATCACACACAAGGGCTAAGTCACTACTTTACCACTAGGTGAACAAGCTAATTACTCTAGCAACTAAGCAAGTCTACTCAAACTACACTAGCACAAGATATATGAAAGTAATGCAAGTGTGTAGAGATGATATACCACAATGTCGAGGCTAGTCAATCCAATCACCAAGGATGAATCAATGTGATAACCAAATTGAAGCCAATCACCAAGAGACAAGTGAAGACACAAGATTTAACCCGAAGTTCACTTGAGCACCCTCAAGCTAATCTCCGTTGTGCCGACCTTCTCACGTGTGGGTCGAGGTGGAGCTCACTCGAAGCCAAATGCCTTTAGGCTTCTCGCACCCAATGCAAATGAGAGGTACCCAAGACACGAGCAATAGATTACTCACACTTTGTCTTCCCGACGAGGAGTGTGTGACCCTCTCACAAATCACCTGAGGTGGCCAAGAACATTCACCTTCTCTTGCCAACGCCTCCACCAATCACCAAGCCGGCTAGGAGTGGTGCTCTCAAGAGCAACAAGAAAACCACCGGCTCACAACGATCCACAAGTGCCACTAGATGCAAAGATCAAAGCAAGTGCACTTGAATCACCTCAACTCACTAGAATGGATGCTCTCAAGCAAAGGAGTGAGGAGGAGGATGAGTGCTCAGCTCTAGAGGTGTTAGGAATGATTTCAAATGTCGAAAAGACCTCCCATGGCCGGCCAAAGGGGTATAAATAGGCTCCACCTAAAAATAGAGCCGTTGGGGAGGAACATGCAATTCTCGCGGGCGGCCCGGCCGGCGGCGCCGACCGGACTCATGCATGAGTCCGGTCGATGAGTCCGGTCAGAAACGACAAACCCAACCAGCCAAGAATAGAACCCCTTTGCATGTGTCCGGTCAGGGAATCATGCGTCCGGTCATGCTTCCGGTGCATGCGTCCGGTCACTCCCGAGAACAACCACGAAAACATGCTCTCTCGTTCTTTTGACCGAAACCACACACCGTGCGTCCGGCCGATTTTGCATGCTTCGGTCCGCGGGTCCGGCCACCGCGTCCGGCCGCCTCTCTCGAGCCACGAAATTCCGTCGTTGTGTTGCCGTTTCTTCGCCTTTGCTCCAAACCGACTTCCGTCACTTGATTCTTGTTGCCGACACGTCGAAGAACACCCCGACATCATGTGTTAGCATTTTGAAAACATTTTCCATCAAGTACGGAGTTAGCTCTCTAGGTTAGAATGGATGCAAATGATTTTGAACCTAGAGGCACATGAGGACCGATATGTACGATAGTTTTCCCCTCTTTATAGTACGGCTTATCGATCCTATAATCACTCACACCCTCTATGGTGTCTTGAGTGTAAAATCAAAATGGCCCTATGATATACCTTTGCCTTGAGCCCATTTTGATCCTCGAAACACGCCTAGCCGCACACTTGATCATCATTTGAATCATCTCGATCCATCCACCATGACCATCATGCACCAACCTTGGCTTGACCAATCTCCAACTAAATCAACACTTAGCATAGAGAGATTAGTCCTAAGGATGTCATCAATTAGCCAAAACCAATCTAGAGATCTTCAATCTCCCCCTTTTTGGTAATTGGTGACAACCCGCATAAAGATTTTATGATTAAAGGTTTTTGAACCTATCATGGTTGTCCAAGCATTTTGCTTACAATCATAGGATTGGACAAACATAATAAATTCGGTTTTGGTAGCATGAGCTCCCCTACATGTATGCCTAGAGTTTGGTATAGGCTTTGCATACATGTATGAATATTGAAATTAGGGAGTGAGCCGTTACCAAAATGATGCTTAATGTCGAGAATGGACCTTTGAAGCGTGATACCAATCGAGTAGCGCCTTTCTCACCATACAAGCATCATGGATAACTAGATATTTCATCAAAAACTCAAAGTACCTCGTGAGATCATATTATAAGCATAGGTACTTGAATTTAGAGCGGAAATTAAAACATCTAGTTACCACTTAAGCATGCTAGTTGATCAATCATCAATCAAAGTACCACTAGCATACATCACACAAGCATGTATATATGGAATTTAAATACATGTGCAAGAGCAAGTCATATGTTAGTGCACAAGCAAATGCAACAAATGGCTTATGAGCTTGCTCCCCCTACTTGTGTGCTTTCAAAATTTGATCCCCTTCTAATCTTTATGCACTAATCTCTCCCCTTTGTCAACAATTGACATAAAAAGGATTGATCGGGTTCTTTTGATATTGGAAAGATTAGTTTTCAAATTTGGTCAAATTTGGATAGCTTGCCATACATGTAATTCGGTTTGAACCAAAGACAAGCTTCTTCACACCTCAAGAGAGGGTTATCATGTCTATGTTGAACCACATATTTGACAATATATCCAAATTCAACACTTGAGATTGCAAGCCCACAAGTATGTCATATGTCATCACTAGATCATCCAAGCATACAAAGCAATAGTGATGGCATACATACATTGAAATTCATTGCTTTTCCATGAATGCAACCTAAAGAACAAGTTGTATGTCTATATGTTCTAACAAGTCCTTAGATATCATGATGACATGTCAAACAATTTCACCTTTGCTTTGGCTCGGTGGAGAGGCATGTCACATATGTGGGGTGCATTCAACTCATATTGGAGAAGTCAAGAATGTTCAATTCATTTCTAAGCTTGCAAAATCTCTTCTCATCAAGGGGCTTGGTAAAAATATCGGCAAGTTGATCTTCGGTACCAATTGGATGGATTGCAATATCTCCTTGTTGTTGATGCTCTCTAATAAAATGGTGCCTTATATCAATGTGCTTGGTTCTTGTATGTTGCACCGATTTTGAGTCATCTTGCAAGCACTCTTATTATCACAATACAAGGGTACTTTGTTGAAGTCAAAACCATAATCCTTCAATGTGGACCTCATCCAAAGTAGTTGACAACAACAACTCCCCGCACTAACATATTCGGCTTCGGGCGGTAGAGAGTGTCACACTTGTTTGCTTCTTTGAGGACCATGAGACAAGAGATCTTCCAAGGAATTGACAAGTCCCACTAGTGCTTCTTCTATTGATCTTGCAACCACCATAGTCGGAGTCCGAATATCCAATAAGCTCAAAGCTTGACCCCTTAGGATACCATAAGCCAACATCTTGTGTATGCTTCAAGTACCTCAATATTCTCTTTGCGGCCTTGTAATGACTCTCTTTGGTGAGGATTGGAATCTTGCACACAAACATACACTAAACATGACATCCGGTCTTGATGCGGTCACATAGAGTAGACTACCAATCAATGACCGAAAGAGCTTTTGATCAACCATGTTGCCTTTGAGATCTTGGTCCAAGGTGCCACTTGTACCCATTGGAGTGGTAATGCCCTTTGCATCTTGCATGTCAAACTTCTTGAGCATGTCTCTTATGTATTTTCCTTGGCTAATGAATGTGCCATTCTTCATTTGCTTGATTTGAAGTCCAAGGAAATAAGTGAGCTCTCCAAGCATAGACATTTCAAATTCTTTAGCCATCATCTTAGCAAACTCCTCACAATATGATTGATTTGTTGACCCAAATATGATATCATCCACATATATTTGCAAGATGAACAAATCATTGCCAATCTTCTTGGTGAAGAGAGGAGTGTCGGCCTTCCCCATCTTGAAGCCTTTCTTGAGTAAGAAGTCTCTCAACCTCTCATACCATGCTCTAGGTGCTTGCTTCAAACCATACAATGCCTTCTTTAGCTTGTAAACATGATTGGGATGATGATAATCTTCAAAGCCGGAGGTTGCTCAACATAGACAAGCTCATTGATGAAGCCATTGAGAAATGCACTCTTCACATCCATTTGGTATAGCTTGATGTCATGGGAACATGCATAGGCTAATAGAATTCTAATTGCCTCTAATCTTGCCACCGGAGCATATGTTTCACCAAAGTCAAGACCCTCTACTTGAGAGTATCCTTGTGCAACTAGTCTTGCTTTGTTTCTAACTACAATGCCATCTTGATCTTGCTTGTTCTTGAACACCCACTTGGTTCCAATGACATTATAGTTGGTTGGTCTTTCCACCAACTCCCATACTTCATTTCTTTCAAAGTTATTGAGCTCCTCTTGCATTGCCAATACCCATTCTTCATCTTTCATGGCATCATCAATCTTCTCCGGCTCTTCTTGTGACACAAATGCAAAGTGCTCACAAAATGCCGCAAGTCTTCCTCTTGTTTGAACTCCACTAGCAATATCACCAACAATTTGATCAATTGGGTGATCTCTAGCAACACTTGTGTTTTGGAGTATTGGTAGTTGATTGCTTGAACTTGGTTGATCACTTGATGTGCCTTGCACTTGAGAAGATGTACTAGCTTGTTGATCTTGCACTTGAGAACCACTAGCTTGACCCATTGGAGATGAGAGCACTTGATCTTTGTCATCATCAACATCAATCACTTGAGTTGGCTTGATGTGTCCAATGTCCATGTTCTTCATTGCATCTACCAATTGGGTTCCACCAACATCATTGTGATTTTCTTCTTTACTTTGAGACCCATTGGTTTCATCAAACTCAACATCATGCACTTCTTCAAGTTGACCACTAGTGCTATTCCACACTCTATATGCTTTGCTTGTAGTGGAATAACCAAGTAAGAAACCCTCATCACACTTCTTGTCAAACTTACCCAATCAAGTGCCTTTCTTCAATATATAGCATTTGCAACCGAAGACTCTAAAGTAAGCAATGCTTGGCTTTCTTCCATTCAATAGCTCATGGGGTGTCATGCCCATCATTGGATGACAATACAATCGGTTGACGTAGTAGCATGCGGTGTTGATTGCTTCGGCCTAAAATGATTGACTCACATCATATTCGCTAAGCATTGACCTTGCCATATCCATGAGAGTCCTATTCTTTCTCTCAACTAGGCCATTGGATTGTGGTGTGTAGGTAGGTGAGAACTCATGCTTAATGCCATAGTCATTGCATAGCTCTTCAATTCTTGTATTCTTGAACTCACTACCATTGTCACTTCTCACTTTCTTGATGGTAACATCATATTCATTGCACACTTGCTTGAGAAATGTCTTGAATATAGAATATGTGTCACTCTTGTCATTGAGAAAGAATACCCATGTATATCTAGTGAAGTCATCCACAATCACAAATCCATACTTATTGCCTCCAATGCTAGTGTATGTGGTTGGACCAAACAAATCCATGTGCATCAACTCAAATGGCTTGCAAGTGCTCATGAAATTCTTCTTAGGATGAGTGTTGCCCACTTGCTTGCCGGCTTGACATGCACCACATAGCTTATCCTTTCCTTCAAACTCAACTCCATCCAAGCCTCTCACTAGGTTATGCTTCACAAGCTTGTTCAATTGCTTCATGCCAACATGACCAAGTCTCCTATGCCATAGCCAACCCATGCTTGATTTGGAGAGCAAGCATGTACTCAATTTTGCTTCATTTGTGCCAAAGTCAACTAGATAGAGGTTGTCATGTCTAAAAGCCTTTGAATATCAACTTTGAGTCTTTCATGCTCACAACCTCAATGTCATCAACCCCAAATATGCACTTGAAACCAAGGTCACATAGTTGTGCTACCGAGAGCAAGTTGAAGTTCACCTTGTCAACATGTGCCACATTGGATATGCTCAAATCACTTGTGATCTCAATCTTGCCATGACCTTTGATCTTGCCTCTACCATTATCACCAAATGTGATACTATCCTAGTAAAAAAATTTGTCATTTTTTCATAAGGATCGATCGGGAGTAGCACGTTTGGTTCATCCCTGTTTTTGTCAAATTCCTCTTTCTAGCCGCTACAAGAGCGAGGGTCTTTCTTTTTAGGTCGGTCGAGACTGTTTTGCTCCCGACTTGGCTAATGAAACGAGAGAGCCATATACATACATTACTTTTAATCCGATACTGAAACTAAGCCCACGAAAGCGTAAGATCCAAGAATAAGCTGAAGATCCAACCTCACTCGCCGCTAGCTAGGCAGGGGCTAATCGTTAGGTAAAAAACACAAGCAAGGTAAGAACTTGGTTCGCTAGATTCTATATAATAGGATGGCAAATTCTTATCGGGCGCATTGATCTAGTCGATCGAAGTGGGCGTACTCGATTCGTCTTCTTCGTAATAAGCGCCATCTTGTAGCTGGATTACCTATATCTCGAAGAAATCATCCGTTGGGGACCGGACTGGGTTGGTACCACCACTTGAACTTGTATCAAAAGAGTTGAACATTCTAGCATCACCGGTCATGTGTTGAGTGCACCCACTATCAAGAATCCAATGCCTCCCTCCGGACTTGTAATCCACCTACAAATCAAATCAATGAGATTTAGGTATCCATCCTTGCTTGGGTCATTGGAGGTTAGTCACCAAAGCCTTTGGCACCCAAATGGACTTCTTCTTTGGTCCCACAATTAGTGTACCAATGAACTTTGCCTTCACACCATTCTCCCTCTTGGTAAGCAAATAGCATGAATCAAAACAAATTGAATGCACTTTGTTTGCTTTCTTGTTGGTGTTCATTTTAGTGCATTTTTGCTCTAGATGCCCAACTTGCTTGCATCTTTGGCAATAAGATCCATTGCTCTTCACAAAGCTAGGCTTTGGAGTCACAAATGCCTTTTTGCCTTTCTTGGGGATATACCCTAGACCTTCCTTGTTAAGGGAAAATCTTTGGCTACCCAAGTACTTTAGCAACTTAGCATCCCCACCATATGCCTTACCCAAGGCGTGGGTGAGCTCATCCACCTCTCTCTTGAGAGTCTCATTCTCAACTAATAATGATGAATCTAAAACCTTTTCATCACTACTAGTGGAGGTAGAGTGGGTTGGTGTGGATGTGGAGGGTATGTTTGGTTCTTCAACATCAACCACAAATGGTTCATCTATAATGTCACATGTTGAACCAACATTCCTCTTGGAGACCAAGACAACCTTGTCACTCTTAGCTACTAGCAAGGAATGAGCTTTTTCAAGCTTTGTATGAGCAAGTTGAAGCTCCTCATGGTCTTCCTTTAGACACTCATAGGATGCTTCTTGCTCCCTAAGGCTCTTTTCAAGAGAGGCAACTCTCTTTTCCAAGGCCATACATTCCTTTGCCTTTGCTATTAGAACAATGTTAGCTTGCTTCATTGCCTCAAACATCTCATCTTTAGTGGGTTCATTTGATTCATCATATTCTTCCTCACTATCATATTTTACTTCATTAGAGGATGGTTCATCATATACCTTAGTGGCCTTAGCCATGAAGCATGAACCGAGGATGAGTCAAATAGAGAAGGCTTGTCTTGATCAACTAGAGCCATCATAGCCTTGCCCTCTTCTTCTTCTTCTTCGACTCATCACTATCCCATGTTACAACAAATGCTCCATCTTTGCCTTGCTTGAAGGTGGCCTTGTTCTTGCCCCTTCTACGGTCCTTGTTGTTCTTCTTGTCCTTCCTATGAGGACAATCCTCAAAGATATGATCGGGACTATCACACTTCCAACATAGCCTATTGTCTTCATTGCCCTTGGAAGTGTCCTTCTTCTTGTAGTTCCCAAATCTCCTCTTGTACTTGAGCATGGTGCCAAATTTCTTGACAACCAAGGCAAGAGCTTCATCAACCTCTTCTAGGCCGGATACATCACATTCTTCTTCTTGTGCTTTTGCCTTGCCCTTGTGTGAGGTAGAGGATGCCTTGAATGCAACGGCCTTCTTCTCCCTCAACCTTCTTGTCTTCCTTCTTCTCTCCTTGGCATCAACATCATGATCATACTTGTCAAATGTAAACACCTCTCCAAGTAGATCATTTGGCTTCTTTGAATCAAGCCCATCTCTTTATAGCATGAGAATCAACATCTTGAATCTTGAAGGTAGGCTAATCAAGAATTTGTGATAAAAGTCTTGATCTTGTGTCTTGTAGCCCAATGTCTTGAGGTCGTTCACAATGACTTGAAGACGATGAAACATCTCAAGAATTGTTTCACCATCCTTCATCTTGAAGGTCTCGAACTCACTCTTGAGGCCATAAAGCTTGGCACTCTTGACAACTTTTGTGCCCTCATATGTTTCACTTAGTCTTGTCCACACTTCACTTGCACGGTCCAAGTCCTTGATGCCCTCAAATATCTTTGCATCGATGGCGTTGTATATTGTGTTGAGTGCCATTCGATTGCACGTCCGATTTGCTCTATCCTCATCGGTGAGCTTGGTAGGATCAAGAATGACATAATCATTCTCCGTCACCTCCAATACTCTCTCATGTATGGAACCGAGGTACATGGTCATCTTCCTCTTCCAATGATCAAAAAAACTCTCACCATCAAAGTGAGGTGGCTTTCCCCCAACATGGTTGAACACTATAGTAGCCATATCTTGCACCGAAGGGTGTTACTCCTTGCTAAAACAGTGACCACGGCTTTGATACCACTTGAAAGGTCCTAAATGGCTAGAGGGGGGTGAATAGCCTAATAAAAATTCTACAAAATCACTAGAGCAACTTGTTAGTAAATAACAAAGCGTAAATGCGTTTGCTCTAGCTCTATTTGTCGGCAAGCCTCCTATTGATAATTCTAGTTGCTATAGTCTCTAAATCACACACAAGGGCTAAGTCACTACTTTACCACTAGGTGAACAAGCTAATTACTCTAGCAACTAAGTAAGTCTACTCAAACTACACTAGCACAAGATATATGAAAGTAATGCAAGTGTGTAGAGATGATATACCACAATGTCGAGGCTAGTCAATCCAATCACCAAGGATGAATCAATGTGATAACCAAATTGAAGCCAATCACCAAGAGACAAGTGAAGACACAAGATTTAACCCGAAGTTCACTTGAGCACCCTCAAGCTAATCTCCTCAAGTGCCGACCTTCTCACGTGTGGGTCGAGGTGGAGCTCACTTTCGAAGCCAAATGCCTTTAGGCTTCTCGCACCCAATGCAAATGAGAGGTACCCAAGACACGAGCAATAGATTACTCACACTTTGTCTTCCCGACGAGGAGTGTGTGACCCTCTCACAAATCACCGGAGGTGGCCAAGAACATTCACCTTCTCTTGCCAACGCCTCCACCAATCACCAAGCCGGCTAGGAGTGGTGCTCTCCAAGAGCAACAAGAAAACCACCGGCTCACAACGATCCACAAGTGCCACTAGATGCAAAGATCAAAGCAAGTGCACTTGAATCACCTCAACTTACTAGAATGGATGCTCTCAAGCAAAGGAGTGAGGAGGAGGATGAGTGCTCAGCTCTAGAGGTGTTAGGAATGATTTCAAATGTCCAAAAGCTCACATGGCCGGCCAAAGGGGTATAAATAGGCTCCACCTAAAAATAGAGCCGTTGGGGAGGAACATGCAATTCCTGGCGGGCCGATCGACGCGCCCGACCGGACTCATGCATGAGTCCGGGTCGATGAGTCCGGTCGAAAACAACAAACCCAACCAGCCAAGAATAGAACCCCTTCGCATGCGTCCGGGCCGTGGAATCATGCGTCCGGGTCATGCTTCCGGTGCATGCGTCCGGTCACTCCCGAGAACAACCACGAAAACATGCTCTCTGTACTTTGACCGTAAACCACACACCGTCGCGCCCGGGCGATTTTGCATGCTTCCGGCCGCGGGTCCGTCACCGCGGCCCGGGTCGAGAACAAGTCCGGCCACCGCGTCCGGTCGCCTCTAAGCCGCGAAATTCCGTCGTTGTGTTACCGTTTCTTCGCCTTTGCTCCAAACCGACTTCTGTCACTTGATTCTTGTTGCCGACACGTCGAAGAACACCCCGACATCATGTGTTAGCATTTTGAAAACATTTTCCATCAAGTACGGAGTTAGCTCTCTAGGTTAGAATGCATGCAAATGATTTTGAGCCTGGAGGCACATGAGGACCGATATGTACGATAGTTTTCCCTCTTTATAGTACGGCTTATCGATCCTATAATCACTCACACCCTCTATGATGTCTTGAGTGTAAAATCAAAATGGCCCTATGATATACCTTTGCCTTGAGCCCATTTTGATCCTCGAAACACGCCTAGCCGCACACTTGATCATCATTTGAATCATCTCGATCCATCCACCATGACCATCATGCACCAACCTTGGCTTGACCAATCTCCAACTAAATCAACACTTAGCATAGAGAGATTAGTCCTAAGGATGTCATCAATTAGCCAAAACCAATCTAGAGATCTTCACCACCGTCACGACTAATGTGTTCCCCTCGAAAAGTACCCGCAAAAAAAATTTCGTCTACATTTATCAAAAAACCACTCCGTTTCGTGTTAACCAAATTGCCCATCAAATTGTAGCAACTGCTGTTAATAACAATGAAGTACATTTTTTATTTGTGATTTTTGACTACCTTATGAAAAGATCACTTATATCAGTAGTAGGTACTAAACCAAAAAGTATATGTACAACATGCCATAAGAATTTGACATATGCAATCAAAAAAAGAGGTGTTGTATGGTGTCCTGAAAATAGCAAATACAACAATATTTGTCACCATTCCAGTTATGTCTAACTAAATTTTCTTTAGTTAAAATCATACCTTTTTAGATACCAAAGAATTTTTTTTTTTTCATTGGTACTTTAATCCGCCAAATATCTTGTGACACCCTAACGCCATTGTTAATTAGCGCAACATACATGGACTTGACTGTGAATTTTCCCGAAGCATTTAGACCCCAAACAAAAATATCCCTTTGGTTTGTTCAAATTAAGTCTTGTAAGGAGGCAACAATTCTATGCCAACCATTAAGTTTGCACCCACAAAACTTCTTAAAGAAATACTTAGCAAGATGAACTAAGCACTTGCGCAATGTAATCTTGTTTTCTCCTTACAATGTTAAACGTAGAAGGAAATTTGTCTTTGAGAGGTTTATTGCCCAACCATGTATCAAACCCGTAATCCGGTTTGAGACCCATCGTTTACCTTGAAAGTGCTTTGAGGTCCATGAAACAATCTTTGATGTTCATTAAACTTTTCCAAAAGTGGGAGTCTGTTGGTTTCTTAACACCACTTCCTAAAGTCTTATCTTTAATATATTTATTTCTTAACAATTCCCGCCACATACCATCCTCGTTCAAAAGTTTGAACAACCATTTGCTTAATAAATATTTATTTTGAATATCCAAGTTTTGAATACCTAACACGCCTTGGTCTTTTGGTTGACATAACACTTCCCATTTGGCCAATCTATATTTCCGTTTATGTTGGTCATTTTGCTAGTAGAATCGCGATCCGAAATTGATCTATTTTTTTCCTACTCCTCTCGACAAACTCAAAAAAGGCATCATAAACATTGTTAAACTAGATAGCACCGAGTTTATTAAGACCGGACGTCCACCTATCGACAATTGTTTTCCTTCCAACCACTTAATCTTTTTTTTTTCTATTCTATCCTCAATTATTTTCCATTCCTTATTGTTCAACATCCTAGTATTCATAGGTAGGCTAAGGTAGCGAAAGGGATTTTTTTGACAACACACCCAAGCAACTGTGAATAGAACTCTTCATGTTCTTTTGCTTTACCAAAGCAAAAAAAATATCAATCTTATGGAAGTTAATCTTAAGACTCGGTAGTTGCTCAAAAGTGCTAAGTAAAAGTTTCATATTTACTGACCTTTTGAACATCATGGCTCATAAAGGTTACTTGTGTCATCTGCATATTGAAGGATTGATAGCCATCCGAGATTAAATTAAGAATTACCCCCTCAACCTTGTCATGCTTGTTTCGCTCTAGCAATTAGTACGGACAACATGTCGACTACTATATAAAATAGTATGGGCGACATAGGGTCACCTTGCCTAAGCCCTTTTAGTTTGGAAGTAAGAACCCAACCGATCATTCACCTTAATATTAACATTGCCTCTTTTAGTAAAATTTTCCACCCATTGACACCATTTTAGCGAGAACCCTTTCATTCTCATTGTTTGTTGTAGGAAAGTCCATTTAACCTTATCATATGCTTTCTTGAAATCAATTTTGAAAATTACCCCGTCTTTCTTTTTTTGGAATGAAGTTCATGTAAAGTTTCATGAAGGATAACTTTTCCCTCCATAATGTTTCTTCCCCGGCAAAAAGTCATCTCGAGTAGGTCTAATTATCTTCTCGTGATATGGTAGTTAATCTATTGGTTGCTACCTTTGTGAAGATTTTGAAAGACACATTCAATAAATAGATAGGTCTCGTATAGTCAATCACTTTCGCGCATCCTTCTTCTTGGGTAAAAGAATTATGGTTCCAAAAGTAATGTGATTTAATGGTAAATCTCCCTTATGGAAATCTGTAAATAGAGCCATCAAATCATTTTTTATAACATCCCAAAACACTTGATAAAATTCTAGAGGAAAACCATGCGGGCGGGAGCCTTATTATGTTCCATTTGAAAAATCGCAGCCCTAACTTCCTCTTGTTAAAAGGGTTCCGTCAAAAAGTCATTCTCCAATTGTGATACCGAAGTCTCATCCAAAGAATGCCTCGGGAGCGCCAAACAAAGTTCTTATAATAATTGGTGATATGCCCTTTTAATTGGGCATCACCACTTGTTATATTGTTTTCATCTTCTAGCTGAAAAATATGAGTTTTGCAATGTCTACCATTAGCAAGCGGATGATAGTATTTTTGTGTTTGAATCTCCTTCTAATAGATGTTTCACTTTTGCCCCTTGGTACCATTTAATTTCTTCCTCTCTTAATAATTCAGCTAATCTCTCATTTAGAACATATTTTAGATCCAACTCGGATTGACTTAAAGTAACTAATTCAGCCTTTTATCTAGCTTGATCGCTTTGTATTATTTCATGATGGCTTGATCCCCTGTATTTATCATTTATCTTTATAAGCATTTATCATATATATCACTATCATTATCTTTATTATTTTATGTGACATTAACCCTGTTGTTGTTGAGTAGAGAGCATTATTCATTATTGGTTATAGACATTCCATACATAAGGACATTATTAGTGTTACGCATATTTAGTTTGTAGATGTCTTCCCCCTGGATTCGATACTCTTACCCATTAAAATGCTACAATGGTATTTATTATTCTATCCGCTTGCGAGTCTTGTTCTATATTCTTTATCTTATCTTATTTCCTACCTAGTCGTATTATTCTATGCCATATATACTTTCTAGTTGCATAAGTGGACTGACAACCCTCTTTACTAGAAGTGTAGGTTACTCTTTGACTAGTTCATAGTGGCTTAGTAATTATCATAATACCATCACTACTTGGGGATCATTGCTTTTATAGCCTTTGTCATTTTTGGCGCCGTTGCTATATTAGTGATGTCGTTAAGTAGTGTCAACACCTGCACCTTGGTCAGATGCATGGCGACGCCCGCCTTGGAGATGACATGGTAGGAGACGATTGTCGCGCCGAACACACACTTTGAGGAAGAGCTGGTGCCACCGGAGCTCGGTGACAACAACGTAGATGTGTGAAAGATAATCCGCCCAAGTCTTCCTATAGATCAAAATGTCATAAAAACACAAGGACGAACCGACAAGGGTCGGAGTACATCGTTCATGAGAGCTTGGAATGTCACCGGTGCGTTGCAGCCTCGAGTGGCATCACCAGGAACCGTATGCGGCCCGTGGGGTAAGGAACACCGTCATGTGCACATCCTCCGGGTGCATCCGCACCTGATGGTACCCCGACCGCAAGTCTAGCTTGGTGAAGAAGCGCGCGCCGTGGAGTTCGTCGAGGAGCTCATCAACGATGGGGATGGGAAACGTGTCCTTGATGGTGAGCACGTTCAAGGCGTGGTAGTCGACGCTGAAATGCCATGAGCCATTCGGCTTCTTGATGAGGATGACCAGTGAAGAGAATGCTGAGTCGCTACGGCGGACGATGCCCCCGCTTCGATCATGGCGGTGCATTGTCGTTCGAGCTCATCTTTGTGGGCCGCCGATACCTTTACGACCGGGACAACCACCGGCGGTGCCCCCGGCTTGAGGATGATGTGGTGGTCGCGGGTCCGTTGGGATGGAAGACCCTTGGCTCAGTGAAGACATCCCAAAAGGTGCCTAGGAGAGCGTCAGCGAGGGGGCTCACCGGCTAGCATGAGGTCGAGGGCGGCGTAGTGGACGCCATTGTGACGCCGAGGCCCGGGGCACGGAAGCCACCATCTTTGGACCGGCGATGGTGTGCCCCCGAGCCGGAACTTCATGGTGTGCGTGGTGATGATCTGCGGTGGTAAAAGTTAAGCCCACGTAAATATTTATGATTTGTATAATCCATGGCGCACGGATATCGATGAGCACTTCACCCGAAAATGGGTTTTAAATATCGAATCCACAAGGAGAAAGGTTTACGAATAGTGAGGATATAACTAAGGCCCGAGAATCTTAACCAAGGAAGGAAGCCGATAAATCTTTAAGAAGACGGCTATGGTTGTCTAATTGATATCCTTGTAAGGCTTGTGAATATTTCTTATGGGAACATTATTCAAGGAGAAAGACACTAGCAAAGAGTGCAAACTCCTAGCAAAAAGGTTCTACCGAGGCCTATCCAACGGGATGCGGAATACAAAGAGTTAACGCAGCTATAAGTCACCTACGTTAGTTACCACAATCCGAAGGTAGGGTGCATCTACGAGCTATCTAGTCCAAGCACCACGCTCACACTAGGGGTAGCAACTTCAATCCAAGAGCGACAAGAATCGAAGTACTCTAAAAGAGTCGCAAACCACAAGAATAATATAAACAAGTAAACTTACTCAAATAAGAAGTTGATCCACCATAGTTGTCTTAGGAACAAGCTCCAATGGAGGCTTGATCCCGGAGGTACAAGCGAAGAGGAGACACCGACAGGTTCGGAGCTTCCCCTTAACTTCTCCTTCCACTCAATCTCTATCTTTCGAACAAGACTAGATTTAGCTACTCTCGCAGGGAGCTATGAACTAGTCTCTCAACTTGATAATCTTCTCTCTCAACTAGATCTAGAGCTCTTCTAATTAGAGGCTAAGGCATAGGCCATTGATCGAGGTTGAGTGATGGAGTAATGAACTAATGAACCATCATTGCCACTGCCGGGCGGGAGGCATGCTTATATAGCCGGGTCGATGAACCGTAGCCCTTGGATGAAACCGACCTTGATGGATGGATAGGATTGATCCTTAATGGCGGTTGTGAACCGACATTGAACAGAGGCGGACAGGGAGGCCCCACAGGGCGGCGCCGCCGCATCACGATAGGTGGGCCCGATCCCCGTCCCGCCGGCTTCGAGTCTTCTAGGATCTTCTTACGTGGGTTTCAAGTTGTGTTGCTTCACGGTCACGTCCTTCATCGTATGGGGTGCAAACTCGGGCTTTTACCCGCTAATCCCTAAAAATATATAATTCACGAAAACTCATGGAAATTGTTAGTAAAGCCCCTAGTTCTATATAAATACTCATTTATACCCTTATTTCAGTTTTAATTGAGCTATAAAAATATACTATAAGATGTGTCAACAAGCTCCCCCACACTTAGGCTTTTACTCGTCTCGAGAAAAAGGATGGATATAGCAAAGTCAGTAAGTCAAGACATCAAGCATAAAACAATCTCATGGTCTTATTTATTTGCGTGATTCATTGTGTCTACCAAGAATTTTGAGGAGTTGGAGAACAGAATAGTTGATATAGAGTACCTTTTTCTTCTCAATCGAGTCAACTGGAGATTTTGCATTGATTTTTGAAAAGAAACATAGCTTACCATCTTCTTTTGTGGTACTATCGAATCACTCATTATATTTATATGTGGTATTTTTGGATCCTCACAAGGCAAAAATAATCAATGCCCTTAAGAACATCCTACTTCTAATAAAGCTTTATCTGAGTTTTAAGTATGTCAAGGATGTAGCATACTTACCTTGCATATATTTGCAATGTCAAAAGCCGGATCCGGAGAGAGACATCTCCTTAGATCAAGATGTGCAAATGTGTGTAGTTATTCTATTATGCTTTTGTAGACTCTTCTCTTTTTTTTTTTGAAAGATGGATACTATGCAAGCAAGGTCGGGGCTATCTTTCTTCTTCTCTTTTTTTTGGAGAGGTGGGCTCTACTCGCCCCACTTTTTGTCTTTTATTTCCTCTCTTAAGAGATGCGGGTTCTACTCACCCTCGGACACTTGTCCATTCTTCATCTCTTATTATTATTTTATATATATATATATATATATATATATATATATATATATATATATATATATATCGCGCTAAGTAGTCCCCAGGGTAGTGATTATTAATCACTACCCGAGCAACCCAGTGAGCCCGCCGATTCCCACGCCCGCACCACCACGTCACCAGGAGGATTCACACCTCTCCCGCGCATGCACCAGGCTCTTTGACGAGTGTTTCCCTTGCGGCCATTTTTTATTATTATCTTCTTGCGGCCGATTCCATTTTTCGTGGGGCTGATATTTTTTATTATTATTTTCTTGCGGCCGATTCCATTTTTTCGTGGGGCTGATATTTTTCCGTTTTTCCTAATCTCATGGTCGGTTTTATTTTGATCTGAATATTTTTCGATGGGTGAACATCCAAGAATCGAATCTTGAGGCAGAATTTTTTTTCTTTTATTTTTAAGCCTGCTAGTTCTTAGGACGGGTGAACGTCCAAGAAACATAGTTTGAATGTGTATTAATTTTTTTAAAAAGGTTGATTTTATATTGAGATAGTTGAGTCAACAAAAAAGCTTCCAGTTGCCAAATACATACTTTTTCATGTAATTGAATCTTGAAAGAATGCAACACTTTGCAGTGTGAATACGCTGTCTTAAGTTATTCCAGAAAATCACAATACAACTTATGGCAGCTAAATAACCTTCATTGGAATAAAAAATGTTGGGGAAATATACAACTGAGATCGTGATACAATGACTCAAAAAGATGGATAAAAAAAGGAGGGCAAGCATGACTCCAAGCTCTGTTGCACACTGGTCGCAGTTATTCTTGTAGATGCAATTGGTACCAATGATTTTCGAATTATCTTTGCGTCTAATGCCCTCGATGATTTGTGCCTGCAACTTAATTAAAATGGGGATCACAAGAAAGTGAAAAACCTGTTTCATTCTTGACATTAAGAAGCTCCAAGCTGCCAAGTATAAAGAAGTGGTCTGTATGTGCTCTACATAAAGAGCGAGAACCCAAGGCATATTTTATAAAGGCAAAAATCATTTAGATTTAGTTTTGCTAGCTGCGTGATTTTTATTGGAAAAAAAATTTATATTACACAGAGCATAGCAGACAGATTTTGCAACCTGGGGCGTTTCCTGCTCTTACCTGTTGCTTGTAACTTGATTTGCTTCACATTAATCTCCAAGCTTTACTCATCAACAACCTTTATGCAGCCTTGAATGATACTAGAACATATTAGCCTGAAACAGGGCAAATGTCATGAGGTTGATCACAGCTTAGATAAGTATTTTTTTTTATGATCATGCATATAAAGATTTACAAAATCACTCTAAAGAACAATTTAGTTGCAACTAGCAAATGTGGAAACAGAGCAGTCTGGAAAAAGAATGTCTGAACAAAAATAAGTATAAATGAATGAGAATGAGAATGTGAAACACAGAACCTTTTAATTGAGGAACCAGAGCCATTTGTGGCATGGACATCCTCTGGTGGCAATAACCGACAATCTAAAACTACAAATAAATAGAATTGCTTTATTATGAAATTATAATCGCACCACAAACAATACAAAATATCAATGCTAAGCTGAATCAACATCTATGGTTGTACGAAACAATTATAGAGTGCCGATTGAAGTAATAAAGTTGAAAGGGATTTCAAAGCATCATCGGTGTACACTGCTTATCCAAAATAGATGGAAGAAAGAAAAATGAAATCGATAGAGGAACGATTCTTTAATCATGCAAACAATACTCATATATTATGGAACCTAATAGTGAAACCAATGTGATAAAAATTTACTGCTTGGTAAAGTGATTAAGAGGTAACTGACAGACCGGATGAGTCCAGCTGAGTAAGGCAAGCTTGGCATTCGTCATTTGTGCAACCAACAAGTGGCAGCTCTGCAACCGGGCGCTGCACGTCCAAAAACAGAGCATAAAAAAAGTAAAGATATAACCTATCAATACAGACAAAAATGGCAGTTCCTGGACACTTCTGAACCCATGACTGTCAGTCGAGCTCCAGCAGAGCAAAATTGGAAGCAACAGATTAATTGGATCTACATGACTGAAAATTCTAAATAAATCATAAGTTTGCAAGTGGATCTACATGATTGTAATGCTAATTTATTTGCTACAGATTATTTGATTTAAATAACACTGTCATGTCATCTTCCAAATGCAACCGACCAAGATGTACTTTGTAATCTGCAATAGAGCTAAGCATTAAAAGATTTGCAGATAAAAGGATGAGACATCTAGTTGATTTCATAAATATCTTGTGAACACTGTGATCATCAATCCCAAGAAATACGAAACACAATGTGATGAAACTAGCAAACTAAGAGTCAAATATCAAACAAAAATCAAGCTTGCATCTCCAAAAAATAGATATCATAATTTTTTTAAAGGAATTTTTTCGAGCACCTAGCATGCAACCAAAATTGATGCACCTCGTCAAGCAGGAACACTTTAGTTCCAAGCCTACAATTTAGGAAATTAAGCTTGGGAATGACTAATACAAATAGCGATTCCTTGACTGCATAAGAAATTTAGTATCCTCCACATAACCAGCGTGAAGATGGTGGTCAGCTTGCTCTGAGTCTTGCACCCTTGTGATCTGTACAGGTTTACTGCATAAGGTAAGCTGTAAGCATTCATATATGTGTTGTATTATCAGCTGTGGATTAATCTGCTATTTTCATCCCCACACAGCCAAAAATAGAAAGCCAACAAAATTGGATTAATCGGGTAGCAGAATTGCCCATTAGATTTACCATGCAATGCAGAGAGCAGAATTGCATTCGAAATAATGCACACAAACAACATAAATTGTTCTGGTTGCTCTGTCCATACGCTGACCATAAATCCCAATTTCTCACAGCTCCACAAATTATCCATAAGGGTATATATGTTTAATAAATCATCATTGCAATATGTGTAAGCTGCATGGCACAAATGCACCTAAATGAAACAATCACATGGAGAGAAGATACACCAACTTGCAATGATTATGCTGGACAATTTACCTAGAAATATGAAAGCATACTTTAAATGTCATAGCTGCACAACGGATTTGGGAAAAATTTGCACTGCTGGATGCTATATCCACTTGCGGCAGGGGAAATCAAAACAAACAAGGAGTAAAAGCTGAAATCGGGAAGGGAAATCAGAGGGGAAAGTAAAGGAACTGAATATGTGGATCAGAAGGAGATGCAATATGTGGATCGGATGGAGATGCGATAATAAATAAATAAACATTAAGACAGATCAAGCCAAGGAATGTCACTTTCCGTTCGTACTCGCCAGTGTCGAGCAGTTTGTTGCCGCCGGTGTCGAACAGGGCAAGCCAAAGCGGAGCACGGGACTCGGATCCGGCATGAGGGAGAGAATAGGGACGTGCAGCGCCACTGACGAGGACGCCACTGGGGCTGCCGAGGAGTCGAAGGCCGTGGAACCCACCTTGGAGGCTGCGGAGGCGAGGAGAGGGGAGGCGAGCCGGGATCCATGCGGGCAGAGATGGCGGCGAGCTGTGCTCGTCGGCCGGAGGGGGAAGCGAGCTGGTCCAGCGAGCACGGAGGTTGCTAATGATGGAACTCGTCTAGGAGGCGGCGACCTGATGGGGTGATGGGAGGATGGCGGTGCCATTTGGATCCGCTGGGAGGCGTGGCGAAAAGGAGGGGACCTGATCGGGTGATCGGTAGGACGGCCGCCCTAGGTTCGGCGAGCTTCGCCCGGTGGGAGGCGCCGAGGCTGGGTCGGGTCCGGAGAGGGCTGAGCCGGGGCGAATGGGCGGAGCGCGCGACGAGCTGCGCGAAACCGGCGAGATTATGGAATGGAATGGAGAAAAAAACACAATACGAGGCGGCGAGAGGGGAGGGGAACCGGGCCGGGATGGGGCCCCATCTCGCACCCTTTGAATTTGAAATAGGCTTAAAAGTGAACTTTGGAAAGTGATGGGATCTCAAATTCTTTCTTCCACAACTATTATTTATACAACGAATTCAATTCCGGGAATTCTAGAGATCCAAACAGGCCCTAATAGTAGAAGAAAGTACCTATGTGACTAATCATGGGGGAGTAGATGGAGGATGCTTTGATGGCAAGCACCTGGGATCTGCGCAAAAAAAAAGAGAGAAAAAAAGGTTAAATAACACTGATAAAACTATCAGCTCTAGTACATGATGTACACCTCTATTTTATTCTAAGCTCAAAAGAACTTTCACAATATTAGATCTAATACAGGAATCATGTTTGATTAATGATTAGATTCACAAATTGATGAATGATTGCATGAAAAAATGAAGAGAAATGTATGCTAACTATACACTGAGATGCCATGCAAGTATTTAACAGGATGGAGATGCCGTGTAAGTAGAATTTTAGATCTAATATATGTTAACAGGATGGAGGTCTCTGGGATCTGACATAAATCCATTATGTTAACTATACATTGAGATGCCAGGTCTTTTTTTTCTCGAATGCGCAGGAAAGATGTGGATCTTTGTATTATAGAGATGAAAAGGTCATTTTAGACCTTGCATTTTCCAATGAACATAAATCCATTATCATTGCATTTACCAACACTCAAGAGAAAAAGAGAGGCATCATCTACGGAGATGGCATCATATTGATTCAGTAAACCATGTACTGTACCCATTACAGTAAACCAAAGGTCCATAATTTTTCTGAAGTGTTTGTGACCAGGCCAACCCTAGCTGAGACAGCACACTGATTCATTTGCTGATTTGATCTCAAGTTTCCAAACAAACCTTTCATTACATGGACCATTTCCCAAATAACCTTTCTGTAGCTTTATTGTCAGACAGGCACGTCAGACAGGCAGCAGAGTACCTTCAGTTGTCATTTTTAGTTTACAGCATGCCTATTTCAGGTTACAAATCTAGTAGGCAAACTATTTACACACCATGAAGAATCAGATTAGTTGTTTGTTTGAAAGGCGTATCTTGCTAGGGATTCCAACAATAATTAAGAAATTTGATAATCAGACTTGTAGTATATAACATCTATCAAAATTAAATATCAAACCAACCATAGTTCTCACGGCGTCGCCTAGGCGATGCCTAGGCGTCCAGGCGCTCCCCATTGCCTTGCAGAATTTGCGCCTAGGCAGGCAAGGCGGGCGCCTAGGCGTCCAGGCGCCCCCCATCACCGCAACTTCGCCTGGCCGCCTTAAAAACATAGAAACCAACAATGACTACCTGGTCATCTGATATGGTCACCAAATCTCTGTCAAAGTGAGGCACTATGCCTAAGGCAAACAAACTGTAGCTGCAATTTTTTCAGCACTATTTGTGGATCAAGCACAAATTAATGCACAAATTTATGGATCAAGCACAAAATCAAAGGTTGCTGCAAGACAGAGGAAGAATCAATTGAGGACAACAAAACAGGAAGAAAAATTACAAGGAGCACAAAGAAGGATAAAGTCAGCTACTGATTGAAGAGAAGACATATTTTTACCTTAATAAACATATTAAGTCTGAATAACTCATGATACTAATCATTATGACGTAATATAATGAGATGGTATGCACCCTGAAGGTGTTTAATTCTATCATCGTAAAAGTACATCCATGCAATCATTTTAGATCTACAACATATACACAATTCTTTTTTAATTTAACTGCAGCGACTAAACTAATGTTGATTGTAGCAGAACATGATCAGAAAACAGGGGGAAGCATAATATTTATTTTACCTCAAGCATAAACAATCGACACTACACCCAAACTAATCCACTAAGCAAGTTTAGGTTAGTACAATTTGAAGCAAAGGGTTATTCTAGATGAAAAAGCAATTACCTACTATCCTTTTTTGAGTGATGTTTTCACAAACAAAAGGGAGCATGTGGCATTCCCTACAGAACAATTTTCAATTAGGCAATGTACTATTATCTGTAGAACCAAAAACAATCCTAAGCAATTTTGAGAAAATTAAGCTAAAACAGTGACTGTGTTCCATCTATCAGTTAAGACAGTGACAGTGACCGCTAGTTTGAATTATCAGAGACAACAGAAATACTTTTAGGCAATGGTAGATAATTATAACTTAAGAACTAGAACATCAACCAAGCACAATCAGATACGATACAATGTGCATCCACCAAGTTTCCATGTTCTGGGAATTTAATAATGAAATAACAACTACTGGTGATGATTTGGAAGGTACAGTAGCCATAAATTAAATGTGTAAAATTGGAAAATTATAGCAAGGCTGAAAGAAGCTAATTTCCAATGAAAACAAATGCAAAACTTATGAAAATCTTCAAAAAAATAAGTAGAAACTACCTATGTGAGTAATCAGGGGACTAGATGGAGGATGCTTTGATGGCGAGCACCTGGAATCTGCACAAAAACAAAGAGAGAGAAAAAGAGGTTAAATACGCTGATAGAATTAACTATGTACACCTCTGATTTATTCTAGGATCGAAAGGAATTTCACAATTCAAGATCAAATACAGGAATCATGTTTTTATTACTGATTAAATTCACAAATTTATGAATGATTGCATGAAAAAGAACTGCATGCTCGGCTAAACTGAAACCATGCGACAGGGTCAAGTTGACAGCTACCTGTATGTACAAAAAGGTGAAAATAGCAAGCGAACTGGATGAACTAAAAAAGATCTCAACTGATGTTATCCAGACAGCATGGCAATATTCTTCCAGCACAAACAAGTGGGATCACTCCGAACAATAAAAAATCCACTTAAATCTAAATCACAAAAATATAGCTATTTCTGACAATCTATTGGAAAATCTCCCTGGCAACTCACTGGTGGTTTGTGCTGATGAATAATGCAACATTCTTTATTTTTAATGGCCTTATAAATAGTTGCAAGTAAACTACCTAGGATGTTACAGCCAATCCTTGCACACAGCTGATGCATATGGACATCACATTTGTACTATCTATAAGCCTCATAAATATTATGTGGCAGTGGCCACTCCATCTATCTAAAATGAAACTACTTTTTTTTCAAGTAAAAGCCTTCCTTAGTTTCACTTTAAGTTACTTTGATAAGATGGTCAGTGGGTTAAGAGTTCTTACAACCCTTTGAAAACATGCTGAGTTCTATATTAACTGAGATAACACAAGGAATGAAAGCAGATCAACTACCTGCCCCCCTTAGCAGCAGCTTTGGCAGCACGTCAAGCCTCCTAAATTGCATGCCTGCTTTAGAAAGTTTCGGTTTCTGTGAACCTAAAATTGGAGCATGTTAATTCTTCGCTTCAAAAAGATCTCTTTGTTTATAAGTTCTGAAATAAATAGCAGAAGCAAAATGTGCAATAAATAACCACGAAAAAGCTTGTGACTAAATAGCACAAACCTGCTGCAGATGCGTGGGTACCAGCTACATCATAGCTGCCGCCGGATGGAGAATCCACCACCAGATCAGTCATACGCGCTGCCACGGATCAGATCAAGTGATGTCTTCACCATCCACCTCCCAGCCACGAATCAGATCAGGCATGGGAACTGGGAGGGAGGAGTCCGCCCGCCGCCGGTGGGGAGGAAGTCCGCGCGCCGGGAGGGAGCATGGCCTCGCGCCGTCGCATCCAGAGGCCTTGTGCCAGCGCCGCCGCCGGAGGAAGGCCGCCGTCGCTAGTGCGGAAGGAAGCCACGCGCCTGGGTTAGGGGTAGGGCCGCGCCGGGATGGCCATCCCCCGCCCGCGTGCCGCCCGTCGCCCGCCCTGTTCGCCCGTAGGGATCCCGTGTGCAGAGCAGCCGGGGTGAGGGGCGGAGTAGGCCAGGGCACAGCCGCGGCAGCGGGGTGAGGGGGCGCCCGAAAGGGTGGGGGAGAGGCGACGGGCGGATGGGGTCGGAGCTCGCAGAGCACGGGGGGCTTAATAGGACGGAGCTGATTTTGGAACCGTAGATGGTGGGTGGGGAAGCTGCTCCGACGGCAATTAGAAGAACAAAACCGAAACAATAAAAATTAAACAAATAAAATAATAAACCAGAGGTGGGTGCCGGAGAAAATAATAAACCCATGGGCCGATGAGAGAGCGCGCCTTAGGGTTGACCCGGCGTCAGGGCAACGCGGGCGGCTGGCTGGGCTGGCTCGGGTAGTGATTATTATTCACTACCTGGGGTAATATATAGAATACCTATATATATATATATATATATATATATGAAAAATTTTTTCTACTCCCTGGGAGTAGTTACTCCCGCCTGCTAATACACAGCACGCTTCCTCCGGCCGTCGTAGCTAACGGACCGATGACGGTGTTTCCGCCCCCCAACGAATGTGGCCTGCCGCCAGCGGACCCGCTTCTTCGGCCCCCCGTCCACCGTTCATTCCACGCAAGGAGCTACAAAATAGCAGGCGGCGGCGGCGAATACCATTGACGAGTGATTTCATGGCGCCTCCTCCCGTCCTCAACTCCATCTACGGTGGAGTCCCTCCCTTCTTCGGCTTCACTGGCTTCGGCGCACAGCCACCATCAGCAGCGGCGCACGCCTCCACCACCGGTGGATCAGATGGCGACTCACCTTCCCATGATCCTGGTGGCCGGGAACGACAGCAGGACTGCTCCCTTTGCCGGTTCTTTTCCATGCGTCAATCCTCTACTCTGGCCGTAGAATCCTGGTTTGTTTAAAATAATTTTATTGCAGCAGCTTGCAGATCTGGCGATCGATGGTTGATTAATTTATTTTCTTGCTACTAGATCTCCTATATCATGAGGCGTTTCTCGATAGTCGATAGCGTCTGGAGGCAGCGGCCGTACCCTGCAGTTTGCAATCTCTTGCATCAGACGTCATTATGTAGCTGCCGTACGTGATCTACTTGGTGCCACAATCGCCTCGTCCGGAGACGGCAAACGCTTGACTATCGATGGATAACGATGTGTGGATCTCCTCTCCGGCGCCACTGACATGAACCTGGTGAAAGATCAGCAGGAATGTAATCATACTATTTTTTCGTTTTTTTAGATGACAGGATCAAATATTATTTTCTTCAGATTAAGTCTGTGTACGACCAGTACGATATATGTAATCATATACTATTTTCTAAAGAATATATATACGTGTCCTCCCTCCTAATTAAGAAGTATGCATTGATAGTTGATACTCTTGCATATGTTTTAGATTCCATTAAAAATTCTGGTATGCGCGCATACTCTTGGCGTATGTATGTATGCATATATACTCATTGCCAAAAAGTATGTATAGATACTCTTCATATATATGCATATATACTCACTGCGAAAAAATATATATACTCACGGCCAAAAAATTCTGGTATTCATATATACTCTGGCGTATGTATCCATGTATACTCATTGCCAAAAGTTATTTATAGATACTCTTGGCGTATATGTATGCATATATACTCACTGCCAAAAAGTATATATACTCACGGCCAAAAATTCTGGTATGCATATATACTCTTGGCGTATGTATGTATGCATATATACTCACTGCCAAAAGTATATACAGGTACTCTTATCTAAAATAACGTATACGATATTCTTTACCGATTAGTATATATTCGTACTCATACACGAGCAAAGTTTAATCAATATACGTTCTCGCGAGAATCACGGCAACCGTACAGAGTAGTTTGTTACGTGCATGCGGCATGCCTAATTGGATCGTACTCCCGGTATCCACTAACCTAGACGGAACCTGACGTCTCCCGTCAATAGCCACAAACGGACTAGCCTACATGCATGTATACTCGGTGGGAGTAACTACTCCCGGAGTAGAAAAACCTCACCCTATATATATATATATATATATATATATATATATATATATATATATATATATATATTTTTAATACTTTTGCATAGACCATGTCTTGTCTCACATTTGTATCATGACTTTATTATGGAGAGATCAAAACTTAAAGCATATAACAGATAAAAAGCATCATATATATGTGAGTGTACGTGTTCTTGATCAAGGGAGCATAGCGAGTCTCTCAACTTGGATCACAGGACTTGACAAAGCTCAATGCAAAACAAGTAGCTTATGGCTAGTTCTTTTTTTTTTTCAGCAAGCATGGCTTTGGTAGGATAATTACCACAAAGAAGAGGTATAGCTATCATTTTAATATTTTCAAAATAAATTCTCCAAGTAGACAAGATATCAAGAAATAGGCTCTCACCAATTTTCTATATCATGGTCTACAACAACTTTATGTATCTTGGGATTTCTTTTTACTTTTAGTTTTCAACAATTTGGTTAGACCATGAAAAAGAATTATGTGAGTCCAACTTGAACTAAGCATATCAATCTTTTTCTATTTATATTTATTTATTAGATATTAAAAAGCTCTCGGTATTTTGCGAAACGGAAAACAAAAGTTACGTAATTAAAAAGATCGAGAACAAACCGACACGTGGGCGAAGGGGATGCCGAGGTGGTGACATGGCACGGCGGCCGCCGCCATTTTTCAGCGCCTCGTGGGTCCCATAAAGGCCCACAACGATCTTCGCCGTCATATGATCTCTGCTTTGTAACTTTCGGTTTCTCGATATTTTTTTAGGTTCTTTTTTCGCTCGCTTTTAACGCTCGTGGTTGTCTCCCCACACTTTTTCCTTGTTACCTTTTATTCACAACATTCTGGAGACAAAGAAACTTTGCACGAAAATAAATGATAAATAAGAAAGATCAACTTCAAAAATAGAGTGCTCCTTTATTTATTCGACCTATTACATAATATAAAGTTTTAATCTAAGCAAGCAAACCGATCTAAGCAAACTTCTAAACAAACTAATTTAACTAATCAAACTCTATTTATTACTAGGGCTCCTTCCCTAGTTGCGCGGGCGGTTCTCAAGAGATGCAACTCTCTTGACTAACGCCACGATCTCAGCTCTAGTGTCTTCCATGCGCCTATCTAGAGCGCCCCACGCCCAAAGCCGTGGCACTCCAGCTCCTCGCCGCTACCACGCCAAGGTGAAGCTCCTCCAATCCGCGACTTTCTTCGCGAGAGGTCGGCCACTTGGAGTGGAATTTGCTAAAACGACGCTTTGCAAAGACGCTTCGAAGGCCTCCCCGCAATATGGGATGAACTTCACTTGCGATGATATCTAGGTGCGCACTCCATCAATGGAGACGCGAGGATGTGTAATTCAGCCGGGCGGATGTTATTGAACCTGTCCCGCTTGACGTCCGTAAGCCGCCTCGCTTGGGACGAGGCGGCAACAATTTGGTGCCCTCCGGCACCGTGAACTTCTTCATAGAGTCTTCATGGCGGGCGTTGAGAATTGTTCTTGCCATGAGAATAGCAGGGATGGTTTTGGTGATGGTGGCTGTGGTGGTGGAGTAATCGCAAGAGGTGTAGGTTGTGGCGCACGACGAGAGTAGAGGATGGTGCCGACGATGGAGGCGGTGGCGCAGGATCTTTGGTGGGATCGTACACCACCATTCTCATCTCCCAAGGGTTGGCCATTGTTGGTATTTGTTAAGCCCATAGAAATATTTATAATTTGTATAATCCGCAAGCGCCATGACTAGATACCGTGAGCACTTCACCCCATTAGGGTTTAAATATCGAATCCACGGGAAACGGGTGAGGAGACTACGATCTAATCTTAACCCGAGTAGCACAAGACTTAAGAAGGTTGAGAGTATAGAGAGTTTACTAAGATAGCTAAATCTTAGTTTGGGTAAGTGATGTTGATAGTATTCTTATGGGGACGCACTCAAAGGAAAGTAAGGCCGAAACTCACTATTCCCCAAAGAACTAGGTCCCACGTGTCCTATCCAACGGGATGTGGAATCCAAAGAAATCAATGGTACCGCCACTACCACGAACTACCACATCCTGGAAGGTAGGGTGCATCTAACGAGATACCTGAGTCCAAACACCACGTTTGCACTTCGAATATTACTCTAATCTAGGCGCCAGATTAAAATACTCCGAAGAGACTCGTTAGACCAATAAGAATAAATATAAAACAATATAACTTACTAAAAGAAGAAGTAGATTACCGTGAGTAATTCCAAATGTAGATTAACTTCCACCGAGGTACAAGTGTGGGAGATAGCACCGACAGGCCAACACTTCCTCCAATTCCTTCCCTCTCTCTATCTCTCTTGTTCTAAAGATTAGAACTAATGAGTTCTAATCCTCTTATACTAACTCTTCTAATTGTAGTTCTAATATGCTTAATTACATTCTAATTCACTAATCTCTTAGAGAGAGTTGATCCTTACATGGGACCCCTCTACAACCGAGAGATAATGAGATAGAATGAATTGATAATGAATTAGGTTTCACCCCGGGGTCAGGGGTCTTCTTATATAGGCCTTGGCGATGAACGTGAACCCTTGGATCAAACCGACCTTGGCAACGTGTAGATACAACCTCAAAGCTCGGCTTACAAACCGACCTAGAAAGCCGAAATCCGATTGGGCTTAAAAGGTCACCGGGCGGCCGCCAGCCGCTTTAGGCGGGCCGCCAAATCCCCCTGTGGCCTCTTGGTCTCCCGCTTGTTCTGGTGTCTTCCGGGTACCTTCTAGAGTGTTTTTAGTCCACTTTTCGGGTTGAGTTACTTCACGGTCAAGTCTTGTCATCATATGGGATGTTTATTCCGAACTTTCTCCATTATTCTCTGCATTTATCTGTTAAGTCCATGAAAATATATAAATCACCAAAACTCGT
This sequence comes from Hyparrhenia diplandra, assembly GCA_015847255.1. Lineage (NCBI taxonomy): Eukaryota > Viridiplantae > Streptophyta > Magnoliopsida > Poales > Poaceae > Hyparrhenia > Hyparrhenia diplandra. Next base: position 324,953 of record JADLZK010000423.1, on the reverse strand, counting down.
GGAATTATGTTAGTTAAACCCCTAGACTTATGTTTATATTCATTTTAAACCTTTATTCTTGTTTAGTTGACTAGTAATTTTATACTATAACATCTGTCAATGGCCATGGCAAAGAATGGAGGTCTTGGGTCGTCGCTCTTGGTAGAGGTAGATGGGAATAGGCTTAAGGCAAAATGGTTCGGTTTATATATCGAAATGACTTGGTAGGGGAGTTAGAATGACGGTTATCGGACGCCGACGCGAGAATCGCACCAAAAGGTTCGGTATTCGTAGGATATCCTAGGGAAGATACGTGGAAGATGCGACGCCAGCGGGGCGGCCACGCAGCGGCAGCCGCCGCCGCCCAGGAAAGGGCCGTGTGGGCCCCACCTTGTACACGGCCCAACTTTCTTCTCGGGTCTTCTAAGGTTAATTCTAGTCTAATGCTCGTACTTTTGGGCCGAAAAGGTGACACTACGCGATCAAGGCCTAATGATTGGGTAAAATAAAGAACTCTAAAACATCTAATTCCTCTGGTTCTTTATTGGGCTCATAAAAGATTTTAAGACATTGGCCATTTACCTTGAATAACTTACCTTCAAGTATCTTGAAGAGTGATGGCTCCATGTGATGATGAATTCACCACCTTGAAGGGTCCTTCCCATTTACTCCGAAGTTTCCCATGCCCAAATAATTTAACCCTGGAATTAAAAAGTAATACCTGATCACCTGGTGTGAAGTTCTTCTTTTTAATTCTTTTATCATGCCACCTTTTTGTTCTTTCTTTGTAGATCTTGGCATTGTGATAAGCTTTCTCTCGCCATTCGTCGAGTTCTGATAATTGCATCTTTCTTTTTACTCCCGCGACTTCTAAATCCATATTCCATCTCTTGATTGCCCAGTGAGCTTTAAACTCTAGCTCAACAGGCAAGTGACGTGTCTTGCCATAAACAAGTTGGTAGGGTGACATTCCAACCGGTGTTTTGTAGGCTGTCCCGTATGCCCATAATGCTTCGAAGTCTATCCTTCCACTTTGTTCCCATCTCTTCTACTTGTTTTTCTGCAAGATATTCTTGAATTGCTTGTTTGATGTTTCGCTTGCCCACTTGTTTGAGGGTGATAAGGCGTAGCAATGTTGTGACGAACTCCGTGCTTCGCTAAATATCTTTTGAATCTGCTATCGATGAAATGGGATCCTCCGTCACCGATTACCATCCTTGGTACTCCAAACCTTGGAAATATTATTTCTTCAAACATCTTCACCGAACTTCATTATCTGCAGACCGCATGGCATAGCTTCTACCCATTTTGATACATAGTCAACTGCCACTAGTATGTGTTCATAATTTCCGGATTTTGGAAATGGTCCCATGTAATCAATTCCCCATACATCAAAGAGCTCTATCTGGAGGTTGGTTGTAAGAGGCATGTCATCTCTTGCATTGATATTCCCATGCCTTTGACAGGCTCCACATCTTCGAATAAAATCTTTGGTATCTTGATACATGGTGGGCCAGAAAAATCCCGCTTGCCAAATCTTTGCGTGTGTTCTCAATGCCCCATAATGTCCTCCATATGGTGATGAGTGACATCTTTCAATGATCCTGGATTCCTTCTTCGTAGGCACACATCTTCCCGAGTAACCCATCCGAAAGCAAACCCTCAAGAGGTATGGTTCATCCCAAAGGTGATAACGACTATCATAAATAAGTTTCCTCTTATCAATCCCCGGTGGTACATAACCCGCAACCATAAAATTAACAATATCTCAAGTACCACAGGGATCGGTAGACGTTATCCGATAAAGAGTATCATCCCCGAGTGAGTCATTAATGGGCAATTCATTGGGTTTCTCAAAATGCATTCTAGATAAATGATCGGCAAATGTAATTTTCTACTCCCTTTTATCTTTTATTTCTAAATCAAATTCTTGGAGTAACAAAATCCATCTTATTAAACGAGGTTTAGCATCTTTCTTGGTGAGCAAGTATTTTAAAGCAAAGATGATCAGTTGTAAACAATGACTTTAGCTCCTACCAAGTAAGATCTAAATTTATCAATGGCATAAACAACAACTAGCAATTCTTTTTCAAGAGTGGCATAATTAAGTCTGTGGCCCAAATCAAAGTTTTGTTGGCATATGCAATGGCATGATGCTTCCTATCTTTAGTTTGCCCTAACACCGCCCCCACAAAGATAGTCACTGCATCACACATGATTTCAAAAGGTAAAGACCAATCGGGGGGTTGAATGATAGGTGCGTAAGTGAGGGCCTTTTTCAAAGTTTCAAAAGCTTTCAAGCAAGCATCATCAAATTCAAAAGGGACATCCTTGGCCAACAAGCTGGTGAGTGGTCTAGCAATATGTGAAAAAAATCTTTTATAAATCTACGGTAAAACCAAAGATGACCAAGAAAACTTCTAATCCCTTTGACATTTATAGGGGGAGGCAATTGTTCTATCACTTCTAGTTTAGCTTTATCTACCTCTATTCCCCTTTCGACACTTTCGTGTCCAAGCACTATTCCTTCTCTAACCATAAAGTGACATTTTTCCCAATTTAAAACTAAGTGCTTCTTTTCACATCTTTGCAAAACCCTATCCAAGTTTCTAAGACAATCATCAAAAGTTTTTCCATATACAAAAAAATCATCCATAAAAACTTCCACAATTTCTTCAATCATATCGGAGAATATAGACATCATACATCTCTCGAAAGAAGCCGGAGCATTACATAACCCAAAAGACATTCTTCTATAAGCATAAGTTCTATATGGGCATGTAAAAGTGGTTTTGCTTTTGATCACCGGGATGGATCGGAATTTGGTGATATCCTCGAGTATCCATCAAGAAAGCAAAAGAAAGTGTGGTTTGCCAATCGCTCTAACATCTCATCAATGAAGGGCAATGGAAAATGATCTTTTCTCGTGGCTTTGTTTAGCTTTCTATAATCTATACACATTCGCCATCCTGTGAATAGTTCTTTGAGGGATTAATTCATTCTTATCATTTTTAACAACTGTCATGCCTCTCTTTTTAGGCACAACTTGCACAGGGCTTACCCACTCACTATGTGGCACGGGATAGATAATCCCAAATGTAATAACTTTAACACCTCTTTCTTAACTACCTCTTTCATCGCATTATTAAGTCTACGTTGGGGTTCTCTGGAAGGTGGAATATCTAGATCTGTTGGAATACGATGAGTGTAGAGTGCAGGATTAATACCCTTGAGGTCTTCGAGTGAATAGCCAAAAACCGATCGATGATGTTCTAGGGCGCTTATCAATCTAAGAGTCTCCTCCGGAGTGAGTTTATCGCTTATAATCACAGGGGGACTCGGATCATTATGGAGGAAAGCATAAGTAAGACCAGGTGGTAGAGGTTTAAGCTCTATTGGAGGTCTAGGAGGGTTTTCAAATTCATTCAAAGGTTCTGTTGTGGTAGGATTTTAATCTTCTTCTTCTACGAAGAATTCAAGATAATCCTTCTACTGATGCCTCCTTAATTTCTTCCATAGGATCTGGTTACGGACAAGATTCTCGTTTTTCGAATTGATGGCTTGGGCTATAGGCAATGAGAATTTTAATCCCTTACCTAAGCGTATGCCTAATTCTCCCGTTTGTCCTTCCGAAATAAGCCTTTCAATAGGTTGTCCTATCAACACGTCAAATACCATGATGTCAAAGATATGAAAGCTTAAGTGTACCATGGTACCCTTAACATGGATTGGTAGGACATAAAGAATTCTCGAACTTTGGACAATTTGTCCCGATGGGCTTTGTAGCAATTTGGTTGTGGGACTTAATGGTATGCTTATGAGAAGATCATTAGCAAAAGATAATGATATGATGTTTATTCCAACAACCGGATTATAAAGGGCGTCGAAAGAGTCTCTATGAATTTGGCAATGAATAGGTATAGAAGGTGAATCCAAACGGGCTACATCGGAGGAAAGCTCGATTCTTCTAACCATTCGCCGCTTACAATTGAAACAAGCTCTTTAGTGGTCCTTCGTAAAAAGTGTTGTGTCGAAAGGGTCTACAAATGAATGTTTAGCCTTCGAGATATCTTTTCGTTTTGTATTTCGAGGTATCCCCATAATCGAAAAATAAATCATCCTCGATATCAAGTAGGAAATCGATATTGGAGTGTCCTCCGTTTTCGATGATTCCGATGGCTCGATTAGTTGGTGGATTGGCTAAAGGTTGCAATGAGCTTGGTATGAAATCGTCCCTCAACTAATCCTATCTCTTCTTCTTCTTCTTCTTCTAAGGAGTTCTCCCCTCGCAATAGGATCCTTATTATTCTCCGCAATTATGGTCAAGAGTTTTCTAGCTTGTATAGGTGGGAGATGGATAAAAGATGCATTTGCTTGAGGTATTCAATTCTTTTCAAGATTTTCTCGTTCGCACCAACATAAAAATGTTGAAGTAAAAGCTGGTCCGGCATGGCTAAGTCTGGTCCGGATTTGGAAAGAAGTTCAAGACGTTCCCAGAAGGCACTCAAAGATTCATTATCCTGCTGTGTAGAGGATAGGATCGAGAGCCTAAAGTTGACTACTTTGGACATGGGGTAAAAATCTAGGCAAAATTCAACAAGTAACTTTCCCGCCGCCTTCCATCTTCTCCTTGTTCGTGTCGCACCACTTTGGCGAGCCTTCCCTTTCAAAGAGAATGGAAAGAGCTTCCAAATGGATAGTTTCATTAGACATGCCTTTATATGAAGGCAGTCACATGTTTCTTCGAAGGTCCGGAGATGGTGATAAGGGTTTTCGCCTATTGTACCTGAGAACATATGATTTTGGACCATCTCTATTAACCTAGGACGCAACTCGTAGTCATCGGTATTGATTGGTTTAGATGATGGCAAAGGGCTACGAGAGTGTTCCGTGGGTGCCATGTATTTGTAAAGAGGGATGGTATCCATTTGGACAAAGGGAAAAAGATAAAATATAAAAGAAAGGAAAAAGATAAATTCTACGCTACGATAGTTTGCAAGACTTAGTTATACTCACGTTTTCTTAAACAACCGTTCTCCCCTAAGAAACGGCGCCGTAAAATGCTTCTTGGTAAAAGTTAAGCCCACGTAAATATTTATGATTTGTATAATCCACAAGCGCACGGATACCGGTGAGCACTTCACCCGGGAAATGGGTTTTAAATATCGAATCCACAAGGAGAAAGGTTTACGAATAGTGAGGATATAACTAAGGCCTGAGAATCTTAACCAAGGAAGGAAGCTGATAAATCTTTAAGAAGACGGCTATGGTTGTCTAATTGATATCCTTGTAAGGCTTGTGAATATTTATTATGGGAACATTATTCAAGGAGAAAGACACTAGCAAAGAGTGCAAACTCCTAGCAAAAAGGTTCTACCGAGGCCTATCCAACGGGATGCGGAATACAAAGAGTTAACGCAGCTATAAGTCACCTACGTTAGTTACCACAATCCGGAAGGTAGGGTGCATCTATGAGCTATCTAGTCCAAGCACCACGCTCACACTAGGGGTAGCAACTTCAATCCAAGAGCGACAAGAATCGAAGTACTCTAAAAGAGTCGCAAACCACAAGAATAATATAAACAAGTAAACTTACTCAAATAAGAATTTGATCCACCATAGTTGTCTTAGGAACAAGCTCCAATGGAGGCTTGATCCCGGAGGTACAAGTGAAGAGGAGACACCGACAGGTTCGGAGCTTCCCCTTAACTTCTCCTTCCACTCAATCTCTATCTTTCGAACAAGACTAGATTTAGCTACTCTCGCAGGGAGCTATGAACTAGTCTCTCAACTTGATAATCTTCTCTCTCAACTAGATCTAGAGCTCTTCTAATTAGAGGCTAGGGCATAGGCTGTTGATCAGGTTGAGCTGATGGAGTAATGAACTAATGAACCATCATTGCCTCGGCCGGGCGCCGGGGCATGCTTATATAGCCGGGGTCGATGAACCGTAGCCCTTGGATGAAACCGACCTTGATGGATGGATAGGATTGATCCTTAATGGAGGTTGTGAACCGACATTGAACAGGAGGCTGACAAGGGGGCCCACAGGGGGCCGCCGCCAGGGCCAAGGCGGCCGCCGCGTGTCATCGACAGTGGGCCCGGCCACTCGGTCCCGCTGGCTTCGGAGTCTTCTTGGATCTTCTTACGTGGGTTTCAAGTTGTGTTGCTTCACGGTCACTTCCTTCATTGTATGGGGTGCAAACTCTGGGCTTTTACCTGCTAATCCCTGAAAAATATATAATTCACCAAAACTCATGGAAATTGTTAGTAAAGCCCCTAGTTCTATATAAATACTCATTTATACCCTTATTTCAGTTTTAATTGAGCTATAAAAATATACTATAAGATGTGTCAACAATGTCCCACATGATTGGCTCGAGGGTGGACATCCACCGAGTCCCGAGGACCGGTCGAAGCCCGCCAACAAAGATGACGAAAAGGTCGACATGGAACGTCGTGCCATCGACGGTGGATCGAGCGCCGCGAATCACCCCGGGCGGGTGATCTTCTCGCCGTTGGCCACAATCGCCATGAGGCGAGGTTAGGGGCTAGATGGGCAGCCCGGTGTGGCGTGCGTCCACCTCGTTAATGAAGTTGTGCGCCGAGCCCGTGTCGAGGAGCACGACGAGCGCCATGGGACTGAGGGACGCGCGAACCTACATTGTATCGCAGATTGGCACGCTCGCCATCGCATGCAGGGAGAAGACTGGGGCCTCCGTGGCCGGTTCCTCGCCCGCCGTGGTCTCGCCGGTGTTAGCGATCTTGACACCGTCGATGAAGAAGAGGCATCGGAGACGTGGTTGTGCCCCTAGGAGTATTTGTCATTACAGTTGTAGCGAGCCCGTGGGCGGCGTTCCTTCTATTCTGCCGGGAGAGGCATTTCACCGGTGGCCGCCCACCTTGACTATGAGCGCCGTAGCCTTGTCGGCTATGGGAGCCGAGGGCAAGGCGGGGCTGCGGTGCTCGACAGAGACTGCAAGGCGCGGGCTTGGCCTGGGTCGGTGTGCATTGCTCCATCAGCTCCAATGGCCGTGCCGGGCTCATGGCGGCCACCGACGCCTGGGGTTAATGGATGCGGACGGTGTGGCTGAAAGGAAGGAGGAGCCCCTCCCCTCGTGAAGAGCTGCACCTGCCGGGCTTCCTCTAGAGGACCTGCGTGAGGCAAGAGCGCCTGGAAGTGGTGCTGGTACTCGGTGACCGTGCCCGCATACTCGGCAACCGGGCGAGCTTGAATAGCGGTGCTGATCTCAGCGTTGGCCAGTAGCACAGGTGGAGGAGATCCTTGAAGCGGGGCCCAGGACGGAATGCCCTCATCCTCCTGGATCTCGATGTATCACATCTGGGCACCGTCCTCAAGATTGTAGGAGGCCATCCACATCTTCTCCTCCTCCGTGATCCATTGTTGATGGAAATACAACTTGCACCGTTGATGAAGATGAGCAGGTCGGATTAGCCATCGTACTGCGGAAAGTCGAGCTTCTCGAACCACATCGGTCGATCGTTGTGGTGCTCGCCAGAGTGTTGCTTGCTATCCGACGTCAAGGAACGGTCGACTGACAGGGACTAGATGGCCTTTGGCGCTGGCCTCCGCGGTGGCCTGAAGGGTCGGCATAGCCTTGGCTAGGGCCTCCCGTGGTCTTGAGGTCATCACCCATGGCGGTGGCGGTGCTGGAAGATGCGGAGTCGGGCGATGGCGGCGCGGCGGCTGGAGATGGTGGGGGTGGCAGCTGGTGGCTGGATGGAGCGGGTGGGTGAGGATCGCTGGGACCGTGATACTAGGTTGTCAGGGGCATCAAATCCTCGGGTAGTTGGACCTTGGCTACGGAGTTCATAGCCGCGATCCGTCTTGTCCGGTGAGGTTTTTCCCCTCTACCGTAGGCTTAGTGGAGAACAAAGGAAGGAGATTAGATTGATAATCTTTCCTTAGCCTTAACAATGTGCCGGTTACGCTCAGTCCTTCGAAGGTGCTCATAGGGGTAGGGTTTGCGTACGTGTGTTCATAGGGGTGAGTGTGCGTGCGTGTTGAGCGTCTGCATTGTACTGTGTAATCTCAAAAAAAATTCAATATGCCGGTTACAAGGATAATAAATAGCCCAATGCTTAACCAATCACTCCTAGACTTAATAAGGGGTTAAAAAATAAGAAACTAATGTCTCTTTCCTAATATTAGCCACGCACGGTAGCCTCTTCACACGCGCTCTGCGGCGCGGATGTTTTGTTAATTGTATTCAGTATTCAATATGACTGCTTTGTTATTCAGTTTTGTTAGCTGAATATCTTCAGAGCCATGTTCTGTTTTGTTAGCTGTATTCAGTTTCGTAATTAGTTATCGGGAGGACCAGTCTTAATTAGTAATTACTAGGAAATATGCCCGTGCGTTGCCACGGGAGAAAAAAAAACAATCGAAACTTCGACTTATTTGCTCTAGCTTGCTGTATAGGTAGCGGTTACCGCGCGGTCGTCAACGGGTGCTCGGGCATCCTGGCGGGTCCTTGGTGGCCGCACGGGTGGGGAGGCACTCTCTGACCTTGACGCCGTGCTTCTTGCAGAAAGGCACCCAAAGCTTGGTCAACTCGGCGACATCGCGCAACATGCAACATGTCACTGCCGAACAACCGTCGTCGTAGACGTAGCACAACAAAGCTTGTCTGCCTGGTAGTTTAGCGCGAGCAGCGACAGCACCGTGTTCACCGTTACCAGCGTAAGCGCCGCCATTTACTGCATCCCGGCGGCCGCCCGGAGCGAATCGCCCACCGTCGCATCCATGGTGCGGTGAGTCGCCAACCAACCCAACCGCCGCCCGTAACCGAGAGAAGCGGCGGCAGATTCGGGTGGGTGCCGCGGGTGAGTCTGGGGAAGCACAACCACCGTGGAAGCCAACCAGATGGCAGGTAGCTCTAACCTGCGCTGCCAATCCGACGACGATCTCGCCTTTTTGCTTGCCAACTGTTGCAGCATTGCGAGCGATCGATTAGTTTGATTATGACACGGATGGGCACAGTGAGAGGAAGAGGACGAGGACACCACGCGAAGCACCGATTGATACAGCTGATGGATCGTGGATACACGTATGGATTTGAGCAACAATGTATTTTATTATGTAACCGGACAAAAATATTGAAGTAACCGAGCTTCATAAGGACCCTGTATTTTTAGACTTGCAGGACACGTATGGATTTGAGCAACAATGTATTTTTATGTAAAAATAACCGGACAGGAACCGAGTACTTGTAGTATATGGAAAAGAAACCGGACTGTGGACATGGATTCGAATTGGCATAGGCCTTCAGGGCCACGGATAACTTCCAGGATATATACCTGTACAACCGAGTACGTGTACTATATGGAAAAGTAACCGGGGGCGGTGTACTATATAGGTCCGTGTTGTAAAATTATAGGTAGTAAGGGCAGACGGAAATTTGGGGTTAAGAAGTTTTCTCTCTTTATTAGTAGATATAGATATAGATATAGATATAGATTTATTAGTAGGTATAGATATAGATATAGATATAGATATAGATATAGACTAGTACCGTACACAACACTTATGAACCTCGTGGAGTAGTGCTATATATTGTATATAGGAGAATAAACGCAAGCCCAAGACGAGAAGCAACAACGGCCATGGCTACACCCCACGACGGGAACGGGACTCACGTCGCCATCTTCCCGCTTATGGCGAAAGGCCACAAGATGCCGCTGCTGGACCTCGCATGCCTCCTTCGCAGCCGGCGGCTCGCCCGCCGTCACCTTCGTCACAACTCCGGCAACGCCGCCTTGACCCGCGCCGCTACGGGCGAGGCGGCGCCAGCGACGCGGCCGTCCTCGAGATCGCGTACCCGGCGGGCGCGGCGCCCGCGGCGGGAGGCTGCTGAGGGCGCCGCGTCGGGCGTCTCCTTCGCCAAGTTACGGAGGCCACGTCTGCGCTGCGGCCGCGGTTCGAGGAGCGCGCGCGTCGCTGCGCCCGCCCGCGAGCCTCCTCGTCGCCCGACGGCTTCCTGTACTGGGCTCACGCGTGGCCGCCGCCGCTGCGGGCGTCCCGACCGTGTCGTTCCTGGCACGTCCACGTTCGCAGACACGCCGTCCGCGAGGGCGTGCGTGCGGGACAAGCCGGAGCCTCTGCTGCCTCGCCGCAGCTCGAGCTCGACGACACAACCACTGCCATTGCTACCACGCACTATACGGTGCCGGAGTTCCCTCACCTCCACTTCTCCCTCCGCGACCTCGTGGCGCCGCCACAGCCGATGATAGACCTGGATGCTAAGATGGCGGCGGCCGTCGCGGTGAGCCGCGGCCTCATCATCAACACCTTCCATGACCTTGAGGGCCGCTACATAGAGCATTGGAACAAGCACATCGGGCCTAAGGTATGGCCTGTCGGCCCTCTATGGCTTGCCCACAACAAGTCCTCTTCCTCCTCCTCCTGCACCGGCAGTCAACTCGACGACGGCAAGCCCTTGCCCTCCTGGATGCAGTGGTTGGACGATATGGCGGCCTCCGGTACTTCTGTAGTGTACATCTCACTGGGGACACTGGCGGCCATCTCACAGGCGCAGCTGAAAGAGGTGGCTGACGGGCTAGACCTGGCCGGGGTGAACTTCCTGTGGGCAGTACGGCCTGACAATGCCGATCTAGGCGTGGGGTACGAGGAGCGTGTTGTTGGACGAGGCAAGTTGGTAAGAGAATGGGTGGATCAACGGCGGATCCTCCGGCACCCGTGCGTTCGAGGGTTTCTGAGCCACTGCGGGTGGAACTCGGTCCTGGAGAGTATCGCCGCGGGTGTCCCTTTGGTGGCATGCCCATGCGAGTTTGAACAGCCGATTAACGCCAAGTTCGTCGTCGATGAGCTGCGGATCGGCGTTAGGGTACACGCCAGCGATGGAGGTTTGGTTACCAGCGAGGAGATCACGAGGGCAGTCAAGGAGTTGATGTTTGGGGAGGCGGGAATGGCGATGGCACTGAGAGTGACAGAGATAGCAGCACAGGCTCAGCTAGCCGTGTCCGATGGTGGGTCGTCGTGGAAGGAGGTCGAGGAGATGATTAGTGAGCTGTGTGTGGTCGATACGCATGCCTAACCTGTGCATGCATCACTACCGTACAAGGATTGGCAAATAATTTAAAAATGTTGATGTGTTGGATCTTTGCTTTGGTTCTGATTTGTGAACCTCTGATGTAGCCCCCTTTTCGGCTATCAGCGATATTCCATTCCACCTAGCTAGTGCCCCTCCAATCGGTTCAGTTAGCCAAATTTTGAAAGCTTTCTAAATGATGTAGTATATATATATTTAGAGATCCAATATAATTCAAAAAGGATATAAAAATCCCTCTTGAAGTTGCTCTAAATAACGAAAAACAAGACCACAAGAACAAATGTGGTCCGCTACCATACAAATGCTTTTTAGATATGGACAAAATCAAGGGGGCTGCTAGGCGCCGATCAGGCGGCCCACCTAACGGCCCAAGGCCCGCCCCCCGCGCCTCCCCCTTTCCCTCCGTCGTCTTCCTCCTCGCGACGCCGCCTCCTTCTTCCTCCTTCGTCTTCCTTGCGCGAGACTCCGGCGCCGCGCCGTCCGCCACCCCCCCGCGAGTGCTAGGGCCGCCCTTCTTCCACCTCGCGACGCCGCCTCCTTCTTCTTCCCCGGTCGCCGAGCTCTTCTTCTTCCTCGCGAATCCATCGCCCCCCGCCGCCTACCATGGCTTTCCTCCAAGGCCAAATGATCAGTGAAGGCATTGGGCAGCTCATTCGCACGATTTTGCAAATGTATGATTCTCTAAACTTCTAGTTCTATTTTAGTGGTGCGTGGATCAATGGATTGCATTGCGCTTGCATTCCATTCAATTTCTCGCTATTGCATTGGATGTCTCTCTCCCCTAATGTCGGAAAATGGTCTTCATCGAAGACACAATCAGCTTACCGAACCGTATGAAGATCCCCAGCCATAGGCTCTAGGTATTTGATTATGGACGAAGTCTAATAACCAACATATATCCCTAACTTCCGGTGGGGTCCGATTGATGTACGCTGACGTGGTGGTATTGGCACGTATACAACACTGCCAAATATATCCAGATGGAAAATACTTGGTTCTTTCCCACGCACCATTTGTGAGGGGGATATCTCATGATATGCAGCTTGGTTTGAGTTGAATTAGTTTTGCAAAGGTGTAATACCGCATGGCCCCAACAATTGGTTGACAGTTTACAATTCTACAATAATGGCCTTGCAGTCCACATAATCCTCTTGATCAAGGATTCAGCTAGACGATTTTATGTGTGGACATGTGGTACTGAATCCTCAACATTAATACCCATCGCAAGGCAATAATCATCAAAAGCTTTAGACCTAAATTCACCAGCGTTGTCCATTTAAATGGATTGGATCCGGTTATCAGCGAAACTTGCTCTCAATTTGATAATTTGTGCAATGAGTTTGGAGAAAGCATGGTTTCTAGTGGACAACAGGGGGCTCCGCCTAGTGATGGATGCATCAATTAGTACCATGAAGTACCTAAACGGTCCTAATAGGGGCTGAATAGGTCCATAAATGTCACTTTGAATCCTTTGCGGGAAGGTGACTCATCCCTAATCTTCAGGGGGATGATCAAGCGATGATCATTCCCTTGTCACATGTGGTGCATATAAAATCTTCGTGAATAGGGAAGCTTTTAACACTATGGTCGAAGAGAATTGTTGATGATTGTTCTCATCATGCTCAACCCCGGATGACTGAAACGGTCATGCCATATTCAAAATGACTCGAGTCCTTTAATAAGGATTTCAACGCAACATATCTTTAAGTGGGTTTTTTGTACGTGTAGTACAAACCCGATGGAGACCAAGGGAGCGTTTCCACCACCTGTTTTCGGTATCCGTCAAATTTAGTGATGAGAAGGTATTCAGTACCTTGTTCAATCTCAATTTCAACATGGAAACCATTCGCACGGATATCTTTGAAGCTCAAAAGCGTTCACTTTGAGTGACGATACAACAATGCATCTTTCACAAAGATTTGTGTACCCATAGGGAGAACCAGTGCAGCACTCCTAGTCCCTACATATGAGCATTACTGCAGGCAATGGTCATGATATTTTCGTTTTTCTTAGTCAAGGTTTGGAAATATTTGGTCTCCCTAAGTATTGTGTTGGTGGTGCCATTGTCTACAAGATAGATCTCCGCTTTAGCCATGGGTCCCACAAATGCTATTAAATACCACAAAGAATAGAAATTTAACATAAAACATAAAGCATTCATTATAAAAGACAACATTACATAACTGCTGTGAAACCTTAATTAACCAGGTTTGTGTGCTCCATGGCGCAGACGTAGCCACAAGGTTTGTGGGTGCACCAACTGTAGGGAGACAAAGGATGGAGTGCACACGGAGGAAAGAGGGAAAGTTCGGTTTCTACTACAAGTTTTTTTGACCAAAGTCAGGAAGGGAACCCCTACCCTTATATTTTTGGTTTTTTTTAAATAATGCCCCATCCTGAAATTCGCTCCCACCGATTCGAACTCAGGACCTGAGGGTGCCTCTAGAGTTAGGCTGGCTGGTGTAACCAACCGAACCCAACATCCTTTGGCAGTTTTTACTACAAGTTAGACTTGGTTTCATCTACGCTGGCACAAGCCTGTAGGCAACATTAGTTAAAGAACCGAAACGGTCATTTCTTAGTTGGAGGATCAAGTCGAAAGTCTACGACAGATTGAGGACACAGATAGACACTTTATTATTACGAGGATTCAAGTGAGAATCTATAAAAAAATTAAGGATCATAGTGTATTTTATTTATTTAAAACAAAAAAAGAGGAAAGAAAGTTACTGGCCTAAGGGCCTACGGCATATACTCCGTTGGTTGCAAAATATGTGTGCATGAAAGTTTGAAAATTGTTCTCAAAATATTTGGTCTTCTCACTTTTCAATATATACACTCCTTTTCTTTTCTCTGTACATCACTCTATCTCTCTAGTTTTCTGTGCACCATATACGTTTTCACTCATCCTTAATTCTCATGTCCAAACTTAAAAGATCACATGTTTTGGGACGAAGGGAGTAGATTGGAGTGGGCCACGGACGCATGATACGAGTAGATTAATAAGGAATCGTGCAAGTTGAGCGACAAACTCATCAACTGATTTTGCTTGATGTTTTGTCTCCTCCATATATATGTATAATAGTCAAATATCCAAATGTCAACAAAAATACAACTATGATATTTGTACAAGTTTATAAAAAAATATTTCAAAAGTTAATTTAATGTCACTTATTTTATATTTTAAATGTTACTATTTTAATCAAACTTCAAATTGCTTCAGAATTATAATCTTTCATTTGATGGAGGGAGTGTAGCTTAGCTAGAGTATCTTGTTGGGAGGCCCCCTCAAGCCCTCCATCTACCATCTACTATGGTCAGATAGGCACACATTATTACCATATTAATTGTTTCCGACATTCCGTACGTACGGCGTAGATCAGGTGATTTGGTGGATGACTTGAAACCCTGCTGCTGCTCATGTTAGGTGTCGGTTGTGCCATGGAACAGGTTCATTAATACTCCAGTACAATGATCACAAGCCCCGGTTTAATACTCCGGAATCTAAGAATCTGAATAGAAAAAGATCTCACAATCATGAAAATCTCATCCTCCTGAATCCTCCTTAATATTTTAGAGGAATTTTAACTAATACATTTTTAAAATCTCAAAATCTAAGAAAAGTGATGAGGTTGCTTTTGTCTAGATCCTCAGAGTTCCTTGGAATTCAGACGGCACCTACTACTTCCAGTACGATTCTTAATGACCGACTATACACACGTACTACGTCTACTTATTGTAATGGCGAGCAGCTGGCCCTGGTTCTGGTTCAGTACGCGGCTGATACAATGCCAGCCTTGAGCTCTGTTGGTACCGTACATTTGGCGTTTAAACTCAATTAAGTTCTGGCAGACGTTAAAGGCTAAACACTGCGAGTGATTTAGAGCCTAAGGCTTCAAATGCTTATTTATAACACACCAATGATGTAACAAACCTTATTTTTTTAATACAAAGACACGCAAATCTCTTGAGTGATTGAGAAAAAAAAAAAAGCCACCGTCGACAGCTAGCGCGACGATCCTCACCTAAGGCATACCTATGCAGCATCCATGCAAGATCTTCGTTCCACTAACACGTTCTCAGCTTCGTTCAGCACTATACAATACTGAACAAGTCACACTGCATCTATATCTATCTTATATCTTATTATTACTAATTGGAGGCTCCTACGGAGCCACGTTAATTCTCATCAAACGCGTTAGGAAAAAAAAGATAAATGCTTGAAATTCCCACCATTTATATACTATATATGGGTGTGTTTGGATCCTGTAAAGTGGGTTGTAAAATATTATATCGAATATTGTGGTATATGTACGTTTAAGGTATCAAACATGTATGGTCCAATTATAAAATAAATTATAGATTATAGATTCAGTCTGTAAAACGACGAGGACTAATTTGTTAAACTTAATTAATTTGTAAAACGACGAGGCTCATTAGATTCGCCTCATGATTTATAAGCTGATGGTGCAATCAGTTTTTTATTTTGACTAGATTTAGTGCTCCTTGCATCGATGTGATAGTTTTGGGTATAAAATTTTAAGGATCTAAACACTGCCTATATTTATAAGATGACCAAACAAAATAGAAATCCCCAGTTCCATGTATATGTACGTACGTACCAAAGAACACCTCTGAATCCTGTTCGATTACAACTTAGAACACCTTAGAGTCCGGTTCGATTGCAACTCATAATCCGGCTCCAACTCACACATAAATTGTCTGAACAATAAGAAATTGCGAAAAAAAGAATCAAAAATAAGTTTTTAAGAAAATGTTTTGTTGGGGTACAGTACAGCGGAATCCCCATTTCCAATTTACTCAAGAACGCACGAAATTCGATCCGATTAAGGGACGGCGTCTGCAGCTAAATAAGAAAAATTTCTGTCAGAAACGCCTACAGAGGCTGGCCATGAGGCTCCAACAGAACTCTGAAGATGTAGGTAGCAATACTCAACCTGACGGAATTCGTAAAATGTGGAAATGTATCTGGAGTGCGGATGTTCCATCCAAAGTAATGATTTTTGGGTGGAAGCTAAGCTAGCTTAGCAATGGCCTTTCCTCCACAAGGGCCAATAACCAATACAGGCACCAGGAAAATCAGAGTTGCTGTAAACTTTGCGGATATGTGAATGCCCTCATGCTCACAATCTCAGAGTAGCAATGAGGGAGTTCTGGGCTTTACCTGATGAACAAGTGCTGGTTCGTCCGGGGCCGGATTGGTCTCTGCCGATTTTGGGTAGAATCCTTCTGAGTTTATCCCTGACCTGCTAATGCTTTTGTGGAGATGTTGGAAAGTCGGGAACGGCGTTCTGCAAAGCAGGTGAATGCATTTCCATTGAAGGCTCGTTTAGGTTCTTGAAGCGGTAAATGGGAGGAACTGTTGCTTGTCCGACAACAGGCCTCCACGAACCTGCAGAAGGGAAAACAGGGCAGCAGGCATATCAGAGGTAGATGTGGGCCGTGCTCGCTGAAACTGCGTATGGGCTGAAAACGTATTATCGCAGACAATGGGCTCAGGTGGGGTTAAGACTTAAGATTGCGATTGCGCCTGCGCGAGGCAGCCGGCGGCTCCTCGACCTCGCTGCTCGGCATCACCCCTCCCTCTGCGCTCGCTGCTCGGCATCCCGCGGAGGCAGGCAGCGACGGTCCCGGTCTCCCATTCCGGCCATCTGGAGCCCTGCGCCCCCCTGGCCCCTACGGCTGTTGCTAGGTTTGCAACTCTTAACTATCTGAAGTTTGATGTCTGAACCCTGAATTTGTGGTCCATTGTCTGCTAATAACTCAATTTGCTTTGTTGCATACTGGAATAATGGACAAGTTTCCTATTAAGAAAGATGCTTCCAAGATTACTGCTGAAACTAGAGATAGCCGAGTTGAACCCAAACAGAGCACGCATTGAGCTTAATATGAGTGACATAGTTGCCGATCCAGGACTTAGGAAGCCTATTGGTTTCTGAACTAAAAAGAGCACAATATGAGTTGCATTGCAAGGCTAATGAGCTAATAGCCTGGATTCTAGTTCCTCGAAAATGTGTTTTTTTAGTAAAAAAATCTTGTAAATTTAGTATGATAATAACTCAATTTGCGTTGTTGCATACTTAGAATAATGGACAAGTTTCCTATTATGAAAGATGCTTCCATGACTACTGAAACTAGAGATAGTCGAGTTGTACCCAAAAGGAAAAAGTCTACTTAACCCCCAAACTATGGGGCTGTGACTACTCCTTGCCACAACCTTTAAAAGCGCACAACGAACACATTAAACTTTGGTAAACCGTGCAATCCACCCCCTGGCCGGTTTTGATGGGCTGTTTTGCTTACGTGGCTGCCAATGTGGAGCTGTTTTGACACGGTGGCGCAAAGGATGGATTCCTAGTGTGCTGAATCGGACTGACGGGTGGGCCCTAGCTGTAAGGAACGCGCCCAACCGTCTGCGTCGCCGCGGGCGAGCCGCCTATGTCTTCAAGATCGCGCCCCCGCGGCTACGCCCCGCTTGGCTTGACTCGCCCGACCGACTGCCGACATGGAGGTGCCGCCGCCGAGCACCGGCCGAAGCGTGCTCCTCCTTGTCCGGGTTGCCCAGGTCGCTGTAGTAGTCGTAGTCATAGACGCGGTCCCAGCCCTGAGCTCGCCGCGACCGCTGCCACGAGGCTCCACGGCTCGCCGTCGCGCCAGACGCAGGTCGAGGGCGCCTTGTCGGGAGGTAGCTCTGCCGGCGCCATTGCCGATCGCACCTAGGTATACATTTTAGCCGACCGGGTCGATGAAACTAAAGCGAATATATTACCGTGTTGATGAAGGAGACGCGATCGGGCGTTGGTTTTCTTGTAGGAGTAGACCCAAGAGTTGCGGTCGGTGGATGCTCCGCCCGCCGTCGGGCAGACCAGCTGCACGCGTCGGTGACGAAGTGGTCATTTCGAGGCCGTTCTTGACGACGACAACGCCGGGTACATCATGATGGTCGCCTTCACGGCACCCTTCTTCCCTTGGTCTTCCTCCCATTCCTCGGCGCCGCCTCGCTCAGCTTCCCCCGCCGCCTTGGTCTTCTCGGCCGTAGGGTTCCCCTGGGACAGGATCGCGTCGCGCACGCGGTCCTCAACGAGGAGCTAGTGGTCGCCCTCACGCCGGTGACCCACACACGCGGCGAGCTGCGCCGACGACCCATGCTCCCACGAGAGGGTGCAATAGCGCCCGCGCTTCCTTTGTCCACGAGGCGGGCGCCCGCGTCCGGCGGAGAGCGCGCCCCGCATGTGTCCTCGGCGCCGTTTCCCACTCCGCGCCAGCCACCAGAAAGATCCATGCAGGCAGCGGCTCATCCATCCTCCCAGCGGCTCCATCCCTCACTGTACGAGGCATGAGCGCCGGGCGGCGCGACCACGGGCGCGAGGGATGCGACGGCCTACCCCGTGAGCGACGGTCCGCGGTGCCTAGCAGCAAAGAGGCCGCCCCTAGCTAGAGGTGGCGATGACAGGTTGGGACCGTCGATGAGAGTAGCACATGTTAGGCCCACCCACCGGTTCGATTCAAGACACTGAATCCATCTCTTGCGCTCACCGTGGCAAAACCGCCTCCACGTTGTACGCCACGTAAGCAAAACAGCCCATCAAAACCGCCGGGGGCTGGATTGCACGGTTTTACTAAAGTTTAATGTGTTTGTTGAGCGTTTTTAAAGGTTGGGGCAAGGAGTAGTCGATGCCCACGCTTTGGGGGTTAAGTAGACTTTTTCCTACCCAAAAGAGCACG
Source organism: Hyparrhenia diplandra (assembly GCA_015847255.1). Taxonomy (NCBI): domain Eukaryota; kingdom Viridiplantae; phylum Streptophyta; class Magnoliopsida; order Poales; family Poaceae; genus Hyparrhenia; species Hyparrhenia diplandra. The sequence continues at coordinate 306,135 of JADLZK010000423.1, read as the reverse complement.
CATTGAGCTTAATTGATCCGACCACGCTGTGGAGATGCTTTGGCGTGTAGAGATGCAGCCATGAGTACTCAAGGCGGTCGTTATCGACCATTTTACACCGCCAACTTGTATTTCTTTTCCGGGAAAAAGCACATATACCTTTACTATTGACCAAGTTCCACTTGTATTCCGAGAAATATGTTTTGCAGGACAAATACATGGAATCAAGTGAGAATACGCCAAAGTATAACAAAAGCGCACTTCGTAAAAACACGCCAACAATAAGTGCAACACAATAGGCCCAAGTCGTGAATAAGATGGACCAAAGCACCCCTAAACTAGGGATCTAGGCTAGCCCACAAGCCCACCGGAAGAAGGCGGTGGCCGAATGGGTCCAGGCCCAGATCCGCCGGATCGCCACTCCGGCCGAACCGGGCGATCCCCGCCAAATCGAACCGCCCTTCTTTTTGGCGGTTGCATGCCGCCATGCACATGACAGTTCCTGGGGTCCTTTGTTCAAATATTATATTGAAAACCGCCCTAGGAGGTCAGTTTGCACCTTCCATGTGGGGATGGACATCTTCCAAAGAGCCCCCTCTCTCTACCTATAAAAGGAGGCTCTCTCCCTCTCATTCAAACACCACCAAGAGCAACACCACTATTCCAAGACGTAACATTGTAGAGTTAGTCTAGTTGGGAGTTAGGGAGAGATGCTCAAGTTCGAAGGAGTCCCTGAGGATCGGTATGATCTTGTATCGCTCTTTTTGTAGGACTCTAGCACTTTCAATATATTTATCTTCTCTAATTACTAAAATGTCTTTATGGTTATTTAGTTTATGCCTTAGTAGTTTAGCTAATCAAGGTTAAGTGTAGTGTTTATATTTTGGCATGGGATCTCCGTTCGATCGAATGCTCTAGTTATCATATGTGGCTAGAGTAGAAATCGCCAGCACGCACGTGGTGTCTAGGCTAGGGTTTACCCGAGATTGCGCCCAACCTTACGGATAGTTGTGGTAGCCCCGGAGGTGACAGCTCCGACGAGGCCTTCGTATTCCACCACGTGCTAGGTTGGTGTTTTTCAGAGAGCTTTTGGCGGCCCGACCCGACACCGTTTCCCGCCTTTTTCGAGAATCGAAAAGGTGCCGCTGCTCGAAGTGCCAAGATGTGTTCGCTATGTTTGACCTTTGCTTAGTTATCCTGCTTTGATATGAACTAGAATAGAACCACAGTAATGGAGAAGGAAATAAGAACCTTGACCTTTCCCGTTGACCTCCCAAATTTTAGCTTGTTCTACTCTGCTATCTTTTATGATGTTCTCCTGTGTGTGTCATTTATCAAAACTCTTAATCAACCTTTTACCCCCACTTTAGTTTAGTCGGTTTACTAGTTAGCAGGTACATGATTGTTAATTATCAACTTCTTTAACCATTTCTTCCCCGAGGATAAATACGATAGCTAGAATACTCTTGGGTGAAAGCTACAACGGTATCCGTGCGCTTTTGCGGTTATACCTATGTTTGCATTAACAAACGCCAACAAGTACATAGTTGCTGGTCCACTTAGGAAGCCTATTAGTTGCTGAACTGAAAAAGATCACACATTGGGCTTAATGAGTTGCAAGGACGTTTAGCTAATAGGCTGGATTCTGGTTCCTCGAAAATGTGTATTTTCAGTAAAAATAAAGTCTTGTAAATAAAAATGTTTTGAAAAAAATCCAAAACGTTTTTGGGTAGAAAAGGATAACTTAAATGCCACCTGTTTTGCCTTGTTGCGCTTAGTTCTTGATAAAATTTCAACAGAGGTACTTAAGGTTAGAACAAGAATCGGTGCGAAACCACATTTTAGCCAATTCAGACATGTAGCACAAAAAAGGTGAGGTGTTTCTCTCGGTTCCTGTAGCTGATGAAACACTACCATTAATTCTACTCGTTTGGTGCCAGTTCTGCTGCTAGAGTCTGAATCAGAACCCCAAGGTGCCAAACCCACCCTAAAAATCGAACTATCACGCAACTTGAAGGTTGAAACATGCACGTTACCATTTTGCTTTTATGTTCTGCAATGTGATCCGTAGAAATACACCGTTATTAAACCAGCACTACCGCACAGGACCACTACCGAGAGCGGGTTCGTTTACCGAGAGCCAACGGCCTAGCGCCGGTAGAGTCTCCGTCTACCGATGGCCTCTCTCGGAGAAGCCAAGATCTCGGTGGAGATCGAGCCTAACACTCGGTAAAACAAGTCTCTCCGTAGAGGCTTCCTTTACCGAGAGCCAAACCCTCGGTAAACAGAGGCTCTCGGTAGAGGTGTAGTTCACCGGCGTCCAGTCCTCGGCAAATCAACGTCCTCGGTACAATTCACGCCCCCCGTTTGCCCGCAGACAAACGTGGGTCTGCCGTCAACTCCATCGAGAGCCATCGTTAGGCCCTCGGTAGAATATGGTTAGTCTACCGAGCGTTTACCTGGTGCTCGGTATACTATGGTCACTCTACCGAAGTGCGTAACATAAGGCTCTCAAGAGAGATGTTTTGCCGAGGGCTATCTCAAGAGCTCTCGACAAATTGACCAAAAGTTTTTATTTTTGTTTCTGTTTTTTCCTTCCACCTTGACAAACAAAAATTAAAACAAGCCACATATATATCACATCCATACAAACTTGCATAATTTAAAAACGTGCATAATCCATACCGTGGGGGATCGATAAACCCCTATCCCCTCACGGCCCACCTTGGGCTGAGCCCTCCGGGCCGCCCAAAGCCGTAGGGCTGAAGCCCCTCGGCATCTTCAAGTCGGTGGCCATTACGGAGATCACGGCGTATGCGTGGGCGCCAAGATAATTGCCTTGTATAGCTCTACTGTATTCCATACAAACTTCCCAATTGTAACCGATCAGGATAGATCTTGTCGGCTTGATCCGACCTGTAACCCCCGCTCCCGGATGAATAGGGCGAGTAGGGACAGCCTCTAGATTTCATCTCATTATTCCACCAAGCAATACAAACTATAAGCATGATGTAGGTTTTACGCCCTCACGGGCGGCTGAACCTGGGTAAACTCTCGTGTGTGTTTTCCCTTTTCATCTTGCTTAACATCCTTCATTAAATATATTTTTTATTTCAATCAGCGTGCAGATTTGTCCAGTATGGACTCACTTTGACATACATATATACCTCTCAACTTATTAACTTAAAGATTTTATATTGTGTTTGCTTAGGATTTTAATGTATATTAGGCAAAACCGTGCCTTTCCATCCTATGAATATAAGAAGTCACAGTTTATATTACGAGTTTGGAAACTGAACGAGTAATTCTAATAGTCGATTTGCTCTGGTGTGTAAACCAAAAGATGGGATAGCGTTGCTCGAGCACAGTGGTGGTGTGCCAAGTATTCAACCTAGTATATATTAGGACATTAATCTGACTTTTTTCTAAGTGTTTTTCTATGATGTTAATTATTATACCATTGAGAAAAAAAAACTAGTGTTGTATACTTGGGTGTAGCGTAACTAGCTGGGGGTAGCCAGATAGCATGCATTTCTAATAATTTCTCATGTGTATTACCAATTCAAATACGCAAAGGGCACAATGGATATTTGACTATTTTCCTCAATAAAATTCTAAATAATAGAAAAAATCGTTTTGGAAAGTATATATATAGTCCTATATGTTTGCAAACATACCGGAGAAGTCACATATTTCCAGATGAGCTAAAGGCGTAAGTTATTTTGGAAAGAGTTGAGTGATCCCTGCCTTAGCATACATTCAATTGTTGCAACGTGGAGAGGACTTTTTTTTTATATAAATTGGGACAAACCTAAAAAGTTTGACGTAAGACAACTCAATTTGTTTATCTTCATATAAATACAAAAAGATATAGAGATCAGACTCTTAACATTGATCTAACCACTTTGATATTGTCTTGATATCGGAAGCCCACCCTTTCCAACAATTCCTGTTACTGGCACCATGTCTTCTATGATTCTTTCTTCTCCATTGCATCAGGGCATTGCAAATGCAAAACATTACCGACTCGATCTTTGGCTCCAATCCACTCGCTAAGCCTAAGCTGAGTGTTACACTCGCTTAGGTCACACGACAGCGTTTTCGGTAACGTGCACCTAAACCGAAAAGCCAAATATCGGGCACTCGGCTTAGGCTAAGCCAAGTGTTTTTTAGTCTATGCCGAAAGTGTCCACGGTGCACACGGCGCATAAAAGCATGATGACGGTGGGACCTTTTGACAGAGTTTTTTGCGAAAGTGCTAGAGCCAGCACTCAGCAAAAGAATTAAACCATTTTTAATAATATTTTCACCGAAAGTGTCAAACATACGAGCACACGGCAATGAAGAATCGGTTCTTTTTTTTTTTTTTTTTTGCCGAAAGTGCTAGGTCGGCACTCGCAAAGAATTAAACAAGTGTCAAACATACGAGCACACGGCAATGAAAGAATCATTTTTTTTTTTTAAAAAAAAACTCTTTGGCCGTGATTCCGGTAGTGCCTCATTCTTCTTTACTTCACCATTGATTCACAAAAGAAATTTTATTGTGTTTTATCCAAAAGAATAGATTTTATATTAATATTCTGGACATGAAAAGTATGTATACTTTTATATAATACGCCTTTCATTAAAAAATACAATTCTAGTTTTCTATCAAATCAATCTATCACAACTTTTATTAAATATATAATAATAATATTTATTACACGCAATAATTAGATTTACCATGAAATATATTTTCATAGTATGCCTATAATTTGGACTCATAAAGGTTAATGATATTTTTTATAAATTTATAGTTAAACTTAAGAAAGATTTTGTCTCAATCCAAACCCAGCATCACATTCTTTTATGGACAGAGCTAGTACAAATATTTTCACACTTTTTTATAATAGGCTCATGGTATCAAGAAAGAAAACAAAGGTAGTAGTTGGGTTGTATTTTAAGGGGACTTGTAACTGATCTTTCACACCCATAAACAAAAATCTCGCACCTAACCGTTTCAGTTTTGTCCTGTTACTGGAGGTCCACTCTTCTAGCAATCATGTCATATTTATTGCAAATACCCAATGACAACTAAGACTGGAAAGGCTAGCATGCATGTATGCACCAAAAGCATAACTACGATTTCTTATTCACCGTTACGTGGAAGGTATTGGAAATGAGAACACTCCCTTCCACTACATTTACTAAGCACTATTTTCTATTGATCTCTATGATTATCGTTTTTCTCCTCAACATATTTAAGACTGTTAAAACTGTCAGAATTTTTACATGATCGTGAAACATAGGTGCTTCATTAATATTGTACACTTTTAAGTATCCGGAAAGACTGAAAAAATGCATGGTGTCAAGTAAAATAAATTGGAGGTAGTAGTTTTTTTTTCTGACAAGAAAACATCTCTTTCACTAGCTTAGCAGCATGAAGTTGAAAAAGCCATTACATTGTTAATGGTTACACACTGAGTGCCTCTAGGAGAGGCCACCCATGGACATGACTTGAATTAACACATAATCCATGATAGTCAATCTGATTTGCCTGAATAGAAGCTAAGCTTTGCCTAGCTAGGGTATCAGCTACATCGCCTTGGTACCCTGTACGCCTTGACGGGTGTGCTTGCAAGTACAGAGCAGATGAGCAGTAGTTGCATCGTCACAAATTAATTTTCTGGCAATCCTTTTCGGTGTAGGTTTTTCCTTTTAAGAATTCGAAGCCGGTCCACCCTTTCAGTTACGTGTAGGTGCCACCCACTGATTGCTGTCATATTTTGGTTTTTTGTAACAAAGAATGCTGTCATTGTTACGAAGCCGCCATGACGCTGAGAAACATTGTCATCAATTGTACAAACTACACATGAGTTTATTACCATTCTAGTCAGTCTTTATTTTGTCAAGATTGTCACAGAGCTTGCTTGAAATACAGGAGTTCAATTACATGTCAACTTGCGGCTACAATCGTTAATCCTGAGGTTAATGAAGGAATAAGTTCAGCAAGTGAGATTGGTTCGTGGATTCTGAGGTACTACCTCAATTCTTGAATAAATCAGTTTATAGAGTTGACAAGTCAAACATTCTTTTTCTATTTTTCACTGCATTTATTAAAAAACTACGCAGGACTTATGACACCGTATTAATATCAGTAGTTACACTATACAATGTGCTCTTTCCCTATAAACTGGAACAAGCATAAAATGCAACATATAGGGCACTTTACGAAGGAACAAACAGTGCTCCTGCTCATGGTTAGTTGTTTATGAAAACTACATATAGGGCATAAATAACTTCAGTTATCATGAAATTTCTTGTACGTGTTCCACATGGTCTCTAACATCACGCACTCAATCAACATAAAACTTTGTTTGCCCATGGCGATGTAGCCGTGACTATAAATAAATTAATACGATACCTGCAAGGCTGCAAGGCGTCCATGGAACCGGATGTTAGCTGCTTAATCTCTTCACGTGGATATTTATGTAACAGTACCTAGTCGGTCCTAAGGGATAGGATCAGTGTTCAGTATTGTTATTGGTAGCTCCTATGCCCACTACTACAATGACCTACTATAGGGGTGACTCGAGATGGCCTCTAGGGCGTTTTTTTTCAGCCGCCCCTAACCATATGCACTCCTAATGTGGTTTCACATTAGGGTTAGGGCGGTTGTCTCAGCTGCCCCAAATGAGAACACATTAGAGGCGGCCCTGTTTCAGCCGCCCCTAATAAGGACACAGCAGGGACAGCACCATACATCAATGTATTGAAAGCGCCCTAAAAACTAACTAGCTAATCACGCCGTAGACAATTCCTAAATCGAAGCTGGCTGTGTCAAAAGTATGAACGTCCAAGACTGTGTGATTATTGTTTGTAGATCAACATATATACGAGTGGTAGTTGATATGTCAACTTCTTACCTGCTGTCACCAAACCAACAACGTTAATTAGGACTGCTCAAAATCACTATATCATATCGATTGGGAATAGCACGCAACATTGACGAATTCTACGTTTGCCAACTGTTTCTCCATGTTCCAATCTCATTAATAATAAATAGTCCAGTGTAACATGCCACGTAAAGTTTAAAAACCGATGATGACATGCATGACACCAAATTTATGATGTGTGTGTGTGTGTGTGTGTGTGTGTGTGTGAGAGAGAGAGAGAGAGAGGAAAGAGTTTTGTTCTACCACCATAAAAACAGTTCACATAGTTACCTAGGCAATGAAACTTCACTATAGGCCAGTCAAATTTTAATTTGTTGTTCCCAAAACTGCCATGTCAAATGAAACTTGGATGAACTCTCTCAATGAAAGTTTCATTCTAGAGTTTCATAGGTATTTAATTTCATGACTAAAAGATAGTTAGTGTCTCTCTTTCATAAAATGCATGGTGTCAAGTAAAATAAAATGGAGGTAGCAATAGTTGCATTATTATCGATCGGTCTCCTAGCTAGCCAGGTCTTACGCATCCGTAAAAAAAATTCCGTCAATCCTTTTCGATCCGTGTATGTTTCTCCTTTTAACAATTTGAGGCCGGTCCACTCTTCAGTTACGTGTTGGTGCCACCCACTGATTACTGTCATATTTTGTTTTTGTAACAAAGAATGCTGTCAGCGTTACGAAGCCGCCATGACGTTGAGAAACATTGTCATCAGTTGTTCAAACTACACATAAATTCACCATCTTAGTCAGTCGTCTTTATTTTGTCAAGATTGTTACATAGAGCTTGATTGAAATACATGAGTTTAATTACATGTCAAATTGCTGCTACCATCATTGATCCTGAAGCTCATCAAGAAAGAAGTTCAGTAAGTGAGATTAGAGGTTCGTAAATTTTGAGCTACTGCCAAGTCACACTTTCTTTTCTATGTTTCACTGAATTTATAAAAAAAAAAATACATAGGGTTTATGACACCATATTAGTATGAGTAGGTACACTATAGAATATGCTCTTTTCTTTAAATTGGAACAAACATAAAGAAGTTGGACTTAATTAAGAATTCATTTATCCAAGGATGGAGGGGGGTACTTCACGAAAGAACAAACAGTTGTCCTGCGCACGGTTACTTGTTTATGAAAACTACCTAGAGGGCATAAACAATAACTTCAATTAGAAATCATGAAATTCCTGTACGTGTTTCCACATGGGCACTAATATATAAACATTGCACACACTCAATCAATACAAAACTTTGTTTGCCCATGTGGATATGAAGCTAGTAGTTGCGTTGTATTTTAAGGGGACTTGTAACTGAGGTCTTTCACACCCATAAACAAAAAAATCTCCCACCTAAGGGTTCCAGTTTTGTCCTGTTACTGGAAGTCCACTCTTCTAACAATCATGTCTATATTTTATTGCAAATACTACTGGAATCAGCTCCTTTGCAGAGTGTCACGGGCACTCGGCAAAGGCTGATATACACTCAGCAAAGGCTTTGCTCGGCAAAGCCGATTCGCAAAAAAGCACCTTTGCCGAAAGTGTCATTTATCGAGCACTAAGAGTAAAGAACGGATGACGGCAGCCTTTGCCGAAGTGCTCGACGTCGGCACTCGGCAAAGCCTCACTCCTTTGCTGATTGCCGGCAAAGCTCGACTCCTTTGCTGAGTGATGTGACCATAGCACTAGGTAAAGCGTGTTGCCTTTGTCGAGTGCTATGGTCACTGCACTCAAAAAAGCTTAATTTTTTCAATGCAAATCAATAAAATTACAGTTGCAAATCTATAAATTCACGTTACAGATATATGAAACATAGGAGTACTTCATTAATATTGTACACTTTTAAGTATCTGGAAAGACTTTGTGTAAAAATACATGTTCAAGTAAAAAAATGGAGGTAGTAGTTGCATTTTATTTACGAGGGCTCGTAGCAAGGTCTTGAGCATACATTGAAATCATTTTCTTTGTAGGTTTTTCCTTTAAGAATTCGAGCTGCACTCTTTCATGCACGTGTGGATGCCACCCAAAGATGATTGCTGTCATATTGGATCGTTTTGTAATTAAGAATCCTGTCATTGTTACTGAAGCCGCCATGATGTTGAGCAAACGTTGTCATCAATTGTACAACCTACATATAAATTTACCATCATAGTCGTCTTTATTTGGTCAAGATTATCATATAGAGTTTGCTTGAAATAGAGGAGTTTAATTGCATGTCAAATTGATGCAACCAATGGTGATCCTAAGAGGTTCATCTACAAGAGTAACTTATTAGTGCTAATTTTTAGCGGCAGTTTCGTTAGAGTTTTATTTGCATTTAACAGTTGGGCACTTGCAACCTCTAAGAGCACTCATAGTGCAGACTCTACTATAGAGTCCATACTCATTAATTACAGTGCCAATGTAGATAATTTGCTGACGTGACGAGAAGAGAGAAGAAAAAATGAAGACACGACGCCTAACATAGACGCAACGTCTCTGAAAGAATCGAGACCAAAGAAACGATGAATGTCCGCTGCGTTGGGGAAAACCACCATGGTTTCCATCGAGCCTCCCAAATCCCGCGGCGGCCTCCTCCCCATCGTTGCCGGCTTCAAGCGCCCCGAGACCTTGCTTCTCCATCCGCTCGCCGCGGGCTTGACGGGTCGCCGCAAATCGTGGCTGTCGCGCTGGCGCCACGGACCCCTAAGCGCCCGCCCGATGACCTCGCTGAGCCCACTCGTGCCAGCACTGGATATCGCGACCGGCCTCAGCGCCCGAGCCCACGCCCTGCCGCGCCGCCGACCTCGCCCAGAACCGCTGCGTGGTCTGCTCGGCGCCACGAATCCGCCCGGCCGCCCGTCTTGGCGCCGCGAATTAACCGCTCAGCGCCCGGACCGCCGTGGCGCTGCGCTGCGTTGCTTGCATTCGCGTCAGCGTCCGCCGCCAGCCAGCGTAGCCTCGCTTGAGCTCGCGGCGAGATGTCCAGCGCCGCATGCCGAGATGTCGTCGGCGCGGCTGTGCGACTCCACGCTCCGAGAAGGAAGCCAAAATCAGAGGATGGATTTGATTTAACTATTCTATGGATTTGATTTAACTATTCTACTTTGGTCCATCTATATTGCAAAACATGGATCAAGCTCAATCATAGGTGACGAGCGTATGCGGGGTTCCGGCCCATGTTTGCGAGCTCTCCCAGACTGCCATGAAATTCTTTCTGATGCAAATGGCAATTTCTCTGCCGCCTCATCGCCGAAGAAGGAACAAAGTTCGTTAATGGCTGGCGGGAACTCGTGCAATTTTTGCCCACAGAGGATCCTGATACAAGAGATATATTGATTGGTTGATTTTTATTTGGACTCTACACAAAAGAAAACTGCATTGTGCAGGACCAGAGTCTTGGTACAATATCTAGACTATGGACTCTATGGGTAGAGTCTGCACTGTGAGTGCCCTAATCCCTCCAATTCTTAAAAAAGTTTGCAGTTAGTTCACTAGTTGAACTAAAGTAGCTGATAGCAGCTACAATAGTTGTGACCTATTAGCTAGCTAACCATTAGTAGCTAATGGATCCAAATAGGCCATCCGTTTTGCCCGCGGATGAATCTCTGGATTACAATTTTGGTACCAGAAAGATATTTATGTGACAGTACTTAGTCAGTCCTAAGGAAGAATCCACGTATGGCGTTGGAGTCCGCTGTCACCACCCGCAGGGAGCAGCTCTACCCCTCGCACTCGGAGTCCCGGATGCTCATAGCTCGGTCGATCACTATCGCTAGATCCGTGTGTGACCATGCCAGTGGACAACTCACCTCGCGTGGGCAGTTCGTGCTCCAGCCAGCGGCTGTGCAGGTGGAGTGAGGGCCATGGGCCAGCGACTGGCATCTGCATCATGCACCCCATGGGCTTTCTAGTTCGCCGGATTGGAGAATAAAACATTATATGGAACAAGAATCCATAGAATACGAAGAGATCAGAATCAAATGGCTGATTTGCTAGCGAGACAAAGCTTAGCCTCCTTACAGTTGATCACTCACCATTTTTAGGATTATGCATGAACCCTAGTCATGATCATGGGTGCTCGCGTTTGAGCGCACTCGTATGTAACCATTAACTCTGCAATGGTTGTAACAACTTCTTGATGTTAAGTTATGAATGAAATGTTCCTTGTCAAAAAAAAAAAAAAAAAACACTTGTGGGTATTCACCTGTTTTCTTTTTTTTTCAACAGTTGTGAGTATAAATCTTCACGAATGCATTTCGTAAGACTTCGCTATTTTCACGAGTAAGCTTTCGTGAAAACCGCTGATTTTCATGAGGTTGCTAACTCTCATAAAAATCATTCCTCTCACAAAATATCCAGTTTTTAGTAGTGTGTTGCTAAACACGATAGATGTGTGCTTCATCCTAATGGAACTCTTCTTTCTCTCGCTCCTAATAAATACCAGTACAAAACCAGTTGTAGAAATGCCTCTTTCTCAACAGCACCGTGCGAGCCAGGAGGGGCGTATGCCGGGTCAAGGCATCCACATGGAAGTAGTCACGATCGAGAGAGGTCACCGGGCGAAGGGGACTGATGGGTATGGCCAGCTTGTCTTTCTCTTGATGACAAGGTATATATGTGTTATAGCATCGATTATATTTTGTTGCATAGTGTGCAACATATGTTGATTAGTTTGTTGAGCCAGCATGGGTTATTTTACCTCATCACAGCGTAGCTGGCTGGGAATAAAATGCCTATATAAATAGATGGCTTGGCTCCTCCGATCCAGCACGGCCACCAAACTCCACTCTACTCCCCAAACGAACAGTAGAGGCCACATTGATATGGCGGAGGCGATCGTAGAAATAGTTGCATTTTATTTCCGATCGGCCTTCTAGCTAGCCAGGTCTTACGTACGCATCCGTAAAAATTAATTTTCCGCCAATGCTTTCGGTGTATGTTTTCCCTTTTAGGAATTCAAGGCCGGTCCACCCTTCAGTTACGTGTTGGTGCCACCCACTGATTGCTGTCATGTTTTGTTTTTTGTAACAAATGCTGTCATCGTTACGAAGCCGCCATGACGTTGAGAAACATTGTCATCAATTGTTCAAACTACATATAAATTCACCATCTTAGTCAGTCGTCCTTATTTTGTCAAGATTGTAACATAGAGCATTATTGAAATACATGAGTTTAATTACATGTCAAAATGCTACTACCATTGTTTTTTTTTTTTTTTTTTTTTGACATCAAATAACATTCATTGATCAACAGCAGGAAGCTATTAGAACCATTACAGAGTCAATGATCATAATTCCTGCTGTTAGAACCATTACAGAGTCAATGGTCAATGGCGTGAACGGCGAGGCGTGGGGGCCGGCGGCGTCAAGCTCTGGCGCTGTCCGAGAGTCCCCAGGGCATATTCACTGCCCGCCCGCGCCCGCTGCGCGTGCTCCGCCGCCCCACCTACCACAGCTGCTGCCTTGGAGCAGCGCTAAAACCGACAAGACGTCACGCCCGGCACATGAGGTCGAGGCAGAGGTGGTACTTGATGTCCCGCCGAAGCCCTCCGGCAGGTCACGCGACGATGCGGCACTCGCCGACACCACGTGTGGCTGCCCACCGCTGTCGCTTGTACTGCCGCACCGGTGCCGGTAGCTCTTGGTCAGGTCCACGACGGTGAAAGTGCGTGGAACACGGTGGTGAGGTCGCGTGACGGGAAGAAGGCATGGCGCGACGACGGCGCCGCAGCGTCGACGAGCTTGTGCTTGGCGGGCGCCGACAGCGTCGGGCTGCTGCAGCGTCGGTGGAGGCACCCACGCCGGCTTCCACGGCACCGAAGGCACTTGGCTGGAGGCGCGCAGCTAGCTTCCTTCCGACGCCGGCGTCGTTGGCTCCGTCTCCGCCTCCGACTACTCCAATGGACGCGATTCCCGCGGGCGACAGGAAGGAAAACCGGAATAGGGGCTCCAGGTCTAGGGGTTAAAATTAAAACTTGGGTTTTTTAAAATTTAAGGTTCCATTAAGGGGCTCATTGAAGTTGATTTTTTCTCCAAACCCCTGAAAATTTAGGGTAGGGGCTCAAATAGGGGTGGGCTGGAGTTCCTCTTAAGAAAGAACAAACAGTTCTCCTACTCACGGTTAGTTGTTTATGGAAACTACCTATAGAGCATAAATAATAACTTCAATTAGAAATCATGAAATTCCTGTACGTGTTTCCACATGGGTGCTAATATATATAGCATGTACGTATATATAAAAACATTGCACACACTGAATCAACACAAAACTTTGTTTGCCCATGTGGATATGAAGCTAGTAGTTGCGTTGTATTTTAAGGGGACTTGTAGCTGAGGTCTTTCCCACCTAACGGTTTCAATTTTGTCCTGTTACTGGAAGTCCACACTTCTAGCAACGTCATATTTTATTGCAAATACCAAATTACAACTAGACTGGGCTGGCTAGCATGGATGCATGCACCAAGCATAACTACGATGTCTTATTCACCGTCATGGTCACTCGCAAAGGCCGATATACGGTAAAGCCATCTTTGCCGAGTGTCATTTATCGGCAATTCAGAGAAAAGAACGAATGACGGAGGTGAATGCTGATGGCGGTCTTCACCGAGTGCTCGACATCAAGCACTCGGCAAAGCCTCACTCCTTTGCTAAGTGTTGTGACCACAGCACTCGGCAGAGTGTGTTGCCTTTGCTAATGCTATGGTCACTGCACTCGGAAAAGCTTAATTTTTTCAATGCAAATCTATAAATTACAGTTGCAAATCTAGAAATTCATGTTACACATATATGAAACATAGGAGTACTCCATTAATAATGGGTGTGTTTAGATCCATTTTGGGGTGGGTGTAAATGTCACATCAAGCATTGCGGTACACATTTGAACTATCAAACGTGATCCATTACAAAATAAATTGTAGATTTGGTCTATAAATGACGAGATGAATTTTTAAACCTTATTAATCCTTTATTAGAGCAGTTTAATTAGTATCTCATCACATCCTAATTAGGCTCATTAGATTCGTCTCGTGATTTACATACTAATTATGTAATCGGTTTTCTGTCTCGGCTACATTTAGTGCTCCATGCATGCAGCGACATATTCGATATGACACTTTCTGCAGTTTGCATTTTGGGATCTAAACACACCAATTGTACACTTTTAAGTATCTGGAAAGCCTTTGCGTAAAAATGCATGTTCAAGTAAAAATGGTAGTAGTTGCATTTTATTTACGAGGGCTTGTAGCAAGGTCTTGAGCATACATCCAAATCATTTTCTTTGTAGGCTTTTCCTTTTTTAAGAATTCGAGGTGCACCCTTTCATGTACGTGTAGATGCCACCCACTGATTATTACTGTCATATTGGTTCCTTTCGTAATAAATAAAGAATCCTGTCATTGTTACGAAACGGCCATGACGTTGAGAGAACGTTGTCATCAATTATACAACCTACATATAAATTTACCATCATAGTCGTCTTTATTTGGTCAAGATTGTCATATAGAGCTTGCTTGAAATAGAGGAGTTTAATTACATGTCACATTGTTGCAACCATTGGTGATCCTGATAGGTTCATCTACAAGAGTAACTTATTAATGCTAATTTTATGAGAGTTTCATTAGAATTTTATTTGCATTTAACAGTTGGGCACTTGCAGCCTCTAATCCCTCCTATTCTTAAATAAAAAAAAACTTGCAGTTAGTTCACTAGTTGAACTAAAGTATTTGGTCAAGATTGTCACATAGTTGTGGCCTATTAGCTAGCTGACCATTAGCAGCTAATGGATCCAAATAGGCCATCAGTTTGCCCACGGATGAATCTCTGGATTATAATTTCAGTACCAGAAAGTCGCCCTTCGAACCTGATGTTTTCTAGCTTCTAGTTCCTCCGTCCCAAAAAAAAAAAGAGTCATTCTCGCTTTCCAAAAAGTCAGCAATATTTAACTTTGACCAAATATATATAACAAAATATTAATATTTATGATACATAATTGGTACCACTACCGCTAGATCCGTGTGACCATGCCAGTGCACAACTCCTCCCAACTCACCTCGCGAGGGCAGTTCGTGCAGGTGGAGTGAGGGCCAAGGGCCAGCAACCGGCATCCGCATCATGCACCCCCATGGGCTCTTCAATAGTTGTGGGTACTGACCTGTTTTCTTTTTTTTTCAACAGTTGTGAGTGTAAATCATCATTAATGGATTTTGTAAGACTTTGCTATTTGCGTGAGAGTAAACCTTCACGAAAACAACTGATTTTCATGAGGTTGTGTGTACTCATGAAAATACATTTTCGTGGCAGGATTTACATCACTCTCATGAAATTAGTTTCATGAAAGTTTATTTTTCACTCTCATAAAAATCGTTCCTCTCACAAAATATCCAGTTTTTGGTAGTGTGTTGCTAAACATGATAGATGCGTGCTTCATCCTAATGAAACTCTATTTTTCTGGTTCCTAATAAACACTAGTACAAAATCATTTGTAGAGATGCCTCCTTTTCTCAATAGCACCGTGCGAGCCAGGGGCCGCCGCCAGGTCAAGGCATCCACCTCGAAGTAGACACGATCCAGGGAGGTCGGCGCGTCCTTGGAGCCGAAGGGGACTGATGGGTTGTACCGCCAGCTTGTCTTTCGCTGACAGGTTGGAGTGCCACATTGGCAAAGCCGGTTGCCAAAACCACTTCTGAGGGTTAATTAAACGGTTTGGAAAACTTTAATGTGTCCATCAGACGGTTTCAAAGTTTATGGGGGTAGAATAGCCCCGGGCCCGGTGTGAAAGCTGAACGCCGGGTTATGTAGTCTTTTGGCTAGGTACGTACTAGATGACAAAGTATGTGTTATAGCATCTATTATCTTTTTGTTGCATAGTGTGTAACATATGTTGATTAGTTAGTTGAGTCAGCATGGGTTATTTTACGTAATCACAGCGTAGCTGCTGGGGAATAAAATGACTATAAATAGATGGCTTGGCTGCTCCGATCCAGCACAGCCACCGAACTCCACTCTACTCCCCAAACGAACAGTAGAGGCCACATCGATATGGCGGAGGCGATCGTTGGGCCGCTGCTGAACAAGCTGCAGGAGGTGGCAGTGAAGGAGGCCCAGGCTCTCGCGGAGGTGGGCAGCGAAATCGACAAGCTCCGCGACAAGCTGCTGTGGCTGCACGCCTTGGTCCACGAGACCGACCTGAGCAGCCGGCACGACCGCCGCCAGCCGGTTCGTCCGGTGCTGGCGTTCCAGATCCGCGACGCCCGGCTTCGACGTCGAGGGCGCTGTCGACCACTTCTACCTAAGGGGCAGCCTCTCCAGCCGCATCGGGCGCCATAACTGGTGGCGAATTTCCAAAGAGTTCATCTTCAATCTCCACACGCATTTCTTCGTCCGGGCCATTCTTTCCCGCAGGATCCAGTCCATAAACATGCGACTTGGGGAGATCATGGAAAACAACAGCACATACAACTTCAGTAGTCACAACGGCACGGCAGACGGCAAGACCTGGAGGGCGCGCGCCATCCCACCCATACGGACAGACTGGTACGCTCTCATAGCTGAATTATATTACTACTCTGTACATCGTCCATCCTACAACTGCTCCCTCAATACACTAAAATATTCCCCGTACAACAACTTGTTACATAGGAGCTGTGCGGTTCACACCTTGCCCTCCACCTTCGCTATATAGAGGCTAGGATGCAATGTATTCATCTCAAATTCACATATGTTGGAGTAGATTGGAGAGTAATTAAATTATGATTCACTCCATTCCACTTCAATACAAGTGGATTTGAGGTGAATATACTTGCATCCGAACAAGGCCAAAGTGAGTTAGGACGTGCGAGGGTTGCGAATGAACTGGGGAATACCCTTCAATCGATAAAGGAACTCGCTCTTTACAAATATACGGGTAGCCCCACGGTATTTATAGGTCACAGGGAGCAACGTGAAAATACAAAGTGTTTGCCTATCTACGCTATCGGCTGCTGGGCCACTCAGGACATCCATGTATTTTTGCCCCTTAACCATAACTGGTCCCAACGGGGCAAGTGTTGGCGCTGGGTGGCGCCTTGACGGACCGCGGTCACCGCCAGGTCTTTCGGATCTCGGCTGCTCAAACCTTCATGTCGAGTGATAACCTCGGCGTCTTCAATTACCGCCTTACAGAAAAAGAAGCATGAGAGTCGGCGATGACGGGAGTGTCGGGGAAACCTTTGCCGGGTCCATGGCCGTGCATGGGTGAAGCTCGGAGCGAGGGTAGGGCAAGAGGCAACAGGCCAACAGGGGTCTGTCAAGGGTGAGTTCCCTCAACAGGAGCAAGTCAATCAAATAACTTGTAATGTACTCAAATAGACGCAATAACTTGGCAAATTAGTCCACCTATGGTAGAAACCCTACTAGTGTGCTAAAATATGTACTATATTAGGCGCTAGGGTTAATATTGGATTTGCGGCACAAGCATTATGCATAGTGCGCATTTCTTATTTTTAAAATTCTTATATTTCAATTTTCAAATTATCAAACAAACCAAAGTTTTAGCAGTTGACGAGATATAAAACATTGTACTTGTAATGTTTCTTGTTTGAGATTGTTTAGAGACGAAAAAAATCAGTACAAGATAAAAGTTAGTACAAAAGGTCATCATCTTATACCTGGCTACAAGTGGCTGTTTGGTGTGGTGGTAGGTAAGCCTCATGTGAGGACACTAGCTAGGAGAGAGAGAAAGAGAGCTGGCCATGGATATATTTTGAAACTAGCAGCCGTTGACTAGTAGAAGTACACCATAACAAAACAGTTTCCGTGGGTGGTTGAATTATTGAATCTATCCCTAAAAATGTAGTTTTCAAGGGTGTTTGTAACACTGCCCATGTAGATGCCATATTATTTCTACTATATGTGACTAAAATTTGGAGGGAAATCTCCTCTCCCACAACCCAATTTTAACTACTGTCATGTCTCAACTAAAAATTCAGATGTAGAAGTTTCAACACCTTTAATTAGTCTGGGTCCAGATTTACCCATAAATGGAAACTTTTGTATTTAAAAAGTTTGTACTAAATCTGTTTCAAATTATAGTTCGTTTGACCTTTTCAACCCTAACTTTGACCACTCGTCTTATTCAAAATTTTGTGCAAAATATCACTTCTTTTGTTATGGCTTGCTTTATTAACAAATGATATTTAAAAATGACTTAAATTTGACTGTTTTTGTGCAAATTTTTTTGAATAAGACTAGTGGTCAAACTTAGGGACACAAAAAGTTAAATGAACTATAATTTAAAACGGATGGAGTAATTAATTATATTACATTTGTCGTTGCCACTACGTAGTAAATAATTATATACTGCATGCATATGTTTCTGCTAGCTGGTGATTTGATTACCTGGAAATCAACACCTTGCAGGGACACGGATTACTCGATGGAGTTTGTATTAAAATATCGCAGAAAAGAAAGAGAAGAACTGATGTACAAAATCAATAAGACAAATTTGCCAAAAGTGATAACTGTTGCTGGTGTTGAGGGTGTCGGGAAGACTGCTCTCTTGATGCATGCCTATAAAGAATCCAAGAACAAGGGTTTCAATGCACGCATCTGGTTGAGCTTCCCACAAGACATCAACGACGAGAGCATGTTCAAGCAAATCAAAAAGAACTTGGCAACAAAGCAAAAGAAATGGGTAAAGACGATCTTAAGGAAGTCTGTTGCCTGGTTGTAATAGGCAGCCCTGTCAGGACAAAGACATGGCGTGAAGTTGAAGGCAAGTTACAAGGGGTGGTTGGAAACGATAGCAAGATAGTGCTATCGGTCACCTCGTCGTGGCGCGAAGAGAGGACAAAACAAGACACCACCAACAATCAGGGTCATATGGATGATGATAGCAAAGAGGAAACACATGGCACAATTCAACTGCGTCCTATGGATACTGATCATAGCCTAAGATTATTCAGCCTCATCTACTATGGCTATAAGAAGAAGAAAACAAATTGGCAAGCAGAAGACGATGATATATCTGAAAAGGCGATGAATCATATGGGTTCCAACATTATGGAGATCACTAACGGTCTACCACTTGCGGTCGTTCTTGTTGCAAGACTCATGAGAACTGTGGACTTCGGCAAGTGGGAAGCTGTGGTAGACTACTTGAAGTCCAACATTGAAGACAGCAAGCTGAAGACCATACTTTCGGTATGCATCGACGACCTCTCTGATGAGCTCAAGTCATGCTTGCTCTACACTGCAGGCTTCCCAGAGAACAAGCCAATTGATGCCCTCAAGCTGGTGCGCCTCTGGATGGGGGAAGGCTTCCTAACCCAGCAGAACAACATGGAAATGGAGCAGCTTGGTCAGTGCTACCTCAAGGAGTTGATCTACCGCGGCCTCTTGCACCTCAAGAAAAGGGCACCTGGTGGTAATGTGATGTGGGTTGCTATCCCCTATCAAATACATCCCCTTCTCAGGTTAGAAGCGCAACGGACAAGCTTCATGGATGTCCACTATGGTTGGTCTCACCCACCATCACGCAACACACGGCGCCTAGCTCTCCACAACTACAACAACCAATTCCCGGCACTGGAGAATTGCATGGAAAAACTCCGGGCCGTCGTTTCTCACTCTAATGACTACACCGATTACCCATATGGTGAGCAGTTCTACTAGTTTCTTTTATGACAAATACATGTCCCGTCATCTAGTTATGTCTTATATTGTTCACTTGACTATATATACGGTCATGTGTCATAAAGTACTTCTTATAAAAAATCAAGTTATCTAAAGTGGTCTTGTCAATCCATCGTAAGTTTTATCAACATTCCACATCGGGCTAGAATCTTAATTAGGAAACACCGAGACATACTCCCACACTCCTGAAATACTCCTTAAGTTGCCTTATGATTTATATCATATCCATGCAATACTCCTTAAGTTGCATTATATTTGATTTTTAGTATAAATTTTAGAAGTCACAATGCAATATATACTCCATAATATTGGAACCAAACCCAAAGCTTGCTTGAAGCAGGTCCACACCACCCTGGCCACATGGCTGTTAAAGAAAATGTGATCCAAAGTTTCCTCCACCCCACATAATAAGCAGCACTTGCTATTCCATTTCCATTTTTTCATTTTCAGATTAACCCCACTTTGTAATCTGTCTTATGAGACCATCCACATAAAGACTTTTATTCATTGGTAATTTGCTTTTCCACAGCTTTGTCATACTATAATCGGTCACCCCCTGAAGTTCATAAATCTGCACATAGACCTTGTTGTGTATTTTTTTTATTTCTCTAGCCTGCATACAAATGCATCCCTGCACTCTAACAGTCTGCACTTATCCAACATACTAACCAGCCTTTCCCATTCTCTGACGTAATTTCTCCTTATGATCTCACAAACTTGATATTCCAGCCATCTCCTTCCCAAAAGTCTCTAATCACACACCTTTGTCTCATTGGCAATCTCGTACAGTGTAGGAAAATTGAGTTTGAGAGGTATCTCTCATACCCATATGTCATCCCAAAACATAATGCTTCTTACAACCCCCACTTGTATCTCATACCCCCAATGCCAATTGTTTCTAATTCTGATTACCGCTTTCCACAATTGTGAGCCTTGGTTACCCCCTACATTGCATAAACAATTTATTTTTGAAATATTTCTGATGCAACAATCTATAACCTTACCTTCTTCCTTTGCTTGCAGCAACCTCCAAGCCTAGTTACCTAAATGTGCATCATTCATAACCTTGGTCACCACTATACCCAAACCTCCATAGTCTTTGGGTACACAAATGTTTATCCACTTGACCATGTGGTTCTTGAAATAGTCTGAAGCACCCCGCCAAAAGAATTTTGACCTGACAGAGTCCATTTGCTGGTGCACCCTTTCCTATAACTGGTAACCTATAGGTAGGTAGGCTGCTTATGGTGGAGTTAGTTAGGATGAGTCGACCCCTAAAGTCATATTATTCCCCTTACATGCTTGTAGCTTTTTCCTCATCTTCCCTACCATCTTCACAAAAGCACTCACTCCCAATTGTGTGTCTGCTATAGGCATCCCTAAGTATGCAATTGGAAAATGACCAACTTGACAATTGATCATATTCGCAATTCTGACTTGATCCTCCTTGTCCATCCCCATTGTTGTGACCTCCGATTTGTGGTAGTTAATCTTAAGTCCCGACATCCACTCTAAGCGGTATAATAAGAACTTCGGGTTCGAAATAACCCTGTCATCATAGTCTATAAGAAGTATTGTGTCATGTGCATATTGTAAGTAGGTGATGCCTCGTGATATTAAGTGAGAGACAACCCCGATGTGACCCTTGTCTTTTGCCTTTTCTAGGATATTTGCTAGAGCATCTCAAACTGAACAAAATTGGAGAATGAGGGTCACCTTGTCTTAGACCCCTCCGGGGACAAAATATTGTTCATTTTCCCCATTGAGATTAATACACACCTTGCCCCTTGTGATTGTACTCATGATTATTTCCTTAGCTTATCCCTAAAACCCTTCCAGATTAGCACTTCCTCCACAAAGCCCCATTTTATACTATCATATCCCTTTTCAAAATCAACCCTTCTAGATTAGCACTTCCAATACTATCATGTAATGTCTCATGCAGCAAAGACAACTCCATCAAGAATGTATCTTACTGTTGATAAAAGCCGTTTGATACCTATTGACCAGTTTATCCATTACTCGGACAATTTTTTCATGACTATTAGTTTAGTGAAGATCTTGAAGCTCACATTTATAGAAAGATTGGTCTGAACTGCTTGACACTAAGAGCATCTTTAATATTTGGAATTAAAGTGATCACCACATATTTCAATCTACCTATAGCTAACTTTGCATAATTGAAATCTCTCACTAAGAAGACCATAAAATGTGCTTTAATAATCTCCCAATAGTGTTTGTAAAAGGTCGCTGCTTGAATCCATCATATTCTCTTTCATATCAAAGATCAATCTTCCGACTTCTTCCTCTGTGATTTATCTAGTCGGATCTGCATTTTCACTCTCTGTCAGTCTCCCTTTTGTAGCCCAAACACCCTCATAGAAATGAACCTCCCATGAAGGTTGAGATCCAAAGAGACCTTTGTAATATCTATAGATGATGTTCCTAATCTCCCCCTAATTTGTGACATTTACCCCTTGCTCTTCTAGATTAGAAATTGTCTTTTTCCTTTTCCTCCCATTTGCAACGAGGTGAAAGAAGCAGTGTTTGCATCCCCTTGGAGACCCATTTCTCACTCCCACTTTGTTTCCAGTAGGCCTCCTCCTCTCTGATGAGATCTTCTAGTTTCTCTTCCCGCCCATATCTTCTTATAAGAGTGTCACTTCTAGCATTCCACTTACTCTCAAGTTCATCTAATTCTCTGGTTTGTATTAATAACTCATCCTTGATTTTTTTTTCCTTTTAGCCCCCAGCCCACCCACCCCCATCCTTTAAGCAATTGAACATACATTATATATTCTCCATACAGATATCATATACTTAATAGTTATTTGAATTATATGTTTTCTTCATCCGTATCCATTGTTTTTCCTTTGCATGGCACCTTTGTCTATCTTCGGCATGCATTTAGTAGAAACCATAGGTTAAACTATGGTATCTCATGTAAGCCACAATCTTTTTTATCCCCAATTCAAGATGAAACATATGCACTTATTATATCTTTTATAGATACACCTTTTGAAATTTTGAGAAATAGTAATTTAGATCATAGACTATACTCCCAAGTACTATGATGGCGCAAACATACATTTGGAACCTGCACCATGGCACTTAAGATCAATGGTAAACCAAGAAGGTGAGATCTAGGATGGGTAGCAGTACTACAGAGAGAGGATATTATAACTAAGCGTTGTGACTAGTTACTCCAACGACATATCAAAGGCCAAGAAGCTATTGCCACATTTAGTCTGCACTAACCTCCCTCACCACTCATATGTTTGATTATTATTAGTAAAGTATATATGTATAATGCTATATTATTGACATACATATATGAAACATTTTAATAACATATCTAAAGTAATAACTCATATAGTATTACTTACATAAATATATGTCAAGGTTAAAGTTTAATTTTAAATAATTTGTTAGTATCTTTAGTAATCCATTCGGATCCTTAGTGGTTAACAAAAAAATTCCACCAATCACAAATATATATCCTGCCATCATCTAGGTTTGCTTCATATTGCTACTTGGCTAGCAACACTGGTGTAAATACATTATCATGAATAAATATGCATGCATCCTAAATTAAAAGATTTATTGCAACAAATATAGTTGGGTAAAACTGGCATTGTGGTCCTTATAAATTGTGGATATTGATAGCCAAAGATAATCTAGTTGGAATTTGGACAAACCAAGATTGGATAGACCTATATTTCTGATCACAAAGAGAACACAAGCACACTCACGAATACACGTGTGCAAACCATACCTATCCAATATCGTTATTCCATTGGAAGAGTATCAAATAGAGGTGTAGTCACAACTCCCACAATATAATGCACTCTAGCATATTATCATTCAACAATGTTAATTGATTTGTTTCTATGCCTAGAAGAGTGGAACAAGATGCTCTTGACCATGTTATTACAATCTTGAGTATGGACCTCAACTGCTTTGTTTTTTTTTTTTTTTTTTTCTACACCAAGTTATTAGCAAAAACAAAAAGAAAATTCAATCCTGTGTGCGAAATATATAATGACTATAAGAGCATCTCCAATAATATTTTAAGAGTTAATATAATTTGGAGAGTCATTTGATATACCTTTCTACCCTCGAACAAACTTTTCTATATTTTGTTGCACTCTAGAGAGCTATCATCATTTTTCATCTTTGGCTAGCAAGGAATTTGAAATAAAGGATGTCTATATCTGGAGATCTATTTCAAAGATTGTTGGAGAGTGTTTTCATACCAAAGTCTCTATTCCTATAAACCACTAAGAATGTTAACATCCTGTTAGAGTTGCCCTGATATTGTACAATAAGAATAGCCTAGCTATTTTATATTCTTCTTTTTGGGAAACTGGCGTTCAAATATTGCTCCCTCCATTCAAAGTTATAAGTCGTACTTACATTTGTAGGCATATATATAGTTTTTATTCTATATGTAAACATATTGTATATATGGGATACACACGAAAATCTATGTACGTGGAAAAAGCCAGCACAATTTATAATTTGGAATATAATAGAAGGAGCACCGGTACCATCCTAGTGTGTTCATAACTTTTGAAATATTTGGGAAAACTAACCATCATATAAAATGACATCTTCTAGTGATGCATGATAGATATATATGAGCAGAGTTGTCTACCGTGCAATTAATGCACATGAGCTTTTGCTGCAGGTTGCAAGCAGGAGAAATCAAACAAGGATGAGCATGAGCCTACGCTTGTTATGCGGGATTTTTTGCAAAGGTCTCCTTACCTTCGCGTCATCAACTTGGAGGGCATCCAAGTCGTGAAAAAGAAGAAAAAGGACTGGGCTGTTTGGATGGCAGCCTCCCTGCAGGCAGTTGCCTGCCAGCTGGCTAGTGTGGATGGAGCCCTGGGAAACATGCTTGGGGCAGGCAACAGCTCCAGGCCGTCGATTTCCCACACCTGGGGTCAGATCGACATGCCTGGGCAGCAGCCCCCAGGCGAGGCCCCAATCCAAACAAGCCTGCCTAGCACGCAACCTTGCCTGGCTGCACAACCAAACAGCATTGCTCTGACCCGTGCAATTGGGGAGATGGTGCACTTGCAATATCTAGGTGTTCGGTGCCAGGGTTTGAACAAGGTCCCCTCAACTATTGGGAACCTTCGCAACCTCCAGACGATCGATGTCCGGGGCACGGGTGTAAGGTGTCTTCCCGATTCACTGTGGAAGGTCAAGACACTGCGCCATGTGCTCGGTGACAAACTTGCCTTCCCAAGATCATCGTCGACCAGTGTCGACGATGATCACCTGAAGGTGATGCAGACGCTTGAGTCCATGACCATCGACCACCAGGATGATCATTCCTGTAAGTGCACTGCCGCTGCTGCTAGCAAGACACGGGAATTGGAATTATTGCGTTTCCGTTCGTTGCGCCGGCTGCATGTTGCAGAGCTCAAAGAGACTCAGGTAGACGACTTGGCATCTATTCTTCGGTACCAGGAGTCTCTGGAGGCCCTCATTCTGTCAGGTGGACACATACCGATGGACTTGTTTGAAGAAGCAGAAGCCACGGCTTCATGGATGAGGCAAATGGAGTTCCTGATGCTAGATGGCCCGCTGCATCTCCCAGACGCATCTAACAAAAACCTAGTATACCATCAGTACCTCAAGAAAGTCACTCATCTTGTGCTCCGGTCAGCGGACATCGGGCAAGAGTTTATAGATTGGATCGGCAAGCTGCGAGACCTTGCCGAGCTCGAGCTCCTCGAGGGTAATTGCAGAGATAAGGAGCTCACCATCCGCACCGGTGAATTCAAGAGTCTGACGATGCTCAGGATTTCCGGTCTGCATAATCTGGATGAAATCTGTGTACCCGATGCCACCGCTAGGAGGAATAGGAACATGGCTATCGAAATGGACGTCCCTGATCACGTTCATGTTCCTGACGACGAACGCTGTCCGTTGGAACAGCAACCAGTTCCTGAAACTGCAGCAAGCGACCATCAGTCCCAGGTACTGTAGCTAGCTCTGCCTCTCACGTTCATTTGATTATATATAGGGTTAGAATATTCAAAGACACTACTAATAAAAATAACTTGTAAATACGGCACCACAGGAACCGGCGGCGGCGGCAACGCCCGGCAGTCTGTTAGAAGTCGAGCACAATAAGGATAACAAGGTCCCTGATCACGTTGAATATGTTGTTATTGACGAACAAAGTCGGTCGGAACAGCAACCAATTGCTGAAACTACAGCGAGCGACCATGAGGCGGAAGGAGGTGGGCCAATTGCTGAAACTACAGCGAGCCACCATCAGGCGGAAGGAGGTGGGCCAATTGCTGAAACTACAGCGAGCCACCATCAGGCGGAAGGAGGTGGGCCAATTGCTGAAACTACAGCGAGCGACCATGAGGCGGAAGGAGGTGGGGACGATCAGAGCAGCAGCAAAAGAGACGAGCCCCGTGACGACACAAATACCAAGGTAGTGTATAGCCCTGCCTCAGCACGTTCATTTGATTATAATATATTATTATATATAGGGTTTTCGAATTTTCAAAAACACTACTAATAACTTTTAAATACAGAAACCGAAGACGCCCACAACGACCGATGGAGGAAAGCCCGCCGGCAGTCTGTTAGAAGGAAAGGACAACAAGGATATTTTAATATTCACTAAGGTACTGTAGGTAGACCTGCCTCTCACGTTCATTTATGATCTCTATATATTTTCTATCTACATGTCTCTTTTTCTTACATAAATATGTTGTGCCTTATGGATACTGAACTATTTTTATAATAGCTTATATTAACTTTACATGTAGACTTGAGAAAAAAATTATTTATTTTTGAGAACGACTGAGTTCGTTAATTTAGATTCTAATTATTAACTAGGAATTAACTTGCATTGTCTTCTATAGGGGTAATTTGAATGCAAATCTAGGGGTTGTTTTGCATTATCGTTTATAATGGCAGAGTCGGGCAGTAATTTATAAAATATATTATGTTAAATTATATTCTATAGTTGTAGTGGTAGTTTAGATACTGAATTAAGGGGTTATTTTGAACTATCTTTCATTAATAGTAAAGTTAGGTAATTTATTTACTAATTGAAGGGGTTATTTTTAATTATATTTTATTATGGAAGAAGTGGGTTATTTTGAAATTTAAGTTATCCTTCATAAGTCCAGGATGGGTAATTTATATATTTAAATATAGGGTTATTTGAATTATATATCATTCATAATGGAAGACTCCAGTAAATTAAAGGCTTGATGTCTGATAATTGTGATAATTTCTAAGATTTATCTTTTTTTCTAGTGCATCTAGCAAAAATTAACTCTCCATTGAAGCCTAGTAAGATAAGATACTAGTTTCGTTAATAAGTGATACTAAATCTTTGTTGATGGTGGCACGCGTTCCTTGCAGATAATCCTAGAGGCAACCAACAAAAACAATTCTTCAATAACGAGTATCGCCAATTACATTAAGGAGACATATGTGGCCATATGCTTAGACCACATGGTGGCGAAGTCGCACATTCTCAAAAAACAAAGGGGAAACAATGGTCGCTATCAATACATCTTCGACGACCGTCCAAGCAGTCCGTTACCGAAAGTCAGCGGTCCGTTAGCAGACAAGCGCGATATAATTACCAAGGTATCGTGGTTCGTACGTAGCTAGCGTCTCACGTTCATTAAGCTTGACAGCTTGGAATTATATTTCTAAGATTGTGTTAGTTTGTCTGAAAAGTGTCCATATATGAAAATTACCACATGAATTCGATCGTGTTTGGGGTCTTACTGTAGCATTTGTACGGGCAAACTACTAATAGGTCTAGAATTTTAGAAGACACTACTAATAAAAATTACTTGTATTAAATATATTCTTCTATTCATTTATTTTGTGAACAATAGCCTTAATAGCGAAAGGTGGGTAACTTAGATACAAAATTACGGTTTACTTTATGTATTTTTTCGTAATGTCAAAGCTGGATAATTTTTACAAGTATGAATAGATCTAATGGTTATTATGCGCGTTGATGATTACAGTCTACCAAATTAGCGGCTAGATGTTTTCCATTATTGTCATAATTTGTAGATTTTATTTATGTTTTTATGGCGCGTCGAGTGAAAATTAAGGTTGAGTGTTTGTTGGAGCCTTTAATTAGTAATGATCAGATAAGATAGTTTTTAATAGTGCCAGCGTCATGGAGTGATATTTCAAATCTTTGTTGATGGTGGCACGTGTTCCTTACAGATGATCCGGGAGGCAGTCAACCAAGAGAATTATTCAATAACGAGTATCACCAATTACATTAAGGACACATATGTGGTCGAATGCTTAAACGACATGGTGGACAAACGCACGCTCAGAAAAGAAAAGGCAGGTCGCTACAATAAATACCTCATCCCCGACAAAGTTTAGGAGGTGGAAACCAAGGCGTTTCTTCCTCAAGCGAGCGTCACCAGGAGTCCTGGGAGACTATTTCTAAAAATAAATAAATAAAAAAAGGTCCAGGGAGACTAGTGTGTGCGTGGAATGTTTGTGTTGCGTGTATTCGAGTGATTTTCGTCCTGCGTGTATATTAATAAGACAGGAAAATTCATGAAATGTAATGCAACTACTACTCTGTTTTAGTTCTTGAGGAATGCATTGAATCCATCTTCGTAAAGGTTAGTGTCTGTAAAGCCAATTAGTGTTCCACAGGGTCGGTCATTCAAATTCGAGCCTATTTTGATTAGGTATATCCAGATTGAGTCGCCTCGCCTTGCCTTGCCTTGCCAAGCAAGACTAGTACGGAGAGTTTAGGATTAAAAACAAAATAATTGCCCTGGGCTTGGCCACTTCACGGGCCTCAGAGGAACCTTGGGCCTGGCCGTGTAAATAGGCCTCCATTGGGCCTGTGCGTCCCAGACGAGTCTCCCGCTGGAGTTGCCTCGTCCCAGCTCGCATACGCCTCCTCTTTTCGCACTTTGCTGTCACTGTCTCCTGGCTCCTGCGGCAAGCTAGAGACTATGGCGCGGGAGACTATGGCGCGGGCGCTCTACGCCGTCGCTTTGTCGTAATCGATTGCTGCAGCGAAGGAATAGCAATCTTCGGATAGGATTGATTGATAGGCTGGAGGCTATGACTGTATCTCCGATCTTGCATTGGCTCCCGATTTAGCTGCACATATATCCCGATTCTTAATCAGATCGAGTTAGAGGCGGATTCTAAGATGTAATCGAACCGGACTCTGATGTGTTCTAAGTTGTAATTGAAAAACGCGCCTAAGGGTGTGATCTCGAAAAAAAAGTGTTCTAAGTTGTAATCGAGAAGAGCACACTTCATAATCATTTCAAAGAAGGCTATTTTCGTCGGCACACAAATGACCTTAAGTTTAGCTTGAAATTTAGAGTCACAATGTAATGATTGTTTTATCTTAAATTTGTATGTGTCTTGCCATCTTCAGATTTATCTGAAATTTGAGTACATGTTCTACGCTACCTTCAGATGTACTTAGAATACAAGCATATACCTTTGACTGGTTTCTAGGTTATATAAGGTTTTGCTCTGTAGGCTATATAGTCCCCATGCTCTGTTTTCTTATCTTGTGATCACTCAAGAAAATATCTTCTGAGTCCTGTGAACAAATATGTTACTAGAAAGTTTTGATGTGGACAGTAATGAATTGGAGCTGGTGTTTCGTCTTTGAAATTATGTATCTTTCTTGAGTCCCAAAAAGGATCCAAGGGAAAAAACGAAGGGAGCACATAATTTCCATGTCCATTTTGAAGTTTTATATGTTTTTTTAACAAAATAAATTAGAAACACTTCCAGCATGCCTAGTAAAGATGTGGTGGCTTGAAACTTTGAGCTGTCAGGCTTGTTCTCTCTCAAGCACCTACATGTTGGCCATGAGGCTCCAACAGAACTCTGAAGATGTAGGTGCCACCACTCAACCTGACCTAATTCGTAAAATGTGGAAAAGTATCTTGAGTCCAATTTGGGGAGGATAGATCACTGGGGGCTTCAATCATCGCTGAGAGCCTGAGACTCGCTTGGAGGGCCTAAAGCTTTGTAACTTAAGAGTTCGCCGAGATAGGGAGAGAACAAAAAATAAAGTAGCGCATGAGTAGGTGTCTCTGGTAGTGTCCGGAGTGTGCACACTCCTTGATTTGTAAAGATGCTGATTAATCCTTAATAAAGCTCTCCCCTTGTGCAAAAAACAAAAACAAAAACCAACATGCAAATGCAAGGGGACACAGTTCATAGGGCTTTAAAAGAGATATTTTCCAGAAACAATCTTATCCTTAAGCAAGGAAACAGAGTAAATTTCAATTGCAAGATTTACAAAGCTACATGCTCGCTAGTTACAAAATATATTTACAATCGACATGAACACGACAAAACATGAGTAAGACAACAAAAAGTTGGGAGGAACAATAACGCTAATTAAATTTGGTGAGTCTGATGTAATCCTTGAGTGTTTGAAAAGAACAGAGATGGGTTCAGCCCATAGTTTCAAATAGACAGACGAGTAATACAGTCAGATTCAACTGGAATCCGGCCTGACTAGTTCATACATTTCTTGTCCTCTCCCTCAGACAGACTCATCTATACATGTCTATTGCTGCACAAGATAAACAAGCCACTTTACAACATGGCTCGTTCCCATTCCGGTCCCGAAATGCGCACACTGGTCATCCTATGCCGAACTCCCCGACGAGGTCCAACTCCAGCTGAATGAGGCATCGAATCTTTAGTAGCAGCGATAGCAGCAGCGTCAGCAGTAGCATCAATGGTACCTTTGAGATCTGGTAGGTCGCGCACAAGCTCGTCAGCAGATCGACAGACAACACCATCTTTATGTATGATTTCAAGCTCGATGTTCTTATCACGTAGGAAGTCGAGGCCATGGCAGCAACCACAAGATGAGGTCTTGTCCAGATTGTGCGTTCGTTCCTTGTCCTCAGAATCATCAGGGAACTGTAGGCAACGAACAAAAAAGATGTGAGATCGATGATGTTGCATTGGTTGGTTACATAAGGAGCTAGAAACCAAGCTACAGTGTACCTTGCAGTTCCGCAAAGTGACCTTCTCTAGATTAGGCGAACCCCGAAGAAAGAATCGCAATATGCGGAAGTCATCACTGAGATCACAGTTGCCCAGGAGCAAGTTCCTCATGTTCTGGAATTCTTGAAATGCAGGTTCCTTACCGAGCAACTGGACCAGATTTGAATGAAAACAACACATTGTTAGAGCGACGAACTAATAAAATGGAACACTTACAGAGAAAGCAAAGATCGAGTGAGCATGAATGCATTATGCATACTGTCTTCCCGACACTTGACAACTCCAGACTCATCGCATTAGACATACTGCAAAGAAGCTTGGATTGATCCTGACCAAGTTTACTGACACACAGACTTTTTGATAAACTGTATTTGTGGCGGCGCAGACGAATCGAAGCCCTGTCAAGCGATGGCATCTCATTCATTGAAATACCTCCACTGAACTCGCCAATATGGACGTCTAGGTGTAGATCAACAACCATGGGGGCTGAAATAGTCAGAAGCGTGCGATATTCATTGGAGCCGCCATCAATAACCAAGGTCTTCAATGTTGGGGATGCAATGTCAGAGAGGCCACCCCATTTACAACGTTTCAGAACCAGGTTCTTAAGAGTGTTAGAAGCGATCGAACGGATCTCACAGGTGCAACGGTCCAGCTCCAAATCCTCCAGAGAGCGGCACAGTGAGCTAAAGATGCTCCATAAACCGATCGTCCAGAGGTATGTCGCAGAGATGCAGCCTTCTGAGGTGCCAAGAACTTGGGCTCAGATTCAGTCCCAGCCCTGGTCCTGGTCCTGGCGTGCAGTATTTCATCGCGCGACGGAGCCATGCTGCTGCTTGTCGGCCGCTGTATTCCCAGCCTAGAGTTGAAATGTCAGGGCGACCATAGGGCACATCAGGTTTCCAGCCCCTATCAGTGTTCAGCCTGGATGAATCTAATAGCGCGATGTTGCCACGGAGCATGAGGTTGATGGCGAAATGCTCAAATTCATCCCACCCTTTAAGCTTGTCCTGGTTGCTGTCATCGTCAGAGTCGGAGTCAGACTCAGAGCTGTCATCTTCGGAGTTGGACTTGTTGGAGGATCAGCTGTCGCCTCCGTCGCCGGAGCACCTGAACTCAGCGATGTCGACGTCGAGGCGCGGCACGGAGCGCCAGAGGTGCCTCCAGCGTGAGGACAGCACGCACGTCTGCACGACCTGTCGAGCCCTGAGGGAGGACATGATCTCGTGGAGGAGGCAGTCTGGTAGAGCGCTCAGCCGGTCAAGCTCGCCATTGCCATCCGAGCTTCCGCCGCTTGAACGACCGTTTCCTTGTGCCCTCTATAATTTCGGATTTGCTCGTAAAGCTCCTTGATTGTTTCTGGTTCTTCTCTGTCTAGGGCCGAGGCAGACTATCCTATTCCCAGACCTTCTATTGCTGCAGCGATTATGACTTCATCAGATACATGAGGTGCTTGTGCTCGTAACTGGATTATCTTGTCTAGGTATTGGCTGAGTGACTCGCCGTCTTCTTGTTTCAGCTTCAGGAAATCCCTTGTTGACTTCTTCCTTGACTTGAAACCCTCAAAGGTTGTGGTGAGTTCTTCCTTGAGTTGTTTCCAGCTTTTGATTGACATGGGTCGGAGTCCTATGTACCATTCATGGGCTATGTCTTCGACAGCCATGATGAGTGATTTGGCGAGGACAGCCGGGTTTCCCCCGGCTGAATGGACTGCGGCCTCAAAGCTTGCGATGAATTTCCTGGGGTCAGACCTGCCGTTGAAGGAAGGTATTCTTGGCTTATATCCGGGTGGCCAGGGATGCTTTTGAAGTTCCACGGATAGAGGGGATGTTAAATCAACGCCACAGACTTCTTCGGTCAGTTCTGGAATATCGGTGATGGTAGCCATTTCGGAAGTTGGATCAGACCGGAGGTGAGGGTTTCTCAAGTACTCCTCCACTTGGTGGATCTCCAGAGTTAGCTTTGCCTTTTCGATCTTGAATTGCTTGATCTGCTCTTGGGTTGAGTCAAGTCTTCGTTTTGCTGCTGCTGCTTGGAGAAGGGCATCGCGTTTCGCTCTCATTTCGCGAAGTTGAGCTTGGCTTTCGCTGAGCTCTTTGATTGCCCTTCCGCGAGCAACGATGTCATCTTCGAGTTGTTCGATGGTTCATTGTCATCATCTTCATTGTTCCGGCCCCTTGCTCGCCAAAGCTTCCGGTTCGCTACCTCTTCGGTGACTTCCGGTACCTCGCCAAATGACGGCGCGATGGTATCTTGAGGGGGTCGTTTCTGTTCTGCCGGTCTTGGCGAGATGGATGAGTTGGGGCGGCTTGAGCCTTGGACTTCCCCTTCGCCATATAGATCTTGCACAACCACGGTGGGCGTCAATATTGAATTACCCCTGATCGAGGTAACTCCCGTGGCCAAAGACTGTTCTCGCGAAGAGGAAAAACGGAGACTCTCAGCGAAGTAGAACTGGTGCTTGTTATTCATTTGAGCCCTTGTAAATACCATGTACGGGGTATTTATAGTCGCCCGTAAGCTTTTACATTCCAGAAATACCCTTCTACCTACTCAGCATCTTGGAATACGCCACCGGCACCTAGGGGTACTTCCGTCCTTTCCTGGCCTCTGGTCCAACCACCCCCCGGGGGGCACTTGACCACCGGGCCCACCATATCCCCAAGCACAAGAGGATCGTCAAGTCCGTGCGTCTTCGGGCCGAAGTCATAGTTCGGGCCCAAAGTCGTCCTCGCCAAGCGAGTTTTCTTCTAGACAAATGGCCGATGTGCTATGGTCGAGTTCGGCTTGGACAAAGATCTTCGAACCCGAATACGTGCCGGGACCGAACACGGACCTCGGTCCGGCCTTGGTCGTTCTTGCTGAACTGTTTGCCTTGCGCTGAGAACCTATCCTCGGCTCCCGAGACTATAATTCGGAATCCCGGTCGCCAATCGGCCCGCGTCGTGCACACCGGAATTGTTGCCCCAAAATTAGACTTCGGGGCCCGAACGCTGAGTCCGGGCTTGTCACGCCCCACTTTTAATGGGACTTTTAATCACACGTATTGGCGCCAGGATCACGCTACCAATACGTTTAGCGATCCACAGTAGTGAGAAATCAGTTATATGAATAATACCGAGCATGAAGTGTATAGGATAGAAGATCTTACGGTGGTGATGAAATGACAACTAGCCGGGTTATGAATATCAGAGTAGCCAACTGCGAAGCGTTGGTATATCGTCTGGGCACTTCTCCTCAATCCACAGGCATCTTGATAGTGGATAGGAATTGGGTTCAGCCTTAATCCTACTCGATCGTCCTACGGCTCGCACGTCCTTTACCTTGGTGACTTTACCTTCTTACGCCGATGTACGTAAACGGAGGGGTGAGTACAAAGGTACTTTCGGCAAGTCCAAACCAGGGGTGGTTTGGTAAATTAAGGGTTTGGGCCCCCAGCGAGTCTCTAAAACTGCTCTTACTACTTCCGGGGTTATCTCATCTTACCATCACCTTCACATATCACAAAAGGTTAGTTATATCTAATCATAGATGTTCTTGCCTAGCATTCGCCCATTCCAAGGGCGTGGCTATTCGAATAGGTTTAAGTAACTCTGCGGAGGTTGTACAAATTTCCCCACACGATAGGTGTTGCCTCTGCCACCGTCATGGCTTCTGACAGACCTAACGAGATCCGTACCCGCTTGAGTGCTACTCTAGGTATATTGGTATAATCTTCACCACGACTTCTCAGGGGTTGGAAGGATAACACGTCACCCTACGGATGACGCATCACCTAGACAATATGGTGATACCAAATCACCCACGGCTTTACAGGTAATACCTAATTACCCAACCTATCTTTATCGGCACCACTCTCAATCTCAAATCATCAATATGTGCCTCTAGCACTGCGCCACCGCGCCCAAACACTTCCGTGGAAGACCACTCAGCATCCACGCCAACCGGACCATGGGGCCACTCTCCCCATGTCTGCTCCTAATCGATCGTTTGCCGGCTCCGGCCACCTTGGATCCCAATTATACCTCAACCCAACGGGGTGTGAATCAAGCCGTCCCATAAACGACGTGTGGGCATGCGAAATATCGCACTAGGTAGAAGGTCTATGAACCGGTCCTTAGGGAGGCGAGCATCTCTCTGCGGGATTCATCCCCGATTGTGATTAGTCCACCTCCATGTAGACAATCACCACTCACCTTTTTGTTGGAGGGTTCACATTCTTACTTAAGTTACATCGATCTTACTTAATCATCTTATATCATCATTCATCATTATATTAAGGTCATAATTAGGGGGGGTAAGGACTTGCACGGGAGGTTCTTACGAATCGGCACTGGCGTTGAACGTCTCTCGCTTGATCCGGAGGAAACTCCTAATCCGGGTCGACGAAAAGCTACTTCGCGATCGGCAAAAACCTAGCTTGAACTATAACACGCAAAACAAACATAGAACATTATGGTGATAATGGGTTAGATGCATAGAGCTAGATTTTAAATGAATTATGGAAGTCGTTTCACGCGAAACGGAGTTAAATTGCATGAGATATGGATTTTATAATATTAATCCCTAATTAAATCATTAGGGTAATATTATAATATAATTTTATCATGTAATAATATTGGAACTAATTACATGATAAAATTCTATAAATCAAATAATGAATTTACAATTTTAAAGAATTTTTACGATACGGGAAATAGGACTTATAACATTCTCGTACAAGTATCGGGTGGATCTAGTATTTAACTTCGGTGTACCTGAATCGTCTCTGTACACGTGTGTGACGCGTGGGTCCCGCTGGGCGCCACCGTCGGCCACGTCGGCGCCGCGTGAGGGGCGGGTTGCCCTAGGTGGTGGATCGGGGTGAATGGAGGGGCGGCGTGTCGTCCTCCCATTCGTCGGCGGGTGGCGGTGTCGGCGGCGTCAACCTGGACGAGGATGTCCGCCCGTTGTCGTGCCTCCACGGCGGCGCTTCACCGGGATCCTCGCCCGGAGTGGTCGTCCACGCCTGTTCCTCGCCCGCGATGGGCTTGTGAGCATCCCCATGGCGTCCGAACCCAATGGGGTAGGTCCGGTGGGGCGGGTAGCTCGTCTCCCATGGCGACGGCGGCCCGGCGGCGGACTCCAACGGCGGCGATGTTCGACGCCGGGCTACAAGGCGTTACCGAGAGAAAATAGGGGTAAATGGAAGAGCAAGACTCGAGAAGACTCAGCCGACCTTTCGGGGCGACTCGCGGCGACTACGACGGCGGGGAGCTCGTGACCTAGCGGCGGCGGCGGCGCTCGGTTAGGGGCAATCGCGATTCCGCGAGGAGAGGAGGAGGAGGAGGGATGGCCAAGGCGAGCACTAGGCGTTCCGGACTCGCGCGGAGCTCATGAGGGGATTGGCGGGGTCGATTGAGCACCGGGGAGGCTATTTATAGCCTCGCCACCGGGCACTCGGCCGGCGGAAACTCCACCTCCCGAGATCCTTTCCGGCCGTTCGTCGAGCCATTTACGACCTCCGGTGGCTCCTCGGTAGACCGTCTTGGCATCCACGCGTTGGTGAGCTGGTCATCGTTGCGTCTCGTCATCCACGATGGCGGTTCGGCGCCATGGCGGCAATGTCCGAGGTCGGCTCGTGGTGACTCGTGCCGTTTGACCTTTGTCCTTTGTGTGCGTCGTCGTCTCGGCGTCCGTTATGAGGATCGTGGAGGGCACTATCCGCCATCTTCGTCCAACGGACCGGCTTGGCCGGCCTCGCCACGGTTACGCCCGTTGCGCGTTTGTGGCCTCGGTGGGCGCGGTGCGGCGTGGGTGCGGCCGGAGTGCGGCTGGCGGGCGCCTCGTGCCCTACGCCGGCCGGCGTGCTTCCGGTCTACTCCACCCGGGACGGTCGGGCGGCGGGGAAGCACGAAGGGGCCTCCACGTGCCGTGGTCGTCGGCTTGGTCGCGAGTGGAAGACGACGGGGGGCGCCGTGGGTCCTGGCGCGGCGTGAGGTGAAAGGGTGGGATCTTTGGGCTTCGCGTCGGGCTGAATGGGCCGATTGGCTGGCTCAGCGGCTGGGCCGCCCCACTCGGTCGCGGGGAAAGGAGGGAAGGAGGAGGGATTAGGCGGGCCGAGGAGGGGAGGAGGGAAAAATGAGCCCAAGACCCGATTCCCATTTCTCTTTTCCTTTTCTATTTCCTTTTCCCTATTTCTCTTTTCTACCATTCTTTCTCTCCCTATTTCTCATATGTGTGTAAACAATTATATGTCCTCATTATTTATACAAGCTCTCATGTCTTCCCATGACTTTAATTCATGGAAAATATTTATCCAAGGTCACTTGTATAATTAGACCTATATGTATATACACACATATCCTCTCTCTCATTATTTCGTGTATGACATATATATAATATAAATATTTTCTCAAGCACATTTGTACCTCTACGACTTTATGGTCGAAGATAATTGTTTGTTGTGCTCGTAAAGGTATTTATAAATATTTTAGTACACACGAGGTTCGGTGTTTTATTTCCCGAGATAATTTGTAAATCATTTCTCATGCGATATATTTCCATAATTTGAATCTAGAGCTTACCTTGCATCCGTGGTCACCATAAAGTTCAGCAAGCGGCAAACAAAGGTTTTCCTATTTTTCTATATGATGGGATTCGAAATGCGTTTTTCAAAACGGGGTTTTTTGGTTTAGCGGAAAATAATCAAGTTTTAGTTGTAATTCGAAAAGTTCAAATTTTTAGTGAATTTTAAAATGATGCAAAAACACGGGTGTTACAAATCTACCCCACTTAGATGAATCTTGTCCCGAGATTCCTAATCTATAGAGTGAAGGTCCTAATTAAGGTCTAACGGGAAGGAAAGATAGAGAGAGGGAAAAATTTTCCATTGCTTACAGTGTTGTCTTTACAAGCCTCTACTATTACCGTGCTACTCTATTCCTAGGGCGGCACGTTAGTGTGGAGGGTATGCCTTTAGCCAATGATTCTTGCTTCTTTGTTACCCCATTTTCCATGGTCTTGCGTCTTCGTCTCCGAATCTTCAAATCTTCTTTCTGGCTACCCCACTTAGAGAATTTATTCCTCTCGGGTTAGGGGAAATTCCCATCTTCTGCGTCTCTTTGAGTTTGTCTTCTGGCCGGTTGTGCCACTTTTGGTCGAGATCGTTACTTTGGTTCTTCCGGGCAACAATTAACGTGAACTTGGGTGACCACTTCTCGTCGGGTAATCCCCAAGTTTTTACATTGTATCTTTATCTCGCTTCGCCGGCCGTTTTTATGTTTCTCTTCTTCCTTTGGATCCGGATCTACCCCACTTAGAAGAGTTTTACTTCTATCTATTTGCTCCATGGCTTCTTTCTTCAGGTGCGTAGGTTTCTCCGTTGGTGCCTTTCCTCCGAAAGCAACTCTTTTTTTTTTTCATTTCATTCATATATATATATATTTTTTTTTTTTTGGGAAAGGTCACGAGATACATCTCCCTAGGGAGCGCTAGTCGACTTCGTCGAGGTTGATGACCTGGGGCGGCGATGCCGTAGGTCCGTCGGCGGTCACGGAGCGGAGGTCGTCTTCTCCTAGTCTTTGGGAGGCCGAGCGAGAGAAAGGATCCGTCGAGACCAAGGGTGGTCGGGGTTACCGGCGGTGTCGGCGGTACGGTGGCGTACATCCTTTGCCTCTCGGGAGGGTAGATGGGGATCCCTTCTTGGATGGTGGGCTCCGTCCCCATCATGGCGAACGCTCTGCGTCTGGATCTGGTGACGCGGTAGGCGGTTGTCAGCTCTTGGGCGTGATGCTCTGGGTGGCCTTGATGTCTCGGCGAAGCGGTTTCTCGACGTGCAGGCTATGGCGGCGGCTTGCTCGGGCGTGGGCGAGTCTCATCAGGAGAGACCGGATGAATCTCTCGCCTTGCTCAGCGCGGCAGATCTGGCTGCGCAGCACGGCGGCCTTCTTGTCGTAGTGCTCTTCGAGGAGGAGCAGGTAGGCCGTCTGGTTCCTGATGACGGGGCCAACCTCTGGACCTTCTATGGCCCTCATGCGAGCGATCCAGGCGGGGTCGTGCTTGTTCTCGGGCGGGAAGTACTTCATGGGGGTGCGGGTGATGGCTTCTCTGTAGATGTGGCAAAGGCGTCGAAGGGCTTGGCGGGCGACGGCTTGGTAGGTGTCGGGGAAGCGGAAACCGATCTCGGTCACGTTCCACTCGTTGGTGACGTCGGGGAAGTCTCGGCTTCTGGCGATGCAGACGGTGACTTCGCAGCGCAGGGTACCGTACTCCGTGTACTCGCGGCCTTCGTACTCAGGGCACTCGGAGATGCCAAGGTGTTGCATGGTGGTGTAGAGGAGTTGGGGAAATCCAGGGGTGTTGTGGCATTGGTTGTGTACCCAGTTGCCGGCCATCTTGGTGGGTGTGGTGGAAGGTCTCGTGGGTGGAGGGTAAGGGTTCCGGTGGTGAGGGGAGTAGTTGGAGGATAGCAATGGAATGGTTGGAGTGGGTTGAGGGTAACGGTGATGGTGGTGTCGTTTTATAGTGGTAGGAGGGTGGAAGCTTAGCGGCTAAGCTTGGATGGCTGATGAGGTGGTTCAGGTGTGTGGTAGAAGGAACGGGAGTGGGTCTCCTGTTCGCATTGACCTCTCGACAGTGGTCTGGCCTTGGAGAGTGTGTGGCCGGTGGCTTTTACGGTGGGGTTTCCCATCTTTGTGGGGCCTATGGCATTGTCGTTGTCTGCGCGTGTCACATGCTGGCTTCTAGCATTAGTTTGCGTGTCCCGAGGTCATTATGCCCTTGTTTGGCTTAACTGATCTTCATGGGTCTGGAATCTCCTTGTCTTCAGCTTCACCTTGTACGTAATGGCACTGGTTGCCTCCTGTGCGGTGTCTCGTGCAGCTCCTCGGGTCTTGGTTTGGGGTCAATGGTACAGCAGTCTCAGTAACTTTAGGCGTGAGGCGACAGCTTTGTCTGCAATGTTACACGGTCGTCGGTACAGTGTCACTGAGCGACGGCGTGCGACGGCTGTAGTGAGAACACTGGTGCGGTTCAACGGCTACAGTCGTGGAGTCCTTAGTTGTCGTCATGTCTCCTGCAGGGTAATCTCCTAATCTACTTGGACTAAAATAGACTGGGAGGGATAAGCACAAGGTACGACATGGATCTATCTAACTAGATTAGAGGGGAAGCAAGCATTTTGGATAGGGATAGACTTTTTGGTATCCTAGTAACACGGGTGTCAAAACACAATACAAACTTACCTGGTGTGAAACGTATGAAAAGGTGTGTCACGGCGAACCAAGTTTATGTGGAACTCGTCTTTATTACTCGTGACTTGAGGATTTTTCCATAACGTTCACGGATCCTATCGGCTCTTTTCTTCCATTATTTTCCGTGATACGAAAATAATAGAGAAAATTTCCCATAGGTTTGAAAAGATTGGAGCACAACATGATTTAAACAAACAAGCGCACAATATATTACATCACGGATCAGGTTCACAGATGATATAGAGTTACATCACCCATGGTGACTGTCATGATGATTATTGTACGACTTCGCAACTACTAAGGCTGGACTCATGGGTTACCACTAGAGCTAAGAACAACTACTAAGGTTACTAGAAATCTAGCAACAAGGTCCATAGCTAGGTCAACATGCTACTGCGGGTTACTATCTTAAGGCAATGCTACTTATTTAGGACTCATCATGCACATAACAGTGACTGGTGGGATCTGCTTTGGGTACTCTTGCATATCACTAGGGGCATGCAGGGACTTGCTTGGGTTCTTGCCAGGTCTTCAGTAGTAGTGCTTCCTGCGCTTCTTCCTCTTCTTCAGCTTCTCCAGGGCTTCGTGCAGCTTCTGTTGACTCTCTTCATTTTCCTTTTGCTGGGCTTCGATGATGGCAGTCTTCTCCTCTAGCTCCTTCTTGAGGGTCTCCATCTGGGCATCCTTGTTGTCCAGGTCTTCTTTTGCCTTGCGAGCTCCTGTCTCTGCCTTTATCCACATAGACCTGTAGATTATTGTGGCCTCCTCTTGTGTTTTTGAGAGTTTGGCCAGTGCTATGAGGTATCTGGCAGTGGAGATCAAGGTGTAGTCGGCTTCTGGTGAGGGTGGCTGGCTCAACTCCTGAAGTTTCTGCTGCCATATTGCTGCGGTCGTGTCCTTGACTGGGTAGTACTTGGCATGGGATTGATCAAGTATCGCTTCGAACTCCTTGCAGTATACTTGGAGTGCCTTCTGTGCAACCTTCTGGCAAGCGTCCCCTGGTTCACTTCCCTGTTATGGAAAGATTCTGCGCCCATCGTGGTATGGAAGCTTCGAGAT
The DNA here is from genome assembly GCA_015847255.1 of Hyparrhenia diplandra. Classification (NCBI taxonomy): domain Eukaryota; kingdom Viridiplantae; phylum Streptophyta; class Magnoliopsida; order Poales; family Poaceae; genus Hyparrhenia; species Hyparrhenia diplandra. Next base: position 265,250 of record JADLZK010000423.1, on the reverse strand, counting down.
GTGTAACTACACATCGCACAATGGTACTCTACCTATTGCAGACTCACGGTAGTAGTACACTGGCTTCTGAGTAAACCCTAGGCTTTGTAAAACTTCCCACAGGAGTTGTGGAAACTCCGCAACAGTCAACCCATCCGTGCGTGTCCATCCTTCCATCTGTTGCATCAAAACAGAGTTTTTATGTCGATGACATGTAAGCAACATATGGATATCGAAATGGAACACTTAGGGTAACAAGTCCATAAGTAGAATTTCTTAAGTAATGTTTTGGAAATAAGTGCCAACCCATTTTTCTTATCCTATATCAAGCTCGGCTCTGATACAACTCTGTCACGCCCCACTTTTAATGGGACTTTTAATCACGCGTATTGGCGCCAGGATCACGCTACCAATACGTTTAGCGATCCACAGTAGTGAGAAATCAGTTATATGAATAATACCGAGCATGAAGTGTATAGGATAGAAGATCTTACAGTGGTGATGAAATGACACCTAGCTGGGTTATGAATATCAGAGTAGCCAACTGCGAAGCGTTGGTATATCGTCTGGGCACTTCTCCTCAATCCACAGGCATCTTGATAGTGGATAGGAATTGGGTTCAGCCTTAATCCTACTCGATCGTCCTACGGCTCGCACGTCCTTTACCTTGGCGACTTTACCTTCTTCTGTGCCGATGTCTGTAAAACGGAGGGGTGAGTACAAAGGTACTCAGCAAGTCCAAACCAGGGGTGGTTTGGTAAATTAAGGGTTTGGGCCCTAGCAGAGTCTCTAAAACTGCTCTTACTAGTTCCCGGGGTTATCTCGTCTTACCATCACCTTCACATATCACAAAAGGTTAGTTATATCTAATCATAGATGTTCTTGCCTAGCATTCGCCCATTCCAAGGACGTGGCTATTCGAATAGGTTTAAGTAACTCTGCAGAGGTTGTACAAATTTCCCCACACGATAGGTGTTGCCTCTGCCACCGTCATGGCTTCTGACAGACCTAACGAGATCCGTACCCGCTTGAGTGCTACTCTAGGTATATTGGTATAATCTTCACCACGACTTCTCAGGGGTTGGAAGGATAACACGTCACCCTACGGATGACGCATCACCCTAGACAATATGGTGATACCAAATCACCCACGGCTTTACAGGTAATACCTAATTACCCAACCTATACTGTCAGCACCACTCTCAATCTCAAATCATCAATATGTGCCTCTAGCACTGCGCCACCGCGCCCAAACACTTCCGTGGAAGACCACTCTGCATCCACGCCAACCGGACCATGGGGCCACTCTCCCCATGTCTGCTCCTAATCGATCGTTTGCCGGCTCCGGCCACCTTGGATCCCAATTATACCTCAACCCAACGGGGTGTGAATCAAGCCGTCCCATAAACGACGTGTGGCTGTACGAAATATCGCACTAGGTAGAAGGTCTATGAACCGGTCCTTAGGGAGGCGAGCATCTCTCCGCGGGATTCATCCCCGATTGTGATTAGTCCACCTCCATGTAGACAATCACCACTCACCTTTTTGTTGGAGGGTTCACATTCTTACTTAAGTTACATCGATCTTACTTAATCATCTTATATCATCATTCATCATTATATTAAGGTCATAATTAGGGGGGGGTAAGGACTTGCCTGGGAGGTTCTTACGAATCGGCACTGGCGTTGAACGTCTCTCGCTTGATCCGGAGGAAACTCCTAATCCCGGGTCGACGAAAAGCTACTTTCAGCGTCGGCAAAAAAACCTAGCTTGAACTATAACACGCAAAAACAAACATAGAACATTATGGTGATAATGGGTTAGATGCATAGAGCTAGATTTTAAATGAATTATGGAAGTCGTTTCACGCGAAACGGAGTTAAATTGCACATGAGATATGGATTTTATAATATTAATCCCTAATTAAATCATTAGGGTAATATTATAATATAATTTTATCATGTAATAATATTGGAACTAATTACATGATAAAATTCTATAAATCAAATAATGAATTTACAAATTTTAAGAATTTTTTTCGATACGGGAAATAGGACTTATAACATTCTCAGGTACAAGTATCGGGTGGATCTAGTATTTAACTTTCGGTGTACACGAAATCGTCTCTCAGACACGCACGTGCGACGCGTGGGTCCCGCTGGACGCCACCTGTCAGCCACGTCAGCGCCACGTGAGGGAACGGAGTTGCCCTAACGGTGGTGGACGGGGTGAGATGGAGGGGCGACGTGTCGTCCCTCCCATTCGTCGGCGGTGATTCTGTTGTCGGCGGCGGCGTCAACCTAACAGGATGTCCGCCCGTTGTCGTGCCTCCACGGGCGGCGCCGCCGATCCTCGCCGGAGTGGTCGCCCCTGGCCCGTTCCTCGCCGCGATGGGCTTGTGAGCATCCCCATGACGTCCCGAACCCAATGGGGTAGGTCTGGTGGGGCGGGTAGCTCGTCTCCCATGGCGACGGCGGCCACAGCGGACTCCAACGGCGGCGATGTTCAGACGCCAGGCTACAAGGCGTTACACCGAGAGAAAATAGGGGTAAATGGAAGAGCAGGACTCCAAAGACTCACTGACCTGCTCAGGACGACTCGCGACGACTACGACGGCGGGGAGCTCGTGACCTAGCGGCGGCGGCGGCGGAGCTCCGGATTAGGGCAATCGCGATTCCGCGAGGAGAGGAGGAGGAGAGGGATGGCCAAGGCGAGCACTAGGCGTTCCGGACTCGCGCGGAGCTCGTGAGGGGATTGGCGAGGTCGATTGAGCACCTGGGAGGCTATTTATAGCCTCGCCCCGACGCACTTCGGCCGGCGGAAACTCCACCTCGAGATCCTTTCCGACCGTTCGTCGAGCCATTTACGACCTCCAGTGGCTCCTCGGTAGACCCGTCCGGGCATCCACGCGTTGGTGAGCTGGTCATCGTTGCGTCGTCATCCACGGTGGCGGTTCGGCGGGCGCCATGGCGGCAATGTCCGAGGTCGGCTCGTGGTGACTCGCGTGCGTTTGACCTTTGTCACCGTGGTGCGTCGTCGTCTCGGCGTCCGATTAGGAGGATCGTGGAGGGCACTATGCCGCCATCTTCGCCAACAAAGACCGCTTGACCGCCTCCTCGCCCGGTTCGCCGGGCGGCGCCGTAGGCTCGGTGGGCGCCGCTGTGCGCGTGGGTGCAGGCGGAGTGCGGCCGGGGGGCGCCTCGTGCCCCTACGCCGGTCAGCCGTGTTTCGGTCTACTCCACCCCGGGACGGTCGGGGCGGCGGGAAGCACGGCGGGCCTCCGCGTGCCGTGGTCGTCGGCTTCGCGAGGTGGAAGACTACGGGGGCGCCGTGGGTCCCTGCCGGCAGCGTGAGGTGAGAAGGGGTGGATCTTGGGGCTTCAAGTCGGCCGAATGGGCCGACACCCTGGCTCCGCGGCCGGGCCGGCCCACTCGATGGCCTTGCGAGGAAAGGAGGGAAGGAGAGGGATTAGCCGGGCCGAGGAGAGGGGGGAGGGAAAAAATGAGCCCAAGACTGATTCCCATTTCTCTTTTCCTTTTCTATTTCCTTTTCCCTATTTCTCTTTTCTACCATTCTTTCTCTCCCTATTTCTCATATATGTGTAAACAATTATATGTCCTCATTATTTATACAAGCTCTCATGTCTTCCCATGACTTTAATTCATGGAAAATATTTATCCAAGGTCACTTGTATAATTAGACCTATATGTATATACACACATATCCTCTCTCTCATTATTTCGTGTATGACATATATATAATATAAATATTTTCTCAAGCACATTTGTACCTCTACGACTTTATGGTCGAAGATAATTGTTTGTTGTGCTCGTAAAAGGTATTTATAAATATTTTAGTACACACGAGGTTCGGTGTTTTATTTCCCAGAGATAATTTGTAAATCATTTCTCATGCGATATATTTCCATAATTTGAATCTAGAGCTTACCTTGCATCCGTGGTCACCATAAAGTTCAGCAAGCAGCAAACAAAGGTTTCCTATTTTTCTATATGATGGGATTCGAAATGCAGGTTTTTCAAAACAGGGGTTTTGGTTTAGCGGAAAATAATCAAGTTTTAGTTGTAATTCGAAAAAGTTCAAATTTTTAGTGAATTTTAAAATGATGCAAAAACACGGGTGTTACAGGGCTGAAGTCATTGAATCGGATCGTTTTAGGGAAAACTTTGCTTGCTACCTCCTCGCAGCGAAGGGGTGAGCATCCTTGGCATCCCCCCAACACATAGTATCCACAGAGTTGACATAAGAGATCAACTGTTGGCTGTCACAAAGGAAAGTTGCCTCCATAATATTCAACCTCATAACAGTAGTAGCAGCAAAGGCAAGTGCTGCAGTTTCAGCTGAGAATACGGAGGGAACTGCAAGTAGTGAAACCAAAACCTTTATGTAGACATTAAAGTTCCGTCGGCAACTACGAAATAGAAGGAAGCAAGTGCAAGTGGACAGAGTAGATTGGGCTTTAAAAACAAAAACAAAAACAAACATGCAAATGCAAGTTGACATAGTACATAGGGCTTTAAAAGAGATATTTTCCAAAAGCAATCTTATCCTTAAGCAAGAAAGCAGAGTAAATTTCAATGGCAAGATTAACAAAGGAAAGGCTTACGTCATTAAGAAATGAGTCAAAAGTATATGCTCGCTACTTATAAAATTCATTTAAAATTGACATGAACGAACCATGAGTGAGACACCAAAAAGTCTGGAGTAAAAGTAACTAACTGAATTCAATCCTTGACTGTTTGGTACCAGCATTTGAGTGAAATTAAGAGTACCGGGAGGTAAAAAGAAGAACAAAGATGGGTTCGGCCAAAAGAGGAATATTGGTAGATTCAACTGGAATTCAGCCTGATTAGTTCATACTCCCTCCGGGATGGTATTAGAAGTCGTTTAGGACAGCGATACGGTCTTCAAAGCACAAGTTTGACCTCTTATTATTATAAAAATATTTATGGAGATGTGATATATGTATACTTTTATCAAAGTATTTTTTAAGACAAATCTACTCATATAATTTTTACATTTACAAACTCAACAACTTAAAACTTATTGATGATTTATATTCCCGATGTTTGACTCAAACCTTGTCCAAAAACGACTTCTAATGCCAACCCGGAGGGAGTACATTCTTGTCCTCCCCTCACACACTATATATATTTCTATTGCTGCACAACATAAACAAGCCACTTTACATGGGTCGTTCCCATTCTGGTCCCGAAATGCGCACACTGGTCACCCTATGCCGAACTCCACGCCGAGGTCCAACTGGCCAGCTGAATGAGGCATCAAATCTTGAGTAGCAGCATCAACAGTAGCACCAATGGTACCTTTGAGATCTGGTAAGTTTCGCACAAGCTTGTCAGCAGATCGACAGACAACACCGTCTTTATGTATGATTTCAAGCTCGATGTTCTTATCACGTAGGATGTCGAGGCCATGGAAGCAACCACAAGAGGTCTTGTCCAGTTTGTGTGTTCGTCCTTCCTTGTCCTCAGAGTCACCAGGGAACTGTAGGCAACGAACAACAAAGATGTGAGATCAATGATGAACTATGTTGCATTGGTGTTATACATAATGAGCTAGAAACCAAGCTACAGTTTAGTACCTTGCAGTGTTGCAAAGTGACCCTCCCTAGATTAGGCGAACCCCGAAGAAAGAATCGCAATGTGCGGAAGTCATCACTGAGATCACAGCTGCCCAGGAGCAAATTCCTCAGGTTATGGAATTCTTGGAATGCAGGTTCCTTACCGAGTAACTGGACCACCAACACAAATTGTCAGAGCGACGATTTAATAAAATGCAACACTTGCAGAGAAAGCAAAGAGCGAGAATGCATACCGTCGTCCCGACACTTAACAACTCCAGACTCGTCGCATTAGACAGACTACAAAGAAGCTTGTATTTGTCGAGAAACTTTTCGTTAAACTGTATTGGTCTCTGTGTAGACGAATCGAAGCCCTGTCAAGGGATGGCATCTCATTCATTGAAATACCTCCACAGAACCTGCCAATATTGACGTCTAGGCGTAGATCAACAACCATGGGGGCTGAAATAGTCAGAAGCTTGCGATATTCATTGGAGCCGCCATTGATAACCAAGGTCTTCAATGTTGGGGAAGCAATGTCAGAGAGGCCGCCCCATATACAACGTTTCAGAACCAGGTTCTTAAGAGTGTTAGAAGCGATCGAACGGATCTCACGGGTGCAACGGTCCAGCTCCAAATCCTCCATAGAGCGGCACAGTGAGCTGAGATGCTCCATAAACCGATCGTCCAGTGGTATGTCGCAGAGATGCAGCCTTCTGAGGCGCCAAGAACTTGGGCTCATATTCAGTCCCTGACGCTGGCGACGCCGACGACTGATGGCGTGACCTGGTCTTGGCGTGCAGTATTTCATCGCGCGACGGAGCCACGCTGCTGCTTGTCGGCCGCTGTATTCCCAGCCTAGAGTTGAAATGTCAGGGCGACCATAGGGATAGGGCACATCAGGTTTGCAGCCCCTATCAATGTTCATCGTGAATGAATCAAGCAGCGCGATGTTGCAACGGAGCATGAGGTTGACGGCGAAATCCTCGAATTCATCCCACCCTTTACGCTTGTCCTGGTTGCTGTCATCGTCGGAGTCGGAGTCAGAGTCGGTGTCGGAGTCAGAGCTGTCATCGTCGGAGTTGGACTTGTTGGAGGATCGGTTGTCGCCTCCGCCGCCGTTGCACCTGAACTCAGCGATGTCGACGTCGAGGCACGGCACGGAGCGCCAGAGGTGCCTCCAGCGTGTGGACAGCACACACGTCTGCACCACCTGTCGGGCCTTGAGGGAGGACATTATCTCGTGGAGGAGGCAATCTGGTAGAGTGCTCAGCCGGTCAAGCTCGCCATCGCCACCCGAGCTTCCGCTGCTTGTACGGCTTCGTTTCCTTGTGCCCTCTGCGATCTCCATGGAGTACGTGCCCTGAGTCCGTGACAGGCCGCTGCCCTGCTCGATGGGACGACCAAAGGACGCGCAAGAGTATTTCAAAAAACGGACGCGCAAGAAATACTATATATAAATCCCAAGTTCCATGTACCTACGTAGCGAAGAACACCTCCGAATCCTGTTCGATTACTACTCGTCACGGCCAAAAAAGTGAGAGTACCGTTTTGGTTCGTCCGACAGTTCTGCAGCTTTTCTAGTCAATCCGAAATGAATCACAACCTATTTTGCATGGATCCAGCGTACGTCATATTTATTACTTTCGAGATAATTAAAATTATTCTCGGAATGCATGCTATAATTGTCTGTTCTGTTAAGATGTTTTTTTAATCCAAAAGTCTTGTAATTTTTCAGTCAAACCCAACGCGGGTCGTGAACCTCTGTGGAGAAAACGGGCCAACATGGGTCTGAGGAGGCGTGCTAGCTGGGCCTTGCGTCGTGCCCTAGCCCAGCATGCAGAACTGTAGCAACGCGCCCGCCACTGCCCGCCGTATTCATCAAGTTACCTAGAGTTTGAGTTTGTTAGATAAGGAGAATCCAAATCCTACAAGAATCTTTCAGGTTGCTTACAACTCAAGGGTCGTTGGGACAATAAATACCACCGCCATGTAACTTCAATATGTTTTTGAGGTCAACTCCGGGGGGGGGTTCGATTTAGAAGATCCCCACTAGTTCATTCCACAGGTGCTCGGCAAGCCGAGTAGTGCAAGGGCATTAGAGCCAATCCTCAAAACAAAAGGGGAGGAGAAGATTTACAACAACACTTAAACCGAAACAACCACAACACATGGTCCAACAACAAGGATTATCCAAGACATAAGCTGAAAGACATCCACCGATCGTCAATTTACGCCCAACACCGAGCAGCGTACTGGCCGGTATACCGTGGCCATTGAGATGCTCCACAAACCGATCATGCAAAGGTATGTCGCAGAGATGCAACCTTTTGAGGCGCCAAGAACTTGGTCTCAGATTTATTCCCTGACGCTGATTGATGGCATGCCCTGGTCCTGACATGCAGTATTTCATTGCACGACGGAGCCACGCTGCTGCTTGTCGGCCGCTGTATTCCCAGCGTAGTGTTGAAATGTCAGAGCGACCATAGGGCTCATCAGGTTTCCAGCCCCTATCACTGTCCAGCCTGAATGAATCTAATAGCGCGATGTTGCAATGGAGCATGAGGTTGACGGCGAAATCCTCGAATTCATCCCACCCTTTGCGCTTGTCCTGGTTGCTGTCGGAGTCGGAGCTGCTGTTGCTGCCGCCACTGCTGGTGGCAGGCGCTGCCGCCTTGGTCCTGAACTCAACAATGTCGACGTCGAGGCACGGCACCGAGCGCCAGAGGTGCCTCCAGCGTGTGGACAGCACACACGTCTGCACCACCTATCGGGCCTTGAGGGAGGACATGATGACGTGGAGGAGGCAATCCGGTAGAGCGCTCAGCCGGTCCGGGCCACCGGCGGCGGAGCTTCCGCCACCGCCATGGCTTGCACCACAGGTCCGTTTCCTTGTGACCTCTGCAATCTCCATATATATGGAATACGTGGTCTGCGAGCTCCATGTATATGTGTATATATCATTGGTATATAGTATATGTACTATATTTATAAGATGAGCAAACGACCAAACAAAATAGAAATCCTGTTCGAATACAACTCTGAACCCAGTTCCATGTACATGTACGAAAGAACACCTCTGAATCCTCCTATTCAATTACAACTTGGAACACTTCAGAGTTCAGTTCGATTACACCTTATAATTGTCTGAATAATAGGAAATTGCGAAAAAGACTCAAAAGTAAGGTTTTTTTTTTTTTTTTTTTGAGAAAAGAGTTTGGTTGGGGTACAATACAGCAGAATCCTCATTTCCAATTTACTCAAGAACGCACGAAATTCGATCCGATTAAAGGACGGCGTGTGCAGCTAATTCGAGAAATTCTCTGTCAGAAGTGCCTGCAGGCCAACAGAACTCTGTAAATGTAGGTAGCAGTACTCAAACCTGACGGAATTCCTTCCTTCCTAAAATGTGTTGAAATGTATCAGGAGTGCCGTTGTTCCATCCAAAGTAAAGATTTTTTTCGTGGAAGCTAGCTAGCAATGGCCTTGCCACAAGAACCAATAAACATTACAAGCACCCGGAAAATCAGAGTCGCTATCATCTTTGCGGATATGTGCGGATATGTGATGGAGGATGATTTCCATGCTACTACAGTGGAAGAATTCCCTCATGCTCACGATCATAGAGTAGCAATGAGGTTCGTACGTTCTGGGCTCTACCTGATGAACAAGTGCTGGTTCGTCCGGGGCCAGATTGGTTGCTGCTGATTTTGGATAGAATCGCTTCTGAGTGTATCCCTGACCTGCTAATGCTTTTGTGGAGAAGTTGGAAAGTGAGGAACGGCGTCCTGCAAGCAGGTGAAGGTATCTCCATTAAAGGCTCGATTCAGTTCTTGAAGCGATACCTGGAGGAACTGCAGGTGGGAAAGCGGCGGGAATGTTAGCTGCCGACCAGTCGGCCGCTAAGCGGGCACCGACCACCCCTAAGCAGGCTGGCCCACGCAGCTCACACAACCCATGCCCAGGCAGCAGCGGTGGCGGCGGTTAGGGTTTCGGCGGGGCTAAGGTTCTTTTGCTTCCCGGGCTGTAGAATCCGGCGGTCATTGACACGGCGGTGGTTGCAGTTCGGTCGGCGGTGGCGGCGGCGGCGGCGCCCGCCCGGCGGGCCGGGCTGGACATCCGGTAGTGTAGGGGTAGGTGGTAGGGGAGAGGCGCCGGAGCGGGAGAAGATGAGCTAGGGTTTCAGGCGAAGCAGGGAGGTCGCCCGGGGAAGGGAAGGAGGGCGGCCGCCGCGGGCGCTACGGGGATCCGGCGAGCTAGGGCCGGCCCTAGCTCGCCGGGCTCCGGGAACCCTAGAGTCCACAGCGGAGGGCGGCGGGGCGGGGGCGTCGCGAGCTGGAGGAAGAAGAAGGTCGCGAGCTGGAGGAAGAAGAAGAAGGGCCGCCGTTGGTGGGCCGGCCACCGCCCAACTAGGGTCAGCCTGGTCGGCTGTTAACACGCCCGAAAGCAGGCTGCAGTGCTGCATGCTCCTGTGCATGAAAGAAGTGGGCACGGCCCTCAGGGGTGTCATTATCAGTGGTAGATGTGCGCCGTGCTTGCACTGAAATTCTGTATGGGCGAAAGCATACAATCGGTTTGCCTAGGGTTAAGATTGTCGCGCTCAGCATCCCACGAGGCGAATGCGACTGCCTCGCTGCTCGGTGCTCACGCTCTCCTCTGCATTTATCGTCATTCGGCCTCCGGCGGCCCCTACCTGGCCGGCGGGCAGCAGCCCCTCCGCTGCGCTCGCTGCTCGGCATCCCACCGAGCAGTGCTGCAGCCCCCTGCGCGCCCTGGCCCCTGCGTCTGTTGTTGGGTGCTGCACGCCTCCTTCAACACCCCTGCTGCTAGGTTTGCGACTCTGAACTATCTGAAGTTTGATGTCTGAATCCTGAATTTGTGGTCCACATTTACATTTAGTCTCATAATAACTCAATTTGCCTTGTTGGACATATTTCTTATTAAGAAAGATGCTTCCAAGATTACTACTGAAACTAGAGAAATAGTCGAGTTGAACCCAAAAACGGCACACATTGAGGTGTGTTTAGTTGGTGAAATATATTGGGTTCGCCTACTGTAGCATTTTCGTTTGTATTTAGTAATTATTATCCTACCATAGACTAACTAGACTCAAAAGATTCGTCTCGTACTTTTCAGCCAAACTATGCAATTAGTTTTTTTATTTACCTACATTTAATGCTCCATTTGTGTGAAAAAAGATTTGATGTGATGGGTACTATAGAACTTTTTGGGTGCACTTTTCACCAAGTGAACACCCCTCAGAGCTTAATGAGTGACATAGCCTGGATTCTGGTTCCTCGAAAATGTGTTTTTCAGTAAAAGAAAATCTTGTAAACGAAAATGTTTTGAAAAAATCCAGAACTTTTGTGTGTGTAGAAAAGGACAACTTAAATTTCTTGATAAATTTGCAACAGAAGTACTTAAGGTGAGAACAAGAATCGCTGCGAAACCACATTTTAGCTAATCAGAAAAATGTTTTATCTCTGTTTCTGGAGCTGATGAAACACTAGCATTAATTCTACTCGTTTGGTGCAAATTCCGCTGCTAGAGTCTGAATCAGAACCGTTCCAAGGTTCCAAACCCACCCAAGAAATCGAACTATCATGCAAGTTGATACTTGAAATATGCACGTTACCACCCTAAAAATCGAACTATCATCCGTAGATAAGATACACACAAAAAACCGTTATTAAACCAGGCACTGTAAACCTTTCTTTTTTTTGGTCTTGATTGTTCGACTGCATCCAAGTCTCTGCTTTTATTATTTCTCTCAATTGTTTGACCCTTGTTCATAACACGTTGTACAACAGCACCAATGTGGAAGAACTGACTGAAATCTGATCCGTAACGACATAACCTCGGATAAGGTTCACTCATTAGGAGTTCCTTAAATTAAGAACATATATTTACCACGATAGACTTTGTATATTATTGTCACCATGCCGAAAGGAAACCAGCGTCCGCATGTAGCCAAACAATCCCCTGTTCGATGCTCACATTGGAGATGTTTCTTTATTATTATTCTGAGAGGCTGGGTTTCAAACATTGAAACACCAGCACCTATTCTAAGAGACGAAGGAAAAGCATTCTTGTAAGAATTGAGAGAAATGTATTTTACTATCTTTATTACAGAGCTCAATGAGGACGACTATATATGGTTGATGCTCACGAACAGGAGCTAGCAGCCTTCGTATGAAAAAAATATATGGAAAGAAAAAGGTCGCCTGCGAGTATGAGCATGCCCATCACGAGCTGGTTAGCAGCCATGGGATCCACGAACCTGGTTTGTCCGTCCTCAACACAGCTTTGGTTACTTTTTCCAGATTACGACGGCCAAGCTCCTGATCCAAGTGTGTTGCTTGAGGTCTTCATTATACGGACTGCTAAGCCAGACTTCCTGTAGATTTTTCTAAAGTCTGTAGGCCAGAGAACTGCAGTGACGACACACCGCAGCAGCTAATCCTCAGAACATTAATACAATAAGACTCGTCAAACGTTACCTTAGCTTGTACCCCGGGGCTGAAAAGAAATGTCGAGGAGGCCCAAGATAATGGCTTCAACAGATTCGTCTAGGCTCTCACCGAAATGGACACTAATACCGGAATTCTTTTGCGTGGCGGGCGGTTTGGGTTTTGCGTGGCGGGCACAGCTGCCCGTCACCCCGAGAGGTCACGGTTAATCGTCGTGGCCTTTCGGCGTGGCAGGCGGCTGTGCCCGCCACGCATAAAGGAAAACATCCGTGGCGGGCGGCATAACGCGCCCGCCACGCATATCACTTATTAACCGTGGCGGGCGCCTTAAGTTGCCCGCCACGGTGTATTTATTTACCGTGGCGGGCGCGTTATGTTGCCCGCCACGGCTCGATTTTCTAAAAAAAATTAAATGCACACATATGCACATATATATACATTGCTATCAATCCATACACACACATATATATATAAGAAAGATAGATGCTCAAATATATATATCATATATACATATATATACATCGATTCCGTTCAGTATCCACATGTTTCACCGATCCATTCATTCATAACAAAGTACCGAGTTAATTACAAGATCCATACATAATGTGCGAGCTAAAAGGTAACTGGATGAAGGTAATCCTTAAGCTCTAGCATTGAGTCCCATTTCCTTAGGGCCTCAAACTCGGGCGGCCCCAACTCACCGTCCTCATTAAAGAAAGGCTGGCCTTCATGCACTACCTGGTCTAGAACAAACTTGCATATGTCTCCTATCGGCGCCTGAACCGCATCTCATCGGTTGCCTTTTGTACTATCCCGTACCACTTCTTTTGTCCGTCCTTGAGCTGTCGGTAGCTGGTGGAGTACTTTTTGCAGGCCCTGAGGTACTCACAGACGAAGAAACCACACAAGTTTGTTCCATATGGTTGTTTGAGGCACTGCACACAATAAACCAATGTTAGTAGTAATATAGAAGCAATAGGAGGTCGTACTAAGAAAAATTAGGTTTCATATACGTACCGGGAAATCTCGCCTGATTTTGAGTTTATTTCCATTGCGCTCCTTACACTTCTGGGACCTTCGATCCCAGCTGTCCGGATCCTTCAAGTACTCCTTGTAAGAGCTATACGAAATGCACTATATTGTCAACGATGATATTCGACTCTACTAATTGAATAAGGAGTTCATCACTTACAATTTCAAGACTTGTTCAAAGTGTCGGTAGCCGTGCGGGTTCGAGCCTCTTAGTGAGTCAAAGACAACGGCCCTCCCGTCCTGAGGAAAGATCATGAAACAAATCCAGTGTCCTTGTATTGATATTCCGTATTGGTGAGCCGCCAGAATACATCGATACCCCTTTGGCTTGACCTTTTTCATTGCTGCTATTACGTACTCTGATAATTCCAACTTCTTATCTTGAATTTGCTTATCCCAGATCTTTTCTCTCTCCCTCTCCATCAAGTCCACCATATCTGGATGGTCCCTTCTTAGATTAAAACCGATGATCTGTCTCTCATTAATGTGCGATGGAGAGAGGTAAAGAACACCATTGTTTAACTTCCTGCCTGCATCGGCCATCAACCTACAAGGACATGTGGTTGTGGCATAGGTACCTTTGAAACAAAGAATCTATATACGGATGCAAGGGACATGTGGAAGTAAAATTGCACTTACATAGCAAACAAGGTGACTTGGGCAACATCAAGGTCCCGTCGACGAAATAGTCTCGACATGTCTTCGAAATCAACGGCGAACTGGACATCAGTGTGGTAGTGGAAGTACTCCTTAGGAAGAAGGACATTGAAGCTATGCAATCCACGTTTTGCGCACCCTATATACCATGCATGGAACTTCCGAGCCTCCCAAGTCTCGACATCGATGAGCTGGGCCTTAGGTATCATGAACTTCCCAAACTCGAACGAGCCGGGGCATTCGTCCGAGATGAACCCGACATAAGGTGGGGATTTTGGCCTGCAAAAGCGGCGCTACAAATGTTAGCTAGGTTGCGAAAAGAAGTAGCTAATAACATATTACAACTCGTTGTTTGAGCGTGGCATACCTTTCAGACCGAATATCTATTAATTGGGGCCTCTTGGGTGACGCCTGCTTGTCGGCTACGACCTCCTCTTCATTGAATGTCGGCTTCTTTGGTGGTGGAGGGCATTGGCTAGATCCAGCTCCTTTCTCCTTCCTCGGCACTTGAGGTGTCAGTGGTTGGAGGCCTCGAGTGTTGATGGGTGTCTCGTCCCCTACTCTCTCCTCGGGATCCGCACCGGGTTTTCCCCGGTTGCTTCCTCGCCCATCGGCTGCCCCCTCAGTCTTGCCGGCTCCTCAGGTGCCTACTTTGAAGGTGCCGGCCCTCAGTCTTGGCTCCTCGGATGGCGGCGGGTCTTTAGCCGGCGGAGTCCTTGAACCATGAGGAGGGTCCTTGCCTCCGCCGTCCCCACCATCATCATCATCATCGGAAGAACTACCCCATCGGCTCCCACGATCCGCTTTCCCCGCCACAACAATATGTCTATTTATGTTCTCCGCGTTCATATAGTAGGCTACTTGTGCGACATCGGATGCAAGTACCCACCGATCATCTTTGTACCGGACACTTTAAAGGTTCACGGTGGTTAGCCCAAAATCGTCAACTAGAACTGCGCCCCGAGGCTTGACCCATCGGCAACGAAAAATGGTTACCCTCGAGGTTACCGCCATAGTCAAGTTCCCATATTTCTTCGACTTGTGCGAGCGCATGTCATCTTCTCCCCCGTCACGTTGTTGATGCCCTCATATCGGGACAATCGTTGTTCCACGTGATGCACTCTTCTTGTCCTTCTCTTTTGTGTGGAACCCGCACCCGTTGACATCATACCCTTGCCACGTGGTGATCTGCATGGACGGGCCTGACACAAGCCTCTTCACTGTCTCTGCATCATCTCCTGGGGGAATGTTCTGCTTTTGGAGCCACTGGAGGAAACTGTTCTTGTGTTCCTTCTCTGCCCAATCCTTCGAACAGTTCTTGCGCTTCCTACTTGCACTGCGGAGCTCTTTGAGGTGCTTTTTAATGTATGTGTCCATGATCACCAATTGATGAAGGATGCCGTAGTGAGCTTCTAGCACTTTTTCCCTAGGTACGTCGGTGCGTGCTTTTCGGCCCGCGCACCCCATCCCCGAGGTTCTTCCTTCATGTTCATGTACTAGAAGCCCAATAGCCCTCCCATCTTTTATGTACTTCATACACCAGTTCACGGCCTCTTGGCTTGTGTATGCCTCGATCATAGAGCCCTCGGGTAAGCGCATTATGATTGAATCGATTGAGGGTAGACATTAGTCGCCGATTGGTCTACATCGCTTTGTAGGTACACGGGTCCCACTGTTCTATCGATCAACCATGTGCATCATTAGGTGTGGCATAATGTCAAAGAACGACGGTGGGAAACACATCTCTATCCGCACATTGTTTCGCGATGAACTCTTTTCAGCGTAGGCGCAGATCTGCTTTGGCAATTACCTTCGGGTGATTTGGTTAAAGAAGTATGACAACCTTGTGACCACCACCTTCACGTATTTTTGGACGAATAGCTTTGATCACAATTGGAAGAAACACCGTCGGCATGATGTGAGCATCGTCTTGCGCGTTGAAGTTTGTCATTGTGAGGTCTTTCATGGATACCAGACTCTTGATGTTGGAAGAGAAACCGGTCGGTACCTTGATACCACTAATCAACCGACACATAGCCAACTTTTCATCTCTCGTTAGGTTGTAGGCCGCACTGGAGTTCGACTTTACCGTTCGGAAGCCGTGTAGCGTGAATTTCGGTCGGATGCCCATGTTAACAAGATCTTGACGTGACTTGACACCATCCTTCGTCTTCAACTTGATATCCATCGGGGGACCGATCGTGCTTTCGAAGACATTTTTCTCAAGGTGCATAGAGTCGATCGCATGGGGTGTATGCGCATTATCTTCGATTACTTTAGATACTTGAAGAAAATTGACTTCTTCTTGAAAGGAACGGCAGAGGGCTTCTTCCTCAATTTATCCCTCTTTCTCTTCATTGTCTTGGAGGTGCCGTCTTCCTGATCATCTTTCTTCTTCTTCTTCTTCTTTCCAAACTCGCACTCCAAGTCCTTCACCATGTCAAACACCTTCGGACCATAACTAGTCGGTGCCGGCTGAGGTTTCGACTCGCCCTTGTTGTCAAAGTATATATTCATTTTTGCATCTCTGTACCTATGCTTACTGCAGAGGAAGCGTCTGTGTTCCATGTACACGCTTTGGTGGTTCCTTTCGGTAAGTGGAGCGGGTTTTCTTCGATGCAAGCTACACAGGCGGTCTTTCCTTTAATGCCCCGATAATGAAAAACAGGCCGGGTAATCGATGATGGTGACAAAGATGATGGCACGAAGAGTGAACTTCTGCTTGCGGTACGCATCAACCATCCTGACCCCATCATCAAATAGTACCTGCATCTCCTCCATGAACGGCTCCAGGAACACATCTATATCGTTGCCGGGCTGCTTCGGTCCAGAAATGAGCATGGTGAGCAAAACATACCTCCGCTTTTGACAAAGATGTGGAGGTAGATTGTACATGGTGAGGACGACCGGCCACGTGCTGTGTGTGCTGCTCAGATCACCGAATGGGTTCATTCCGTCGGTACTCAATGCAAACCTAACGTTCCTGGGCTCCTCTACAAAGTCGAGGGTAGGCGCGCCGTCGAGAGTCTTGCCACCGCTAGCATCCGAAGGGTGTCATAGCTTCCCATCATCCTTTACACGATCGCTAGATGCATGCCGGGTCATGTGCTTAGCATCCTCGGGGTTCCCATAGAGAGCCGCGGCGATCGATGACCGGAAGGTACCACATTGACAATTTGGATGTTTCCTTTGCGTGTAACCTTCCTCTTCCTCGTTACTAGCGTTGACATGATCTTCTTCGCCGCCGCGCACCGTTTTCTTCGCCCCCTTCTTCTTTTTTTCGCCCGTCCTGCTTCCTCATTGAGCTCATTGTCCACGCGACATCCGGCATTCCGCTTGTATCGACTAGCACCACAGTGCGGACAACTGGTCAAATTCTCATACTGATCGCCCCGATATAGGATACCGTGGTTAGGGCAGGCATCAAACTTTTTGAGTTTCATCGCCACTGGCCGGATCAACTTCTTAGCACGATACGTATTAGCAGGAACCTTGTTAGGCGTTGGATACGTGGTAGCAAGGTAACTTACGAGCTCATTGAAGCTAGTGTCAGACCAGCCATGACAAGACTTCAACATCAGCAAATTAAGGTTAAAACTCAGCGCCGTGCAACCCTTCGGACTGTCTTTGTAAAGCGGATCAATTGCTGCCTGCTTCATCTGTTTGAAATTCTCCAACCATCTCGGGCAGCCAAACAAAATGTCGTCCTCATCCAGTCGGTTCACCAAATCTTCAAAAACCTAGACATCCTCAGGCTGCGTCATAGGAGTCTCCTGCTCGCCATCCCGTCCATCACCACCACCGTCATCGTCGTCGTTGTCGACGTCAGCCGTGCTTTCGAATATATCAGATGGAATTGGATCGGCTAGTGGACTTCCTGGTACTGGATCGGCCGGGGGATTTCACGCTACTTGGATCGGGCCGGTGGATCGAAGGGTGGAACTTCTTCGCCGTGATAAGTCCAGACCAAATAGTCCTTAACGAAACCATGCATGATTAGGTGAGATCGCACCATGGTGTCAGTTTCAACTTTGAGATTCGGCGGCGGCGCAAAGGACGGATAATCGGGCTCTGTTGATTTATCTCGGCTGTGTGTTGCTTCGCTCGAGCAACAAACTTTTTCACCTCATCATAGTATTCGTCCTCAACCCTCTTTATCTCATACATCCAATGGGCTCGGCGCCTCTCCATCCTGTCTCCCTGCTCTTCATGAAAGCTAAGTGCCGTTATATAGTACTCAAACCGAAAAAAAGAAGAAGAAGAGAGGATGAGAGCAGAGAAAAACAATTTTCTCTCTCCTCCATAGATCTAGATCTAGAGGGGGATGAAAAAGAGCAAAAATGAGATGAAAAGAGGCCTTTACGGACCAATTAGTGTCTTTTCCTCCCCAAATCAAAGCCAAAAGTCCCAAATCAAAGATTTTGTCAAAATTTGGGTCAAAACCTCCCCCCCCCCCACACACACAAGTTGGAAGAGGAAGATCCGTAGAGAAGATGAAGGGGCGGCCGTGCAGTATTAATAGTGCTTTCGACATTTTGCGTGGCGGGCACCTTAACGTGCCCGCCACGCAAAATGCTTATTACGCGTGGCGGCGCCCGCCACCGTTAATAGATTTTGGCGTGGCGGGCGCGTTGCGTTCTGCGCCCGCCATGGTTAATTGCCCATTTTGCGTGGCGGGCCCCGTTAGTGGAGAAACGCCACCCCGGCGGGCGGGCGGCGGCGGCCGGCCGCCGGCCACGCCGGCCTCAGAATTTGCGTGGCGGGCGAGCTGTGGGCCCACCACGGAAAAACCCAGCATCACGCAAAAATCGAATCGATACTAGTGGGGAGCTCATCATCATGAAACTCTGACAAAAAAAGGCGTGTAATCCATAGGTTTTTAGGCTCCGACAGAGGTCATCGAAGCCCTGTTGCGGTAACATAGTCATCTGTAGACTCAACTTTCTGAGTTGTTTAAGCTCTTTGATCCATTCTGGAATCTTGCGAGCCCGTACAACTTGAGGGGGATCGTGAGGGGATAGAGGTTTATCCCCCGCCCTCCCCATAATTGCATTGAAGCATTGCAAATGCAAAACACTACACTCATTCCTCTTTACTTCACCATTGGTTCACAGAAGAAATTTATTGTGTTTTCTCCCAGAAAATAATTTTTATATTAATATTTTAGACATGAAAAGTAGTGCGTACACATTAATATAATACGTCTTCCATTAAAAATATACAATTCTAGTTTTCTCTCAAGACAATCCATTTATAACAACTTTTACTAAATATATAAAATAATAATAATATTTATTACACCCAATAATTAGATTTACCATGAAATATATTTTCATAGTATGCCTATAATTTGGACTCATAAATGTTAATGATATTTTTTATAAATTTGGTTAAAGTTAAGAAAGATTTTGGCTCAATCCAAACCCAGCATCACATTCTTTTTTATGGACAGAGCTAGTATAAATATTTCCACACTTATAATAGACTCATGAAAACAAAGGTAGTACACTACAACACGTCATTGAATTAAAGGCATTTTATTAAAGGCATTTTTTAAATTGCCACAATTTCCTTTTACTTAAAGGCATTTTTTATGAAAAAAAAAAGCCTTTAAAACTATTATTTTGGAGGCATATTTAAGAAAATGCCTTTATTAACTTTAGCATTTGGAGGCATTTTTATGAAAATGCCTTAAATAGTCTACTATTTGGAGGCATTTTTTTGAAAATGCCTTCTATAGTCCTGTACTACATCATTTGGGCCTCCCACGCACGATACCTGTGCAGCCCACACGTCGATGGCCTCCCACGCATCGGCCTCCCCCAGCATCGAGGGAAAAAAAAAGGTGAGCACACATAATTAGATTTACTTATTCAATGCAGTTTGTAACTTGTTTGTCTTCTCCTTAGGATACTGGAAATGTTATGATGCAAAGTCTGCAACAAATAAAGAGGGAGGCAGCTGAGCGCACATCTAGGAAGTGCTTCCAACCATTGGCAGATTACACTGAGGTACTTGTGAGCATGGTTTATAAACATACAACCCTACTACCTCGTGCATAAGAGAAGGTACAACATCTAGGAAGTTATTTAGTTACTATTTAGTTCTGAGCTATGCTATATATTATTTGCTATTCTTCAGTACACTCTAAAGTTGTAGAGAAAGTAAATGCTCTGTTGTTTGTTGTTCATTAGACCAGCAACTCATGCTTGGTGTCAAATCTTTTTAATGCCTGAACTTAGTAGAATACAAATACTTCTGTTCGATTAATGCTATGGAGATCTGATCCTTTATGCCGCACCCGCAGTTTCACCTACTGATGTAGCGGCTATTCTCTTGTTATGGAGCAAACATTTACTCTGCCTATCATATAGTTGTTTTCTTGTAGAATCTGGACATACATTACTCTACAGTAGTTCTCAAATACTGAGTTGGTCTACAAATATTTCCTCTGAAGTCTGAACATTAGTTTTGTGCCCATCAGCACGTTAAGTTATTAATTCATGAATGAGAACTTACACTACAGTACTGAAGATCATGTCTTTCTATTTTAAGGACATTTGGAGAAAAAAAAAAAAAAACTTATGTGTGTACGAAAGATTTTAATATTTGGTCGGATACATTGTTAATGAGTGCTCACATTGGTTCATTCTTGAATGGTTTGTGCTGATTTACCTTGGTTTTGGAGGCATTTTTTTTTAATAATGCCTTCATTAGTTTTTGAAGGCTTATATAGAATGCCTTTAAAAAGTATTATAGGCATTTAGAAAATGCCTTGATATGTTGACATTAGAAGGCATTTTGAAAAAATGCCTCAAAAAGACCTTTAAGTCCAGTTTATAGACGGCATTTTCAAATATGCCTAAAAAGGTCTTTAAAGGCATTTTTGACACTTTTAAAGGCATTTTCAAGTGCCTTGCATTGAGGGCCATGCTGTAGTGGTAGTTGGGTTGTATTTTAAGGGAACTTGTAACTGGTCTTTGACACCCATAAACAAAAAAATCTCCCACCTAACCGTTTCAGTTTTGTCCTGTTACTGGAAGTCCACTCTTCTAGCAATCATGTCATATTTTATTGCAAATATACCCAATGACAACTAGACTGAGCTGGCTAGCATGCATGCATGACTGTGTGCAAAAATGCATGGTGTCAAGTAAAATAAATTGGAGGTAGCAGTAGTTGCATTTTATTTCCGATCGGCCTTGTACCAAGGTCTTACGCATCCTCACAAGTCACAAATTAATTTTCTGCCAATCCTTTTCGGTGTAGGTTTTTCCTTTTTAAGAATTCGAGGTCCACCCTTTCAGTTACGTGTAGGTACCACCAACTGATTGCTGTCCTATTTTGTTTTTTTGTAACAAAGAATGCCGTCATTGTTACGAAGCCGGCATGACGTTGAGAAAGATTGTCATCAATTGTGTACAATCTACACATAAGTTTATTACAATCATAGTCAGTCTTTATTTTGTCAAGAGTGTCACATAGAGTTTGCTTGAAATACAGGAGTTTAATTACATGTCAAATTGCTGCTACAATCGTTAATCCTGAGGTTAATCAGTAGTTACACTATAGAATGTGTTCTTTCCCTATAAACTGGAACAAGCATAAAATGCAACATATAGGGCACTTTACGAAGGAACAAACAGCGCTCCTGCTCATGGTTAGTTGTTCATGAAAACTACATATAGGGCATAGAAAACTTCAATTATCATGAAACTCCTGTACGTGTTCCACGTGGTCTCTAATATAGCATGTATATAAACATTACACGAACTCAATCAACAGAAAACTTTGTTTGCCCATGTGGATGAATCTCTGACTATAAATAAATTAATACAATGCCAGCAAGGCGTCCTTTGGAACCGGATGTTTGATAGGTACGTAGCTGCTGCGTGCCTAGTCGGTCCTAAGGGATAGGATCAGTGTTCAGTATTGTTTATTGGTAGCTCCTATGCCGTATGACAGCTCCATACATCAATGTATTGAAAGCGCCCTAAAACTAACTGATCACGCCGTAGACAATTCCTAAATCGAAGCTGGCTGTGTCAAGTATGAACGTCCAAGACCGTGTGATTAATGTTTGTAGATCAACATATATACGAGTGGTAGTTGATATGTCAAACTTCTTACCTGCTGTCACCAAACCAACAACGTTAATTACGACTGTTCAAAATCACTATATCATATCGATAGGGAATAGCACGCAACATTGACAAATTCTACGTTTGCCAACCGTGACGAATTCTCTATGTTCCAATCTCATTAAATAACATGTCCAGTGTAACATGCCACGTAAGCGAAACTGATGATGACATGCATGAAATTTAAGATGTGTGTGAGAGAGAGGGTAGAGTTTTGTTCTACCACCATAAAAACAATTTATATAGTTATTACCTAGGCAATGAAACTTCACTATATATAGGCCAGTCAAACTTTAATTTGTTGTTCCCCAGACTGCCATGTCAAATGAAACTTGGATGAAACATTCTCTCTCAATGTAAAGTTTCATTCTAGAGTTTCATAGGTATTTAATTTCATGACTCAAAGATAGTTAGTGTCTCTCTCTTCTTAAAATGCATGGTGTCAAGTAAAATAAAATGGAGGTAGCAATAGTTGCATTATTATCGATCGGTCTCCTAGCTCACCAGGTCTTACGCATCCGTAAAAAAAAAAAAAAAAAAAATCCGTCAATCCTTTTTGGTGTATGTTTTTCCTTTTAAGAATTCGAGGCCGGTCCACTCTTCAGTTACGTGTTGATGCCACCCACTGATTGCTGTCATATTTTGTCTTTTGTAACAAAGAATGCTGTCAATGTTACGAAGCCGCCATGACGTTGAGAAACATTGTCATCAATTGTGCAAACTACACATAAATTCACCATCTTAGACAGCCGTCTTTATTTTGTCAAGATTGTTACATAGAGCTTGATTGAAATACATGAGTTTAACTACATGTCAAATTGCTGGTACCATCGTTGATCCTCAAGTTCATCAAGAAAGAAGTTCAGTAAGTGAGATTAGATTCGTAAAATTTGAGCTACTGCCAAGTCAAACTTTCTTTTCTATGTTTCACTGAATTTATTAAAAAAATTACACAGGATTTATGACACCATATTAGTATGAGTAGGTACACTATAGAATATGCTCTTTTCTATAAATTGGAACAAACATAAAGAAGTTGGACTTAATTAAGAATTCATTTATCCAAGGATGGAGGGGGTACTTCACGGAAGAACAAACAGTTCTCCTGCTCACGGTTACGTGTTTATGAAAACTACCTAGAGGGCATAAACAATAACTTCAATTAGAAATCATGAAATTCCTGTACGTGTTTCCACATGGGCGCTAATATATAAACATTGCACACACTCAATCAATACAAAACTTTGTTTGCCCATGTCGATATGAAGCTAGTAGTTGCGTTGTATTTTAAGGGGACTTGTAACTGAGGTCTTTCACACCCATAAACAAAAATCTCCCACCTAAGGGTTTCAGTTTTGTCCTGTTACTGGAAGTCCACTCTTCTAACAATCATGTCATATTTTATTGCAAATACTACCGAATCGCTCCTTTGCAAAGTGTCACGGGCACTTTCGGGGAAAGGCCGATATACACTCAGCAAAGGCTTTGCTCGGCAAAGCCACCTTTGCCGAAAGTGTCATTTATTGGGCACTCAAAGTAAAGAACGGATGATGGCGGCCTTTGTCGAGTGCCCGACGTCTGGCACTCGGCAAAGCCTCACTCCTTTGCTGATTGCCGGCAAAGCTCGACTCCTTTGCCGAGTGATGTGACCATAGCACTAGGCAAAGCGTGTTGCCTTTGCCGATTGCTATGGTCACTGCACTCAAAAAAGCTTCATTTTTTTCAATCCAAATCAAAAATTACAGTTGCAAATCTATAAATTCATGTTACAGATATATGAAACATAGGAGTACTTCATTAATATTGTACACTTTTAAGTATCTGGAAAGACTTTGTGCAAAAATGCATGTTCAAGTAAAAAATGGAGGTAGTAGTTGCATTTTATTTACGAGGGCTTGTAGCAAGGTCTTGAGCATACATTCAAGTCATTTTCTTTGTAGGTTCGAGGTGCACTCTTTCATGCACGTGTAGATGCCACCCACAGATGATTACTGTTGTATTGGATCCTTTCGTAATAAAGAATCCTGTCATTGTTACGAAGCCGCCATGACGCTGAGAAAACGTTGTCATCAATTGTACAACCTACATATAAATTTACCATCATAGTCGTCTTTATTTGGTCAAGATTATCATATAGAGTTTGCTTGAAATAGAGGAGTTTAATTGCATGTCAAATTGTTGCAACCAATGGTGATCATTAACTCTGTAATGGTTGTAACAACTTCTTGCTGTTAAGTTATGAATGAAATGTTCCTTATCAAAACAAAAAAAAAAAAAAAAAAAAAAAAAAAAAAAAGTTGTGGGTACTCACCTGTTTTCTTTTTTTGTTCAACAGTTGTGAGTATAAACCTTCATGAATGGATTTCGTAAGACTTTGCTATTTTCATGAGAGTAAACTTTCACGAAAACCGCTGATTTTCATGAGGTTGCGTGGAGTATCTCATGAAAATATGTTTTCGTGGGCGGTATTTACATCAATCTCATGAAATTAGTTTAATGAGAATTTATTTTTCACTCTCATGAAAAATCATTCCTCTCACAAAGTATCCAGTTTTTGGTAGTGTGTTGCTAAACACGATAGATGTGTGCTTCATCCTAATGAAACTCTTATTTCTCTCGTTCCTAATAAACAGTAGTACAAAACCAGTTGTAGAAATGCTTCCTTTTCTCAACAGGCACCGTGAGAGCCAGGAGGGACGCCGGGTCAAGGCATCCACATGGAAGTAGTCACGATCGAGAGGGTCACCGGGCGAAGGGGACTGATGGGTGGGTCGTATGGCTAGCTTGTCTTTCTCTAACAGGTTGTAGTGCCACATTGGCAAAGCCGGGTGCCAAAACCACTTCTGGGCATCAATTAATCGGTTTGGAAAACTTTAGGTCTTGTTTAGTTCCCATGCAGTAACCCAAAAGTGCTACAGTCCTTCGTCACATCGAATCTTTTAACGTATGCATGAAGCATTAAATGTAGGTAAATAAAATAACTAATTCCACGGTTTGGTTGAAAAGTGCGAGATGAATCTTTTGAGCCTAGTTAGTCCATGATAGGATAAAAATTACCAAATACAAACGAAATGTGCTACAGTAGCTGAACCCAAAATTTTTCACAACTAATGTGTCCGTGAGATGGTTTCAAAGTTTATGGGGTGGAGTGGAGCCCCGGTGTGAAAGCTGAAGGCCGGGTTATGTAGTCTTTTGGATAGGTACGTTCTTGATGACAAGGTATATATGTGTTATAGCATCGATTATCTTTTGTTGCATAGTGTGCAACATATGTTGATTAGTTAGTTGAGCCAGCATGGGTTATTTTACCTCATCACAGCGTAGCTGGCTGGGAATAAAATGCCTATAAATAAATAGATATATGGCTTGGCTGCTCCGATCCAGCACGGCCACCAAACTCCACTCTACTCCCCAAACGAACAGTAGAGGCCACATTGATTTTTTTTTTTTTTTTTTATAAAGGAATTAACATTTCGGCCTCTGCGGTAACTTGAAAGGTCCTAATGGCTAGAGGGGGGGTGAATAGCCTATTAAAAATTCTTGCAACAACACTAAGCACACGGATTAGTAAATAAGATGGCGAAGCTATTAAGCAATGCTAAAAGCTATCTAAGCAAGCCACAAGTCAATTCTATTGTCTCTAATCCACTCAAAGGCTATGTCGCTAGTTTACTCCTAGGTGAGCAAGCAAGTCTAACTAATTTACCAACTAGGAGCTAAACAAGACTAAGCAAGCTACACAAGCTACCAACTAAGCACCCTAACAAGATAAGCTACTAAGTAATGCAAAGAGGAGCTAGAATACAATACCACCGGTGTAGTGTCGAGGTTGTAGCCAATCACCGTGATCACCAAGAAATCTCCAACGAGCAAGAACAAGTGACACGATGATTTTTCACCGAGGTTCACGTGCTTGCCGGCACGCTAAGTCCCCGTTGTGGCGACACACTCACTTGACGTGTGCTAAGCTTAATGGCCGGTGCCAAAACCCCTATGGGTGCTCAAGCAAACGATCACAAGAGAGGGTCCAACAAGCCACGAGCAATCCACTAGTGCTCCTTTCGCGAATCTCCCGCGGGGTAAGGAACGACCCCTCACAATCACCACCGGTGTGGCCTCAAACAAGCTCCACTTGAGCTCAACACCGCCTCTTGCTCCAAGCCACTAGGGAACCGAGCAAATTCCCAAGAGAAACAAGATCCCGCAGCTTCTCCAAGGATGAAGTGCCTCTAGATGCAAGACCAATCAAGCAATGCACTTCTATCACTCTCAAACTCACTCAAGATTCGAAGTTAGAGTGAGGGGATGAGTGGAGAGGAGTATCAAATGCTCACTAGCAAGTTGGAAGCTTTTAAAATGTGCAAGAGAGATCCCAAAGAACCAGCCAACCAAGTATATATAGGGCTCCTCTCGAAATGGAGTCGTTGCTCCAAAAATTTTGCCTTCTGCGGGGTGACCAGATGCACCGACCGGAACCACCAGCGGGTCCGGTCGCGAGTCCGGTCACAGCTTCCGGTCGCTACCGACAAGGGTCGGGCCCACCGTGGCGCCCCTCCACCGTGTGTCCGGTCAGCGGATCCGGTCGACACCGAAGCGTCCGTCCTCCTTCCCGGTCCTCGCGTCCGCCAATTTTTGCGCCGCAAAGCTCTGCCAGACGACCGACCGGAGCCCCGGCCGGTCGCGTCCGTCACCGCTTGCCGTCCGGTCGCCCTGAAACAGCTGCATCTTCTTCCTTTTCTTTGCTCTTTGCTTCAAACTTGCTTCGCCTCTTGCCAAGGGTTGCCAACACATCGAAATGATCACGTTATCATCCATGTTAGCTCGTCGATAAGTTAGGCAAGATCGAAGTTAGTGCTCTCATGTCCTAAATGCAATATGCAAGTCAATTGGATCTAGAAGCACTTCACCAAAGGATTGTCGCGGCATCCCCTCTTGATAGTCGGCTATCTATCCTATAATGTGATCACACGCTCTATCGTGTCTTGATCACCGAAAAGGAAAAACCCTATCAAGATACCTTTGCCTTGATCTCCCGGGTTCCTTTCAAGCCGATCACCGAGCTTGACGATCCATCATGTCCACCATCACGTCCATGTTCATGATCATCATGCTCCTTGTCATCAACCTAATCCTATCTCATAGTCATCACTTAGAGCAAAGGATTAGTCCACAAGTGTGTCATCAATTTCCAAAACCAAACATGAGATTTCAATCTCCCCCTTTTTGGTAATTGATGACAACCAAACTCACAAAGATTTGAAATAAAATTCAATTGAACTTGAATTGCTTGCCCATAGCATTTTGATCATGAATCAAGGATTGACAAACATTTCAAATTTCGATTTTGGTAGTAGTAGCTCCCCCTACATATGTGCTTTCATGTGTTTGGATCAAGTTGGCACATATGTATGGATAGAAATCTTGGGGAGAGATACTAATACCAAAAGAGATGCTAAGGTTCTAGAATTTGGACCTTTGAAGCGTGAAACCATCGAAGTCCTTAGCATCATGTAACTAGACAATCATCAAAACTCAACATACCCCATGAGATCAACATTATAGGCTAAAATGTGAGCTTTGTCTAGATACATCCTATGCATGCTAGTTGGTCAATCACCAATCAATTTTCAAAAACTAGCATACACCAAGCAATCATGTATATTGAATTTAGATTGCCAATGCAACATTTCATTATGATCATGCACATACAAATGCACAAATAGTCTATGAGCTTGCTCCCCCTATTTGTGTGATCCTTTCCAACATCTTTGTGACTTATTTCTCCCCTTTGTCAACAATCACTAAAAAGGTGTAAATGAGAGAAATCAAGTCAATCAAAGTATCACATGTGGTCTCATCTAGATCACTTGCCTTTCCATGTATTCAAGTTTGAACCAAGGACAAGCTTTTTCACACATCATATACATAAGGGTTATCTTGCACCATGTTAGAATACACATCAATAGCGCATTTTCTAGAGTTGACACTAGGATTGCAAGCACATAAACATGTCATATGCCACCACTAGATCATAAAAAGCATTCAAAGCAATAGTGGTGCCACACATACATTGAAAACATTTGATTTTCCATGAATGAGCCTAATAAGCATGATGATGTCTAGATGCACTAACAAGTCCTTAGCAACATATGGATGCCATGACAACCAACTTTTACCTTGAGGTTTGTCGAAGGAGAGGCATGTCATATAAGTGGGGTGCATCAACTCAAATTGGAGAAGTCAATAATATTTAATTCTCCCTTTAGCATACAAAACCTCTTCTCATCAAGTGGCTTGTTGAATATGTCGGCTAGTTGATCTTCGGTGCCAATGCCCATGATACAAATGTCACCCTTTTGTTGATGATCTCTTATGAAGTGGTGACTTATATCAATGTGCTTTGTTCTTGGATGTTGAACCGGATTTTGGGTCATCTTCCTTGCACTTTCATTGTCACAATACAATGGAACTTTGTCAAATTGGAATCCAAAATCCCTCAAGGTTGACCTCATCCAAAGCAATTGAGTGCAACAACTTCCCCGCACTAATGTATTCGCTTCGGCGGTTGAGAGAGCAACACTATTTTGCTTCTTTGAAGACCATGATACTAGTGACCTTCCAAGAAATTGACATGTGCTACTTGTGCTCATTCTATTGATATTGCACCCTCCATAGTCGGAATCCAAATATCCAATCAAATCAAACTTGGATCCCTTTGGATACCATAGTCCAACATCTTATGTGCCCTTCAAGTACCTCACAATTCTCTTTGTTGCTTTGAGGTGACTTTCTCTTGGATCGGATTGATATCTAGCACACATGCCCACACTAAATGCTATGTCCGGTCTTGATGCGGTTGCATAGAGCAAACTACCAATCATAGACCTATACTTCTTTTGCTCAACCATGTTGCCACTAGGATCGGGGTCTAGGCTTCCATTGGTTGCCATTGGTGTGGACATTGACTTGGCATCTTGAAGATCAAATTTCTTGATCATGTCTTTGATGTACTTGCCTTGACTAATGAATGTGCCATTCTTCAATTGCTTGATTTGGAGTCCAAGGAAGAATGTGAGTTCTCCAAGCATTGACATCTCAAACTCATTGGCCATCATCTTAGCAAACTCTTCACAAAACTCTTAATTTTTTGACCCAAAGATAATGTCATCAACATAGATTTGCAACACAAACAATTCTTTGCCAATCTTCTTGGTGAAGAGGGTGGTGTCCACCTTGCCCATCTTGAACCCTTTAGAGAGGAGAAAATCTCTCAACCTCTCATACCATGCTCTTGGTGCTTGCTTCAAAGCCATACAAAAGCCTTCTTCAACTTGTACACATGGTTGGGATACTTGTCATCTTTAAAACCCGGTGGTTGTTCAACATATACCAACTCATTGATGAAGCCATTCAAGAATGCACTTTTCACATCCATTTGATAGAGCTTAATGTCATGAGCACATGCATAAGCAAGCAAGATTCTAATTGCTTCAAGTCTACCAACCGGTGCATAGGTCTCTCCAAAGTCAAGACCCTCTACTTGAGTGTACCCTTGAGCTACTAGCCTTGCCTTGTTTCTAACCACAATTCCATCTTGATCTTGCTTGTTCTTGAAGACCCACTTGGTTCCAATCACATTATAGTCCTTTTTGCCTTTCCACCAATTCCCATACATCATTCCTCTTGAAATTGTTCAACTCTTCATGCATGGCATTGATCCAATCTTCCTTCTTGAGTGCATTTTCAATGTTCTCCGGTTCTTCTTGTGCTACAAAGGCATGGTGAGCACAAAAAGATGCTAATCTTCTTCTAGCAACCACTCTACTATTGATGTCACCGACAATTTGATCAATTGGGTGATCTCTTGCAATGTTGGATGGTTGCATCACTTGCACTTGATGACTAGGATGAGTGGATGGACTAGCTTGTTGCTCTTGATTTTCACCTTGAGTACCACTAGTGCTTGCTTCATTTGCATTTATCTCAATTGTAATGGTGGGCATTGGGGTGTCTTCATCATCATCAACTTGCCTCGACCGAATATCACCAATATCCATGTTCCTCATGGCATTCTCTAAGTTGGAACCACTCACATCATCATGATTTTCAACTTCATTTTGGGAGCCTTGGGTTTCATCAAATTCAACATCATGAACTTATTCAAGCTTGCCACTACCCAAGTTCCAAACTCTATATGCTTTGCTTGTGGTTGAATATCCAACTAGGAACCCTTCATCACATTTCTTGTCAAACTTGCTCAATCTTGTGCCTTTCTTGAGAATGTAGCATTTGATCCAAAGACTCTAAAGTATCCAATGTTGGGCTTCCTTCCATTGAGCAACTCATATGGTGTCTTGCCAAGCATCCCATGGCAATAGAGACGGTTGCTACAATAGCAAGCCGTGTTGATTGCTTCGGCCCAAAAGGAATGGCTAACATTGTACTCACTAAGCATTGATCTTGCCATTTCAATCAAGGTTCTATTCTTCCTTTCGACTACACCATTGGATTGAGGAGTGTAGGTTGGTGAGAATTGATGTCCAATTCCAAGCTCTTCACACAACTCTTCTATTCTTGTATTCTTGAATTCACTTCCATTGTCACTCCTAATCTTCTTGATTGATGTCTCAAATTCATTTTGAACCCTCTTGACAAATGTCTTGAAAAGCTCAAACACATCATTCTTGTCATGCAAAAAGAACACCCATGTGTATCTAGTGTAGTCATCAACTATGACAAAACCATACTTGTTGCCACCAATGCTAGAGTATGATGTTGGCCCAAATAAGTCCATGTGTAGCAACTCAAATGCCTTGCTTGTACTCATTGTGCTCTTGGTTGGATGTGCATTGCCATGTTGCTTGCCGGCTTGACATGCTCCACAAGGTTTGTCCTTCTCAAACTTCACATCATCCAAGCCTCTTACCAAGTCATGCTTCATCAACTTGTTCAATTGCTTCATTCCAACATGACCAAGCCTTCTATGCCACAACCACCCTTTGCTAGCCTTTGACAAGAAAACATGTTGTCAACTTGGCTTATTTTGAGTTGAAATCAACAAGGTAGAGATCACCATATCTAAATCCCTTTGAAGATCATGTTTGCACCATCACCACTAACCACTTCAACTTCTTTGCTCGTGAATATGCATTTGTACCCATTGTCACAAAGTTGAGAGACCGACAATAGGTTGTAATCAAGATGATCAACTAACAACACCTTTGACAAGCTTTTCTCTTGAGTGATAGCAATCTTGCCTAGCCCCAACACATTGCCTTTCTTGTCATTGCCAAATGTGATTGACTCATATTCATCAATGCCCTTGATGCTAATAGACTTGAACATATGAGAATCCCCGGTCATGTGTTGAGTGCACCCACTATCCATTATCCAATGCTCTCCTCCCAAGACGATAATTGACCTACAAAATAAGATCAATTCTTCTTAGGTACCCAATGTTGCTTGGGTCCTTCAAGGTTAGTCACCAAGGCCTTTGGTACCCAAATGGCTTTCTTCTTTTGAGCCCATCCATGGTGTACCAATGTACCTAGCACGAACACCATTGTTCTTCTTCATAAGCATATATGAATTATCAAGCTTGATGGAAGAAACATTGGTCCTCTTGTTCATGCACTTTTGCTCCACATGACCAACTTGCTTGCAAGCTTTGCAATAGCTACCATTGCTCTTCACAAAACGAGTCTTGTGAGTCACATAGGCGGCCTTGCCTTTCTTGGGGATATAACCTAAGCCCTCCTTGTATAAGGATGCCCTTTGGCTACCCAAGCACATAAGCAAGCGGTCCTCACCACCATAGGCCTTAGCCAAGGTGTGATTGAGCTCCTTTACTTCCCTCTTTAAACATGCATTCTCATGAATAAGCATAGAGTTGTCATTATCTTCACTAGAGATGGATATGCTAGTGATAGAGCTAGTGGAGGTCTCACACTTGGGGGTTGATTCATCAACAAGAATGTCACACATGATGCTAGCATTGCATGTATCAACATTTTCAACCACTAAGCACAACTTGTGCTCATCAAGTAGAGAGGAATGAGCTTTCTCTAGCTTAGAATGAGATTTCTCAAGCTTCTTATGGTCTACCTTTAGACTCTCATAAGTTGCCCGAAGCTCATCAAGTTCTTGCTTAAGGCTCTTTGTTTCCTTATGCAAGCCCTTACATTCCTTCCTACTTTGTTTGAACATGACAACGCATTCATCAAACATTCTTTTTGCAACTCCTCCCTAGATTGATGTTGGGGGTAGGGGTGCCGGTGCGCCACCCTTCCCTTGTAAAAGGCCCAATACTCAACTAGTGTGAGGGCTCGCTTGTAAATTTGTAATCTAAGGGGATGGGAAAATATACTCCCTCCACCCCCTCTATAAATACAACCCCAAGGCCAAGGGGGGAAGCGGACACTCTTTCCCCACTTTCTCATTTGTGCCTCTCCTGTGGTAAGCCCTCGCCCCCTCTCCCACAACCCTCGGTTGCGAAGGCCAAGGGGGCAGGTGCGAACCCCACAGTTGGCGCCGTCCGTGGGGATCGACACAAAAAAAGTCACGAGAAAAAACTACCCTCCGCCATCAAGCAAACACCTTCGATGGATCTCAATCCCGAACTGACGCACCTCCGTATTTACCGCCCAGGCCAGCTCACATCAAGATGCCTCCGTATTCCGTCTGTTTCTATTGACTATTTTTTCTGCTCTGGCCACCTTCGCGTGCAGCTGAGCAAGGATCTCGTCGGCACCCTCGCTTGCCGCTGAGCAGGACTCGATAGTCCCAGGCACCCGTGCATGTTTCGTTCTCCGTCCCGAGCAAGCCAGCCAACGATAACTCTCGCAGGGTGCAGATGCATGCCGCGCGAGGATCACCCGCCGGAGCTACAAACTCCACCACGCCAGGAAGTTTCAACGGAGGTACGGCCCTGCCCACCGAGGGCATAACTCCGAAGTTTCTACAGGAGCAACCACGTGGACACGAAGCACTCGACGGCTCGAGTCTATGCAGCTCCAGCAAGGACACAATCCGCGTCCAGACCCTCCGCGAGGGTACACGTATCCACATGAAGACCTGAAAAACTCAAGCTCCGATGAGCAGACGCCGCACCAATTATTGAATCGTGTTTTGCTCATGTGTAGCTGTATATCACTCATATGTACGTAATGTGACTAACAATTTGTGTTGTCTCCTGCCAAGCTAAACGAAACCTGCAGATGAACCCGAGCGTGTTGTCTCCGCCACACCCTCACGTCGGGATGCCCACACGACTGTCATGCGCCCTTTCATTGGCCAGGCGCCTGCGCTACGAAGACTACGAAAGTCTGTGAGGCTTGGAGCAGCCTCGCCGGCGCAACACCCTCGTCACAGCCGGGCTACCCTCGTCATCGCCAAGCCAAGCTACCCCCATCCGGCCAAGCTGAGCACACCCTCGCAGTGTGAGGCCTTCGCGCGAAGCACGATGCCCACGTGGAGATCAGGCACCTCCGCAGTGCACAACTAGCTGGCGGCTTGTCACGATTTTCGTTCACAACTTATCAAAAACCTTCGCTCAAGAGAACTTATCTTGATGCGTTTATCCAATAGCACCTTCGCCCGTAAAATTATATATGTAAAATGAGCTAACGTTCATTCCTGCTGGCCACACGGAAGTTTCGCAGGTTAGCATATCTTCACGACAAGGACGACGAAACTACTTCTATGGCGGCCTGACCAGCACCTCCGCTATGGACAAAAAGTCACACAGAAAATAGGCTACCTTCGCTGGGCTACTCTCGCCGTACCGGAGCTACCCTCGCTGCACTACCAAACATACAGACACACCCACTCAGTTTGGTGCCCCGTTGAATATGCCGTCCTAGCATTCGCATAGAGCTTTTGTTTCTAACACAGTACCCTCGGCCACGACGTTGGCGCCCGAGAAGCTTGGTGCCGCGGGGCACGCGCCACTACTGGAGTTCGCCAACGTCGACTCCTACGGCCCCTTCCCGAGGACCTCCATGACAAGATGTCGCTCTGCGCGACGCACTCATGACTCATCGGCAGGATCCGTCTGAGCGATGGACAACATGAAGCGACCCTCGTCCGCTGCGTCTAGGCGGAGCAACCCTCGCCATGTCCAGGCGGAGTAACCTTCGCGGAGACGTCGTCGCGCCCGAACAGAGCTAGCCTCGCGGCACCACCATAGCGGAGCCGAGCCATCCTCATCAGGCTATCCTCGGTGCAAAGAGATAAGGACGGGAAGCACCCGTATTCATTTCTACTGACTATCTTTTTGTGGCTTTTGCCCGTGCTCGTTTCTAGCGGAGATTGGCGCAATGCTGTCCCCTGAGAACCCGCTGCCCGCGGAGACGCACGTGCCTCGTACGCTCTTGTACCCAGTTTTCTGCAGAGCAAGCAAGCAACAGCCTGTGAGGGTCCAGGTGCGGCTTCCGAAGGTTCCTACAAGGGCTGCGAGGTCCTACGAGAGGGTACGTGCGCCCACACGAGGAACTACAACAACCCAGGCTCTGCCAGGATAAGCATTCCCTCGCCGATCTTTAAATCATGAAAATGAATGCTTTTAGCTTGCCTTTGCACGCGGTAACCTAAACATACAACATGCTTCACGTTCTTGTATAGTCGTATATTACTCATATGTCTAGCTATGATGTGACCCAAAATTTTGTCGTCCTTCTCACACCCAATGGACTCCGCGCAGATAAATCTGATGAATCTGAGCATGCCATCGGCCATACCCTCGCGTCGGAGTATGCACCATACCTCGCTGTCATGCATGCTTTTGCAGGTGCAACCCTCGCCTAGACCCGACGACAAGCTCCTGCGAGGGTCCACAGTACGGGGGGTCCTTCCTGCGAGGGTCCGCAGTACGGAGGTCCGAGGGGCACCGCGACGTGCGAAGATCGGAGCAACTTCCAGCCCAAGCAGATCCAGCAGACGTCCGCAAGGTCGACCTACGTCGGCCAAAGCCAACCTTCGCCCGATTCGTCGCGCGCCTCTCGAGCCGTAGAAGATGCGCCCCCTTACGAGGGCACTACGAGGACGGGCTCCGAGCATCAAGACAACAGCCTACGAAGGCGCAGGTGCACACGAGGGCCTCCCTGCAGGAGATACGAGCTCGTCGCTCCAGGTGTCCAGGCCAAGACATCATCGGGGCCGGTCCCCAAATAACCTCGGCGTAACCGGACCCGTCGCAGCCGGTCGCCGTCGCCGCTCGGCAAGGCGACCTTCGTGAGGCCCTCGTCGCAGCCTGATCCACCGTCGTCAATCGTCGCGTCGGACAGAGCTAAGTACTCATTAAACATTGTGCAAAACGCATGCATATATACCTACATATACATGTATACACACATGCAGTGTTGGCTGGCTTGCTTCGCTTGGCTTGCTAGCTACCATTTATCCATATATAAATATATATACAGGTTTATGTTGACACGCACGTACACCTCCTCGCTCTCTCGCCAAAAGTCGAAGGTGCAGGTTGAGCACGTGAGGGTGCAGGTTCACCGACCCAACTGAAAGTAATGTGTACAGTGCCGAAATTGAAATATACACTTGCTTCAACTTGCACGTTTTTGCAGGGAAGCACCTTTTGTCGAAGAGTAGCTATCCTGACCTCCGCTACAGCCCGGAGAAGCACCTCGGTTACTATTACCTGCGAACCTAACCTCCGCAGCTATATTACCCTCGCATTTTTTCCAGACCAAGCACCTCCGTCGTGAGCAGCAGCCAAGCACCTCCGCCGTGAGCAGCAGCCAAGCACCTCCGCCGTGAGCAACAGCCAAGCACCTCCGCTGTGAACAGCGGCCAAGCACCTCCGCCGTGAGCAACAGCCAAGCACCTCCGCTGTGAACAGCGGCCAAGCACCTCCGCCGTGAGCAACAGCCAAGCACCTCCGCTGTGAACAGCGGCCAAGCACCTCCGCCGTGAGCAACAGCCAAGCACCTCCGCTGTGAACAGCGGCCAAGCACCTCCGCCGAGCGATCCTCGGTCAGCACTGCAAGCTGGGCGACCATCGCCAACTGCCTGAAGCGACTTCACCTTCATCGACCCGCGGCCTAAGGCAACCCCCAATGCTGGCAGCACGCGAAGGGGCACGCTCCGCTGCCCCTGCGAAGGCACGTGCACCCACAAGACAACCGCGACAACCCAACCTCCGCCAAGTGATCAGCGAGGCTACCTTCGCACAACTCGGCGGAAGAACTACCTCTGCTGCAACATGGCATGGCGAGTCTACCGTCGAGTCTACCGGCGGAAGAACCAGCCAAGGCAGCAACCCACAGCTCCAATCCGCGCCTCCACCGTCGGCACGGTCAACCACTTCGCACGACTTTCGAGCAACATCGCCAGGGGCCACCCTCGATCAGTACTCGTTAGCCTTTGCTGCCCTCCGCCCGCAGCTACCTTCGACGAGGTGAACGTACTAGCTAAGTACTCCAAGCTTTATTCAGAGTCATTGCTAAACTACCAAAGCATCATTTTGAATATTACATGCCTAGCGAGGCTCACCATAACTCTGTGCAGCTCTCACGATATGCCCGTACGATAATTTTCAATGTTTATGAACATCGGAATATTACATTCTACTAACTCATGCAGATTGCCACCACGTGCACAGTGCTCATTTTATACCCTCGCTGGAGGAATGCTGGTGATCGATGAAACTATCTCAAGTCTGTTTATTTACCATGATATATATATATATATATATATATATATATATATATATACATACACTACACACATCAAGGGAGTCGGCTGACATAATATAAGTTATCATATTTATTCACGAACTGACCCTCCTTTGCCTGCGAAGACAACCAAATCGTTGTGTTGCAGGTCCTGAACTCCCTGGTGAGTCCCCTCGACATACACTATTTTTATCTTCCTACATATACAATATGCCAAAGCTTCAAACTTCACATTCCTACTTGTGCTTTCAAATGATTATTCTTGTCCTTCGATGAACACTTGTATCTCGAAGTATATATCTATGTCCTGGCATCCTGCATATTGCTTTTCACAGGGCGACACCTTGCAGCTAAGAAAACCATATATATAATGTTTGGGTCGGAGCTACCTCCGCCAACCACTGTTCGAGCCGCCTCCGACGGTTTTCATCTGCAAGCGGCCTTTCGGTCGTCGACCGCAGTCATCGGACCCTGGCACGAGCAACGGCTTCGTCCAGTTGGCCCAAGCAACTACAGACCCGGCCAGCTTGCCTAACACCTCAAGGCATCGACAGCTCTCCGTGCCGCTACTGAGCGAAAGGCTCACCATTCGCATGCAGTTAAAAGGTTTCTACTCTCCGCTACACAACATTGTCGTGCATATCGCAGTTAACCATTGCACATATTTTGGTCACCTCCGCGAGTGACCAGCATCCTATACCTTCGCATGAATATCCAAAACAAACTAGTACTTGTGCTAACCCTTGCCTGGCAAGGCAATACTCATATATTGCAGGTCTCTACATTTCATCCGAGGTAATGTATTATGAAACACTCGAAGCTTACCACACTTAACCAGACACTATGTTGTGTTCACCAAGCGACCATACCTTCGCTTCTCTCATATTTTTCATTTCTTACGTCCCATATGGGAAAACCTTCACAACTTGCGTGGTCAACCTCCGCAATGTGACTAGTGCTCACTAAATACAATTTGTCAATACCTTCGCTACATGCTTGATATTTTAGAGCCTAAAGAAAAGTTTTAGAAATATCAAACTTATTATATTGAGCTAACATGCAGGTTATCAGCACTGTGAGTATATTCTTACCCTCTCGAACTAACCTATTATTAGGACTTCTCCGTATTTGGTTGCAGGTTTCTCATCATCACAAGGTAACATTCTCTTCAAATATCTCATAACCATCGCACACCTCCGTAATCACAGCATTCTATACGTCCGCATGAAAACTTAAAAATTATCTAGCAGCTGTACTAATCAACCTTCGCTGCAAATGGACAATATGTCTCAATATTGCGGGTCCCTACATGGAAAGCTACTTTGCAGTTTTAATTGATATTGCAGGAACCAAACCATCCGTTTTGGCCTCAAATATCACATTCTTCATGATAAGAATGTTTTACTTACCCCCGCACTTACCCCCTGTGCTAGCACTCATCATACATGCATCATACATTCACATTCATCATACCATCGCATCCATGAGCATCATGCATAAGCATCTCAACCCCCATCGCTGCAGCGGTGCGGAGGGAGGGAAAGTCGGGCACCCTGGCACCTCCGCGCCGGGCTCGCAAAGAAGACGCCCCGCGCTCTCCGAGTATGAGCCGCTGAGGCGCAAAGAAGTCGGGCACCACCCCGCACCTCCGCCGCCAGGCTCGCGCAGAAGACGCCCGCGCTCTCCGAGTATGAGCCGCGCGGAGGCGCAAAAAGAAGTCGGGCGCCCGGCAATTATGACAGGGGGCTCGCAAAAGCAAGCTTATGATTTTTTCGATGTTGGAAAATAACTTCTTGTTGCAGGACCACCCGCATGTGCACATATATGAAAAACCAGAGGTTGTGTAAGAAATTATGAGACACTAGGGACTTCACACTTTTACCCCGTGAAGGGTCGCAAAAGTTTTTCAATAAGGCAACACCCCCAATTAATGCATGCAGGAGTTATCCCCGAAGAAAGCAATGTCAAGGACACACCTCCGCCGAAAGGGGCTGGGTGGCGGCACCCAGCCCTCATCGGCAACGAGGAAAGCACAAGGATTGGACCCGCCGGGCGGCGGTCGACTTCGCCCGGCTCAGCCAATCCTCGGCAAGGGCCTCACCTCCGACTACAGCGACGTCGACATCACCTCCGCGACATCAGCCAAACCTCTGCAAGGGCCTCGCCTCTGACTACAGCGACGTCGACATCACCGCCGTGACATCAGCCAAACCTCTCGCAAGGGCCTCGCCTCCGACTTCGGCGGCGTCGACATCACCTTCGTGACATCAACAAATCTTCGACAAAGGGCCTCGCCTCCGACTACGGCGGCGTCGACATCACCTTCGCGACATCACTCCAACCTCTACAAGGGCCTCACCTCCGACTACGGCGACTCCAACAAACCTTCGGCGAAAGGCTCGCCCTCGACTTCGGCGACATCAACAAAGCTTCGGCAAAGGGCCCGCTCACCTTCAACCTCGACAACTTCGACCACGCATTTACCTCCAACTCATAAGCACCGGCCAAGAAGGGGCTAGGGGGCAGCATTGGAGGCCAATTCTACCTAAAATGTCTTGCCCGCTACTCATGAGTCGGAGCAGGAAAGGCGGGCAACTCGGGCGTGTACCCACGTTCGACGAGATCGGCAACTTGAGCTACACCCTCGCCAACATCTTTGGCGAAGGGCTGACCTCCGACTTCGGCGTCACCAACCACACCTTCGCCAAGAGCATCGTCAAGGGGCTCACCTCAACACCAATGCTGACATCTGCACCTTCGCACCGACTACGGCAAGGGGCTTGCCTCGACTTCAACTCGGACCTCCGCAACGTCGACCACCACCTCGTCCACAAGACGGCAAAGGGCTCGCCTTCAACTTCGGTGGCATCAACCTCGTCCTCACTTCGGCGAACGGCCTCGAAGCCCCCTCCCACTCATAAGCACCGGCCAAGAAGGGGCTAGGGGGCTGCATTGGGGGAACCAATGCAACCCGAAGGAAATGTCTTGCCCGCCACTCATGAGTCGGAGTAAGAAAGACGGGCAACTCCGGTGTCTACCTACGTCCGACGACATCGGCTACTTCAACCACACTGATGATGACATCCACACCTTCGCCTTGACTTCGGCAAGGGCCTCGCCTCGGCACCATCAACGACACCCGCACTCCACGCCTCGACTTCGGCAAGGGCCTCACCTCGGCGCCGACGATGACAACCCCCCCGCCTCGACTTCGGCAAGGGCCTCGCCTAGGCACCAACGACGACATCCGCACCTTCGCTCGACTTCAGCAAGGGCCTCGCCTCGGCACCGACGACGACATCCACACCTTCGCCTTGACTTCGGCAAGGGCCTCGCCTCGGCACCATCAACGACACCCGCACCCACGCCTCGACTTCGGCAAGGGCCTCACCTCGGCACCGACGATGACAACCCCCCTTCACCTCGACTTCGGCAAGGGCCTTGCCTCGGCACCAACGACGACATCCGCACCTTCGCCTCGGCTTCAGCAAGGGCCTCGCCTCGGCACCAACGATGACAACCCCCCTTCGCCTTGACTTCGGCAAGGGCCTCGCCTCGGCACCAACGACGACATCCGCACCCTCGCCTCGGCTTCATCAAGGGCCTCCCCTGGGCACCAACGGTGACATCCCCACCTTCGCCTCGACTTCAGCAAGGGCCTCGCCTCGGCACCATCGATGATTTCTGCACCCTCGGCAAGGACTTCGACATCACCGTTTGCAGCTGAATCGAGCGGGACCAACTTCCACGTCCAACGACCAGAACCACTGGGAACAGCGACCTCCGCAGCCACGACCTCCGCAGCCGCGACTACCCGAGCAACGAAGAGCCACCCTCGAACTGACAAAGACCCTCGCAACAACTAAGAAGGGCGGAGGCCAGGCGTGGTACCTCCGCAATCAACGAACACTTCATCATTATACTATATCCTCCGGCCTTCGCCATCCGGTGCAAGCTTGTATTCATGGGCCTTTTCCTGTTTTAGCGACTAGGTCTTGTTGTACCCGCCAAACCCTAGTAGCTAAGGGCTCTTTGTTGGGGGTAGGTGCCGGTGCGCCACCCTTCCCCTTGTAAAAGGCCCAATACTCAACTAGTGTGAGGGCTCGCTTGTAAATTTGTAATCTAAGGGGCGGATGGAAAATATACTCCCTCCACCCCTCTATAAATACAACCCCAAGGCCAAGGGGGAAGCGGACACTCTTTCCCCACTTTCTCATTTGTGCCTCTCCCCGTGGTAAGCCCTCACCCCCTCTCCCACAACCCTCGGTTTTGCGAAGGCCAAGGGGGGGGTGCGAACCCCACAATTGAGTTGGCTCCTCATCATCACTATCACTATCACTATCACTATCATCATCATCATCTTTAGTGATAGATTGTACCTTGGTGCCCTTAGCCATGAAGCATGAGGAAGGAGTGTCGAAGAGGGAGATCTTGTCATG
This sequence comes from Hyparrhenia diplandra, assembly GCA_015847255.1. Classification (NCBI taxonomy): domain Eukaryota; kingdom Viridiplantae; phylum Streptophyta; class Magnoliopsida; order Poales; family Poaceae; genus Hyparrhenia; species Hyparrhenia diplandra. The sequence continues at coordinate 224,243 of JADLZK010000423.1, read as the reverse complement.
CATAGCAAGGTGAGCTTGTCCCTTCTTCTTGTTCTTCTTCTCCTCTTCTTCATCACTTGAAGAGGATGAGCCATCACTATCCCACATAGCCACATGTGACTCATTCTTCTTCTTGGGCTTTTTCTCCTTCTCATTCTTAGCATCATTCTTCTTTCTTGCCTTCTTGATGCCCTTCTCATCATCACTATCATATGGGCACTCGGCAATCAAGTGACAATCATCATGGCAACGAAAGCATGTCATGTTGCCTTCATTCTTGCCATCCTTGGTCTTCTTCTTGGATGATTGCTTCTTCTTGTTCTTGGAGATGTAGTTCTTCTTCACAAACTTTCCCAATCTCCTCACAAAGAGAGCCATGTGCTCATCAATTTCACTTCCACTAGTAGAAGTTCCATCCTCTTCATCACTTGATTCTTCCTTCTTCTTCTTGCCCTTGGATGATGAGCTAGCCTTGAGTGCCAAGCTCTTCTTGTCCTCTTTCTTTTCTTCATCCTTGACCTTCTTGTTTGCCTTGTTGATGAGCTCTTGCTTCTTCTTGTCATCTCTATTGGAGTCATCGGTCATGACCTCATCAAGCAATTGGTTGGGAGTCAAATCCTTCAAGTTTGACCTCACTAGCACGGTGATGAACATCCCAAACCGCTCGGGCAAACACCTCAAGAACTTCATGTTGAAGGTCTTGTCCTTGATCTCTTCACCTAGAGAATTGAGATCATTCACCGGCCAACACTTGCATGCGGTGAAACATCTCCGGTACGGTCTCATCATCTTCCATCTTGAAGCTATTGAATTGCTCAAGCTTGATGTAGGCCTTTGCTTGCTTGACGCCTTCGGTGCCCTCATAGCACTCTTCTAGCTTTTTCCAAATCTCATGAGCAATGGTGAGTGACTTGACTTGCTCAAACACTCTATCATTGAATGCCTCATGAAAAGCACTCACGGCCACATCATTTGCATACAACTCCTTCTCTTCGGCCGCGGTTGGCTCATTTGGTTTGGCCACCTCAAACTTGTTCTCGGTCACAAGCCACACTTCTCTATCGATTGACTTGAGGTGTGCGGTCATCTTCACCTTCCAATAGGCAAAGTTGGTGCCATCGAAAGGTGGCGCCTTCTTGGTGTTGTTGACATGAAACATCATAGTCATTTTATCACCGTATGATGTTAAGCCTCACAAATACGGTGCCTCGGCTTTGATACCACTTGAAAGGTCCTAATGGCTAGAGGAGGGGGGTGAATAGCCTATTAAAAATTGCAACAACACTAAGCACACGGATTAGTAAATAAGATGGCGGCTATTAAGCAATGCTAAAAGCTATCTAAGCAAGCCACAAGTCAATTCTATTGTCTCTAATCCACTCAAAGGCTATGTCGCTAGTTTACTCCTAGGTGAGCAAGCAAGTCTAACTAATTTACCAACTAGGAGCTAAACAAGACTAAGCAAGCTACACAAGCTACCAACTAAGCACCCTAACAAGATAAGCTACTAAGTAATGCAAAGAGGTGCTAGAATACAATACCACCGGTGTAGTGTCGAGGTTGTAGCCAATCACCGTGATCACCAAGAAATCTCCAACGAGCAAGAACAAGTGACACGATGATTTTTCACCGAGGTTCACGTGCTTGCCGGCACGCTAAGTCCCCGTTGTGGCGACACACTCACTTGACGTGTGCTAAGCTTTAATGGCTAGTGCCAAAACCCCTATGGGTGCTCAAGCAAACGATCACAAGAGAGGGTCCAACAAGCCACGAGCAATCCACTAGTGCTCCTTTCGCGAATCTCCCGCGGGGTAAGGAACGACCCCTCACAATCACCACCGGTGTGGCCTCAAACAAGCTCCACTTGAGCTCAACACCGCCTCTTGCTCCAAGCCGCTAGGGAACCGAGCAAATTCCCAAGAGAAACAAGATCCCGCACTTCTCCAAGGATGAAGTGCCTCTAGATGCAAGACCAATCAAGCAATGCACTTCTATCACTCTCAAACTCACTCAAGATTCGAAGTTAGAGTGAGGGGATGAGTGGAGAGGAGTATCAAATGCTCACTAGCAAGTTGGAAGCTTCAAAATGTGCAAGAGAGATCCCAAAGAACCAGCCAACCAAGTATATATAGGGCTCCTCTCGAAATGGAGTCGTTGCTCCAAAAATTTGCCTTCAGGGGTGACGGGACGCACCGACCGGAACCACCAGCGGGTCCGGTCGCGAGTCCGGCCACGAAATCCGGTCGCTACCGACAAGGGTCGGGCCCACAGCCGGGCGCCCTCCACCGTGCGTCCGGTCAGCGGATCCGGTCGACACCGGAAAGCGTCCCGGCCCTGCTCCGGTCCCGCATCCGGCCAATTTTGCGCTGCAAAGCTCTCGCGACGCACCGAAACTTGCTTTTCTTCGCCCAAAACAATTTGCATCTTCTTCCTTTTCTTTGCTCTTTGCTTCAAACTTGCTTCGCCTCGTGCCAAGGGTTGCCAACACATCGAAATGATCACGTTATCATCCATGTTAGCTCGTCGATAAGTTAGGCAAGATCGAAGTTAGTGCTCTCATGTCCTAAATGCAATATGCAAGTCAATTGGATCTAGAAGCACTTCACCAAAGGATTGTCGCGGCATCCCCTCTTGATAGTCGGCTATCTATCCTATAATGTGATCACACGCTCTATCGTGTCTTGATCACCGAAAAGGAAAACCCTATCAAGATACCTTTGCCTTGATCTCCCCGGGTTCCTTTCAAGCCGATCACCGAGCTTGACGATCCATCATGTCCACCATCACGTCCATGTTCATGATCATCATGCTCCTTGTCATCAACCTAATCCTATCTCATAGTCATCACTTAGAGCAAAGGATTAGTCCACAAGTGTGTCATCAATTTCCAAAACCAAACATGAGATTTCAAACGCACACGACCTAAAAGTCTCTGCGTGACCACATACGGCCAAACTTATTACAGAAAATATGAATAAAAAAAATTAGTACATGAAGATATATGTACTAAAGATCTACTACATCCAAAAAAGAATTGAGTTTACTACTCAAGACAGTGCTAAAGATATCGATGCCGCCGCTTCATGGCGGTTTTCGAATCAGCCACCACGCCTTGGACAACGTGCACCAAAATGAACTTGAAAGAAACTCATTGGATGTAGACAGCCCCCACTGCAGCTGGCAAATCGCCCACGCTTGAAATTGTGTGCCCTCACCGTTGCCCCTCCACCTTGATGTACCGAACCGTGTTCGATCCACCGCTCGCTCGCTGCCGGTCGAGGTGCATCGTGACAACAAATATTGTCGCCAATGGAAAAGCATCGCCCCCAAATAAAGAGAAGTCGCTGCTCACCGTTAGAATGCGTGAGGAACGGCCGCCATCATCGTGGCGGCGAAGATGTAGTCGCCCATTCATCCGCGACCCCATCCACTCCTCCTCGACCTCTTTGGGCCCGCGGTGTCCACGAACGGCGCACGAGATCCCCCATGTCCCCGTGGCTGGCCATGCGAAGCTCGGGCGGCGCCCGCCCATACATCCGCCATGACACCCACCGTGGGCGGCCCGCCGCTTAGAGGCTGGATCCGGGAGCGTCACCACTAGATCTCGGGCGAGCCGCACTCCCGGGCGAAAGGCGGCGGACACCAAAGCATGCACCCGGCGTTTGGTGGGGAATGCGGAGGCGAAGCTCACCGTGACCAGCGCCTCGAGCAGCGACGGACCCGAGTCCTCGATGCCGAAGGGGCCACCCGAGACGCCGTAGAAGATGAGCGTGATCGGGCAGCACCGTCGGCCGCCAAACCGCGGATGCGGCGCAGGGGATCGACGCGACGCCCGCCGCGGCCATCGGGTCAATGGCGCCGCCGCCACACGCCGGCGCTGCGGCGCCGTGCTTGTGGCCTGAATTGATGAACATAACTGCGGCCGTGACCAGCGCCTCCAACAGATTTCACCAACCCTATGAAAAGGGTCGGGGAACCATGTGCCTTTGTCCGATCAGGGCCTCACATGGCTCGGATCCGGCGAATCCATGCCGGACACGCGCCGGATCCGGCGGCCCCACTACAGAAACTTCATCTTCGCCAACGGGACTGCGTTTTGCCGAGAACCCGAAACCCAGCTCTCCGGCAAAGTTAACCTTTGCCGACCGCCGTTCGGTGGAGCACAACCCTCGGCGTAGAAGACTTTTGCCGAGAGTGCCACCATCGGCAAAGCCTAATGGTAGGCAAAGCCTAGGTTTGCCGAGAGCCCGGCCATCGGCGAAGCGAGACTCTTGGCAAAGAAATTTCTTTGCCGAGAACCCATACTTTGCCTCTCGGCAGAGGTACACGTAAGTGCACGCCGTCCACCCCGCCAAGTTTGCCGACAACACTTGGCGTTAGGTCATCGGGCAAAGGTTAACCTTTGCCGAGCACTTCGTAGCCCAAATTGTCGGCATAGATTTTTTCCCCCACCAGCCTCGGGGCCACGTGTCTCCTTATTCGCCAAGCGGGGCACCGCGCCGACAAAGTTTTTAGTTGGCCCTCGGCAAAGATTGTCTTCGCCGAGAGCCCCACAACCACAAGCTATAAATCCAAAAAAAAAAGTTTGACTTTGCCATCACAACTTTTTTTCCGTAGCTTAGCTACGAAGACATGGAGTTCCTTGTTCAAGTTTGAAATTTTTTTCATACTTTTAAATATATTTCAAGAATTATCATGTATTATTTGAATTGTTTTTTGAAAACACAAATTTAAACCGCAAGTCATTCGAATAATGGATCTAAATGATTGGAAAATGGTATACATGCTTCGAAGTCTATTTTGAGGCCTCATCCATGGCCACACACCAAATTTTGAGCATCTTGTGCTCGAAACACGTTGACTCACTTGTGGGTGAGTAGTTTTTAAATTCTATAAAAATCAAACGAAGTTCAAAATTCATGAAATTTGACGAGTTGTCCTTATATCGCATGTGTACACCGTGAAAAAAATTTGAGAAGATTTCGTGGACTGTTGCATCACGGATGGCAAAAGTCTAGAGATCCCAAACATGTGATAATAGAAACTCATATGGACATGTCCCAGAAAGCCGGAGAAGAAGAAGGGGAGGGAAGAGGACGAGGAGGAGAAGGGGGAGGAGGGGAGGCCGCCGGTCCTCATTGCCTGACAAGAAAAGGGAGCAGAAGGAGGAGAAAGGGAAAAGGGGAGGAGGAGAAGGTCGACGCCGTCCTCGTGCCACCCGTCCGCGTCGTTCGTCTTCCACCCAAGCAAGGTGAGCATTCGTGCCTTGTAGTGATCGCCGTATATGAATGTGTGCCGACAATGAGGGATTGAGTTCGATGTGTATGCATATGTGTTGGTCGGCCATCGTGCCGTTGTTTTGTTGCAGGTATTGAAAACCTCACCGTGTAGGGGAGGTTCTGTCGAAATTTTTAATTGAACTCGTCTTTTTTTTCAGGTGAGAGCCCGTCGGTGCCGAGCCGGAGTACGTGACTTCACCGCCACTATCGGGTTCGCTTGCACCGCTAGGTATAACCCCTCTTTTTACATATGATGGTCGTAGATCGTGTAACCTAGTTAGGCGTCTCCCGTTGGAAAGAGATACGGCCGGAGGTATGCATTTCTTTGCATATCTACGACCGTATCTGTTTCGGATTGTCCACGTTTATCGGACAGCCCGCAGATACGTAGATGGGTCAGTTTCCATGTTCCGCTCCTATCGGCGGCAGAGTTTCGGCATCACCTCCCTGTTGTTCTCTGGATACACACTCTCCCTTCCAGGATGTGTATCAGGAGAACAACGGGGAGGTGTTGCCGAAATTCTGACTCGGTGGGATCGGAGCATGGGAACTGCCCATCTACGCATCTGCGGGTCGGATTAGGACCTATCCTCACCTATTAGACAGTAGGAACACACCATTTAGATGGAATTCATGGTTGGAATTCGTGGTTGCTAAAGGATGGAGGACCGCCAGTGGATGTACGACGGTCGTAGGAGTAAGCGTGATTTTGATGTTGAATGGATGAACAAGACCAATGAATTCTTGGAAATGGTATGGGGAAATGCTCGTGCTCGTGGTTATTTGCTACTTTGGTGTCCCTGCGCAAGATGTTACAACAAGAGGAGAGTCAGCCGAGAGGATATGGATCGACATCTTCTGGATTTTGGATTCACCAAGGACTATACTGTGTGGATCTACCATGGTGAAGCACAACGTATGAGAGAGGAGGTGGTGAGACCACGCCTCGAGGAGTGTGATGATGATGTCAGGGTTGTAGACATGTTAGATGATGTCCACCAAGCACATTTCAATTAAGCACGTGATAAGGAGGCGATGGAGAAGGAGGCGAAGGCGTTCTATCAAATGTTGGACTCGGCCGCCAAACCCCTTCATGAGAACACTACAGTCTCACAACTGGACGACATTGGTCGCTTATTAGGTGAAGTCTAAGTTAAACATCGGTCGAAAGCAGGCTTCGATAGGTTGTTGACCGTGGTTGGCACCCCAGCTTCAAAGGGCCCCTTTGCACGCCAACAGGCATGTATGAGTCACAAAACTCTTTAGTGCACTTAAGATGCCGTATGAGCAGATACATGCTTGCGAGAATGGGTGTGTCCTATTTAGGAAAGAGCACGCCGATGGAAAGCACTGCCCAAAGTGTAAAGCCTCCAGCTACAAAGAGGTACCAACTAGAGACGGTTAGATGAAGTAGCTTGACATCGCCCAAAAAATCTTACGGCACCTACCTTTTGTACCGAGGCTTCAACAGCTATACATGACCGAGGAATCCACTAAACAGATGACGTGGCACAAAAATGGCAAGCGATACACTCCCGACAAGATGATACATCCATCAGATGGTGAAGCATGGCAATACTTCGATAGAAAACATCCTGAGAAAGCAATGGAGGTGCGTAATGTACGTGTCGCAATGGCAACAGATGGGTTCAATCCTTATGGAATGAGTACCTCCCCATACACATGTTGGCCCGTGTTTGTTATCCCCACGAATCTCCCCCTAGTGTCGCCTTTCAACGAGACACCATATTCTTGTCGCCGATAATTCCTGGGCACCCAGGGAATAAGATGTGTGTGTTTATAGAGCCTGTGATCGATGAATTGATCAAGGCTTGGGAGGAAGGCGTATGGACATACGACCGAGCTACAAAGGCAGCCTTCAAAATGCACGTTTGGTACCAGTACTCAATTCATGACTTTCTGGCGTATGGGTTGTTCTCGGGATGGTGTGTTCATGGAAAGTTCCTGTGCCCAACGGAGGTGGAGCAGACGCAGGCGACAATGGCGGCCAAGTTCGAGGAACTTACTAGGTTCCTTTCCATGACAAGTGGTTTGACTCTGCCACCTGAGCTCCTAGCACCTGGCCGCTCCCACGACTTCGGACTCGGGCCGTTCGGGAACTCCCGTGAGTATGATTGCAAAGAGTTCCGTTTTTCCTTTTCATGTATCAAGCAATCATGCCTAACACTTGCGACCATGTCTCCTTTTGCGCAGCCTGGATCGGCGGGTTCAAATCAGCCGCCTCAAGGCCGGTGAGCAAGCCTTCCCCCGCCGGCAGCTCGGTTTACACCTTTTCCGACCCTCCCCGCCTCTAGAATGAAACCGTGGACTTGTGGGACTTGTGGACTTGTGGTGATGAACTTGTGCACTTGTTAGACTTGTGCTGGTGATGAACTTCTGGACCTTTTAGACTTGTGGTGAACTTGTGGACTTGTGATGAACTTGTGGTGGTGATGTGGACTTGATCTTGTGATGCTACATGTTTAATATATGTGTATTGTGATATATCGATGTGTTTTATGTGCCGGATGTGAGGAATGTGATATCTAATTGAATGGATGTGATATATATTATATATGTGTTTGTTTGTCAAGGAGGAAAGAAAAAAAAAAAAAAAATGGCAATTTTTTAAGCTTTGCCGAGCGGAGCTCTCGGTAAAGAGGCATTCGCCGACGGTTTTTTGCCGTTGCACCCGGCAAACCTCGGAAATTTTGGCCGGGCGACGGCCGGTTTCCCAATTTGCCGAAGCGGAGTGGCTCGGGCAATCGGCAAAGACACGACCTTTTGCCGACCGCCGAGAACGAGGCTCTCGGCGAAGAATTTTCAAAAAAAGAAAATTTTAATCTATATTTGCCGAGAACAGTCCTGACAGGCTGTCGGCGAAGAAATGCCAAAAAAAAAAAAATTTGCCGACAACTATGCTTGACAGGTTGTCGGCGAAGAATTGTTAAAAAAATTAAAATTTCTTTGCCGAGAACTCTGCTGACAGGTGCTCGGGCGAAGCTTGGTGGAATTGCCGTTACTTGCAACGGCCGTTAACGGCCACTTTTCTTCGCCGACAGCTGCATCTAGTGCTCGGCGAATAAGTCGCCGAGAGCTGGTGATCAGGGTGCTCGGCATAGGACCTCTGCCGTGAAAATTTTTCCCGTCGGTCCTATGCCGAGCACTCTACTCGGCGAAAGCCTTCGCCGACAGCCTTTTGGACTTTGCCGTGCGTGCGATGTGCTCGGCGAAGAACCAACTTCCTGTAGTCCCCCGACCACCGTCGCCCTGAGCGCCCGAAGGCTCTCACGCGGCGCTGGGCGTTGCTGCGCAAGGCGCGAGCGCGCCCCCTCCTCGCCCCGCCGCCGCGTCGCACGCTGATCCAGCCGGGTGCGGGCGCTGGCAACCCCCAGCGCCGCGGCCTCGCCGCCGTAGCAGTACGGGCGCCCAGGTGCTCCTTGCCCCGCCACCGCTGCTGTGCGAGCGCGGGTGCTCCAGGCCCACCGCCTTCGCCGGTCGCGACCCCGGCTGGCTCACCCTCTTTTTTCAAAGAGGCCACATTGATATGGCGGAGGCGATCGTAGCAATAGTTGCATTTTATTTCCGATCGGCTTTCTAGGCTCTAGCTAGCCAGGTCTTACGCATCCGTAAAAATTAATTTTCCGCCAATCCTTTTCGGTGTATGTTTTCCTTTTAAGAATTCAAGGCCGGTCCACCCTTCAGTTACGTGTTGGTGCCACCCACTGATTGCTGTCATTGTTTTGTTTTTTGTAACAAAGAATGCTGTCGTCGTTACGAAGCCGCCATGACGTTGAGGAACATTGTCATCAATTGTTCAAACTACATATAAATTCACCATCTTAGTCAGTCGTCTTTATTTTGTCAAGACTGTTACATAGAGCTTGATTGAAATACATGAGTTTAATTACATGTCAAAATGCTGCTACCATTGTTTTGTTTTGTTTTTTGACATCAAATAACATTCATTGATCAACAACAGGAAGTTGTTAGAACCATTATAGAGTCAATGGTCATAAACTGGAGTGCGCTTAGAAGAGGGCACCCATAAACATGTGCTGGATTAGCACAAACTCCTGAGAAATTTGTAGAAGACCCTGAGTGCAAAGTATTAAGGGCCTGTCTAGCTAAAGAGTCCGTCATCTGGTTATTGGTTCTTCTAATTGTTCGCACAGTGGAGGTTGAAGCCTGTATAGAGGTGTTGATCATATGGGTATATGGCTTAGGTCTCCAATCCGAAGGATTGGAGAGGTCATTGCCATTGATGAAGTTGACCAGCTGGAGATTGTCAGAGAAGAAGTTGACAATGGAGAGGCCTAAGTGGGTGGAGAGAGTAGTGGCCAATGCCATAGCCATTGTCTCTGCCTTGAGTACTGAAGAGGTGACCTGCAATGCCGCTTTGATGAAGAAGCTCAGTGGTGGTTGAGCCTTCATGTTGATGAAAAATACACCATTCCCTGCCTTTCTCTGAACCCGCAAAGTCGTAAGACCATGTATGGGGGCTGCAGCTGGCATGTCCGGCATGGTGGAAGTGTCGGTGTAACACCAGGCACCATGAACCGAAGCCGGGAATTGTATCAGAAATCAGTCCATCATACCTGCAGGAGAGCAATGTATACTTGTGGCAGGATACGCCGGGCGTTGCTGCTCGCTGGTTGTCTCTTGCAGCTGGAGAGGAGCCATGTGTTGCTGGGGAAACGTTTCAGTCGCTCCATCTTTGATCCCTGAAGTCCATCAAGAAAGAAGTTCAGTGAGATTGGGTTCGTAGATTCTGAGCTACTAGCTCCATTCTTGAATAAATCAAACTGTAGAGTTGACAAGTCAAACTTTTTTCTATGTTTCACTGAATTTATTAAAAAAAATACACAGGATTTATGACACCATATTAGTATGAGTAGGTACACTATAGAATGTGCTGTTTTCTATAAATTGGAACAAACATAAAGAAGCTGGACTTAATTAAGAATTAATTTATTCAAGGATGGACGGGGTACTTACGAAAGAACAAACAGTTCTCCTGCACACGGTTAGTTGTTTATGGAAACTACCTATAGGGCATAGATAATAACTTCAATTAGAAATCATGAAATTCCTGTACGTGTTTCCACATGGGTGCTAATATATATAGCATGTACTCAAAACTTTGTTTGCCCATGTGGATATGAAGCTAGTAGTTGCGTTGTATTTTAAGGGGACTTGTAGCTGAGGTCTTTCACACCCATAAACAAAAATCTCCCACCTAACGGTTTCAGTTTTGTCCTGTTACTAGAAGTCCACTCTTCTAGCAATGTCATATTTTATTGCAAATACCCAATGACAACTAGACTGGGCTGGCTGGCATGGATGCATGCTCCAAGCATAACTACGATGTCTTATTCACCATCATGGGCACTCGCAAAGGCCGATATACGGTAAAGCCGCCTTTGCCGAGTGTCATTTATCGAAATTCAAAGAAAAGAACAAATGACGGCCGTGAACGCTGGTGGCGGCCTTTACCGAGTGCCTGACATCAAGCACTCGGCAAAGCCTCACTCCTTTGCTGAGTGTTGTGACCACAGCACTTGGCAGAGTGTGTTGCCTTTGCTAAGTGCTATGGTCACTGCACTCGGAAAAGCTTAATTTTTTCAATGCAAATCTATAAATTAGAGTTGCAAATCTAGAAATTCATGTTACACATATATGAAACATTGAAGTACTCCATTAATAATGGGTGTGTTTAGATCCATTTTGGGGTGGGTGTAAATGTCACATCAAACATTGCGGTACACATTTGAACTATCAAGCGTGATCCAATTACAAAATAAATTGTAGATTTGGTCTATAAACGACGAGATGAATTTTGTAAGCCTAATTAATCCTTCATTAGAGCAGTTTAGTATCTAATCACATCCTAATTAGGCTCATTAGATTCGTCTCGTGATTTACGTGCTAATTATGTAATCGGTTTTTCTGTCTCGGCTACATTTAGTGCTCCATGCATGCACCGACATATTCGATATGACACTTTCTGCTGTTTGCATTTTGGGATCTAAACACACCAATTGTACACTTTTAAGTATCTGGAAAGGCTTTGCGTAAAAATGCATGTTCAAGTAAAAAATGGTAGTAGTTGCATTTTATTTACGAGGGCTTGTAGCAAGGTCTTGCGCATACATCCAAATCATTTTCTTTGTAGGTTTTTCCTTTTAAGAATTCGAGGTGCACCCTTTCATGTACGTGTAGATGCCACCCACTGATAATTACTGTCATATTGGTTCCTTTCGTAATAAATAAAGAATCCTTTCGCTGTTACGAAGCGGCCATGACGTTGAGAAAACGTTGTCATCAATTATACAACCTACATATAAATTTACCATCATAGTCGTATTTATTTGGTCGATATTGTCATATAGAGTTTGCTTGAAATAGAGGAGTTTAATTACATGTCAAATTGTTGCAACCATTGGTGATCCTAAGAGGTTCATCTACAAGAGTAACTTACTAGTGCTAATTTTAGTGGGAGTTTCGTTAGAGTTTTATTTGCATTTAACAGCTGGGCACTTGCAACCTCTAATCCCTCCTATTCTTAAAAAAAAAAAGTTTGCAGTTAGTTCACTTGTTGAATTAAAGTAGCTGATAGCAGCTATAATAGTTGTGACCTATTAGCTAACCATTAGCAGCTAATGGATCCAAATAGGCCATCAGTTTGGCCGCGGATGAATCTCTGGATTATAATTTGGGTACGGGAAAGTCGTCCTTGGAACCTGATGTTTTGTAGCTTCTAGCTACTTGATCTATATTCACGTGGATATTTATGTGACAGTATTTAGTTAGTCGTAAGGAAGAATCCACGTATGGCGTTGGAGTCAGCTGTCACCAACCGCAGGGAGCAGCTCTGCCCCTCGCACTCGGAGCAGCTCTGCTCACCTCGCGAGGGCAGTTTGTGCTCCAACCAGCGGCTGTGCGGGTGGAGTGAGGGCCAAGGGCCAGCGACTGGCATCCCCATCATGCACCCCCATGGGCTCTTCATCAGCTGTGGGTACTGACCTGTTTTCTTTTTGTTTAATTCAATATGAGTGTAAACCTTCTTCACGAATGGATTTCGTAAGACTTTGCTATTTTTGTGAGAGTAAACCTTCATGAAAACAGCTGATTTTCATGAGGTTGTGAGGAGTACTCTCATAAAACTATGTTTTCTGGGCAGGATTTACATCACTCTTATGAAATTAGTTTCCTGAGAGTTTATTTTTCACTCTCATAAAAAATGGTTCCTCTCACAAAATATCCAAGTTTTGGTAGTGTGTTGCTAAACATGATAGATGCGTGCTTCATCCTAATGAAACTCTAGTTTTCTGGTTCCTAATAAACACTTGTACAAAATCATTTGTAGAGATGCCTCCTTTTCTCAGCAGCACCGTGCGAGCCATGGGGCCGCCACCAGGTCAAGGCATCCACCTCGAAGTAGTCACGATCCACGGTGGTCGGCGCGTTCTTGGAGCCGAAGGGGACTGATGGGTTGTAATTTTAACTGGCGGTGTGATCGTAAACAAACACTTTCGGTTGCAATTGTAACCGGCGGTGTGATCGTAAAGATCTTTGTCGGTTGATGCACATCCGACGGTGTTCTTTACTATGGTACTGCCGGTTGAGATACACAACCGAAAGTGTTTTGTTTCTCAACACTACCGGCTCCGTTGCAAACCGGTAGTGTTATTTCAAGTCATTCTCGCCGGGTCGTATTGACACCCGGCGGTGCTGCCTCAAATCACCGCCCGGTGTTTTGATCCGGTAGTGTTCTAACCCCACATCACTATCGCTATGGTTCCGCCGGCTCGGTTTTCGGCGGTGAAGGGGGTTGGAGCCCGACAAAGATGGACAATTTTGTACTAGTGGTTGTACCGCCAGGCTTGTCTTTTGCTGACAGTTGAGTGCCACATTGGCAAAGCCGGGTGCCAAAACCCACTACTACGAAGTGACTTTTAGTCTCGAGGCCAAAATGGCGGTTACTCCCCGGCTGGAAATTTACCCGGAGTAAATGTATCTTTACTCCCGGTTCTAGTTCCCACCCGGGAGTAAAGGGCCGTGCGTCAAGCCCCCTCCCGGCCAGGACCTCTATTCGGCTTGTGGCCCAAACCGGGAGTAAAGGTTGAGCTTTACTCCCTGGTTGGTAATACCAACCGGGAATAGAGCTCCCGGTTGGTAATACCAACCGGGAATAAATCTATTCGGTTGGTATTACCAACCGAGAGTAAAGTTCAACCTTTACTCCCGGTTTGGGCCACAAGCCGGGAATAATGTTCCCTCCTATAAATACTCCCGCCCGTCTTCAAATTTTCAACGGATCTTCTTCCAAAGAAAACGGCGCAACAACCTTCTACTCCGGTTTTCCCAACCAAACCGGGAATAAAGGTTCGGCAATTTCACTCTCCCCCACCCCATTTTCATCCTTCATTTCATATTTTTGCACTTTATATAAATATAGTTGTTTCATTTAATTTTCTTTGTTTAGAGAAATGAGGAAGTTAACTTAATTTACCAAATTGTGTAATTCATTAATTTGTAGTCTAAATTAGGTGTAAATTTAATTTAGTTACATGTGTAGGAAACATGGCATGGTACGTAGTGCATGTTGGGCGCGTACCGAGGGATCTATCGAACCTGGCCGGATTGCCATGCTCAGGTCCATCGCTACCACGAAATTGTTACAAAAATACAACACGTAAGCTGAAGCTTTGGCGGCCTACCATGGTGCAAATATTCAAAATAACAATGACCAAGGTCTAGCAATGGAGATTCGGGAGATGCCAAAGAAAATATTACTTTCTTAGGTTCATTGCTCCGTGCCCTACGAAGGATGTTACTCTTTAATTGATGTCTAGTTCTTCTTTCTACGCTTTAGTGGAGTTTGTTGTATGCTGCAAAACAAAAGTTGTAGGCTACCTGTCCCTAAAATAATAAAATGTACTATTCATGGATGTTGTGTATTTACTCAAATGTATCTGGTGTTTACTTTTTTCATACGATGATTATGTTCAAAAATTACGAGATGAAGCAAAATTGGATGTACAACGTAGATCGACGCGACGATGAGTACAGGCGTGGGGTGCATGAGTTCCTATGTGCGGCCCAAGCAAACAAGCGAAAACAGTTTTATGTGCTGCCCATGTGCCTTGTGTAGGAATAAGAGAGAGTTTTTCTAACTCACATATCCTTCATTTACACCTATATAAGTCGGGATTCATGCCCAACCATGTTTGTTGGACCAAGCACGGAGAGACCGGTGTCCCAATGGAAGAAGGTGAAGACGAAGGAGGGGACGGCGACAATGTTATTGCTGAATTTGGTGATGTCATAAATAATATTGCAATGGAGGAAGATGAAGAGGAGGTGCCAGCAGGAGATGAGCCTACTAATGGGCTTGATCGGGGCTATTCGTGAAGCACAGAAATGAATGCGAAAAAGAAAAGGAGGAGAAGAAGAAGTTCGAAAGCATGCTAGAGGACCACAAGAAGTTGTTGTACCCAAGCTGTGATTCAGGGCAGAAAAAGTTGGGTACCACACTAGAATTGCTGCAGTGGAAGGCGAAGAATGGTGTTTCTGACAATGCGTTTAGCTAGTTATTGACTATCCAAAAGAAGATGCTTCCGAAGGACAATGAGTTGCCTGCCACCACGTACGAAGCAAAGAAGGTTGTATGTCCTTTGGGATTAACAATCAAAAAGATTCATGCATGTCCTAATGATTGTTTCCTGTACTATGGCGAGGATAACGAGAAGTTGGATGAATGTCCGACATGTCATGCATCACGGTATAAGATCGGGCGAGAAGATCCCGGTGATGTTGAGGGCGAAAGGCCTAGGGTGAAAATTCTGCTAAGGTTATGTGGTACGCTCCGATAATACCACGCTGAAACGTTTGTTCGAAAACAAGGACCATGCAAAGTTGTTGCGATGGCACAAAGAAGACCGTAAGATAGACGGCAAGTTGAGACACCTGGCGATGGGTCACGGTGGAGAGCAATCGATTCGAGAATTCAAGGATTTTGCGCCGATGATGCAAGAAACGTGAGGTTTGCCTTAAGTACGGATGGTTTTAACCCCTTCGGGATCGAGAACAGTAGCCATAGCACCCGGCTTTGTTACTGCGTGTATCTACAATCTTCCCCCCTGGATATGCATGAAGCGGAAATTCATTATGATGCCGATACTCATCCAAGGCCCGAAGCAGCCTGGAAACGACATCGATGTGTACCTGAGGCCACTAGTTGACGAACTTCTTCTTTTGTGGAATAAACCAGGTGTACGTATGTGGGATGAGTACAAACAGGAACACTTTGACTTGCGCGCTCTATTGTTTGTAACAATCAACGATTGGCCGGCTCTAAGTAATATATCAGGACAGTCAAACAAGGGATATAATGCTTGCACGCACTATTTCACGGATTGTAAGGGTATTTTTTTGAAAAACTGTCGAAAGGTCGTGTACCCTGGCTACCGTCGATTTCTTCCCAAGAGTCACGTGTTAAGAAAGAAAGGCAAACATTTCAACGGTACCGCAGACCACAATGCCAAGCCTCGCAACCGACCGGGTCGATGTACTTGGAGATGGTCAACGATGTCAAAGTAGTGTTTGGGAAGGGACCTGGCAAAGATACCCGTTCCAAACGACGATGAAGGTCACGTACCCATGTGGAAGAAGAAGTCAATATTTTGGGAGCTACCCTATTGGCAAGTCCTAGAGGTTCGCGAAGTGCAATTGACGTGATGCACCTAACAAAGAATCTTTGTGTCAAGCTGCTAGGCTTCATGGGTGTGTACGGGAAGCATAAGGACACACCTGAAGCGCGATCGGACGATGATGGACGCCAATACTTAGGCCCTACTAGCTTTAGTCTTACCAAAGAAGAGAAGGAAAGCATGTTTGAATGCCTAAACAAAGATCAAGGTACCATCCGGATTCTCCTCAAATATAAAGCGTTTAATAAATGTGTCGAGAAGAAATTTCAACACTTAAAGTCCCATGATTGCCACGTGCTCATGACGCTTGTTGCTTCGGTTGCGCTAAAGAGGGCTTCTACGTCCAAAAGTGCGTCTGTTGCTCGTGAAGCTATGTGCATTTCTCAATGAAATATCTCGAGAAGGCAATCGATCCACGGAATTAACTAAACTACGAGAATGATGTGGTTCGAGTGTCTTGTCGGCTTTGAGTTGGTGTTCCCTCCGTCCTTCTTTAATATCATGACACACCTCCTAGTTCACCTAGTCAAAGAGATTGCTATTCTCGGTCCCGTGTTCCTACACAACATGTTCCCTTTTGAGAGGTTCATGGGAGTCTTGAAGAAATATGTTCACAACCGGGCTCGCCCGAGAGGGAAGCATCGCCGAGGGCTACTTTAACAGAGGGAGGTCATTGAGTTCTGTGTTGACTTTATTCCCGACCTTGACCCAATTGGTGTCCCCGAATCGCGACATGAGGGGAGGCTAAGTGGAAAGGGGACACTAGGAAAGAGAACACTAGGAAAGAGAACATATATCGGTATGGAGGATAATAATTTCGATAAAGCACAATACACGGTTACGCAAAGCAAACTTTGCGCGTCCGTATATCAAAGAACATAAGGAGCTAATACGATCAAAGTTTCCTCGACATGGATGAGGATTCGATTAGGCATGAGCACTTGTCAAGTTTTATCGGCCGGTTGAAAAAAAAAAAAATGTCAAGGTGATCGAGTCTTCCGGAGAGCAGCTATATAGGTTGGTCGCACAACCATCGTGGCATGTCCTCACATACAAAGGGTATGAAATAAATGGTAGCACATTTTACACAAGTATCCCAGGATAAAAGGAGCACCAACCAAAAACAAAGTGGTGTTCGAATAGATGCCGAAGACCCAAATGGGTGAAGGAAACATATTATGGCTGCATAGAGGACATATGGGAACTAGACTATGGAGGTAATTTCAAGGTCCCTTTGTTTAAGTGCCGGTGGGTGAAGTTGACCGAACCGGGGCTTTAGCATTGACCCAGATTATGGACCGACAACGGTGGATCTAAAAAACACAGTTATAAAGAAGAACCATTTGTCCTCGCCAAAGATGTACGTCGGGTATTCTATGTCAAAGACATTGCTACAAAACTTAAGAAAGGGAAAAACAACAAGGAGCCAACAAATGATGAGCCCAGGCGCCACATAGTTCTTCCAGGTAAATCAAACATCGTAGGAATTGAGGACAAGTCAGACATGTCAGAAGATTATGAGAAGCAAATCAGAATTGTGCCCTTCAAAGTGAGCAAGGATCCCTGCATCTTACTCAATGAAGAAGACACTCCATGGACAAGATAGAAGCCAACTTAATTTAGTGTTTGTTTAATATCGTATTTTGAGACAACCCTATATGTAATAATTATGACCGAACATTTTTATTAGTGTGTTCCATTTGACAATGTTTGACAATGCTCCGAATATATTTTTAAAAACAAGTAATGTGAGAATTTTTAAGTACAGATAATGTAAAAATAATTTTCCTATCGAAATACATTATATTTAATTATTTTATTTAATGGAAACAATTTTTCATTAATGGATTATTGATTATTAACTACATTATCCTACCTAGTCAATAGAAAAAGGTAAAATTTTTTAGGTTACATATTTTTATAGTGTGGAGTACAGCAATGTGTAGTTAAATTATATTTTTCAAAAGTTTTAAAATTGCTATGTAATTTGCTATATTAAAAATGAATTGTTGTGAATAAATGAAAAGAAAATGTAAAAAAAATCACAAAGAATGAAACGGTGGTGGGAAATGGGAAAAAATTCACCTTTACTCCCGGCTGAACTCATGGCCCGGGAGTAAAGGTGGGCTGCTTTTGACGGCCCGCCAAAAATTCACCTTTACTCCCGGGCCGTGAGTTCAGCCGGGAGTAAAGGGGGACTTCTACTCCCGGTTGTAGAGAGGAGCCGGGAGTAAAGGGGATCTACTCCCGGTTGTGGAGGGGAGCCGGGATTAGTTGTCCGTGGTATATAGCTCGGGCGCCCGTTCCCCTCCTTCCTCCGCCCCTCCGCCGATCCAGTCGATCTCCCCGTCGCCTTCGTCTCCGCCATCGCCGTCCCCGCAAGCGCCCCTCCCGACGTCGCGTCTCCCGGCTGGCGCCGTCGTCGGTCCGAGATCCGCCGCGTGCCTCGGCGGCGCCGTCGTCGGTCCCAGCTCCGGCACGCGCCTCCGCGCCATCCCTCGCCGACGCGCGCCTCCACCTCGGCGTAGTCCTCGGCGCCCAGCGCACCTCCGCCTCCGGCACCTCGTCAACGCCCGCGTCCGCGTCCCCGGCGCCGCCCTCAGCGCTACCGGCCCCTCCTCCAGCGTCGCGACCGCCGCCGGCGCCCTTGTCGCGCCGCCTCCGCCTCGATATCCCACGGCCGGGCCCTTCCTCAACGGCCGCGCGCGCAGCCGCCTCCGCTCCCTCGGCGCCGCCTCCGCCTCCGACGGCCCGCCCGCCCGGCCCCCCTCCTCAATGCCGAGACCTCCGCCGGCCACCGGCCGCCGACCCCAGCAGCGCGTCTGCCACGCCCCCGGCCGCCAAGGTAGAAAAAACATTCTAAGAAAATTTAAAAAACAAATCTTTGTAAATCTCAAAAAAATGCTATAAAAATAAATTGAGAATAATTGTATATGCTTGTATGAGATTGTATGAGAATTGTAAACAATGGTAAAACCGTTAGGGTTTCCGACGACTTTAGATTTTTCGCGAATGTGTGTTAGGGTTTCCGGCGATGATGAACTATACTTTTCGATGAATGCATATGTGTTAGGGTTTCCGACGACGTCGACGTTTTTTGATCGATGTACAAAGAGTTCAATGTAACATGTAAAATTAAAACTTAGTTTCCGACGAAAAGCACGTGTTAGGGTTTCCGCCCGAAACTAAAATAAAAACTTACTTTTCGACGAATGCACGTGTCGGGGTTCTCGACGATGAACTAAACTAAAAACTTACTTCTCGATGAATGCATGTGTTAGGGTTTCCGGCGACGTCAAACTTGTTCCGATGTACCTAATAGTTCAACGTAACATGTAAAATAAAAACTTAGTATGTTTTTGTTTTTTTTCAGGGATAGATGGCCGATCCGAGAGACAATATCAACATGGACGAAGAGGAATTAATGATGAATATTATCCACGGTGGTGGCAATGATCAATTTGACGATGATAATAATAATGAAATGGAAGATGCGGATGTCGACCAATACTTAATGGATTTTGTGCGAGAACAACCCAGCCGGTTATGATGAGGAGGTATATATGTGTTCATTATGTATGAATTAATATATATATATATATATAACTAACATTTTCTTCTTATTTGAAATGTCTTTGTATATCGACCTTCCGCATCAACGTCAACTACCGCCAATAGTAAGACAACTCGAGGGCCCATTAAGCCGTTGGAAGGCCGATATATCATCACATAGTTCGATCCAAATAGAGGACAAGTGCTAGGAGAACATGCCAAAAGATATACGTACCAATCGTGGGTACCTTGTAAGGGAAAGGATCCCGATCACATGTCGGCTATATGGAAGATGAGGAAGAGTGCACCTCATATTAGTTACGTCTCTGATGCCGACAAGGCTATAATCTGGAAAGAGGTTACATTGAAATTCTCGTTTGAAACAGATAAGTATCACGATGTCATCACCCATGATGATTTGGTGGATAGAGTTTATAACTAGAGTATGCAGCTCATGGCCAAACAATTCGTGTCCCGAAGAAGGATTTGTACAATAAATACGTCAAGAAGAACCTGACTCCAAATTGGTTTGTTCCAAACTGAAGATTGCCAAGCGAGGCCGTATTGGGAGGAATTCGTGGAGTACAAGACTTCCAGAGGGAGGCAATGGAACTTTCAAGAAAGAACCAACAAAATGCCGAAAAAAGGAGTACCACCACCGCTTAGGGTCCGGTGGCTATGCAAGTTCCATTCCTAAGTGGAGAAAAACTGAAGAGGACCTTCTCGGCAAGGGGATCACACCGTAAACACTCAACCGGCCCTGAATGCACTAAGCGGTGGCTTCGGGTCATGGGGGACAATTGTGCCCGAGAGACCCAAGAAGGTAATTCATGGCCAAAAACTTGAGGAGGCAACAAAAAGATTGATGGACATTCTTCAAGTGAAATCTACTGGCTTGTTCAGGCCCAATAGAGAGAGAGATGAACTTACATATGCCATTGGGACCGCCGAGCACACTTGGTCGAACAAGAGGCAAAGGGGCCGTTCGGTGGAAGTTTGGTTTCCCGGATGACATCGCACATATAGAACCCACTAGAGAAGGAAGGAGCTTGAGTTAGAGCACATGCGCATGTTGGAGCAATATGCCGTTAATGCGGTGAAGCAAAAGGAACAAGAAATGGAAGCAAAAATGCAAGAAGAAGTCAAAAGGCAAGTCCAGCTACAACCGAGTGCGCCGCTTTCTAGTGCACCAGCCGCAGCTCGGGTAGCCACTCGATCAAGTGATAAGCGGTTGTGCTTCCACACAACAGCCAAGTCTTGTTGACACGGACTGTGCTTCCCCCACGTGGATGACATCACCGAAAAGTTGACACCATGCGAGCTGCACATCCCAAAGGAGGGTGGCAAGATGGGTGAAGGTGGCCATTGCGGTTGTTAGTCCGATTGACCGTACCAAGACACCAAGACTCCACGGCACGATGTAATACCACCGGGATTTGCTTTGCCGTCTCGGTGGATAAAGTGGTTGAAGGTTACGCCGACGTGGATCTTGAAATTGAAGGAGGTGATGGGGATACAAAACTAGGAGACGTTGAGAAGCAATTCATTGCATGGCGAAAGCGGTACATTGTTATTCCCGGGATGCCGATGCCGTGGCTGCCTCCCCGAGTTACCGCAACCCGCTGGAAAGGATGGCTCCCCAGAGGATCGTATTATAGTCCCGCGGTGGTTATGATGGGCCTGTACAAGACACGATGGCATCCGCAGCCGCATCTCCAAGGCGTCGCCACGGCCTCCACCACCACCACCACCACCTCCACCGGCCACCACCGGCCGCAAAGGTGCGATCCACCGCCTCAACGCGGTCTGCCGCAAAGTGCCTCCTCCCGTGACAAAGGCAACTAAGAAGACAACCTTAGAGTCTTCGGCGCAAAGAAAGAAAAAAAAATATTGACCAAGAAACGAAAGCTCATTCCCAAGAAATTGCCCGGGAAATGAGTAAGGAGGAATTGGACCTTGAAGTCAAAGAAATAAACAAAAAATTCTTCAAGTCGGTGTGCCCGAAGAAGGCGGCGGAGGGCGGCGGCGGAGGTCAAGACCTACTTCCTACCTCAAAGAGTGCTATGACGTAAAAATAGAAGCTATGAAAAAGAAAGATAAGGAGTCAAACAAGCCCTCGCCACTTTCGGACTTTGACCGCACTCTATTCAAGGAAATTGACCCAAAGAGAAGGAAGAAGAGTCAAAGTGTTCCACAACTTGGAGATATGTCACGACCACTTTGCGGTGAAGTGTTCGATCAATACGGTTCGAACACGTAGTACATAAAGTTTCCTTCCGGTGCATCGGTTAATACCGGTGAGCTTTTAGAGTACTATATTGCTAGTGGTGTCGACATGAACAGAGTGATCTTTGAATCTGCAACGGTAGATGATGACAAATATAGAACCTTTCAATTGGGCCGAGTCTATGTGATCCCGAGAAATGTGCTAGCCCGGGTACTCAAATGTATGAGCTAAACAGAAAGTACCTAGACTTGTGTGCAAAAGGACAAGACAAATTCAGTGTCGGACTCGAAAACCAATGGGGAACGGGCGATGACGTGTTGTGGGTTGATTTTTGTGAATTGCACCAACTATTCCACCTCGACCCCTCGACAAAAGCATCCTCAAAGATCTATTGTTTGTAAGTGATTCTTTCTCTGTTTTACTAATATGTCAATATATCCCGATAATATATGTATGTGTCTAATCCCATACTCTTTCTCACCATATATGTAGACATTGGATTCAACATTTACGAATCAAGGAGCGTCATCGATATTGGATTCATTGATCCTTATATCATGTACAAAAACCCGGAACAATACATGGTTTGAATGTAGACACGAGAAAAAAATATAAAGATGTTCCTCGAGTTACACCGCGACAAGAGGGTAGTAATGTTCCCCTACGGATTCAAGTGAGTGTTCCTAACATTGACGATCATGTTCATCGCAATAACCTTTCTTTATAGCTAGCTCAACCGTTTACACATGCGGTGGACACCGGATATTGTTTCACATCGACCAAACAAAAAGTCATCTCACAATCTTTGACTCGTTGAGATGGCCCGAGATTGGTACGAAGATATGATCCAAATAGTCCGGGGTAATTGCGTAAAACCTCGCCAATTATATATATACTCAAGAATTTCCTTTCCTTTGCTTATGTGTTAATTAATAGTCTAAGTTTTTTGTTCTACTGTGCAGGGTTTGGGCAGAGATAAAACATGAACATAATATGACCGATCGCGAACCGCAACTGCATGTACATGTATTCCCGGTATATACTACTATATATATGGTTACATTTATTCAAGTCCCTATATTGCTTCATATATATGATGAATGACTCTTTTTTAATCTTGAAGTGGGGTCTACAACAACCACGGGGAGCAAATCAATGTGGATTATATTGTTGCGAGTTTATCGGGATAAATTCCACAAATTACACCGAGAATGAACAGTGCGTATTTACATCAAAGTCATTTGTTATTGACGTCGATATTCATATATCTAATCATATCTTATATATACTAATACTTTTTATTTTACTCGAATTGAAGACGAGGAGGTTAATGGAGAAAAACACTAAAAGACACGCATCTTGAAGCCATGCAAGAGTGCATTGCCGATTTATTAATACCCCGGATCCTAGAGCCTTCCGGCGAAGTTCTACAACGACCCCAAGGACAAATGGCTGCCAAAGGATCCTCTGCTGTAATCGGGACATGTAATATTATCTTAATATGTAAATCGAGACATGTATGAACAACTTATATATATGTGTGCTTGAACAATTATTAATGTATAATATATATGTGTGTGTGCTTGAATTAATATATATATATATATATATATATATGTGTGTGTGTGTGTGTGTGTGTGTGTGTGTGTGTGTGTGTGTGTGTGTGTGTGCTGAGCGCGCTTTTTAATATATGTATATATGTAATATATAGATTAGAAATTAATAAGCACCATTCAAATGTTATTAGGAATTAAAATAAACAATTGACACGTAATCGAAAAAAAGACCTTTACTCCCGGTTGGAGGTACCAACCGGGAGTAAAGCCTCTGGCCGCCACGTTGCTGGCGAAGCTTTACTCCCGGTTGGCACCCTCAACGGGGAGTAAATCCCCCTCTACTCCCGGCTCGTTTACATCTATTCCCCAAGTCGTATTCCCGGTCCCGAACCGGGAATAAAGGCCCTAACGAGCCGGGAATAAAAGTCACTTCTGTAGTAGTGACCACTTCTGAGGGTTAATTAAACGGTTTGAAAAACTTTAATGTTTCTATCAGACGGTTTCAAAGTTTATGGGGGTAGAATAGCCCCGGGACCGGTGTGAAAGCTGAACGCCGGGTTATGTAGTCTTTTGGCTAGGTACGTACTAGATGACAAAGCATGTGTTATAGCATCTATTATCTTTTGTTGCATAGTGTGTAACATATGTTGATTAGTTAGTTGAGCCAGCATGGGTTATTTTACGTAATCACAGCGTAGCTGCTGGGGAATAAAATGACTATAAATAGATGGCTTGGCTGCTCCGATCCAGCACAGCCACCGAACTCCACTCTACTCCCCAAACGAACAGTAGAGGCCACATCGATATGGCGGAGGCGATCGTTGGGCCGCTGCTGAACAAGCTGCAGGAGGTGGTAGTGAAGGAGGCCAAGGCTCTCGCAGAGGTGGGCGGCGACATCGACAAGCTCCGCGACAAGCTGCTGTGGCTGCATGCCTTGGTCCACGAGGCCGACCTGCGCAGCCGGCACGATGGCAGCCGGCTCGTCCGGGTGCTGGCGTTCCAGATCCGCGACGCCGGCTTCGACGTCGAGGACGCCGTCGACCACTTCTACCTGCAGGGCAGCCTCTCCCGCCGCTTCGGGCGCTATAGCTGGTGGCGAATTTCCAAAGAGTTCATCTTGAATCTCCGCACGCATGTCTTCGTCCGGGCCATCCTTTCCGGCAGGATCCAGTCCATAAACGTGCGACTTGAGGAGATCATGGGAAACAACAGCACATACAACTTGAGTGGTCAGAACGGCAGTGGAGACGGCAAGACCTGGAGGGCGTCTCGCGCCATCCCACCCATGCGGACAGACTGGTACGCTCTCAATGCTGAATTATATTACTACTGTGCACACCCATCCTTCAATTATATTACTACTACTGTGCACATCTATCCTTCAACTCCTCCCTCGCTATGGCCTTGTTTAGATGGCTAAAGTTTCTAACTTTTTTCTCACTTTCTCTCCATCACATCACATTAAATACACCAAAAGACATATGTTTGGAGTATTAAATGTAGGTAAAAAAAGTAACTAATTACACAGTTTTGATGTACATTACGATACGATTCTTTTGAGCCTAGTTACTCCATGGTAGGATGATATTTACCACTAACAAACGAAACGTGCTACAAAGTAATACGATGTCACATCCAATTACAAATTTTAGCCATCTAAACATGGCCATACTACATCAGCAGTGTATCGACCCAGGGTTGATCCTTAGTTGGGCCCCATTATTGATTAGACAGCAGCTGATGTGCAGCCCACAATGTGTAGAATCTATGAGTGGGGCCCATGCTCATTAAAAGTCAATCGATACCCTTCTTCCTTTCTCCCAATCTGCAACCCTAGGTTCTCTGTCAACAACAGAGAAAAAAAAAAAAAAGAAAGGGGCAGGTTCGAAGCTAAGGAGCCGGTGCTCCATCAAATCAAGGCTGCATTGTATAGGAACGGGTTCCATGGATGCATTTATTGCATCAGAACCGACTACGCGACCCAAAGACTGCTGGTGCTCTAATAAGACTAAATTATATATATTCACCCTACCACAACTTGGTACATAGGAGCAGTGGGCTCCACACCTTGCCCTCCACCCTGTCGATAGAGGCAGCTAGCTAGGATGGGGAGAGGGACAAGGGTTTACCACAGAAACTGAGTAAGGACTAGCAAGGGTGGCGAATAAACTAAGGAATAAATTGTAAAATAGATGCCCTTTAATTGATATAATAAAAGAACTCCCTCTTTACATAGGGGTTGCCCTAGGTATTTATAGGTCACGCCACGGAGCAACGTGAAATACATTAGTGTTCGCCTATCTACGCTATCAGCTGCATGCTGGGCCACTCAGGGCATCGACGTAATTTTCCCTCTAAACCCTAAGTGCTGCCAACACCTTAACACCGCCGCCACACCACGAGGGTCTTCCGGATCTCGGTCGCTCGAACCTTCATGCCGAGCAATAACCTCGGCGTCTCTATTTAGCCCCGCAGACAAAGAAACATGAGAGACGGCGATGACGGAGCGGTGGTGGAAACCTCCGTGGGTCTGTATGGCCATGCTTGGGTTAGCCCAAGAGCCAACATGTCAAGGGGGGTCCTATCGAGGGTGGGTTTCCCTAGCAGGAGCAAATTAATCAAATAACTTGTAATATACACAAATAGACACAATAACTTGGCAAATTAAGTGCATATATGTATGGTACAAACGCTACTAGAGTACTAGTGTGATAAAATAACTGCTCTATAAGATGGGCATTACAAATTTTAGGGTGTTACAATCGTCTAAGCCATTGTTGGAGCCTCATCACCGAGAAGTTGCTGTCGCTCCTTATGAATATAGTTAGTGTCATCTTTTTCTGAGACAAAAAAATCAATACAAGATCGTAAAAGTTAGTACAAAATGTCATCATCTTATACTTGGCTACAATAATTGACTATTTGGCGTGGTGGTAGGTAAGCCTCATGTGAGGAGACTAGCTAGGAGAGACAGCTGGTCATGGAAATATTTTTGAAACTAGCTAGCAGCCGTAGACTTAGTAAAACTACGCCATAACAAAACAGTTTCCGTGGATGGTTGAATAGTGAATCTGTCCCTAAAAGTCTATTTTTCAAGGGTGTTTGCAATACTGCCCATGTAGATGCCATATTATTTCTACTATATGTGACTAAAAATTTGGGGGGAAATCTCCTCTCCCCACAACCAAATTTTAACTACTGTCATGCATGTGTCAACTTATGCTAGGTTACACTCTACTTGTAGAATTGGTGTAACTAAAAATTCAGACGTAGAGGTTTCAACACCTTTAATTAGTCTGGGTCCAAATTTACCCATAAATGGAAACTTCTGTACTTTAAATAGTTTGTAATTAATTATATTACATTTTTCGTTGCCACTCCGTAGTAAATATAATTATATACTACTAGAGTACATGCATGTTTCTGCTGGCTGATGATTTGATTACCTGAAATCAACACCTTGCAGGGACACGGATTACAAGATGGAGTTTGTATTGAAATATCGCAGAAAAGAAAGAGAAGAACTGATGGACAAAATCAAGAAGGAAAATCTGCCAAAAGTGATAACCGTTGCTGGCGTTGAGGGTGTCGGGAAGACTGCTCTCTTGATGCATGCCTATAAAGAATCCAAGAAGAAGGGTTTCGATGCACGCATCTGGTTGAGCTTCCCACCAGACATCAACGACGAGAGCATGTTCAAGCAAATCAAAAAAGAACTTGGCAAGAAAGCAAAAGAAATGGGTAAGGGCAATCTTAAGGATGTCCGTTGCCTGGTTGTAATAGGAAGCCCTGTCGGTACCACGACATGGCGTAAAAGTCCAAGAGCGGTTACTAGAGATGGTTAGAAAAGATAGCAAGATACTGCTATCGGTAACCTTGTCGTGGCGCGGCGTGAGGACAAAAACAAGACACCACCAACAAACAGGGACCAATGAATTCAGATGATAGCATAGAGGAAACACATGCCACCATCCAACTGCGTCCTCTGGATGATGATTCTCCTATGGATGATGATTCTCATCATAGCATAAAATTATTCGACCTCATCTATGGCCTTAAGAGGTGTGATAGGACAAACACAAGTTACCAAGTAGCAGAGATGAATCATATCCATTCCACCATTATGGAGATCACTAACGGTCTACCACTTGCGGTGGTTCTTGTTGCAAGACTCATGAGAACTGTGGATTTTGGCAAGTGGGAAGCTGCTGCAGCCTACTTGAAGTGCAACAGTGAAGACAGCAAGCTGAAGAGCATACTGTCGGTTTGCGTCGATGACCTCTCGATGAGCTCAAGTCATGTTTGCTCTACACTGCAGGCTTCCCAGAGAACAGGCCAATTGATGCCCACCAGCTGGTACGCCTCTCGATGGCGGAAGGCTTCCTAACCCGGCAGGACAAGATGGAAACGGAGGAGCTTGGTCAATGCTACCTCAAGGAGTTGATCTACCGCGGCCTCTTGCACCTCATGAAAAGGGCACCTGGTGGTAATGTGTTGTGGGTTGCTATCCCCTATCAAATCCATCCCCTTCTCAGGTCGAAGCGCAACGGACGAGCTTCCCCGGATGTCCACTACGGTGGG
This sequence comes from Hyparrhenia diplandra, assembly GCA_015847255.1. Taxonomy (NCBI): domain Eukaryota; kingdom Viridiplantae; phylum Streptophyta; class Magnoliopsida; order Poales; family Poaceae; genus Hyparrhenia; species Hyparrhenia diplandra. The sequence goes on along the minus strand of JADLZK010000423.1, from coordinate 196,354 downwards.
TCCCCTCCCGCCACCGGGCAACACACGCCGCCTAGCTCTCCACAACTACAACGACAAATTCCCGGCGCTAGACAATTGCTTGGAAAAACTTCGACCGTCGTTTCTTACTCAAATGACTACACAGATTACCCATATGGTGAGCAGTTACTACTTCCTCCTATGACAAATACATGTCCCGTCATCTAGCTATGTCTCTTATTGTTTACTTGACAATATATATGCATGGTCATTTCTCATATAAAGAAGTTATTATAATAAATCTAGTTAGGTAAAATGCCCTTGTCAATCCATCATAAGTTTTATCAACATTTCGTGCAGTGCTAGAATCTTTGTTAAGAGGCATACTCCTGAAATATATTGCATTATGACTGCTAATATTTGTACTAAAATCAAATATATGTATCATTTAAATGTTTTCCTGAATTTCCTTAAAATTTGTACTAAAATTAAATGTAATGCATCATTTGTTTAAAAAAAGCCATAAGTTTGGAAAACTCCTTAATTGGTTACGATTTATGGGTACATGCGTCATTTAAGTGTTCCCCAAGTTGTCTTAAATTTTTTAGTATACTCTATATTACAGGACGAAAGAAGTAAGAATTAGTTTGCTACCACTTTTAATACCTCTTACTATTAAAAATATTTATATTAAATTCCAAATTTTTGTTTTAATTTTCTAACACAATATAAATAGTAGACGCCCCTCATATCATTCAAGAATGATAATTGATTAGTGTTTATGCCTACGACACTGGGGAAAAAATGCTCTTTATCATGTATTATTGCAATCTTGGGTATGGACCTCAACTTCTTTTATTGTTTTCCTTCTCTTGTTTCTATGCCAAGTTAGCAAAAATAAAAAGAAAATAATTTAATCTTGCATGTCAAATATATGATGCCTTACTACCCTCCAAAAGTATTTTAAAATTTACTCTGTAAATTGTCATTTAGTTTGGAGAGTCGATTGATATACCTTACTACCCTCCAACCAACTTTTCTATATTTGTTGCACTCGAGAGAGCTATCATTGTTTTTCATCTTTGGCTAGCGAGGAATTCAGAATAAAGGATGTCTATGTCTGGAGATCTATTTGAAAAGATTGTTGGAGAGTATTTTGCACCAAAATCTCTATTCCCATAAACCACGAAGAATGAAAACAACCTGTTAGAGTTATTCTAATATTCTACACAATAGCCAATTTTATATTCTTCTCTTAGGGTACTGGCGTTCAAATACTGCTCCCTCCATGCAAAGTTATAAGTCGTTCTTATATTTCTAGGCATATATACTTTTTGCTACTAAAAATATTGTATATCCGGGATGCATACCAAAAGCTATGTATCTGCAAAAGCTAGCACAATTTATAATTTGGAATATAATAGAAGGAGCACCATCGTAATGTGTTCGTAACTTTTGAAATTTTTAGGAAACTAACCATCATATAAAATGACATCTTCTAGTGATGCGTTTGACGATAAATATATATGAGCAGATTTGTCTATTGTCCAATTAATGCACATGACCTTGCTGCAGGTCGCAAGCCGGAGAAATCAGGCAAGGATGAGCATAAGCCTGAGCAGTCAAGCAAGGAGGAGCATGTGCCTAGGCCTGAGCCTCAGCTTAAACCTAATAAGCATGAGCCTAGGCCTGAGCCTCAGCTTAAACCTAATAAGCCTGAGCCTGAGCTTGAGCAATCAAGCAAGGATGAGCCTGACCTTGAGCCTATGCTTGAGCATGAACATGAGAAATCAAGCAAGGATGAGACTAAGCCAAGTCCTGAGGCTGAGCTTGAGCCTAATAAGCCTGAGCCTGAGCAATCAAGCAAGGGTGAGCCTGAGCTTGAGCCGAAGACTGAGCTTAAGACGTCTAAGCCTGAGCAATCAAGCAAGGGTGAGCCTAAGCCAAGCCCCCGAGCCTAATAAGTCCGAGCCCTGAGCCCGAGCAATCAAGCAATGATGACACCGAGCTTGAGCCTAAGCTTGTGCATGAACGTGAGCAATCAAGCAAGGATGAGCCTAAGCCAAGTCCTGAGTCTAAGCTTGAGCCTGAGCCTGAGCTTAAGACGTCTAAGCCTGAGCAATCAAGCAAGGATGAGCCTAAGCCAAGCCCTGAGCCTAATAAGTCTGAGCCTGAGCCTGAGCAATCAAGCAATGATGACACTGAGCTTGAGCCTAAGCTTGTGCATGAACGTGAGCAATCAAGCAAGGATGAGCCTAAGCCAAGTCCTGAGTCTAAGCTTGAGCCTGAGCCTGAGCCTGAGCCTGAGCCTGAGCCTGAGCCTGAGCGTGAGCCTGAGCCTAAGCTTGTTATGCGGAAACTTTTGCAAAGGTCTCCTTACCTTCGAGTCATCAACTTGGAGGGCATCCAAGTCGTGAAAAATAAGAAAAAGGACCACATATGTGCGCTGCCCCGTGCAATTGGGGAGATGGTGCACTTACAATATCTTGGTATTCGGTGCCGGGGGCTGAAGGAGGTCCCCCATCTATTGGGAACCTTCACAACCTCCCGACGATCGATGTCCGGGCACGGATGTAAGGTCGCTTCCCCGAGTCCCTATGGAAGGTCAAGAGCCTGCGCCATGTGCTCGGCGACCAACTTGCCTTCCCAAGATCATCCACCGGTGACGCTGATCACCTGAAGCTGATGCACACGCTTGAGTCCGTGACCATCGACCACGGTTCTGATGCTGCTTGCAAGAGACAGAAAATGAAATTATTGTGTTTCCCTTTCTTGCACCGGCTGCATGTTACAGAGCTCAAACAGTCTCAGGGAGAAGACTTGAAATCTGTTCTTAAGCATCTCAGTTTTCTAAAGGCCTTGATTCTGTCATCAGGTAAACACATACCGATGGACTTGTTTGCAGCAGCATCGGAAGCCACCGCTTCATGGATGAAGTGGGAGTCCCTGATGCTAGATGGCCCGCTGCATCACCAACAAGCCGCATCTTACAAGAAGCTAGTAGCCGATCCACGCCTTGGCAGCTACCTCGTGAATGTCACTCATCTTGTGCTCCGGTCAACAGATATCGGGCAAGAGTTTATACCTTGGATCGGCAAGCTACCAGCCCTTGCCGAACTCGAGCTTCTCGAGGGTTCCTACAAAGATAATGAGCTCACCATCGACACCGGTGCATTCCGCAGTCTGACGATGCTCAGGATTTCCGGTCTGCATACATTGCATAAAATCTCTGTACCCGATGCAACCGCTAGGAGGAAGAGGAACAGGGCTATCAACATGGACGTCCCTGATCGCGTTGTAATTGATACTGACGAACAGAGTCCTGCATCTAGCGACCAGCAGCAGGCGGAAGTTAAGAGCAGCAGCGCAATGATCACTCCTCCCATGAACAGAGTCCCGGCACCACAGGACAAGGATGACGACAAAAGTTCCGAGGTATTGTATCCCTAGCTAGCCCCGCCTCTCACGTTCATCTAATTATATTATACATAGGGCTAGAATATTCGAGGACACTGCTAATAAAAATAACTTGTAAATACGACACCATAGGAAGCGACGAAGACGACAATCGATGCCGGCAATTCTTCGGTACAAGACAAGGACGACAGCAATAATGACGGTATAATCAAGGTACTGTAGCTAGTCCAGTCTCTCACTTTCATTTAATCATATCATATATGGGACGGCAAGACACTAATAATAAAAAATAATAACTTGTAAAAAAATAAAGAGTAGACGCGATGCTGGAGGCTCGGGTCTGGGGAAGGGAAAAACTGAGGCAAGCCTTCTCCCAGCAAAATCTGCGTAGGCTGCCATTGCGCCATGCCTACCCTTCTTTAATAAAAATAATGTGTATTAAACATTTTCTCCTCTTATATTATTTTATAAAACAATAACCATAATAAATACTCCATAGTCTCTATTCAATTATAATAATACATCAAATTATTTATCTATATTTATATATATTTTCTATCTATATATATGTCTCTTCTTTTAACATAGCATCTTTGTCTATTCAATTATATATGCAGTACCTAATGGAGAATTATTTTTATAATAGCTTATATTAACTTTACATGTATAAATAGGAAAATTTTAATAGCTTATATTAACTTTACTTGTATAAATAGGAAAATTTTTATTTATTTTTATAACGGTTCAGGTGGATAATTGAGATTCAAATTGTTAACTAGGTATTAACTTGCATTGTCTTCTATAATGATATCTACGGGTAAATTAAATGCAAACCTAGGGGTTGCTTTGCATTGTCTTTTATAATGGCAGGGGTGGGTAATAATTTATAAAAACATATTATGGTATTATGTTAAATTATATTTTATAATTGTAGTGTCTGGTAATTTAGATAACAATTAAGGGGTTATTGTGAACTACCTTTCATTAATGATAAATGTGTAAGTAATTAATTTACTAATTTAAGGGCTTATTCTAATTGTATTTTATTATGGTAGAAGTGGGTAATTTATAGATGCATATATTGTGGGTTATTATGAATTATCCTTCATAAGTCCAGGATGCGTAATTTAGATATAAATATAGAGGGTTATTTGAATTATATATCATTCATAATGGAAGAGTCCACTGAATTAAAGGCTATATTTTTTATTATTATGATAATTTCTATGATTTATCTTTTTTTTTGGTGCATCTAACCAAAATTAGCATGGAGTCTCCATTGGAGCCTCAGTTTGGTACCAGTAGTAAGATAAGATATTAGTTGCATTAATAATGCCAGCTTAAAATATAGTGATATAAAATCTTTGTTGATGGTGGGACGTGTTCCTTGCAGATGATCTTGGAGGCAGCCCACAGCAACAATTCTTCAAAAAACGAGTATCACCAATTATATTAAGGACACATATGTGGCCAAATGCTTAGACAGCATGGTGCGGTTGAACATGCTCAGAAGAGAAGAGACAAACAACGGTCGCTATAAATACTACGTCCTCAACTGTAAGAGCAGTCCGTTAACGGATGAAGACGGCACTCTGTTATCAGAGAATCACCAAATAATTTCCAAGGTATTGTAGTTCATACGTAGCTAGCCCTGCCTCTCACTCCATGCTTGATAAACTATTCAAATATAAGTATTTAGGTTATCGTATTGTATACATGTTTACTAGGTCCATACCGAGAACACATAGCTGTGTGCATATTTTAAACTTAGTGGTAGAGATGTGTATTTCAGAAATATATATAATATATATAATGCTTTATGGATAGATTTGAGGAACGTTTATTATTTGCGGAATGATTTTTATTTAACTTCACATTAACTTTTTTATAATATTGATCAACCCATAAATATTAAACTTTTTATAATAGCTTATATTAACTTTACATATAGATTTGAGGAACGTTTTTTGTTTTTGATAATGGCTGATGTGGATAATTTAGATTCAAATTATTTGCTACCTATTAATTTTCATTATCTTCAATAATGACATGTATGTGTAGTTTGAATGCAAACCTAGGGCTTAATTTGCATCTTTCATAATGGCTGAGGATGGATAGTAATTTATAAAATATATTATGCAGTTATTTTTAAATTATCTCATATAATTGTAGTGTTTGGTAATGTATATATGAATTAAGGGGTTATTTTTACTATCTTTCATTAACGGTGAAAGGTAAAAGGTAGGTAATCTAGTTACAAATTTAAGTGGTTATTTTGAATTATATTTTTATTATGGTACAAGTTAGTAATTTAGATGCAAATTTTTGTGGTTATTTTTGAATTATCTTTGATAAGTCTATATGGGCAATTTAGATATTATTGACGTTGACGATTAGATATTATTGACGTTGACGATTACGGTCTACCAAATTAAAGGCTATTATTGACGTTGATGATTAGAGTCGACCAAATTAAAAGCTAGATGCTTTTTTATTATTGTGATAATATATAGGATTTATCTTTTTTTTTTGGAGCATCTAGTGAAAATTAACGTTAAGTCTTTGTTGGAGTCTTCAATTAGTAACAGTGATAAGATATTAATTTCTTTAATAATGTCAGCGTCATGGAGTGATATTTTAAATCTTTGCTGACGGTGGGACGCGTTCCTTGCAGATGATCCTGGACGCAGCCAACGAAGGCAAATATTCAATAACGAGTATCACCAATTACATTAGGGACACATATGTGGTCAAATGCATAGACTTCATGGTGGACAAACGCACGCTCAGAAAAGAAAAGACAGGTCGCTACAATAAATACCTCATCCCTGACCTTTAAAGTTTAGGAGGTGGAAACCAAGTGTGCAAGGAACTCAAGGCCGTTTCTTCCTCAAGCGAGCGTCACCAGGAGTCCTGGGAGACTATTTCTAAAAATAAATAAATAAGTCCAGGGAGACTAAGTGTGTACGTGGAATGTTTGTGTTGCGTGTATTCGAGGGATTTTCGTTCTACTTGTGGCTTTCTGCTCAATTCGTCAACATGTATTTATGCTTTTTAAGAACAGACCAGACATTGCCCATCTGTATATAAAACAGGGGAATTCATGAAATGTAATGCAACTATACACTACTCCATTTTAGAGAGCACTTATCCCAACGTCGGTCATTCAAAATCCGAGCGTATTTTGATTAGGTATATCCAGATTGAATCGCCTTGCCTTGCCAAGCAAGACTAGTACGGATAATTTAGGATTAAAACAAAATATAATCGCCCTGGGCCTGGCCAAAATATAGTCGCCCGCTCCGTCCTCCGGCGCTTCTGGTTGGATTGGAGCTAGCCCCTGCACACCCGCCGCAGGCTAGACTATGGGCGCCGGCGCTCGGTAAGCCCCTTCCCCGGACCACCCATATCTAGGCCGTCGCCTTCCCTTAATCGATTGCTGCTGCGAAGGAATAGGAATCTTCGGATAGGATTGATTGATAGGCTGGAGGCTATGACTGTATCCCCCGATCTTGCATTGGCTCCCGATTTAGCTCCACATCCCGATTCTTAATCGGATTGAATTACGTGCGTTCTTGTGTAAATTAGGGATGGGGATTCCGCTGTAGTGTACCCAAACAAAACTTTTTTTAATAAAAAGCATATTTTTTTTAGTCTTTTTCGCCGTTCTTATTGCTCGGACAATTTCTGCGTGAGTTAGAGCCGGATTCTGAGGTGTAATCGAACGTGACTCTGAGGTGTTCTAAGTTATAATCGAACCCAGAGGTGTCCTTTGGCAATACATGGAACTAGAGATTTGTATTTTGTTTGGTCGTTTAATTTGGTCATCTTATAAATACATCTACATGGAGCTTCGCAGGACACGTACTCCATGGAGATTGCAGAGGGCACGACGAAACGGAGCCGTGCAAGTGATCGTGGTGGTGAAAGCTCCGCCGGTGGCCCAGACCGGCTGAGCGCTCTACCGGACTGCCTCCTCCACGTCATAATGTCCTCCCTCAAGGCGCGACAGGTGGTGCAGACGTGTGTGCTGTCCACACGCTGGAGGCACCTCTGGCAGTCTGTGCCATGCCTCGACATCGACATCATTGAGTTCAGGACCAAGGCGGTGGCGGTGCATGCCTCTGATGATCAGAGCACTGACTCCGACTCTGACTCAGACGACAACCAGGACAAGAGCAAAGGGTGGGACGAATTCGAGGATTTCGCCGTCAACCTCATGATCCGCTGTAACATCGCGCTGCTGGATTCATTCAGGCTAGACATTGATAGGGGCAGCAGACCGCAGTACTATAGCAGTGAAATACTAGGCTGGTGTTGACGCGAATCGGTGACCGCCCCAACACACCAGCGGGTCTTGGACGCCCCTTGAGGTTGCACACAACCTGCACAACAGCAAGAACCGCAGCGTAACCGACCAAAACGATCTAGAGATCGATGAGGCCGATGTGAATCTCGGTTTTGGCTGAAACGGCCTCAGAACGCCCTCCGGAAAGATCCGTTCGGAGGACGCACGCGAGGGATCTCCTAGGACTAGCAAGGCCACCTAGGATGCCCGCGAAGTTCGTAGAGAAAGTCGCCGGACAGCAAGGTAGAGGGTTGAGAGAGGAGAAAATAGGGTAAAAGGAGAGTTTTTAGGGTTTTTGATCAATTGGATGTAGATGGGATCAAATCGGCCGTAAACCTCTCATTATATAGAGGGGGGTGGTCTTATCGCCTTAGGAAATGACTTAGATGCGTTTCCAATCACCAAAATTACCTAAAACCCGACTTACTTCGAAAAGAAGTCGGTTTCCAGGCACAGCCGGCTAAGCCGGCTAGGGCACTCGGCTTAGCCGGTTTCATCGGGTGCCGTCAGGGTGACCCGACGAGTTAAGTGGCAAGCCGGCTTAGCCGGCATAGGATCCGGCTAAGCCAGGTAATGGGGCAGCGCCGGCCTCTCTCGGCTTAGCCGAGTGAGAGAGGAGGGGGGAGCCGGCTGGAGGCCGCCTAACCGCCCGATGAGAGGAAGCCGCCCTAGCCGGCCGGGCAAAGGCAACTAAGCGGGCCGGGCGTGCTCGCCGTGGCTCGTCGTCTTCCTCCTTGCGACTTTTGATCTTTTGACTCACTGCTTTGACCTCCAGCACATATATGACCTCCTCCACGTTCTCAAGCTTCCAAAAATGCCCATGGCCAATTTTGGGTGTCAACATATGCCCCCCTGTTTTTAGACGAGGAATGCACGAACCTGAAAACATCAAAAACAAAAAGCCAAACAGCAACGACTACCCATCATATCGGGTGTTCAGCAACTAAGGGCGATATTAAATATCAGCCATTTTGTTCTAAGGGCGATGCATGCATCGGCCATTGTTTGGAGAGCACTAGGCCTCTTGCCAAACACTTGGGAAATATTTTTAAGTTACCTCCCGTTAATCGCCTTCGGAAGATGTTCACCACTAGCACATATGAGTTCCCAAAAATCACCTTGATCACCTTATAAGGACCTTTCCAATTAGGCGACCACTTGCCAAACTGATTGCTCTTCGTCCCTATTGGTAATATAGTTTGCCACACTAAATCACCGATTTGGAACGACTTACTCTTAACCCTTTTGTTGTAGGCTCTTGCAACACGGGCTTTGTCTTTTTTTTTTTTATCTCCTTTAGAGCTTTTAATCTTTTATCGGTCACCTCATCGATATTATCCATCATCAAATCATGATACACCATGGGAGATAAATCATTCTGCTTAACAAACCTGTATGCATCCAAATTTACCTCGACAGGCAACACAACTTCTTGACCATAAACCAGCTCATAAGGAGTAACTTTAGTAGCACCATGCCTCGATATGCGATGAGCCCACAGAGCCTCTGACATGACTTCATGCCACCTCCTTGGATTGTCATCTATCTTCTTTTTTATTAGCTTGATCAAAGTTTTATTGCTAGATTCAGCCTTGCCATTAGCTTGAGCATAATACGGAGATGAATTGAGCATCTTAATCTTATATGATTCGGCAAAATCCTTTACCTCTTTTGCCATAAACGAAGTTCCTTGATCCGTAGTTAAGGTCTGAGGAATGCCGAATCTATGAATAATGTGCTCAGTGATGAACTCAATTACCTCTTTATGTGTCATATTCTTCAAAGGAACTACTTCCGACCATTTAGTGAAGTAGTCGGTAGCAACCAAGACGAACTTATGTCCCTTTGAAGATGGAGGATGAATTGGCCAATGAAATCTAGCCCCCAACCACGAAAAAGGCCCTTTGTTTGATGATAGGATGAAGCATGGCGGCAAGCACCAACTGAATATTCCCAAACCATTGACACTCCTCACATCCTTTATAGTAGCGAAAACAATCGGCCATCATAGTAGGCCAATAAAAACCAGCCCGTCTCAATAGCCACTTCATCTTCGGGGCCGATTGATGCATACCATAAATGCCTTCATGGACTTCTCCCATAGCCACTCGTGCTTGATCAATCCCTAAACACTTCAGCAACAAATCATCGGCGGTTCTCCGATAAAGCTCACCATTATGCAATGTATATTTGAAAGCAAGCCGCCGAATATTTTTGTGTTTACTTTAATGCTAGGATCCCGCAAAAGACAATAGAGGAGTCCTCAATCTTCCAAATCGGTACTACCGTTGTCAAGAACAAAAATAGACCGATTTAAAATAATTTTACACCAATTTTTCGACTGCTCCCGGAAAAATGGCTTGGCCAGTTTTGAACTGCCGGCTTAGCCGATCCAACTCGGAGATCCGGCTTAGCCGGGCCGGGCCAGCTTGGCCGCCTTGCATCTTTGGTGCTAGCAGCTGAACGGCTTGGCCGACCGTGGAATCGGTCCGCCGTCGCCAAGTCGCTACCGGGCGTGAGGGGCCGGCTTAGCGGTTGATGGCCGGCTAGGTCGCCGCCAAGGTGACGCCACCCGGTGAGTCGGCTTAGCCGGGTTTGAAAGCCGGCGACCACTTGCTTGGCCGTCTCCGTTCATCGGGCCGCTTGGCCGACTACCCGATCGGTGAGCCGTTCTTCCGGACCTGCACCCAACAAAAAACAAATTTTTGTACATCGGCAAATATTGCGAATGAAAATATTTTTCCTCCACATTAAAGCCAGATGCCTATTGAGCAAGCAAGTTTGCTCTATGCATAAAATTTAAATGCAAATAATTCTCTTCCATAATATGACCGGAAGCTCGTTGAGCAAGCAAATTAGCCTTATGATTTTCCTCTCTTGGAATATCTTTGAATCTGAATTCGGCAAACTTACCAATTAAATCAAGGCAAGCGTTGAGGCGAGCACGAAGTGATCCATCTAGACATTAACACTCACCGGCGACTTGTTGCACCACAAGCAATGAATCACCATAAGTTTCCATGATCAGCCCCCATAGCTTCTAACATGATCAACCCGAACAAGAGAGCTTCATATTCGGTTTGATTGTTAGTACAATGAAATTCCAACCCAAGCATGACATCGGATTTTCAGCACCATAAGGATTAACAATGACAATTCCAACTCGGCCATCTTTACACACCGATCCATCAAAATACAATCTCCGTGGGTGATAGTGAAATAATCCACCTCATTATTCATATTTATGCTATGCTCAACAAAAATCAGCAAGAACTTGACCCTTTAAAATTTTCAATGGCTCAAAAAGTCAAGTCATATTCAATCAAAGCGTATGCCCATTTGCCCATCCTTCGAGAAAGGATTGGCCGATACAACATATGTTTGATGACATCGGCATGGCATGCTACCACACATGTGCTTGATAAAAGATAGTGTCTCATCTTGAAACAAGCAAAATATAGTGATAAGCATAATTTCTCAATATGGGCATACCTTGTCTCGGGATCAAGAAGACGGCGACCAAGATAAGCGACAACATACTCCTTTCCTTCATCTTCTTGAGTCAAAACAGCCCAAATTACCTTTTCTTCTGGCAAAGAATATATAATCGGAAAGGTACTCCTCTTCTAGGTGCACGAAGAAGAACGGGAGATGACAAATATTCCTTTATCTTATCAAATGCTTCTTGTTGCTTTGCCCCCCAGGCGAAATCAGATTCATTCTTCAACTTGAGTATGGGGGTAAAAGGAATAATCTTCCCGCACAAGTTAGCAATAAATCTTCTCAAGTAGTTCACTTTACCTAAGAATTTTTGCAAATCCTTCTTGCATTGAGGAGCGTGAACTGCCTTGATCTTCGCTATCCTCTTGGGATCAATCTCTATGCCTTTGTCATGAATAATAAATCCAAAAAACTTCCCAAATAGACACTCCAAAAGCACATTTGAGCAGGTTCATCTTCAAACCATAACAAACATCCTCTCAAAAGCAAGACGCAAAATCGGCTAAATGAGGATCATGGGCAGCCGATTTAATCAGACATCATCAATATATACCTCCATAATCACCCCAATTAGATCATGAAAGGTTAAATTCATAACTCTACGATATGTGGCGCCTGCATTCTTGAGCCCAAAAGTCATGACAATGCACTCAAACAAGCCAACAAATCGGGATAAATAAAAGCGCCTTAGATGTATCTTCCTCGACCATGAATATTTGATTATAACCAAAGATTACCATCAAGAAAGTTAATAACTTTGTGACCCGAAGCATCATTAATAAGCATGTCGGCAATAGGCATAGGATACTCATCTTTAGGAGTGGCTCTATTTAAATCTCTGGAAATCAATGCACACTCTAATCTTCCCGGTGTCCTTCTTCTCAACCGGCACAATATTAGAGACCCACTCGCATATCTGCATGGACGAATAAATTACGCTTGAAGCAACCGATTAATCTCCTCCTTAATCCGGTCATTGATTGCTGAATTGAAGCGTTGTGGTGATTGCTTGTACGGTCACGAAACCTTTCTTGATGGGTAGCCGATGCTCAACAAGATCTCGGCTTAACCTGAGCATCTACAGATAATTTCATGCAAAACAATCAACATATTCCTTGAGAAGCGCTATCAATCTGGATTTATAATCGGCTTCCAAGTTTTGATTAACAAACGTCGGCCGCGGCACGCGAGCCATCCCCAATGTCAACCTGTTCCAAAGGGTCGGCCGACGTAAAGCCTTGGCCCAACTTATTGGGCTCATCAAAGTCATCAATCGCTTCACATGCATCGGTCTTTTCAGTCCGATAATACTCAAGTTGACGCTTTAACCATTCCAAGTTGTCTTCCATTAATAAACAATGTTTATATAATGATATTGAGCCGATTATCCATCGGCTTCAATGATACAGTACAAATCCATGCTCTCTGTAGCTAACATATTCATAATTTGACAGATCTCTACCCGAAAGACAAGCAAAACCAGATTCCCCGGGCATAGCATCGGTTGTGGAAATCTCAACCGAATTATCCGCATGGACAATTTCTACAGCATCTCCCACCCATTGGATGAGGAATTGGTGCAAGCTGGAAGGAACACATTGATTGGCATGAATCCAATCATGACCAAGTATAAGATCATAGCTACCTTCCACATCAGTGACGAAGAACGCCGTAGCCAAGGTCTTGCTCCCGACAGTCAACTCGACGTTAGCAATGCCCCCGAAGGAATCGGGCGCCTCCTCCCACGCTGTGATGGTCATGTTGGTCCCGATCAGCTCCTCATCGTTGCACCCGAGCTTCTTGAACAGCGAGTAGGGCATGAGATTGACAATTGCCCCACCGTCCACTAACATGTTGTGCAAAATTTGGAGTCCGTTGATGTGTCCCTTCATGTGCAATGGCTTGAGATGTCTAACTGGCCAACTAGGCTTCTTGAACACGGCATCCTCCTCCCCGAATGCTAGTTACTCGCGGTAGCAACCTCATCTTCCCCCTGCCGGTCACATAATAATCGGTGGAGAGAAAAATAGTGTTCATCTCGGTGCGTGGTGGTGAAGGCTCGTAGTCCACCATCTCCTCATCCGGTACCTCAATACCGACCATAGCAGCTCTGGCCGGTAGTAAAGTCTTCGGAACCACCAGCCAGAAACACCGAAAACAAAGAAGGATCGGTTTAGCTGACTCGAGAAGTCGGCATGTCCGATTTTTGGGCATCAGCAGCCCCAGCCGTTCGGTGTCGATCGGGCGGTTTAGGCGGCTCTTGGGCGGCATCAACATGGGAACCGGCTTGGCGGTTGGCCATCCGGCTTAACCGCCTCGGGCCGGCAGAACAGAGAAGCGGCCGGCCTAGCCGACTTTTTTCGGTCGGCCCGGCCGACCACCGTTGGCCGGAGGACCAAAAAGATCCGGCCGAGGCGGCTCTACTGCCCGGCTTAGCCGTCTCGACGGGCGTCCCTGTAGAGGGAAGGCCCGGCAGCCGGCTTGGGACCCGGCCTAGCCGTGTCTTGCATAGTGGCCGGCTCGACTGCCACCATAGCCGGCTTGGTCGGCTGCCCAAGCAGCTTGGCTGCCTTTTCCAGCGCCACGGCCGGCGTGGCCGACTTGACGGCCGGTGAGCCGACTTTTGGGCAGCAGCAATAATATTGGCCTTTACGCTTGATTTCTTGGACAATCTCACGGCAAAATAGGACCTTGTTCCTGAAAGCAATGGCCATACGCTTTAGAATCTTTTGCCGGGCTCACTGAAGCTTCCTTTTCTGAGTCTTGTTGATCCCAGTCGGACACCACTTGGGTTGAGTCAAACGAGGATCCACGGGCTTCTTCCTCTTGTCTTGGACTTCAGCAACCTCCTCCATGACTTGATCTTTATCACGTGCTGAATCTTGCTCCCCAATCACGATCGACTTGTTGACGTCATTAATAGGTGCCGCCATCGAAGCCGATAATAATGGAAGGTGGAGGAGTAGCATCTTGAGCGGGCTTCGTGACCACTTCTATCTTCTTAGGGACATACACCCGCTGCATAGGCGCCTTCCCCAATTGCTTAAGCATGAGAGTGCAGGACGTGAGCTCCTCCTTCTTTTCCACACCGCTAGAGCTCGATTGATCACCCAATCGGCTAAAAAACGGTCGGCTTGGCAATAGGACCAGTGCTTCCTCCTCTCATTGGAGCCGTGGGATACGGCACCCAAACTCCTTTGATCCCCACCGGGGTGGTGGCACCACTGGCGGAAGTGGCGGCCCCCAACGAGACACGCGAGGACGAGTAACCTGCACAGGAGAAGACAAAACTGGTGGAGTCATAGCCAATTGCTTATTTTTAGCTTCATCGCACTTAGGAGGCGTAGACTCTCTTTTTTTTACCGGCCGATTCTGAGAATCGGCCTTTTGCTTCTTGTATTTTGCCATAAGTCAATCAAAAGTGCTCTGAGGCTTCACGACTTGTTTCTTCGACTTTGGCTCGTTATTCTTCCAAACTCTCACCTCCGGATTACGTGGAATTAATGATTTTAAAACATGGACACCGGAGGAGGAAGAGCCACTGGAACCACGGGGCCGGGCCGAGCCGATCGAGGCGGTCGGCTCGGCCGACTTGGTCCGCCTGGGTGGACCCGGCCCGCCCGACCGTGGGGTCGGCTTAGCCGCCTCTGCCGGGTAGCACCGGAGACTGGCTTGGCGGCTTGGTGCCGGCTTAGCCGCCTTGACCTCGCGCGCGACGGGGCTATCGGCCGGGACGGCGGGAGACCGGCCCGGCCGGGCCGCCGCCGCTCTTCCAGGGCCAATGGCTTGGCCGTCTCGATCGACCGCCTAGCCGCCCTAGTCGGCTGCTTTCGCCGCCCAGCCATGCTTGTCGCCCGCAATGCTTGCACCGAACCTGCAACAATACTAAGCTTTGTTTTGCCTTCTTCATTCTTTTCCCGCTAACACTTGCCGTCCGAATTTTTAGAAGTATTCGGTGCAGGCCGTGGCTCCCGTTGATCACGTTCTTCCCTTGGGTGTTGGCGGCTTGCTCGGAGGGATCAAAATAGCAGGTGTCCCGGCTTCAACCACGCTCAAGTGCACGGGAAAAGGATTCTTGTTGAGCTGCATATCGGTAAGACTCAATCGTCCCTCATTAAGAGCCGATTGGACCTGCCGACGAAAGACAATGCAATCGTTAGTCGCATGAGAATAAGAATTGTGGTACTTGCAATAAGCTTGTTTTTTCAATTCATCTGCAGAAGGCAAAACATAATTAATCTTAATGCATCCGATTTTTAACAACTCATCAAAAATTCGGTCACATTTAGACACATCAAAAGTAAACTTTACGTCCTCATTCTGATTTTTGTGAATCGGCTTAAGAGAAGGGCAAGTCACTTGTTTGTTTTCGGCTGGCCACCAAATTTCAGCAGCCATCACCTCTTTGCTCTCATCGTCCGACGAAGAATAGCCATCAAGAGCATGAACATTAGCACGATGAGATTTATAATTATTATCTCGTGAATCTTTCAAGCGCGATTCAACCAAAACGGCTCTCTCGATCAAGTAAGGCAAGCTAGTAAACTGAACATTCTCAAGTTTATCTTTAATTTTATAATGCAAACCATTAAAGCATATATCAACAAGATCACGTTCAGAAATCATCAAATGAAAGCATCGGTTTTTAATTTCTTTGCAATGCCTAAAGAATTCAAGCAATGATTCATTATGCCCTTGTCTAACCGATGTCAAATGAGAAAGTCTAGTTTCTTGAACCCCATCATAAAAAGTGATTATGAAACTTTTCTTCTAATTGAGCCCAAGAACCAATGGTACATGCGGTAAAGATGTAAACCGGGAAAAAAGCTGTGCTGATAAGTGATAAAGGAAAATTATGACACTTCATATAACCAAAAGCACAACCTTCACCTAATTGAGCAAGATACATGCTAACATGTTCCATTATAGACTTATTATCATTGCCACTAAATTTTTTGGAAATCAGGTACCTTCCACCCCGGTGGGTTCCTCATGTAGTCGAAGTGTGGAGGATATGGCTTATTGTAGGTACCTCTAGAAGTTTTCAATTGTACGCCTAGGCTTTCCTGTAGTGACTTGCTCAAATCTTCCTTCAACCGATTAAACGCGACGGTCATATCGGTAGAAGGAGGATTGGGAGTTGCAATTTCATTGCTCATGATAGGAATAGCACTAGGTGACTTCGTGGGTTGGGCAATATGTTATGACCCCCTCGAATTTCTAGTATTTTGCTGCCTATTATCGGTTTGTTGATTACGATCCGATATATTGCCGAAAAAAGGTGACAATTTGCTTAGGATTAGCTGCTGTCCCTTGCTTGTAGAGTCGGTTTTATCGGTGTCTAGAGAGGCCGAATGAACCAATTTGCCTTTGTTAGCAGCCGTGTACCATGCTTGATTCTCATAATAATTAGAAGGCATGCCAAATTCATATTGATCATCAAGCTCTTCTATTCTAAGCGTTTTACCTTCTAACTTATCAAATCTAGACATGATCATACCAACAGCGGCACTAAAATTAGAATCAATATTTTTTTATGACCTTCAAGCATGGCAGCATAATCAGCATGTTGAGGGTAAGAATCATCATAGATAGGTTTTTCTTTGTCCGTTACCTCAACTTTTGAAGTAGTGGCAGCCGGTAGCTCGTCGAACATTGGTTGCTTGTAGAGTTCCACCCGATCGTGGACGATCTTTGACGCAGCCGCCGAGGAAGGCGCGCATGACAGCTTCCATCTTCTCCTGTAGCTTGGCTTTCAGCTCATCCGAAGCTCTTCGACGGACGTGGGGTGTATGATATTGCCCTCATGCACCTCGGTCCTCTTGCTCGCGTCACCATCGTTGGCTATAGCGCTGGAATTAAATTCAAAACGTAACTTACGCCTTGTAGTCCCCAGCGGAGTCACCAAAAAGTATGTTGACGCGAATCGGTGACCGCCCTAACACACCAGCGGGTCTTGATGCCCCTTGAGGTTGCACACAACCTGCACAACAGCAAGAACCGTAGTGTAACCGGCCAAAACGATCTAGAGATCGATGAGGCCGATGTGAAGCTCGGTTTTGGCTGAAACGGCCTCGGAACGCCCTCCGGAAAGATCCGTCGGGAGGACGCACGCGAGGGTTCTCCTAGAACCAGCAAGGCCGCTTAGGATGCCCGCGAAATTCATAGAGAAAGTCGCTGGACAGCAAGGTAGAGGGTTGAGAGAGGAGAAAATAGGGTAAAAGGAGAGTTTTTAGGGTTTTTGATCGATTGGATGTAGATGGGATCAAATCGCCGTGAACCTCTCATTATATAAAAGTGGGGTAGTCTTATCCCCTTAGGAAACGACTTAGATGTGTTTCCAATCACCTAAATTACCTAAAACCGGACTTACTTCGAAAAGAAGTCGGTTTCCAGGCACAGCTGGCTAAGCCGGCTAGGGAACCTGGCTTAGCTGGTTTCATCGGGTGCCGTCAGGGCGACCCGACCACTTAAGTGGCAAGCCGGCTTAGCCAGCATAGGATCCGGCTAAGCCATGTCATGGGGGCAGCGCCGACCTCTCCCCGGCTGAGCCGAGTGAGAGAGAGGAGGGAGCTGGCTGGAGGCCGCCTAACCGTCGATGAGAGGAAGCCGGCCTAGACGGCTAGCAAGGCAGCTAAGCCGGGCTGGGCGGCTCGCCGTGGCTCGTCGTCTTCCTCCTTGCGACTTTTGATCTTTTTTGACTCGCCGTTTTGACCTCCAGCACATATATGACCTCCTCCACGTTCTCAAGCTTCCAAAAATGCCCATGGCCAATTTTGGGTGTCAACAACTGGGAATACAGTGGCCGACAAACAGCGGTGTGGCTCCGTCGCGCGATGAAGTACTGCACGCCAGGTCATGCCATCAGTCAGCGTCAGGGACTGAACATGAGCCCTCGCTCTTGGCGCCTCAGAAGGCTCCATCTCTGCCACATACCTCTGGATGATCATTTCGTGGAGCACCTCAGCTCAATGTGCCACTCTTTAGAGGATTTGCAGCTGGACCATTGCACCTGTGAGATCCGTTCGATCACCTCTGACTCACTCAAGAACTCAGTTCTGAAAAGTTGCTCATGGGGCGGATTCCTCTCCGACATTGCATCCCCAACATTGAAGACCTTGGTTATAGATGGCGGCTCGAATAAATTTGGCAGCGCGCTGGCTATCTCGGCCCCCATGGTTTCCTATCTATGGTTAGATGTGAATGCTAACCACTACCGTGGAGGTATTTCCATAAACAAGATGACATCCCTTGACAGGGCCTCCATTCATTTACGCTGCCATGAATCCAGTTTACACAGCAGCATTATGTGACGAAGAAAACTTGGCGGCGATCAATCAAAGCTTCTTTGTGGTGTGTCAAATGCCACAAGTTTGGGGCTGTCAGGTGTTGGGAAGATGGTATGCAAGCCCTTTACTTTCCTCTGCAATTGTTCCATTTTTATTTATTCGTCACTTTAATAATGTGTTTGCGGTGCTATCTACTTCAAATGTGCTCCAGGTGCTCGGTAAGGAACCCACGTTCCTGGAATTCCAGAACTTGAGGTACTTGCTGCTAGGCGGCTGTGATCTCAGTGATGACTTCCGCATATTGCGATTCTTTCATCGGGTTTCGCCTAATCTAGAGAAGGTCACTTTGCGGCACTGCAAGGTACACTGTAGCTTGGTTGCTAGCTCCTTATGTAACCATCCAATGCAACATAGTTGATCATTGATCTCACATCTTTTGTGTTCGTTGCCTACAGTTCCCAGGTGATTCTGATGACAAGGAAGCAACACACGGTGATTCTGATGAGATGACAACAAAGGAACACACAGTGATTCTGATAACGAGGAAGGAACGCGCAATCTGGAGAAGACCTCATCTTCTGGTTGCTGCTGTGGCCTGTACTTCCTACATGATGAGAACGTCGAGCTTGAAATCATACATAAAGATGATGATGCCTGCCGATCTTTTGACAACCAAGAAAATCTAAAAGGTACCACTGATCCTGTTACTGACGCTGCTGCTGCTGAAGATCTGGTGCCTCACTCATCTGGAGTAGGGCCTCGTCGGGAACTTCGGCACAGGACGGCTAGCGTGCGCTTCGGGACCGGAATGGGAACGGCCTGTGTAAAGTGGTGTGTTCAACTGTTTATGTTCTGTAGCAAGAGATATGCAGACGAGTGTCTGAGGGAGAGGAACAACAGACGTATGAACTAATCAGACAAAATTCTAATTGTCTGCCAGTATTCCTCGTCTGGCTGAACCCATCTTTACTCTTTTTCTACCACCTGGTACTCTTAATCTTACTCAAATTCTGGTACCAAACACTCAAGGATTACATTAGACTCACCAAATTTAATGGGTTATTGTTAGTACATGACTTTTTGGTTTCTTATTCATCGTTTGGCATTCATGTGGATTTTAAATACATTTTATAAGTAGCGAGCTTGTACTTTTGACTCATTTCGAAATTATGTAAGGCTTTGCTTTGTTAATCTCTCCGTTAAAATATACTCTTCTTGCTTGCTTAAGGATAAAATTGCTTCTGGAAAATATCTCTGTTAAAGCCCTATGGAATGTGTCAACATGCATTTGCATGTTTTCTTTCATTTTTTTTTTCTTGTTGGAAGTGTTTCTAATTTATTTTTTTCAAAAGAAAAACACTAAAATCTTCAAAATGGACATGGAAATTGTGTGCTCCCTTAGCCTCCCTTTTGGGACTTAATTAACAAAGATGCATAATTTCAATGACTAAACACCAGCTCCAAATTATGCACATGTGTTCATAGAGTAAGCATAATTTTTGGACTTCAAAAATATAGAGACGCTCTGAGCATCGCACGCAGGCATGTCGTTATCACAAACCGCCTCAGTTGGCCTTGATTGAATTGAGGGGCCTCAAAGAAATCTTGGTTGGGGAAATGGGCCTCTGGTTGGCCCACGGTCCAAGATGATTCTCTTGTGCGATATATATACGTAGAAAATGGAAAACCCTAAAAGAAAAGCACGCATGCGCCCCAAGACACACACACACACACACCTGCACGCTTTTCTCCCCCTCCACCCTCTCACCTCACCCCACCCGCGCATCGTCTACCACCTGCGTCCCTCCCTCTCGCTTAGATCTCCGGCAAGGTAGCCGCTACACCCATGTCCAACGAGCTCCATGGCTGATTCAGCGGATCCCGCGACGACAGCAGCGGTGGATCCGCTAGATCCAATGGCAGATCCGCCAGATCCGGTGGCAGCGGCGGCATCAGATCTGTGCTCGGTAGGCCTCCTCCTCCTCTCTCTGCTCTCCTCCTTCTCCCCCTCCTTGATCACTGAGCTTGGGTGCGACCCGTCGAGGGGAAGCAGTAAGACATCGCGATGGGGATAGTCAATGGGTGGTTTAGGGAAGCTGGCGGTGGTAGGGCCGAGCCAAGTCAAGGGCGGGGGAGCCTTGGCTATGGTGGCGGGGCGGTCATGGCGGAGGCGGGGGTGGGGTTAGGGAAGAAGGTGGTGTCACGAGCATGCTAGGGTTTGGCTGGAGCTCCATAGCGGTGACCGCAAATGCAGAGCTCTACCAAAACCCTAGCTCGCTGCGGTAGAGGCGATGGCGGCGGCGCAAGAGAGGTGTGCGCCCAAAACGGTTAGAGATCTTGCACGCGCACGCTTTAGCAAAACTAAAATAAATACTTTACTGGTTTCCTTCATCGACCCCACTCCTCCTCTTATCTCGATCTACTTGTCGTCGAGGCCGTTGACGGGGAAGAGAGTTTCCACAGCTCATCTGCCACTCTCTCTTATGTTTCGGATTGGATTGGAGCCTCTCCTCCCGTGGCAAGCTGTAGGTGGAGGCTTTGGCGCGGGCCCTCTATAAGCGTTCCCAGCCAACCCATCCCTACACCGTGGCTTCCCATACACCCGTAATCGATAGCTGTGAAGGAATAGTATTTTTCATTGATCTCTAATACCGAAATGCAAGGGGGCATGGATGTATCTCTGGATTTAGTTGTATACGCTGTCCTCTAAGATGTTCTAAGTTGTAATAATCGAACTCGATTGATTTAGTAATACATGGAAGTATAGATATTTCTATTTTGTTATACGTCACTTGGTCATTTATTAATATGGTCTATACATGGAACTTGCAGGACACATACTACACGGAGCTTGTAGAGGGCACAAGGAAACAGACCCGTGCAAGTGATGCCTGTGGCGGAACCTCAACCAATGGCTTGGACCGGCTGAGCGCTCTACCGGACTGCCTCCTTCACACCATCATGTCCTCCCTCAAGGCCCGACAGGTTGTGCAGACATGCATGCTGTCAAAACGCTGGAGGCACCTCTGGCGCTATGTGCCGTGCCTCGACATCGACATTGTTGAGTTCAGGACCAAGGTGACAGCGCCTGCCTCTAGCAGTGGCCTCAGCAATAGCAGTTCCGACTCGGACAAATGCAAAGTGTGGGACGAATTTGAGGATTTCGCTGTCAACCTCATGCTCCATTGCAACATCACGCTGCTGGATTCATTCACGATGAACATTGGTAGGGGGTGGAGACCTCTGCCCTATGGCTATGGTTGCTATGAGATTTCAACACTAGGCTGGGAATACAGCGGTCGACAAGCAGCAGCATGGCTCCGACGTGCGATGAAATACTGCACACCAGGACCAGGCCATGCCTTGGATCTGAGGCCCAACTCTTGGCGCCTCAGAAGGTTGCATCTCTACCACATACCTCTAGACGACCGTTTCGCGGAGCACCTTAGTTCAGTGTGCTGCTCTTTGGAGGATTTGGAGCTGGATAATTGCATCTGTGACATCCATTTGATCACCTCCGATTCCCTCAAGAACCTGGTTCTGAAACAGTGCAAATGGGGTGGATTCCTCTCTGACATTGCATGCCCCACGTTGAAGACCTTGGTTATCGATGGCGGCTCCAATGGAGTATATTGCGACCCGATGGTTATCTCAGCCCCCATGGTTGCCTATCTACGTCTAGATGTGGATGGTGTCTGCTTCCGTGGAGGTATTTCGATAAACGATGTGCCGTCCCTTGATAGGGCTTCGGTTCATCTACGCAGTCACAAATATAGTTTTTTGTCGAAACTTGTGTCTGGAAGTAAACTTGGCGGCGATCAATCTAAGCTTCTTTGTGGTGTGTCTAATGTGACAAGTCTCAAGTTGTTAGGTGTCGGGACGACGGTATGCTCTTTGGCATCTCTATTTGTTTTCTCTACAAGTGTTAATTTTATTTGTCACTCTAATAATGTGTTGGTACTGCTACCTACTTCCAATTTACTCCACGTGCTTAGTTAGGAACCCACATTCCTTGAATTCCAGAACCTGAGGAACTTGCTGCTGGGTGACTGTGATCTCAGTGACGACTTCCACTTATTGCGATTCTTTCATCTGGGTTCACCTAATCTAGAGAAGGTCACTTTGCGGCACTGCAAGGTACTACACTGTAGCTTAGTTATGTTGCTCCTTAGTAACCAATGCAGCATAGTTCATCATGGATCTCACATCTTTTGTGTTGGCCACAGTTCCCAGGTGATTCTGAGGACAAGGAAGGAACACGCAAACTAGACAAGACCTCATCTTCTGGTTGCTGCTGTGGCCTGGACTTTCTACGTGATGAGAACGTCAAGCTTGAAATCATACATAAAGATGGTGATGCCTATCGACCTGCTGGCGAGATTGTGCGCCACCAACCAAATCTCGAAGGTACCGCTGATGCTCTTCCTGACACTGCTGCTGCTACTGGTACTGCTGAAGATTCGATGCTTCATTCAACTGGAGTTGGGCCTCGTCGTCGTGGAACTCGGCGCAGGACGACCAACGTGCGCATCTCAGGACCAGAATGGGAGTGAACCAGTGCATGAGGGAGAGAAGAAATTATGCTCTAATCAGAGCACCGTGTTTTTTTTCATTTTTTCTTGATGGAAATGTTTCTAATTTATTTTTAAAAATGAAACACTGAAAGCTTCAAAATTGGCATGGAAATTAAGTGCTCACTTCTTCTTATTTAAACCTTGGATCCTCTTTGGGACTGAACAATATAACAAGAATTCCAGTTCATTATATTTTTCTTCTTTCAATCAGCGTGCAGATTTGTCCAGTATGGACTCACTTTGACATACATACCCTCGCAACTGAACTTAAAGATTTTATATTGTGTTTGCCTAGGATTTGATTGTATATTAGGCAAGACCGTACCTCTCCATCCTATGAATATAAGAAGTCACACTTATTATCGGATCCAAGCAAATATCAATATGATACTATCCTTTTACCTTATTTCTCCCTTCACTCATCTCGAGGACACAGTTGAACAGATCTATTGGTGATAGTTTATCTAAACCAGAGGTGGCTCTAAAATACCGGATGGCCCGGTTTTCACAAATTTCTCTGCAAAGTGCATCTCAGGGAGTCGCAAATGACTTGCTTGTGTGGCATCTTCAGTTTAGAAACTGAACGAGGAATCTTAATAGTCGATTGCTTTGCTCTGTGTCAATCAAAAGATAGTACCAAAAGGGTAAAAAGTATGTGGCTGTCTAAAATTCTAATATAATGAACCAGAGGAAGCAATTATCTTTATCAAAAGGGTTTCTACATCTAAAGATGCAAAGGAGCCTATACCCTTGACCCAACCTTGGTTTCCCAGTGATCTATGAGATGAACTGCAGCCAAAAAGAAGCAGGCAATCCATTTAGGAATAAAAGGAACAGCACAGGTAGACCATTGAAGCATGCATTTGGAGGGAGGTTTTTTTTTAAAAAAAAAAAAAGAAAAAGGAACATTGAGAAGGCATACACTTCAC
Source organism: Hyparrhenia diplandra (assembly GCA_015847255.1). Lineage (NCBI taxonomy): Eukaryota > Viridiplantae > Streptophyta > Magnoliopsida > Poales > Poaceae > Hyparrhenia > Hyparrhenia diplandra. The sequence goes on along the minus strand of JADLZK010000423.1, from coordinate 172,338 downwards.
TAGATGAATAATGAATTGACATATACTTTACACTTTGAGTACATGAACACATTACATCATCTAATATTTACAGCAAGATAAAACACAGATGTAAATAAATCATGCTCCCAGAACTCAAAAACTGCATAATACAAAACTAGGTATCCAATTGCTACCTTCAGTCTCAGAAGAGGAAATAATGTTGTGGTCCAGTGATGGATTTGATATTTCAGCTGCCCTTGCAGTAGCGCAGACCGCTGCACGGGCAACATTCCTACAAAAAACGACACATGACAATTATAATGTTCAACAATAATCTATACATTTTCTGCAAGAAAATATGAGCTCTTTTTCTATATTTGGATTTTCCTCCCATTTCCTCACATTTTCTCCGTGATTTTTTATTTTTTGTCAAAAAGGGTGCATTGGTCATTTTGCACCTTCCCCACTCGCTCACCCGCACCGCTGGCCTCTCCAACCCGACCCCGACCCGCGACCCCAAAGACCGCCCCGCCCCTGATCTCTCCCTCCCTCCGGCCGCCGCCGAGCCCCTCGCAAGGCGTTGCACGATGGCCCTGCCGCGCGCCGCCCCTGAACCCCCGGTCACGCTGTCGCCCCTGGGCTGAGTCGCCCCGCACCCCCTCCCGGTCCACGCCCGTCGCCCTCGCAATCGCCCGGCGCTGCCGCCCTCGTCATCGCCATCGCCCGTCCGCGGCCCTTCGTCTACGCCGCCGCATCCGCCCGACCAAGCCCACTTATCGCGGCGCTGCGCCCGCTCGACCTGCGCCCTCGCCGCCCCCACGAGCACCGGTACGGCCACCAACAACGTCCGGCGCTGCGCCGCACGGATCAACCCCAACGCCATCTGGGGCCACGGTCTTGCCGCCGTTGCTGTCGGCGCTGCGCCCGCAACGTCCCAAGGCCTCTTCGGCGTCAACTGCTACGACCGCGGCGCTTACCCACGGCATCCGGTCTCCACCTCACCAGGTGTGCCAACCCTTTCTCTTCCCTTCCTGCCGTGCGGAACGAAGCAGGGAGACCTTCGCCCATGACTGCTTGTGCTCGTAACATGCTTGTCTTTGCCTGCTGTTCCTGTTTTTCAATGAAATGGATCGCCCCTTGTGCTCGTAACCTGCTCGACAGAACGCCTGACCCATTTGTTGGCTTGGTGCAGTGTATAGCATATCACTTGGATATATTGCGAAGAATTCTCAGGCTCCAGATTGCATTACTGATAATACGGCCAAACAATACCAAATCCAAAATCAGTGTCTTAGATGAACAAAGCTAAATGCTGACCTTGAAAGATGTACTGTACAGTAGTTGCATATATTGCGTATGATTTTTTTCAGCCTCCAGATTGCATTACTGACAGTATGTCCAATGATCTACTGCAGCCTCCTTCATTTAGTCTATTGCAGATCAGTGCCACTCCCTCCGTCCCAAAAATAAACGACGTTTTGGGTTTTCGTGCCACAAGTTTGACTCGATTTGTAGAAAATACGTAGAAGATTTAAATCTCCAAATAAATTTGTTAAAAAACTAGATCAAAAGATCTTTCCAATGATACTAATTATGTAATATAAATATTAATCTTATTTTAATATATAATTGCCGGTAGATGTTTTCTCGGGCGAAAACGTCATTTATTTTGGGACGGAGGGAGTCCATACTAACTAATATAGTGGAACAAGCAGTAACTGCTTCACTGTCAGATACCTACTCTTTTATGCAATTAGTATATGTTCCCTATGAATTTGTCCTAAGAAATCTGCCAAGGCAAATTCAAGTTCATTTTCTTCTGCTTCTTTCATGCAGTTGGAACCAGTGGGATCCAAAAGATCCAGATGGAGCTGCCGTGGTGATACTTCTGTGATGTTGGTCTCCTTTTGCTCTGCTTTTCTGGGTTGAACTTTCGTCTAGGCAGGCTCCATGTCCCAGGTCAGCTAATATTCTCTGAACCTCATCAGTTGGAATCTTCAGCTGTTTTACCTTTCCTAGCTCGTCCTCCATAAGTCTTTTGACTGTTGCTGGTTTACTCGAACTGGATTCCTCCATATTATGAGAAACATAAGAGCATAGGATATGCAATTTTTTTCAGAATATAAGCTGTAACATGTACAACATAGAAATTACAAAAATGACATAATGAATACATTTATATCAAATGTTACATAGAATAGAAACTTGGCGGAAACTAAATCAGTTCCAATTTGATGCTTTAACATGCTAATAAACATGCAAAGTATGCCTGATTTTAATACACATTGGGATCCCCAAGGCCAGTCTCAATGCATGTTTCATTGGAGTGTCATGCACATTAAATAGGGTGCCACATCAGCAAAATTGTTGACTTGACATGGTCATTAAATGATGGAGTTTCTTCAGATGAGAGAGGAGTTTCATCCCCATGAAATTCATCTGGCTCGGTTACCTAGTTTGCAGTCTTAGTAACTGTGCCATGAAACTATGCACTGAGCCTAGCCTAAGGCCCTTCTATTGTTGACTAAAAATGTATTTGTGGGAGATATTAAAGTACATGTATGCCTGAAGGAGCACTATCAATGCCAGGTGGAAATTTCTTATGCAAACAACTGCAGTCAAGAAATGGCTATGCTCACTGGAGTACTGAACACATTGCTGCATCTTTGCAGCGTAAACAAAATTATTAAGCAAACTGCTCTAGTGATCAGCCAACATGTGACTAAACTTTTTTTTTACTCTGGAGAACACGAACACAATAACCATCGCGTTATAGATCTACATATATGAAGAGAACTTACATCGTCGTATTCATCTATTTTGTCCAAGTCCTTGGAATTCTTTCTTGAGTGGCCCCCTTCCTGCAGTCATACTGGGTGCATCAGTAGCATCACAAACTCCAGGAACCAAGATTGTAAATATGATATTTTCCTCAGATGTCTTAATATCTAATTACAAACTTACAAACTTACAGGACGCAATGGAAAGTTTTTGCTACAGGATATGCACGAGGCTGCGACATTCTGATCGCAATAAAAGTCACTTGGATTCATACGACAAACCTATCACGGTATGTGCTTTTACTCCATTTTAGAAACTTTCGGTTCAGACAGCTTGTTCCAGGCTGCACAAAATAATTGGGTTTAACATTTCCTGTTGATTACTTAGGAGGAAGCAGCTAGTGTGCATGGACGGGATGAAGATCCAGATGCTGTTCAGATTATTGGAACCGGAACCAACGGGGGAAGCAAATACAGCACCTGGAATGGCAAAAACGAAAACAGGACGACGAGGACGACCGCGAAAGACTGTGGTTGATGGAGGATCGGCCAAAGTTACAGGAGTTGAAGGAGAATCTGCAAAAGTTACAGGAGCAGCAACTAGGAAAAGAGGACGACCCTAAAAAAAACAGCGGACACTACTCCTCGTACTGTCTTAGATGAATTCAGTAGCGAATCTATCGCTAATCGAATTAATAAACTGAAAACGCATCCAGGAAAATAGCAAAGTAGCCCTTTTCAGTCTTACTAGATTCAAACACATGATCTTTTGTAATTTCAGCTATGACATACGAAAGAAAAATGTCTTCATTGTGCATCATACTTGTATGACCTGCACATGCGTGCATCAACAGCTCCATTAATGTTGCAATTCTATCGCTAAGGCCTCATTTGGAAACAACCCGGCCCTTTCCCCAGGTGCGACAACGGCGGTAACTGTGGATGGGGCAAATTTGACGTGCATGCGAGGGAGCCTTGGACGTGCGTGCGTGGCTCCCCGGCCTGCCACGCAGCAGAAAGAAAAGAGGAGAGCCGCGCAGCAGAAAGAAAAGAGGATGTGGAAGGAACATGCTGCATGCATGCACACAAAGCTTGGTGAAGATTCAGCTATTATTAGTTGGAAAAAAGTGGGGTGGGCGATGGGCTCATGCACGCTCCTGTGTTACCCCACGCTAGATGGATGACGCCTGGCATAGGATTGCATCGCACGGCAGCTGTAGGCTTCCTTCCGAGCCAAGGAAGCCAACTTCATTCTTGAATCCACGCTCGCGAATAAACTGCCGGCTCAGCCGTATCCGCACCCGGCTTGGCTTCCCTCGGCTTGCTCCAACAGCCCGACGACCTCTTCTGACTTCGGACGCAAGATACCGGTCGCCTGGCTTCCAACGTTCATGCACTGCAGCTCCTTTTCTTTCTTATTTCGCAAGCATTGGAGGTGCCGGCTCATCGCGAGGTTGTGCTCGATCTGGTCGCTTGCCGCTGCAGATCCTCAGTTCTGGTAAGCATATCCAACACTGCAGTCCCGTTGTTCTATCACAAGTTGACGGTTTGACAAAAAGAGATGCTTACGAAAGGAATTAAGTTCATCACTGTATAATTTCAGAAGGAACAGAAATAGAAGTTGAAATTTCCTGCTGGCTGTGCACAGGTGGTTAGTTATTTTTTCTGGAGCAATAATTGGAACTTGCATTGAAACAATTGATTTCATGTTATGCTGCAAATGCTTCAGGAGGGAGCAAGGAGTCCTCATACATGTGAGGTTTGTTTACCCATTTCTAATTCAGTATTTCCATGCTCCTCTTGAAGTTTTATGCTTCCCTCCATATAATCAACTATGTAATATGGAAATCAATGAAACAGAGTGGTTTGGTGTCGGTCTGCTTGCTGATATATACTTTCTCCTTATTTAACTGCCTAACTAAACCATATTATTGAACTCAAGAGCATCTGAATGCCTCTGTTGTCTAAGTACATCTGCAAGTGCCACAACTGCTATTTTTCTTTGAGATTTTAGCAGATGACCAGATCTCTTAATTGTACTTTCTTATATTTCATACATTCCTTTTTAGGTGGCATTTTACAAGACAACATATACATATTTATAGGTCATACTAAATCTCAAATTATTCAAAGGGCAGAATTAATTTGGCATTGGAAGAAGGTCCTGAGCAATATATTGAACTACAACAGATACAAAGGAACTTTGGGTTCACTGATTGTAATTAGACTAGTGATTCCTAATAAATGCTTTCTGTCCTAAACTGTCACACTCGTACAGATGGTGGATGGTGCTTAATTTAGTTCAGTAACTTACCTTTTGTCAGGTGCTTCTTGTAAGCAACTATGTTGAACAATCAGTTGCAAATTTGTTTGTTCAAATTCTAGCAAAATGAGCAAAGGTTTCAAAAACTGTTGCTAAATCTGTACATCGCCTAAGATAACATTATCTATTATTCTACTGTTGGTATTTAGCAAGGTTTCACCTTGCTATGAGGTTGTAAAGAACCAATATCCATCACAGCCACAAGATGTCTGGATAGCTAGTAATGGAACAAATGTATTTATCAGAAGCAAGTGCCTGTTACATAGCAGCTTTATTGTAAATATGTTCAGAAAGCCATCAATTGCTCCTGTTGCTCTGGTTTTATTGGCAGTTTGGCAGATGTAATTTCAACGATTATGAAATTGGATCATTGGTGTTAATTTGGAGGCATAGTTTGATGATTGTATGATAGTTTAGTTATGGCTGCAATCTTGCAGGAACCAAACAACTAAACTAAAAAAAAAAAATCTTGTACTAGATAATTGATAGTAGGTGGCGGCTCTAGTACGCGTTGTTCTTTCACTGTACTATTACATTTCTTGCTTGATTTTAGCGGCGCGATAGGCCTTGTTTGGATATATCTGAGTTTTTTTCTGTCATAGATGTAGTCCAGATCTATGGTTTTAGATATAGAACATGCATGGTTCTACAGGCTATCAAGATAAGTATGGATTTCCAACCACATATCAACTTGTTTCATGATTTATTTAGTTAGCCATTGTTTTTTTATGAGGGCCAAATAATTCTTGACACGTGTGAAGCAAGCATACCAGCAGTGATGTTTTCATGTGCTTTTACGCTTGTTGGATATTGAATCTAGTGATACATAGTTTCTCTGAGTTATGAGTTGCAATAGTGCGAGTATAATTTTTTATTCTGCAATGCTCATGTTGCCGGCATTTGATCTACTGCAGCTAAATAGTTAAGATATATTTGATCATATGGCTCACCAAATTTATGTTTGATAGCCGTAAGGGTTTAATGAAATATGGTTTGCAACGATTCATCCTTAGTGTGCCATTGTTACCACTTAGGAACCTATGAAAGGCCCGTTTTTTTACTGATTATGCCGATGCAATTACTAGATATTGCCAAGTGATGTGTGCCTTTTTTTTTCCAATGACTGCCGAACATGGTTTTGGTTTGTCAAGTGAAATCATGCCATTTGAGTAGCTAGGTGTTGTAAGCTGAATATCTACAATTATTACATGGTGAAAATTGCCAAACATAATGAACAAAACAGACATACACGATAGAGAAAGTGAAACACTGAAAAATGAATTTTGGTTTTGATCGATCTAGTATCCTGGTCAACTTAGACTGGTTTCAATTCTTTGGGTACTCAATGATTTACGCTTTTAGTACCCTTGACTCGACTTTGTTTCTGCAGCAACAGTAATCAGTGACAAAATTGAGATGCCAGTTAACAAGGCTGACAAATCAGTGCTTGGAAACAATTGCAAAAGATTGTCCTTAACAATGAGTCGACAGCAATGTTTATGAAGCTAGCACCTAAGGAAGAAGTTACAAATAGGGTTGCAAGATTAAAAAGCTCATTGAGGTCTGACTTTTTGATGTTGGATCTGCTCACTTGACTTTATTTCTCAAGAAAAAGTCTGAAACTCTATTTTTTTTATCAACATATTTTTCAGGTAGGAAAATAAGGAAACAAGAAGGAAAATCTCCATTATTTGTTCAACATTCTAGTCATTGCGCTGCTGTCTCCATGGACGACGCAGTCGGCATGACAGGAGCAAGCCAGGGAGGTGCTAGTCCTTGCGCCATTGTCTCCATCGACGATACCACCGGCATGGTAGGGGAAGGAGGCCAGGGAGGTGGTGCTTGTACCGTCGTCCCCATGGTTGATGCAGCCGACAAGATAGAAGAAGGATGCTGGCAAGAGAATGTTTCACCATCCAAAGACAATCTGCCGCCCATGTTTTCTCCCTCTGTTGGTGGAGCCAAGGGAGAGCAGGTAACGCAGGTACAATCATCAATTTGGTCTTGGATATTCCTCTTCAATCTTTTGTGGAGTTTCGTCATGTATAAATGAGTGCAATACTATTACTGTACGGTACTTAATTTTCAATTGTGTGTTCTTTAAAAGGTAATCAACATCACTATTTGTTTCCATTGTGGTACATGACCATGTCTTAACAAAATTTAGGTAATGGCTTAATGCAGCTATGGCAGGCTGCAATAAATAGCAATTGAGTAGAGGGAATGAAAGATTACGCAGCTGTTACATTAGTTTAGTAATTACCTCTTTGTGATGGGTTTTAAGCATTCTAGTTTCTATCAGTGTTAGATCTTTGTGCTGTAGCTTCTATATGATACGGCAGTTTACAGTTCCATTCCATACCCTTCTTACTGAATGTACCAACGACAATGTTTGCATGTATAAACTGGTCTTATGTCTTGTGTTTATATGTACAGGAGGGGGTTGATAAAGCTGAAATAAAATTGATCACACCTGAAGTAGGAATGACTTTTCAATCCGAGGAAAAGGCTTATGAGATGTACAACACCTATGCCGGAAGTGTTGGGTTCAGCGTTAGAAAGAGCAAGACAAAGCGCCAAGATGGTAGTATATGCCAGAAATATATGGTTTGTAGCAGCCAAGGATATCGAGAAAATAAGTCATCACAAAAAGGACATTACAAGGACTGGTTGTGATGCTCGAGTTCAATTAAGTATCAGCAGAGAGGGGATTTGGAGAGTGCAAAAGGTCGTACTAGAGCACAACCACTATCTTGCTAGTCCAAATAAGTCACACAAGCTGAGGTCCCAACGACAGATTATTGAGGCAGATCGGAAATTAATTCGGCGGATCTGGCTGGCTGGAATGAAGCCAGCCCAAGTTTTTGATTTCATGAAGGAGCATTATGGAGGGGAGGATTGCTTCAATGAGATTGGTCGTGAGCGCAGAACAATATTTAGAAGCTAATGATGCACAAACATTATCGAATATCCGAGAAATAAACGATTCACGAGGATCCTACATTTTTCTATGCGATTCAGGGGACAAGGAAGATGGTCGTATAGCAAATTTCTTTTTAGGCGGATGGTCGGGTCTATAATGGACTACAAATGCTTTGATGATCTTTGTGTCATTTGACATCGAAATGCCTTTTGCTCGATTCTTGGCACCAACCATCACAAGCAAACAATAGTTTTTGGGTGTGCACTTATATTTAATGAGACCACTGAATCATTTGTTTGGCTTTTTGAGACCTTCTTAACAGCAATGTCAGGAAAGCACCCAAGCACAATTTTCACTGATCAAGACGCGGCAATGGCAGCAGCAATTGCTTATGTTTTCCCAAATACAAGCCACCGTCTTTATTTGTGGCATATTTACTTAAATGCCGGCAAGCATCTTGGCCATGTAATTCATGGGTCGCAAAAAACAATTGACTAACGAGTTAGATAACAAGTCAGAGGACAAGTCAGATAACAAGTTAGAGGAAAAAGTCAGAAGACAAGTCGGATAACAAGTTCCTGGCAGATTTCAAAAGATGTATCTATGAAGACAGATCAGAGACTTATTTCATAGAGAAATGCATGAATTGTTGGCTACATACAACCTTGAGAATAACTCATGGATGACAAATCTATATGCTTTGAGGGCAAAGTGGGCTGCGGTATACCTGTAACATCCTAGATATTAAAAAGTAATTAAAATTTTAAATATGATCATCATCATGTGAAATTATCGAGTATCATGGCATAAATGCATTTCCAGTTTCAACATTAACACATATATGTTGCATATGCTGGTTGAGTACGTTGAAAGTCAATTTTGAATTTAAAATGTTTTGGGAGGAAGTATTAAAATGAAATTTATGAATATGACTTGAGCAATTTTTGTTTCATAAGTTGGTGCACAGGTTGTGTTTTGAAATGGTATATTTGATTGAGTTGTTTGAATAGTAATTATTTCCTAATTGAAAATTAAATTTTAAAAAAATAAAATAAAAATATATTTATTATTCCTACGTTCAAATAAAAACTTTGAAAACCTACTTTCAAAAAATATTGAGAATTTGGGGATGGTCATTAAAGCAAACCTGAAGATCTCGAGAAGTTGGACTATTTTCGTTTTGGAGATTTTGAAGTTTCTATGGAAATTTGGGAGATATTGGAAGAAGAAGGAAGGAAGAGACACTAGTACAGAATTTCCAGAAGCAGTTGCCACCGAGTTGCTTGTCTGCTTGCCTGCATGGTCGCCGCCGTGCTGGGTTTGGCTGCCTCTGTTCTCGCCGTTTGGGTGCGTGGACGCGTAGCTGCCTGCGTGGCCGGGTCTAAGCTGCTGCTGGCAACGCCTGGAAGCCGCGCGCCCGTCCTCAAAATCCCAGACACCGTCTTCTTCTTTTCTTCTTGCTGCCGCCGCCGCGTTCGTCTAGTTCGCAGAGAAATTCGCCACGCTCGCCCCAGCTCTGCTCGCTCCGTCTAGCTAATAGCTTCGCCCAGTCCTTTCGCGTCGGCTAAGTCCGCTCGCCTTGCCTCTCTTGGCCTAACGCAGCCGTGCGTGCCGTTCCAGCCACGACCGCGCCGCCATGGCCGTCGTGTCGCACCTTGCCGTGGCCAGGCCATTTCAGTTGGCCTCTTACCCTGCCGTTTGTTGATTTAGCTTCGCCTCAAATCCGTGGTCGTGATTGACCCGTTACTTCTCATATCTCATCTCCATAAACGCCGGAACGCGACCTCGCCGCCGGCGCGTCCACTGCACGTGCAGCACGCATGCGTGGCCAGAGAGCCACGGACCATCTCAGTCCGCGCCGGGGCGCCTCCGCGGGTGCGCACGGGCACGGTGATGCTCTATTAGCCGCTCCCCACCGCCGACGAGATCCCTGGCCGCCGGAATCGGAGCTTCCATCGGTCTCCTCTGCTTTGAAAACGTGAAGGATCTCTAGCGACAATTGGAACTTTTCCAGGGGCCTAACTGCACAAGTCGTGACTCAGGTGAATAGTTCTCAACAGTGCAGTTTCTCTTTTTCTTTCTCACAATATGTGCTGAATTTGTGAATTTCATAACTAAATAAATAGACATGCTAAATTCATGAAACTTTGTGTGTAGCTTCTTTATGATGATATCTATGTAGGAAAGATATGAAACCTGGAAAATGGATAGTTTTGGCATGAGTTAAAATTACCTCTTTTTAATTAAGAAATACTACTTCCATAATTTTTTGTAGGCTTATATAAAGATCCACTTGTCATGAAATTTCTTGCGTAACTGTTTTATGCTAGTATCTACCTTCACAAAAAAAGTTTGGGGATAGTTTGATCATGTTTAGTAATACTCTTATTTATATGCCCCAATTATTAGTCAATAATTACCTCAATTATTAGCATAAACCATGAAATGGCTTGGGTGGATTTTTGGAGTTGATTGTGGAGCTTGGAACACCCAAACCCTCTACTGTTCCTTGGAAAGTAGTTGACTTATTTATAGTTAGATAATCCACTTGATGGTTAATAATTAAAATGAATTTTCCAAGTGAATCTTCATGTTAGACTTGACTGATGATAAGCAACCCTGTTATATAGTGGTTGATAATTCTTATAATTAGTTTCTCATGATTGATCTTGTTATGCTTTCACCAATGCACTTCCATGCATCATGGCATGCATTCCATTATGTTAAGCAATGCATCACTTATTACGTGTAGTAAGCGAGATAGAGAAAGGTTGGAAGCTACAAGTGCCAAGTGTGTGATGCTTTGATCTCGTCGGAATTAAGGCAAGTGCATGACGAATCTTTGTTTGGGCTTTACGCCTATTATTCGAGTTTTTCTTTTGCTTTCCAATGTTCAAGTATTATATTTCTGGTTCAAGTTCAAGTTTCTTGTTCATGGGATTCAAGTTTCAAGGTTCCATTTATATTCAATTCTGGTGCGGTTTATCCTATCGGAGGTGCAATTTGGTTCTTATATTCAGGTGCCTGTGAGTAAGTGTTGGCCCCACTTACTCGGCTTTACCGGTAAATGCTAAGGAGTATTCAAGTGTTGTCCGTTTCAGACGGAAACTACTGTTTATTTGCTATTCTAGTAATTTGTTCTGGATTCTCATGAGATAACAGTTCTTTTGGTTCTAATTGTACTTGCTGAGTGTTTTCACTCACCCTTGTGTTCATTTGGTTTTTAGGTGCTAAACCATCACGACTTGCATGGGAACTGGGAGTAGCGCCATCATCACAAGTACTCACTTTTCGTTTACAAACCCGTAATCTTTTACATAGCAGCTGTAATAGGTTTGTTTTAGTCTTAGTGAATGTGTTGAGGGGTAGCCCCCGGTTGTGTTTCTAGCCGGGGCGTTACAATACCGTAGCTCTTTTACAGCAGACATGAACTCAACCCAAAGGAGTGAAGGTATGAATAATGTTTTCAAGAAAAGATTTCGTAGGAAACTCGGTCTTTCGGAACTCATTGTAGAATGTGAGAAGGTTGTAGTTAGTCTAAGGTCAAATGAGTTGGATGCTGATTTTCAGTCACGCATAAAGATCCCTGTTACCTACATTCCAAATCTTCCTTTGTTGAAAACTGCGGCTGAATCATATACAAGGAGAATGTATTCAGAGTTTGAGGAAGAATTTAAAAACAGTTCACATTGTCTTGTGAATTGTTGGAAGAGGTGGGGACAACCTCGACATTCTTTGTTAACTACATGGACTCGATCGAGGAGCAACAAAGTAGTATTCAACACTCAAGACTCCTCCATTACATGCTCTTGCCGGATGTTTGAAACCATAGGTATGTCTACTATTATGTTGCAATTTGTACTTTGTATCCTATAATATAGGTTGTTTAAAATGGCAACTATATCTTACAGGTTTATTGTGCAAGCATGCTCTTAGAGTCTACAATATCAATAGAGTATACAATTTGCCATCGCAATATATTCTGCCTAGATGGACAAAATATGCCAAAACTGGATTTTATATTGAGAAACAAGGAAGTGAGAAGGGAGGATTGGAAACACAGGCAGCACTTATATCTCGACAGGCCACATCTCTTGCATTGAAGTGTTCTTCATCAAAAGAACTTCTTGATAAATTGCAGAAAGCCATACATGACTTGAACTTGGAAGCGGATACTTATCTAAGTGAGATGCGTGAAAAATCCAATGAGAGTCCTCCAATTCTAAATGAATGTGTCCGAGAACCATTGCATGGTGTAATATCATTTAAAACTCCTCAAGTAATAAAAGGTCCAAAGAATACACGTATGAAAAATGTTGTTGAAAAGAACACAGGGAAAAAGAAGAAGAAGGAGGAGGAGGAGGAGGAAAGGTAGTGACTTGCCCAGTACCCTTTTGCTTATGTGAAAATGTTATTTTAAACAACCTATTCTCATATGTCTATATATATTATTGTAGGTGAAGATCTGGAACATAATGATGTAGAAACAAGATATGAACGTGCTGAGCAAAACCAAATAACTATAAGACATTAGTTGTTTTCACAATTTTATCCCCTTACAAGCATGGTTTGTGATCACTTCCTTATGATATGACACAGGCTTTTAATGTCCGGCCATCTTCAGCGATGGGTGGTCCTTTATTTCAAGCTGGATATGCTAATTCCATGGTGCCTTCATTCAATTTATTTGGATATCCTTCTGCAGTGGCTGCTCCATACATACCGGGAGGATACACAAGTCTCTTAAGGGGAGTTGGTCAAGATGTTGTAGTGAAAACTGCTGTTAGGCAGTTGCATTTTGATGGAGCGGAAAGTCATGAATCTATGTAACTGTGCTCCTCCTTTGTTGTCTAAGAGTCCTTATGAAACCAAACATGTTCTTTTGTCTCCCTGACATAATTTTACCAGTTTGACTAAAGTTTGCTGTTAAGAAATCTGATATTTGTCCTATATTGGGTATGTCTTTTTTTTTGGAAAAAATATTGGGTCTGTCATTTTGAGCCTGTCATTGTATACCAAAACAGAAACGTTTTATATCAAAACAAAAACATGTGCTTCATACTATGATTTATATAGTCAATATCAAATGGGATTAAGATTAAGCATGGAATTTAAATTATCACTGTGAACAACCATGGAAACATTGCCGCTGCTGGAGGCTGTCATGCAGCAAAACAACACACATAATTCAGAGTTGAAGCATGGCTGGGAGCGCTGCAGCTGCCTGCCAATGCGCACACATATAATACAAAGTTTCAGGATTCTCCATTTCAGAAAAAGGATGCAATGGTCCTCCAAAGTTGAGCTTTATTATTTTATAATATGGGTACAAAACATAGTTTGCTATTACAAGATCAACCCTATTACATGATCTATTTATTTTTTCTTAGCCTCCAGTCGTCTTTTGCTGTAGTGGCCATGGCTCCCTCACCCTTCTTTCCATCTGTCATAACAATATGAACCTTGGGAACATTTGATGCCAGACTATTCAAAACAGCCTCAACATAACCACGAGCTTCTCGAGACATCCATCTAAGTTCCTCTTCAGCTCAGAGAGTCATCAACAGCCTGCAGTACAGAATTGAGCTTTATTTGTGCAAACATGCTCTTAGATGTGCAAACATCATGGCTGGATGTTTGCTGTTCAGAAAAAAAGGATGCAATGGTCCTCCAAAATTGAGCGGATGTTATTTTCTAATATGGGTACAAACATAGTTTGCTATTACATGAGCAACCCTATTACATGATCTATTACATTGAGTTAAACTCAATTTAACTCGATGTGCCAGAAAGATGAGCCATGGCTGCTTCTGTCTGTCCATTTCTGTTCTTCTTAGCCTACAGTCGTCTTCATCATTGGTGGCATTCGCCCATTTGGGCATGTGGATTACTGCTGCAACGTAGAGTCAACAAACATAGCATACGTCACCTCTGACTATTTCTCAGTTACGATAAATAGGAACATGCCAATTACAGAACTATACCTTCAATAATTCAGTGCCTTTAAGATTCTTCAGTCTCCCATAAAACAATCGATCCTCTCTTCCTGTTAATGTTTCCCAACGTAAGCTGCATCAAAGTGAAAGGAAATGAGAACTGATGGCTCTAGAGTCTAGAATGCAACATTAATCTGCAGAAATGGGTTTCATATAGCAAATGTAAATATGACTTGTTTATTTCAACATCCGACTTTCTAGATTGAATGTAGTGCAAATATATCATGTGTTCTTATTGGATCCAATACCATGCTCTGTACAGGAACAAGCATTTGTCCTCAATCCTGCATACCAAAAGCAGAATTCATTTACAAAACGATCACTTGGTACAATCAAGTCGGGCATTCTATGTAAATGTCTAGAGTACAGTAACAATATTAATATCTTTGAAAGGTAGCACCATATCTTGACAAGAAAATAGAAGCACAAACATATTTTGACAGTAACGTCGCCTTCATGCCCCATCATGGGGCGTCACTCTACGGCGCACGCCGCGGGATGGCTAGCGGCGCGACGCCGCTGCGCGATACAAGTATCGGTGCACGCGGCGCTAGTACAGTTTGCGGTGCACGCCACACACATGAGAAACCAGCGCCGCGGACCGGTGTCCACAGTCGTGCGCGGCCCGGAACCAGTTTTCTCTGTCGGGCTTCATTGGGCCAAGGTTTTGTTTAAGCCCATATTGTTTTCCGGTTTCTCCTCTGTCTACCTTTTTTGGCCCCAAAAATTTAATGTCGTTTCCATTTCTCATTTCTCATGTCAAGCATTTTTTTTGGACCATTTTTCTAAATTCTCATGTCAACCATTATTTGGGCCACAAAAATTAATTTCAAACAAGCTAAAATTTTCTCTTTAGGGACAGCGGTTTGTGGGAAAAATAAAAGGGCGGGGGATGGTTTCACATCCATATGGAAGTTAAAGTACAAAACGTTTTTTTTTAAAAAACATATATCTTATGTCCATCAAAAACAATTATACAATGATAAAAAAAGTGCTACAAATAAAAAGTAATTGTGACATCTTTGTATTTCGAAAAAGCATAAAACCAAAAGGTAAAGATGTTGCTCCTGTTTTCTTCAAGACTTGAAAATAATGAATATTCCTGAAAAAAAAAAAGGAAATTTCATTATTAAAATATAGACTTATATCAAGTTTTGATTTCTATATTACACACTATGTATCACTAGTGGTTTTTCAAAAACGTTTGTACTACTACATTCAAAAATTTATAATTATAATCAATAAAACATTAAATGACCAGAAAAAAAAAATTCGAGACTAAACTGCTGCATAAGAAACTTTATATCGGTAGCTAGAAACTTTATATTGGTAGCTTCAAAACTTTAAGTAATGGTACTAAAAACCTTATACAACAAGTGCAATATAACTTTACTCTCTCGAGTTTTTAAAAAATATTATTGTGCAAAAACAGAGAACTGAAACCAAAAGATACTTTGGTTGGAAGAACTCTTCTACAGTACTAAATTAACATGAACAAACTATATACAAATCATCCTTGCTTATTGTCCAAGATCAAAAACAAATTGTTGGCAAAACAGACTAATAACAATGGTGAATATTATGAACTTTATACTCGTAGGTTTATGAGTTTACAACAAAATTTTAAAAGATTTTGAACTATTAAATTATAAACTTTGGTAAACCCTAGAAGTGGTCACTTTAATCTGCGTGACAGGTTGTCAAAACATATTGTGCATAACATATTCTTGTTGACGAGATCAAGCTTGTACCTGCTAACCAATGCCACGACCAAGAATTGAAGGAGGTATCATAGTCGCGCCGCATATCTTGCCACAACAATAAAGGTAACTAATGACTGAAAAGGGGTAGCAAACTCGCTTATTAGACCACTAGTAATTATGGCACACTTATTTTTTCAATTTTGGGTAAAGCTGCGTGGACAAACCTCAACAAGAGCAACAAATGCAGCCACCATCTAATTTGATGACATGTCTAATAGAGACACACACGCATTACACTACAAACTTTGTACTACGTAATTTGTAAAACTTTGAACTAACACATTGCAAACTTTGTAATGGTAGCTTAGAAACTTTGAACTATCACATTATAAACTTTGAATTGATAAGTTGAAAACTTTACATTCAAAACTTATACAACTTTCAACTATTACATTACAAACTTTATAGTGCTACGTTCAAAACTTTACACTCGAATTTATAGACTTTGAACTAGCATATTATAAACTTTCTACCAAAGAGGTTATAAAGTTTAAATTAGCACATTTATAAACTTTACACTTAAGAATTTATAAAACTTTGAAGTATCACATTACAAACTTTGTACTACTAGTTCAAAACTTTACACTCAGAATTTATAAACTTTGAATTATGACATTACAAACTTTGTACTTTTATGTTCGAAACTTTGAACTATCAGATTATGAACTTTGTACTTTGCTAGATCAAAAACTTTACATGCAGAAGTGGTAAACTTTGAATTATCAGATTACAATAAACTTTCTATTGATAGGGTAAACACTTTGCACTCAGAATTAATAAAAATGTTGACCTATGACCTTATTAACTTTGTACAGCTAGGTTCAAACCTCGAACTATCGCATTGTAAACTTCACAATTTGCTAGGTTGAAAACTTTACGCCTCAGAATTTATGTACTTTCAACTATGAGATTACAAACTTCTAATGCTATGCTAGATCAAACGTGTAGGAAAAAAAAGGATATCTTAATTATTTGGTTGTGATGATTGAATAATGCAAAGAATCATTGTAAACTAAATATAATGCTTATGTGTGTTTCATCACTGGAGTTGTGGGCATGTATATATCCTGATGGCTAATGAGGAAAGCAAATTTAAAATAGGTAAGATCAAGTAAAAGTAGCCACGCACTAGATCCAAAAAATTGCTCATTAGTTATAATGTACCATCCTTGCCCAGAACAAAAGGCATTATGTTCCTTTTCAAATGAAATAAAACAGTCCAATTCACATCAAAGAAAAGTGAAATAAAATGGCTTCAGAGATAGATACCTCACCTGGAAGAGTACAAATCAGAGAGAAGTAGAAAGCAAACAGCCCATGCTCAACCTAACCACTGCTGTGAAATATGCAAACTCAAAAAATGACCAAGCCTGTTCACAAAGGTGAAGTATTAGTTATGTCAAGCAAAACTTTAGTACAAAAAAAAACTTCATACATGTAGATAAAAAAAATTATGGCAGCGTTTTAAAAAATTACCTAATTGAAAGAATCAAATCTGAAAGCAAAAATTCAACTAAAAATTACAATATCCAGAACTTTATACTATTAGGTTCAAGACTTTGCAATATAGCATCATCAAACAGCGTACTGGTGATATTAAAAAACTGATGGGTAATAACTATCAAACAAAAAGGTTGGCATGGTTTGCATGCACTTTAACTTAAAGCTTAAAAGAAAAAAAAATATGGACATCACCTGCAGGGCGTGACCAGCGGAGTTTATGGTCAGCTGCGGCCACTGTCTGGACTTCAAGAACTGCTCGTTCGAGTTGATATTCACGCTGCATTGAAACATTCAGAGATCAAAGACAGGGAGAAGTAGAGGATGCAAGGCTCAGTTCACGGATGTCAATGAATCATCATTCACTAGGTGGTGTACCACAGGTAGTCTGACTTGTCCCACGTCATGCTGAGCTGATCCACCAGGCCGTCCTTGGTGAATGCGCGGTCGTCCAGCGCGTTGGTGGCCCTCGCTGTACGACTGCCACGAGAAGCCACCCATGGGGGTCATCCTCGCCGGCGCCAACGGCTCGCTCACCGTCGCCGTGTTGAACACGGCGGTCTTGCAGTCGGGAAGCACGCTGATGAACCACGCCGGAAGGTCGTAGCACCGCCCGTTGACACCACCCGCGCCACCGCGTTGGTGTGGTAGTTGGACAGGAACGCCGTGCAGGCGCCGCTGCTCGACTTGAACACGTACGCCTGAATGAAGTGAAAACTCAACAACTCCATGAGCAACTAGTCTGATTCAACTCATTTTTGGATAGAATTTGGCATACCTTCTCGTAGTTTCTGATGGACTGGATGGTGGGGGCGCCGGAGACCAATGCCGGCTCGCCTTGCTTGATGGCCTTGTGCAGGTCCCTCAGGTGACCCCATTTCAGCTGCCTCAGCAGACCTGAACACAGCCATGGTTTCAGAGTTGTTTCAGTTACAGACAGACATTCAGACATTCAGAACAATCTACACTTTCTCATGTGTAGATTGTTACAGACAGACATTCAGAACATTCGGTTACAGATAGACATTCAGACAGCATGACAAACATGATTATTAAATTCTTCCTATACTTTCTCATGTGTGTAGACTATCTGAATCATATTTTAGTATACCTGAGCGAATAGTGCTTTGCACAAGCTAGCTAAATTTTGACATAAGTTCTGAAACTGATGAAAGCACTAGCATGAACAACGCTTTGGCAGATTGTTTTCTCCATGGTTCTATGTAATCTACCACATTAGCATATTCAACACTGAATTTTTTTTTTTGCGTTTGTCAGGCTGTGCATTTGATTTCCATACAGCTTGTGGATTCCAGCCTTAGGGCATATGAGACCCAGAGGATGCATCTCGTCAATCACAGGAAATTGGGGAAAAGGCAAAGATGCACACCTGGAATCGTTGGAGGCCGTCACCGCCGCCGAGTCCACGTTCCAAGAGCGGCAGGAATCCCCGATGGCGCAGGCTGCAGCCGCCCATATCTCAAACAACAAATCCAAGGATTCGTCAATGCCGCCTCAAAATCGAAACCACATTCGGCTGGAAAAACGAAATTGCAACCTTTTACAATGCATAATATAGATTTTTTGAGCAGATAAACATGGTACAATGCATAATTTGGTTAACTCGAAGAACCATAAACTTGGTACAATTCATATAAGAGGCTTCATATCAATATTTATGTGGAGACATAGAGTGGGTGCACCCAAAAAGGATACTCTAAGTGCAGACATGCAAAGATATCATATGCCATCTACTCTAAGTGCCTACCAAAAATCTTGTTGAATCAGTATATCAACATAAAAAAAACATTATCTGGTATTCTCATATCACTAAATCTGACAAACTGCAATTTCAACATATAACTCAGACAGAAAATAACTTGATGCAACACAGAAATAATCCACTTGTTGGGAAGAGATAAAACTCTTAATACGATGCGAATTCTATGGCACACTTACACCTCAAAATTGTTTTTTTATTTGGTATACAAAGTAAGCATGGATAGTGGATGAATTCATGAAGGTTGAGCTACCTATTATTTATTAGATTATTACTTTTCAATCTCCTCTCAACACTGAATGCTGAGCCCCACGGCACTGTCCTGCACGCAGACGCAGAGCTGCTAAGTGTATGAGAAAGAAGGACGAACTGTAAAACCTGAAGAAGCAGCAGTAAGGCTTCAATCCTTTCTAGAACGTTATTGCTATTTAGCTTTTTTTTTTTTGGTTTTTCTAGCCTATGGCTATGCATCAGCTGTTGTATGACAAACACTAAGAGTAGAAAAGCTGCAAAAAAAAGGTACCATGTCATAATTTTTGCCAGTAGTACTAAGCGCACATATAGCTTGCATACTTTTTTCTTAAATCAGGTTGGCTATATAGATCATCAGGAAAAAAAAGCAAAAATGCCTTAAAAAAAAAAGATGGCCACCTATTTCAGAATCAGGAAGCTGCCCAAATTGCTATTTTAGTTCTATGCCTTTTATGCCTAATTAAACAAGTATTCAACAAGATATACCTGTGAAGTTTCTGAACAGCACTGCAAAAAGGAGCTTCAATGCATGAGGATAGATGGAGCATGTGAGAACATCAGCCCAATCCATATATAGGGGAGCAGCTTCAATTTGCATTACCTGATCAATTTTCAGTGGATCCCCTTCAAGGGGACGAGCGTCAGCTGGAATGATATCCCCCAAGCCTCACATTGATGATGTCTCCTAGAACAAGGATGGCAGATTCCTCCTAAGTCCACCGACCATTTCTGAAAAGATTTATTATCACGCAAAAAAGGAACCGAATATAAAATCAAAACATATTTTAACTTAAACAGGTCGATGGAGAAACATGGACAAGACCACAAGCTCACTCACAAAAAAATCTCACTTTCGCCAGAATTAGTTGCTCGCTCCATCACCTTCAGGAAAGGATCAGAAAAAGGACGCCAATCCAAAATGTGTATTGTCATCTTTTCCAAGCTGCGAAGCCTGAAATGACAAAAAAAAAAAAGACCGAAGTTCACTCAAACCATAATGCATGATAATAACAATGAATTGAAACTACAGTATACTGAGACTAGAACCTGAACTTTAACTAAAAATATAGATTTTCTAAAGATACATCAAAGATGTTAAAAATGAATTATGAAGGTCAACTCTCCATCTTCTAGATTCATAAATAAATATATAGACAGGAAAAAATCAATGTTGAATCATGTTGATGGGTAATCGAATGACAATAAATAAATATATAGACAGGAAAAAAATCAATGTTGAATCATGTTGATGGGTAATCAGAATGACAACCCTAGAAATCTGTGTTGAATCATGTTGATTCTTTAATAAATATGGCATACTATTAGTCTGTGTTAGACTCTCAAACTCTTCTTTTCTGTGCATACAGTTAACTAGCTAAGTAAGACCTGTGGTTTACATGACTTTGATCTATGATCAGGTATGTGTAAGCCCCATTGTTGTTGAATGACCTTTTGCAAATCTATATCCTGGAAATGAGTAGTACATGTAGCCGACACTCGAGCAGACCTTCCTGCCAATATAAACAAGAAAAAAATTTAAAATCAGGACATAAGAATGGCGACATTAAGGTCTGCACTCTGTAAAGAAACACATCCATAGATTATGATGACCTCAACTATGCTAATTCCCTCTTCAGCAAACAATACGTGCAAACAATGAATTAACAATGAATCAAATTGAGAAGGGCCCTTAAAGAATACGAAATATGGGTTAGCATCGTATTCTAACTGAAGAAGTGGACTCTTCATCTACTGATGAGTGATGGGAATTGAGAATCACAGAAGAAGATATCTAAAGAGTTAGAGTTTATATGAGTGGCCAATATTCTTTAGATGCCAAAATTTCATTTTAAGATGCTGAAATAGAGTTCATGTTATACAACTTATGTTCATCTATAAGATGCTGATGAAACAGAGTTCATCTTTAAGATGACAAATTGAATCTTGCAATATCGTGTTCACAGTTTAAGTTCTTTTGATAGCCAAGGATATTCAAAAGCAATCTTGAGAAGATTTGGGGATAGAGGTTCTTATCCAGTTCTTCGGCAAAAGATTCTATTCCAACATGCCTCTTTTTTTTCACTCTGAAGCTAAATGGTGACTGAACTGGAGTGAACCTGCTCATACTACAGCTACAGGCGAGGACCATAAACACGCCCTAAGCTACACAAAAATACCCTAAAATCCCACAGCTAGATCAACCAAAAAAATAGAATAGTAAAAAGCAAATTATCTGAACAATAAGCAATTAACAGTTCACTAATTAAAAATATCAACTCTTGAAGCAAAATTCAACTAAACATTATATTATTGTGAACTTTATACTCTTAGGTTCAAAACTTTGCAATATAACATCATCAAACTTTGTACTGGTACATTAAAAAACTGTGTACAAGTACATTAAAAAACTGTGTACTATCTTGAAAGCTTTGTACATGTTGTTCCATAACTTGTAACCATATATTTAAAAACTATGCACTCCAACTTGACAACGCATATCTCTGATAAAAGCTTTTAACAGCAACAAACACTATCTAGAAAAATTCACATATATATGCTCAAGTAAATGTTCTTTAGGTGATTACACAGTAATTAGATTGGTCACATCAAAACTTTAGTGCTTTTCAGAAAAAAATGACCCTGAAATCATTGGCAGCACAATTGTTCAATCATCTAGAAATTGCTCCTGTTACTTGTTGATTCCTATTAGTGGTTGCTATCAGGCTTCACAACGAAATCACTGTTGGACAGCGGCAAAGTAAACAAATCATTCGTAGTATAATGTTCCTATTATAACTGAACAAATTTGGATATAAAATGAGATACCCAAAGCATGCAGTGACCATGAATATAAAAATAGGCAACAACCGTAAATATAAAATCAAATTTCGAGATGTCTAAACTTTGGGATATCACGAATTTATCCCTCCCATTCAGCAACAATATCAGTTGTATTTCACTCTTATTAACAACTAGTTTGCTCAATTAGGTCATATCTGAATCAGGAGAGTGAGAAAAGACAGCATGATAATTAAGCACGCGCTTCACCTATTCCGAATTTCTGGAAATTAAGTTAGTGCCGGCTGATTCAATGATTTTACAAACTTTGGGATATCAGGAACCAAGTTTCAAACTTTGTACTTAGAACAATAACTGAAAATATGACTTGCAGGCATGTACTATTTTTAAAACCATAGTGATATCTGTGTCCAGTGTCCGAAACAAGGGAATACCATCTCCCCAGGGGGTTAATTTTACGGTTATCTTATGGCTCGCCTAATTTATTTAGTGTAATTTATTTTTTATTTTCTGACATATGTCTAGGAAGATATACTTTCAAGATTCATAGCTTCATGCAAACTAGAAGCAAGCACTGTCAGTGCATGGACTGGCTTTTTAAAAAAAGGATACAAGAAAATTGCAGTCATTATTTGAAGAACAACGGGAAAAGCAGGCCAAGTAAGTAGGCTCTCTCCCTAAACCCTGAACAACACATTGTAGTAACTAATAATAATTCTTAGAAGTTACAGGCTCAACTATTTTCTGACATACATTCCTCTTATGTTGACTGCAGCAAAGAATTGGAAATATGTCGACTCTGCTTTGAGAAAATGCCAAAGTATCAAGTTCCTGCATGCGTCATACATAATTTGACTTTTACTTTCCAAAGAAGGGATACACTAATGAGGGCTTCTGTTTAAAAGCTTTTGCACACCAAAATTAGTTAATCTATTGAAGTTTTCTTTTGGAATTAGGAAGAGCTAAGCATTTCTATTGGCTGTATCAGAAGCATTTGTTGATAAATTGAAAATGTTTGGTGACAGGTACAATTTTTAGTCTAATATGTTTGAAGCATGTTTCCTTACCTGAAATAATTTTTAGTCGCATCACAAGATCCATTTCAAGCAAAAGGACAGAGCTAATCGTCTATCAATCAAAACACTCAGGGAAATACCTTCAGGGAGAATATCTCCAAACAAACAAACAGTCTATAGGATGACTACAAACTTTACCATAAACATTTGCATTACACAGTATTCTTATCAAACAAATAATAGGAAAATCTAGAAAACAACAATTGTTGCAGACAAATTGGTTGGTTTCTGAATTTTTAGCAGGATAGCATTCTCACCATGAACCTATAAATCTGTTGCCACGCAAAACGAGAAACCACCTTGCCCAGGACCTCCGACCTTGCAGGTGCCTAATCAGGAATCGAGTGCAAAAGGAAGAACGCAGACCAACACGACGCGCGTCACCGACGAGCTAGCTTGGCATCCATACTACACAGCCGTGTTACCATGGAACACGACTCAGGAATCACTGAATGACCGGCACAACACCCACAGACCAAAGCATGCACAATCGGTAGGAGCGCGGACGGGCAGGAGGAAGAGGCGGCGACACGTACCTAGATAAGCTGGAGGTGTTGGAGGCCCCGGCGGTTGACGACGTCGACGTCCTCACTGCAGCGGCCGCTGGATCTCGGGCAGAATGCTCGACAGAGCCCGACGCACCTTGACCTCCCCACGTTGATGGAGGCTGCACCGGCGTGGATGAGGCTGCTGGATCCACCTCCGTGGGAGATGTCAACGTCGTCCTCCTTGCTGCAGCGGCCCCTGGATTGAGCCGCCGATTCACTGGACCCTCTACTCATCCCGTTCAAATCCAACTCCGCCTCCCCCAAATCCGCCCAAATTGAGACCACATCGGCTATGAATCCCCCCCCGTGACGAATCTGCCCAAATCGAAACCCCATCTGCTATTAATCTCCTTTCCGCGACGAATCCGCCCCCAAAAATCGAAAAACCCAATGGAAAAAACGGCGAACACTCACCTCTACGCCAAGAGAGCGCACAGGGGTCGACGCAGGCATCCGCCTACAGGAAGACGAAGGGAGAGGTCTGCTTGTGCCGCAGCCAAGGATCGACGTTAGCCATGGCAACGGAAGGATTAAACCGACGCCTTTGCAAAATGAACGGCGCTGTGTCGACAGCCGGAGATGGAGCACGAGGCGCGCGACAGCCGCCGGCTTGCACAGCGAGGCGCGCCGGCCGGAAGGGATAGTCCGCCGTGGGCCAAATCGCAACTCCGGCGAAGCGCTGCGCGTCGAGGAGGGAGAAATGGGAAAGGAGGAGGGAGAAATGGGAAAGGGAACGGTGGGGGGCGGTCACGGGCGGGGTTTCACTGTTTCAAAAAAAAAAAAAAATACACGCACCATGTGGGAGGGCCCAAACAGAAAAGATAGGCGTGGGCTCTGGCTCTGAGAAGACTAGACCAAGCGTAGAGGAGCGTGCGCCGTTTCCTGAAGTAGCGCGCGTGCGCTAAATAAGGATTGGGCCCATCAGCGCCTGGCTCCAAAAGTTGTTCTGAAGATCTGAATTACTTTAAGGTGCAGCATTTGATTCCTGATGGTTGGTTTAAGAGATAGAGGTGCTGTCCAAAGTACGGTCAGTTTTAAGTGCAACTCGAGTTCAGATTCAATTCAGGTAGATAATCTCAAATCAAATGGATAAGATACAACTATATACTTCACACTAGTGAGAAAAAAAAATGTAGGTGAGGACAAACGAAAATCACCTCCATGGCCTATGCGCCTGATTGAAAGTCAAGTTGTTGCATCTCCTGCACCGTCGTTTTGGTTCAGGCGGACGGCGAGGGTACGGAAATAGAACTCGACTACATACTGATGGGGGCGGACGACGACGACGTACCAGCGACGGCGGCGGAGGGTGAGGAACCCTTCTTAGATGACGCCATCAGCTATCTGCACAGGACGCCCATCCATGGTGGGTGAGGGGAGGCGGCAAGAGATGCAGCGGCTGTGCGGCGAAAGGCGCCAGCAGCACTGAGAAGAGAGATACCGCGGGCGGGCGGGCGAGCGCCTCGACTCGTTGGGGACGGGCAGGTGAGCGGCCTCCAGAGCTGCGCGAGGCGGCAATGGTGGCCACGCCGCCCGGGGATTGACAGCGTGCCTGCCGCTGGTCTAGTCGGGAAGCCGCGGTCGACTGGCGCTGACGGACGGGGCGGAGAGGGGCGTTTGAGGCCTGCCGCGGTGCCGGAGCCCCCATAGTCGATGGCGCCTCCCGCCGCAGCGCCGCCTTCCGGCGCCGATGGATTGGAGGGGAGAGGGGAGCCGAGCCGATCGAGCCGCAGACGCTGGGGAAAAAGAGCCGATCAAGCTGAGCATTCGCGGTCAAGGGTCGTAGCCGTAAGATCGGCGCGCTGGGCAGGTGGCGGGCATCGGGCATGGGGTCACACGGGAGCGCCCCTGCGCCCATCGCCCACCCCACTTTTTTCCTATTAGTTAAACCCCGGGCGCGCCTTCCCTGGCTCCCAAACGAAGCCTATCCAGACATTCTACTCAAGACATACCCAATCAAATACAGTAGACTCGAAACCCAACAAGCGCACTTGAATACCGCAACGGTAAGCCACACCAGGTTTAATCCGCAGCTCCCGGGTTCGATCTGTATGGGAGCCATATTTTTTTTGTTTTGCCAACATTTTTTTATTTATTCTTTTTTTGTGTGCTTTATTTCTGTCTTTTTTTTGCCGATTTGTAAAACTTGTTCTGTAGATATTGGTAAATATATAATATAGTCATGTGAGAATGTGGTGATACACATCCTTCACAACCATGAACATTTCTCACATAGAGTCATGTGACTAAGTGAGAGAGGTTCATCGTTGTGATGGATGCGTAGTGTCACTTTATTCAAATCGTTTGAAAAATTAATGGCATGGTAATGGAGACAAACTATGATGCTACGTGCATTTGTACAATTTTTTGACCAAGTTTACCTATGATTGTAATTATTTGATGGTAAATTAAAGGATAAATGTTAAAATACCCTAAGCTAGGTACAAAAATCTAAAAACTTGCATGGACAACTGATTTTGGTGTATGATCATGACATAAAAATTTCAAATGATTTTGAGAATGTGGTGATACACATCCTTTACAACAATGAACATGTCTTACATATACTCATGCGAAGTAAGTGAGAGATGTTCATGGTTGTGATGGATGTATAGTTGCACATGGTTCAAGTCATTTAAAATTGTAATGACATGGTCGTACTCCATGTATTTAAATTAAAACAAAGTAAAAAATGGCAAAAAAAAATAAATAAAATTAAAATAGAGAAAGCGAAATAGGAACAAATAACCAAAAATGTTGTAAAACAAAAAGGCAACGTATGCTATGGAAACTAGCTTCGTGTGCAAACTATGAAAACTCCAATCAAGACTACAGATCTGGATCCAACGCCTAGGGAGACAGGTGGTTTTTTTACACTTAGAACCCCACCCAACCCATTGTAATTTGATTAGCAAAGTTAGTGGTGGAGGGTTTAAGTGCAAATATCCCCTGGACGTTACCCCATCCATCCCATGCCACCACCACGATGAGAGCAATACTCGCCACCGCTCCCCGCCTCACTAGCTACCACCGCACCAGCTCACCCACGCCCCTGCTGCTCACCGCCACCACTGCCCTGCTCCCTACTCCACGCCAAAGCGCCGCAATGGAAGCGCCCCCGCCGTGACCGCCACCCCGGAGTTGCGACACCGCCGGGCGCTGCCGAGCCGAGCGCCACCATGCACCACAATCCCCTTCTCTCTCTGTTCTTTTCCGTGAGGATGAGGACGACGGACACCACCTCGGTGGTCCTCCGTGACCAGGTGACGCCCCTCCCTTATCCTTTCCCACGGGCCCACGTCTCATAGGGAGCACCCACCCTTTTCTTTTAAATGGACACGGTCCACAAGAATAAAGAGAGGAGGGGTAATGGGGATTGAGGCCCCATCTTCCGATAGGTAGTTGATAAGTCGAATTGTGGAGATCACGGCGTAGATGATCCAAGGGCACCGACCGAGAAGATCGATTTCCTTGCAATCACAACACCACTGCTCCAATGGTTATCAACCGAGCACAAAACCCGGATGACCTCGCCAAGAAGGCTAGTCCCTGCAAGCGATTCGAGAACACGAGCAAGAACTGGTAAAGGCAAACTGAATTTGCAATTTGGGGTGTCACAAACCAAAGTAGCAGCCTAGTCGGTCCGGTACAGTGGCGAAAATCTCACAAACAAGTGTGCAGATTCAATCTAAGCAAAACCCAAGTATTGTAGCAGTACATAGATGATATATGTAGTAGAAAACAAGTCCCCTAGAAGGCTATGGGCGCAGGCCACCATATGTGCACGTGGAAGACCAAATGCTTCAGCTTCCATGAAGTCTCTTCAAGTTCTCGCGCGTCTAGTGAGCTTCTGTGCAGCCTTCACTAAAACCTTCATAACTCTTTAGTGGGAAGTCGAAACGATGCTCCGTTTGTTGGGTTAGAAAGTAGACTTCAGAGGCTTTCCAATCATGTGTGCCATGCATCACGCAACTGTACAGGTTGGTACAGTTTTGTACACGAAGTTGGAGTTATTGTCATGTGAACTCTGTCTTGTGCATGTAAACGTTTGTTGCTTGAGTGAGAACTTGGTGTAGAGCTGGAAGTTGGAGTAAGCGACGGTTGACTTGATGTCGATGGCGTATCAAGACATGAAGTAGCTCTTGTGCTTTGTGTAAACCAAAGCCCGTTCGATGGAAATTGAGCTGGTCCCATATTCCTAAGCAATAAGACATCATAAGACTTTAGTAGCATTCCATCCTCTTGAATATATTAGTATGTAACATAAGGAACGAAACGCACCTCATAATTCAAGTGACGTGCACGAGCCCTTGTCATTGGTCCTTCTAATGAACTTGGTGTCGAATTAGTGATAGGAATTGTATCTGATGGAGCGATGTCCTCATCATCACCGATTGCTTCTTCTTTCTCTTTCTTTTCGCTTTCTCTCTTCTTCTTCTTTTTTTCTGAACTTTTCTATATTTTTTTTTCACGTCACTTTTTTTTCCCCTGTTTTTTATCTCTTTTTTGTTACATCAAACTTTTTTCTCTATTTTTTTTTTTCACGTTACCAACTAGAGCTCTATGGGAGCAATCTTTTCTCAAAGAGTGGAAACTGATTTGTGGAATCTTCTCTTTCTCTTGACTTCTTCTGTGACTTTCTCTTCACAAGATGTGTGATGGCAACACAGGGACAACAAGGAAAATGTAACCTTGAGGAAGTTTCTCAGATGATGGCATAAACTAGGCAGCCAAGGAAAAGGAGAAATAGGATTTGCAAGATGAATAATGGTGGCAGCAGTAGCAAGGCAAAAGATACAAGGCGGCTTGTGATGAACGTGGTGAGAGTAAACACAAGGTGATTGAAATAAGTCAAAGAACACGATTCTAGACCAGCAACAAAAACTCGAGAATGGATATAAACTCAACAACGAGAAAATGAAAACAATATTGCAAAGGCACAAATAGGTTGTAGGACAACGGTAAATAAGTGGATTGTTTTTGGCTTTTTTTGGCCTCTAGGTAATGAACACAATAAAAACTAAAGGAAAAGTGGAATAATACCTAGCGGTAAACCTGGAAATTTGATACCAGATAATGGGGATTGAGGCCCGATCTTCCGATAGGTAGTTGATAAGTCGAATTGTGGAGATCACGACGTAGATGATCCAAGGGCTCCGACCGAGAAGATCGATTTCCTTGCAATCACAACACCACTGCTCCAATGGTTATCAACCGAGCACAAAACCCGGATGACCTCGCCAAGAAGAGGCTAGTCCCTGCAAGCGATTCGAGAACACGAGCAAGAACTGGTAAAGGCAAACTGAATTTGCAATTTGGGGTGTCACAAACCAAAGTAGCAGCCTAGTCGGTCCGGTACAGTGGCGAAAATCTCACAAACAAGTGTGCAGATTCAATCTAAGCAAAACCCAAGTATTGTAGCAGTACATAGATGATATATGTAGTAGAAAACAAGTCTCCTAGAAGGCTATGGGCGCAGGCCACCATATGTGCACGTGGAAGACCAAATGCTTCAGCTTCCATGAAGTCTCTTCAAGTTCTCGCGCGTCTAGTGAGCTTCTGTGCAGCCTTCACTAAAACCTTCATAACTCTTTAGTGGGAAGTCGAAACGATGCTCCGTTTGTTGGGTTAGAAAGTAGACTTCAGAGGCTTTCCAATCATGTGTGCCATGCATCATGCAACTGTACAGGTTGGTACAGTTTTGTACACGAAGTTGGAGTTATTGTCATGTGAACTCTGTCTTGTGCATGTAAACGTTTGTTGCTTGAGTGAGAACTTGGTGTAGAGCTGGAAGTTGGAGTAAGCGACGGTTGACTTGATGTCGATGGCGTATCCAGGGGCGAAGGCAAGTTATGCCTAGGTGGTGCAAATGCACCACCCAAAAAATGCAAAAACAAAGGATTTGATTAAAAATTTACCATATATGCACCACCTATTAGATTTGTCTATGCACCCACAAGACAAGTGCACCACCCTATGTTTTGCTCTAGCTTCGCCACTGGGCGTATCAAGACATGAAGTAGCTCTTGTGCTTTGTGTAAACCAAAGCCCGTTCGATGGAAATTGAGCTGGTCCCATATTCCTAAGCAATAAGACATCACAAGACTTTAGTAGCATTCCATCCTCTTGAATATTAGTATGTAACATAAGGAAACTTAACGCACCTCATAATTCAAGTGACGTGCACGAGCCCTTGTCATTGGTCCTTCTAATGAACTTGGTGTCGAATTAGTGATAGGAATTGTATCTGATGGAGCGATGTCCTCATCAAGGGGAGGGAACCTCAGATCGGTGTATGGCACAGTAGACCAAGTCCACAGCATAGTGCTGGCCATCCCCACTCTGCTGCTATGACCCCATGCATCAGCCAACTGGAAAAATGTTATGGCCACCCGGGAAATGTACACGAAGGAGTGAAAACCCATTTTCCATGTATCAGAAAAAAAATCCCAGAAAATTTGTAAATAAACTAGGTACACCCCAGATCCTATTCAAACTCTTACATCCTATTTTCAACATTCCTAAATTCCAGAAATAATATTTCAAAGTTTATATCCCTCCCGTAAATTTCTATTAAACTTTGGAAATTCATAACTCTTCCATCCTAACTCCAAGTCACTTCGTTTCAGTTCCATAATTCCTCTAAAATCATAATCTATTTATTCATGTCAGTTTTCCATTATTTGGTGCCTATTTAAATTCTAGTAGTTGTTTGCCTTGTTTAATTTAATCGCAAGACTTGTAGTTACATAAACCCTAGATTTACCTTTCTGCTAACCACCACCTTGCACCGTATATTTATGTACGCGTGTACACCCTCACGTACATGACTACTCAAATATACATGTGCATGGTTTGTTCACATGCTAGAGATACAAAGTGAGTACA
The DNA here is from genome assembly GCA_015847255.1 of Hyparrhenia diplandra. Taxonomy (NCBI): domain Eukaryota; kingdom Viridiplantae; phylum Streptophyta; class Magnoliopsida; order Poales; family Poaceae; genus Hyparrhenia; species Hyparrhenia diplandra. The sequence continues at coordinate 141,749 of JADLZK010000423.1, read as the reverse complement.
TATGTATATATAATATACACATGAAATAACAAGTGCCTATTGACATATACGTAAGTGTATATATACAAATGTACCTACTAAATTATCTACGCATGGCTAACCCCGCTAACCTAGTCTCAGATACTGCGTGTATGTGTACTCCATGACACATACTCTAGTATACGTGTTCTCACACACATAAAATATGCTCGGTATACGGGTATACGCTTATGTGTGGCTAACCCTAGATTAGGTCTCTCACCCTGCTAACCCTAGGCACATGCATGTGCGTATGTGTCGCTAACTCCGTGCGGACCTATAAGAAGTCTAAATTGAGCCACATCTTTTAGGTTCACTTGATAGTGAATTTTAATAATGTGGTTAGGCTCTCCGTCAGCAACCGCACCGCGCTAACCTAGCTCGTAGGAACCACCCAGATGGATGGACTCTCTCTATCCTGTCATACTTCAAACTAACATAATAATGATAGGAATAGATAGCAATCTATCCATCCCTCCCCGGAACTAACTCGTGTAGGAACGTTGTTTGCTTTGATTGTTATGCATGTGTTTCATGTTTGTTTGCTACCAATGTCCGTCAACACCGAGAGACCACCCGACGGACCCAAGAGCATCACTACACCAAGCCACAGGAGTCTGGAGCATCAAGACCAAGAACCTTGGATATACTCGTCAGCGGATAGAGGCAAGTCCTAACTCCCACCCTTTAATCTTGAATTAATTGAACATTGATGACCTTGTAGAAATTAGGACCATGGCCTATCATCACATGTGGAATATTGGTATATGTGAGACATATACGTTTATGAGATATGAAGTTTATGTGAATGATTAATGAGAATATTGAGATTGATAATTGAGATTGCTGAGAATTATGAATGAGATTATTGTGAATGTGATGATGGCCATGGTAAGATTTGAAATAGCCTAACTGCACTACATTAATTTGTGTTGGCCCCACAACTTAATGGTAGTGCGGTGATGGTGAGAATTAAGTAATAAGAAAGAGAAACTTGAAATAATAAAATCAACCTAACCAACAAAAGAGGTGAGTGGTGGTAGTCTGGTAGAGCCTAAATACCACATCGGAATCGCCGCGAGGGGTTCCTACAGAGAGATACTTGCCTCGTAAGGACCGGTTCATAGACCATCTACCTAGTGCGATAATATGTACAACCACACGTCGGGATGGGGCGGCTTGATTCCACACCCCGTTGGGTTGAGGTATAATTACGACCAAGGAGGCTGGCGTAGGTGAACGATCTATCAGGAGCAGACATAGGGAGAGTGGCCCCATGGTCCGGTTGGTGTGGATGCTAGTGTGATCTTCCACGTTAAATTTGTTGGGCGTAGTGACGCCGGTTATTTAGAGGACGCTATTCGTCCTGAACTTTTGTTGTTGGGCGGTATTGGTTGGGTAATAAGGTAGTACCCGTAAAGCCGTTGGTGATTTGGTATCACCGTATCGTCGGGGATGGTGCATCATCCCGTTCCAACCCTTGAGAAGTCATGATGGGATTATACTAAAACCTAGGAGGCATCCAAGTGGGTACAAGATCTCGTTAGGCCTGTCTAAGCCAAGTCGCGATGGTAAGGACTGTGCCTATCGTGTGGGGAAATTTGTACAACCTCTGCAGAGTTACTCAAATCTATTTGAATAGCCACGTTCTTGGAATGGGCAGATGCTAGGCTGGATCGTCTATGATTAGATACACACAATTAAGATAATCTGGTATGTAATCTGTTAACTTGAGCTTGGATAATTAATAATTAACCCAGGAACTAGTGAGAGTAGTTAAACTCTACTAGGGCCCAACCCCTAATGGTAACCAACTATCTTTTGGTTGGGATTTGCTGAGTACGAAAGTATTTACCCCTCTATTTCTATTTTTAGAATTCTAGCTGCAGGAGTGTATCCAAGGAATCAAACTACGAAGGCCGACGCAAGGATGGAACCCCGAGGAACACACTTGAAGACGGAGGCGACCATGAAGGAGCTACGTGAGGATGATTTGATCGAGATATAGGATCGTGTTGTAGGAAGAAGTGCAGGGTTTGTCCGCACTACAAGCTTGCCTCAGTAGAAATGGAGCCCTGTTATAGGTGCTTGCGTAGGATCTCTAATAGGTTTATAATGTTAGGCCTATGGCCGAAGTCTTGTAAACCCGAACCCTCGTATCGTGTTTTCTCATTAGCAATAAAAGTATAGTTTTTGATATCATATATGTACTTAATTAGGCGTATTTGTGCATGATCCCGCACAAATACGTGTGATTAAGGAGCCTCAGAAATGGGGTGTGACACACCTCGCCTCTCTATAGCAACGACAAACACAACGTAAATACCCAGCTAGACTCACCCGCTCGAACTCCTTCACTACTCTCCTACACTATTGAGCGCTTCTCACTTTTGCAAGTTGGGCCCGTGCGGCCGGCCTGGTTGGGCTCCCTACATGGTCGAACCTGACCTAGCTAGCTAGCTGTGCTTGTCCCTAGCACCAATTTTTTTAATTTTTTTTACAAGTACATGGCAACTGATAGTAGCGAACCATTATGACTCCTTATCAATGCAACCAGCTTGCTCTTTAGGCTTCAAACCAACAGAGAATTCAGATTTCATTCATCAAGGAACAATTGGATTACAATCATCGGCTTCCAGACTGCGTACATAAGCTGGAGTCGAGTGCCACACACCCAGCCTAGTGCTACCTAAACCTGCTTGGCAAACATATCTCACAGGACCTAGGAGTCAAACCAACAGAGAATTCACAAGTCCATCGGCTAATATCCTAACACTCCTGCACCTCTCGCTGTCCAGGTCGCTGTCCCTTGCTCGCATTCAGTTAAGTATGCTCGCATTCAGTTTAGTTAAAGCATAAAGGGCATCTATCTATCTCGACCTGAGCAAAGAGGTCAAACTCTTCTAGAACAAATAGTATTGTCTTGTGAGCTTGTCCACACTCCCTGCAGAACAGAATATAAAAATGAACAGAAATGAATTTAAAAAATTATGAACTAAAGACTATGGAGGACAATATACAAATATCCAATGACATTATTTCAGTAAATCTCACCGTAACATGTCAACCATGAACTCAGTGTTGTCATCTGAAGAAGCCTAAAAGACAAGAGATCAGAGTTCAGAGCTGCCTATCTACAATGAAATTTCCTACAAAAAAAGAGAGAATAATAATAACTAGGCAGCAAATGTACCATTTTTGAAAATGATAACTGATGCTCTAAACAAAGCCTAAAATGATGTACCAACAATAAGATATGGTTAGAGCTTCCAAAAGTGCTAACCTTCATAGCACAGTTGTCGTCATTATGTAGCATCCGACTTAGTCTGATCTAAAAAGGTGTGTCGCCATTATACAAAGTGCAAATAAAAAGTCCATACAGTTACCAATTAACAGTAGGACACACCATTTTTTTTTTTTTTTTTTTTTTTTTTTTTGTAATTCTAGTAAGAATGCATTTGAGTGTGATGCTTAAGAACCACACATTTGTACAAAAAGGGCATTCCGTCTTCCACCATTCCTAGCCTCTTCTTCCCCTAAAGATCCTTGATCAAAGAGGTCTTTCTAATAGCATGAAAAAATTGAAATGTTGTCACTGGGATGGGGAACTAGTCATTACTACAACAAGCTGTTCTAGCCCAGTGCGAATGCTACATCAATCAGGAACAGCGGATACTACTTTCACAACAGAAGTTTGTCTCTTAAGTTTAGGTGAGTCATAATTTGTCATTTGCATAGATAATGGGCACATGTTTCTAGTGATACTTGAATTGAATAGAATGCTGCATTGCACCCATACCACGGAAATCGCATCAGGGTGCTCCTTCTTCAGATCTTCAAGAACCATGTCGACCACCTGCAAAAGCATGAACTCCCAAACAAAAAGTAAACTACAGTTCCACAATGCACTGCAAAGTTCAAATGTGCTGTTGCCGACATTTCATCAAACAGCATGGTTGCGCTGCAGCAATCAGAAAAGGATACGCAACCAGTTAAAGAACCTCACCGCTGCTTTTCCACACCCGCGGGGACCGAGGAGGAGGACAGAGTTATTGCAGGCCTTGGAGACGGAGCTGGCAACGAGGTACTTCAGCTTGCTGCCCAGCTCAAAAGAAGACGGATTAGCAAAATTGTTTCGGACAAGCTATGGGGCGGAACAGGTATTGATTCGGCTCACCTGTAATTGGTGTCCGGGGAGGACCTGAGGGCGGAGTGGACAAAGGCTGGGTCGCAGAGCCGTCCCCGAAGCACAGCCTGTGCTTGGCTCGGCACAGACACCGCCGCCACCATAGTGGCAGATGATCCGTGTCCAGGATGTCGGCGCAGAAGCGGGCCGCGCTCCAGCGGCGGCGTGGTCGTGCTCCAGCGGGGCGAGCGGCGGAGCACTGCAGCAGGCGGCGATCAGCGGCGTCCCTCTTCCACCGGGCGGCGGCGAGTCAAATGTGTACGGTGGCATGAGGAACCCTAGAGAAATTTTGTTAAAGAAAAAAAGTTAATAAGAACATATTATCTAATTATAGTAATTGAATCATGCATCAAAACTATACTACTCAAAACATAATTATGAAGTTACCGCTTTTACCCTTAATCAAAAAAAAACTACAAGAATGCAATTAACGCCAGTCTTAATCCCCACATTTGCGGAGGAAACGGGAGGAAATTTTGCGCATATGGCCCACCACCATAGACACATCACTACGGAAACTGGAAAGTCGCCGACCGTCTTTGCGTTTCGCCGACCACCTGAAAAGTTGGCGGTTCTTCGCCCGACCGCCCGCTTGGCAAAGTGCCACGGTCGGCGAAGAGGTCTTCGCCGACCGCCAAGTGGTCGGGCGAAGAGCAACGCTTGGCAAAGCGCTCTTTTACCGACCGCCGGCGGCCGGCGAAGAAAACCGTCGTCGTTCCGACGCCACCGTAACGGTTAACTATCGCAAGCACGCGCCCGACCGCCCACCGTCCGGCCGCCGGCAAAGATCAACATCGTCGCCGACCGCCCTCCGTCCGTGGTCGGGCGGTTTTTTTAAATTTATAAAAACAATGCCCGCATTGCCACGTGGCAGTCCAAAAAATACCGAGGGTAGCTACAATACATTGAGTTCATTGTTCAAGTTTGGGATTTTTTAAAACTTTTTACTATATTTTATGAGTTTTCATGTTATATTTGAATTTCTTTTCGAAAACTAAAATTTAAATCGCAAGTGATTCGAATAATGGGTCTAAATGATTCAAAAATGATAAACATGATTGTGAGTCTATATTGAGTCCTCATCCATGGCCGTACACTGAAATTCAAATATCTTGTCGCGAAACACGCCGACTCACTTGCGGAGGTCGACGTGCTTTAAAATTTATAAAATTCAAACGGAGTTGAAAAATCATGAAACTTGACGAAGTTGTCCTTATATCACATGTGTACACTATGAAAAAAAGTTTGAGTCGATTTAGGTGGGCGTTTGCATCTCGGTGGCGCTTACCAAGACATCTCCAAAGATGTGATAACGAAACTCTAGTTGAGATGTCTAGGGTTTCAGCGAAATGGATGCAAACTTGCATGAAACCTTTTCAAATTTTTTCCACAGCTTAAACATGCAATATAACGATGCCTCGTCAAATTTCATGAATTTCCGACTTCGTTTTCTTTTAGAATTTTAAAATGATTCGCGCGCCGGAATCTAATGTCTCGCGCACAAGATCTTTTGATTTTCTCACGTGTCCATAGATGAGGGCTCAAAATATACTAACAAACAAGAATATCATTTTTCCAATCGCATAACTCCATTTTTCTAAGGACCTGCAGTTCAAATTTTAGGTGGGAAAAATATTCAAGTAAAAGAAGAAAAGTATTAAAAATAGTAAAATGTGCGCGAAAAATGTCCCAATTTTTGACATGTACTTGTAAACACTCTATCTAAGCTACAGAAAAATTTTGAAGTAAAAAATCCAAAAATAATTTTCTTTTTCCGAGAGCACGGATAAGCCCTCGGCGAAGCTTCGCCGACAGCCCAGTGGCTGTCGGCGAAAGTCGTCACCTTCGCCGACCGCCGCAGCGTCATAGGGCGGTCGGCGAAAACAAAACCTCGCTAGCGCCATGTGTTATATAAAAAAAAAAAAAAAGGAATATCCCGCGCCCCGCCCAAAAAGGCCAAAATCTTTGCCGACCGCCAGATCGGGGCGGTCGGCGAAAAAATATCATGTCGATTTAAAAAAAAAAATGAAAGGAGATTTGCCGACCGCCGAATGCGGGCGTCGGCAAAGACCGGACTTCGCCGACCGCCCCAGATCTGGCGGTCGGGCGAAGAATAAAAAAATAAAACCCAAAACCCACCCCACTCAGCTCACCCCACTCTCAGCTCGCACACACCCACGCGCTCAGACACAACACACACACACACACACACGCCGGCCCGTCGCCCGCCGCCGCCGCCGAACGCCGGGCGGGCGCCCCGACCACGACCGCCGCCCGCTGGAGCCGCCGGCGCCGCCCGACCCCCGCCGCCGCCCGACCGGAGCCAGCGCCTCCCCGACCCGCCCCCGCCGCCACGCCGCCGCCCCGACCCCGACGCCGGGCGCGGCAGCTGGGACGCCGGGATGCGAGGACGCTGGTCACGCTTATCGCCACCGCTCCACGCCACCACGTCCACGAGCCGCCCTCCGCCTCCCCCAGCACGTGAGCCTGCAGGGGTCAAGGGGTGCACTTCTGTGCTCGCGTGGCCTCCCGTCCTCCATGGCTGCGCGACCTGGCGCCCCGTCGAGGTCATCTCCGAGGAGTGCATGAAACCGATGTTTCCATCCCCTGCTGGTAGCCCCACGGTGAGTTCTAATACAACCTCTAACTTTGGATTTGCGACCCTTGAGTTGTTCGATTTGTAGCACGTGAAGCCGCTGCCCTCGGAGCAGATGAATGCTCGGCAAGGGAAATATGGATTTCCCTGCTCTGCCTCGCTCCGCCGGCCGACCATATGTTCAATCAAAAGCCCCAGGTCTGTATCTCTGCCGTCTACAGCCATACCAAGGTGAACGATGCAACTAAAGCTAAGTGCTATCACATTACTGCTTCGCGTGGACATAATTCTATTACACTGACTGCGCTTGCTTTTGTGTTGAAGAAATTGGATACTTCACTATAGCATTTTCATTAGTGTACACTAGCTGCACCTCATGTAGGCTGTCTGCTTGCTCACCTGAAGCGAGAGGATGTTTGGCTCATGAAGTGAGAGGGTCAAAAGAGAACAATCTGAAATGGAGGAAGGCACAGAACAATTGTGTGAGACTTGAACTATGGAAAATTGTCATCGTTTGATTGTTTTCATGTGCATCCCTAAAATGAAGCCGTAGCGTGTACACTATTCAATTATAAAATATTACATTTTCTTTATGCTTCTTCTAAGATCGAAATTAAATGAATCTATTTTACTGGCAGATACTACTAAACTTGTCTTATAGGAAGTTGGACTTGCACGGGGCTGGAATGATCATGGTGAGTTTCTTTGCCATGATCCAGTTTTCTTTCCTCGCTTCTTGAATTCCTGTTAATTCAAACTGACGCCAAAGCCGCAGCACGACGAGGATCCCAATCAACACACTTGTTGCAGTTCCTGCTAAGTTTAGCATCTGTGTAACTTGTTCTGTGCAGCAACACTTTTTTTTTTTTTGACAACAAGCAACACATTTTTTTTATTTGTTGCTATCAACACATTGGGACTGCTACTAAGGGTTTCGGGTTTATTTGTGTGCCAGATGTGATCGGAGGACGAACAGGTTAACAAGGTCGAAAGGAGATAGGACATAGTACTTGTTTAGACGGTAAATGGCTGGGCTGAGGCAGTTGCTTTGGTTGGCCGGTGTGCCTGGTGGCACCGAACTAGGGCAGTACGCAATGTAGATCCAGTTTCAACTTCTTAAGTGTATGTTGCTATGTAATTAACAATATAATTACTCTTGGTATTGATTCTTTTTGTTGAATAGTAAATCTATCTCATCGAAGATTGATTACCAAAACATATACATGTGTTTGTTTGTCAAAGGGAAAAGCGAAAACAAAAAAAAATAACATTTTTTTCAGGGCTTCGCCGAGCGCAGTGCTCGGCGAAGGAGCCTTCGCCGACCGCTTTTGCAATTGCGGTCGGCGAAAACTGGGAAGGGAAAAGGCCGGCCGCGGACACATTTCCAGCTTTCGCCGACCGCTATTGCCACGGCCGCCGGGCGAAAGCCGGGCACCTTCGCCGAGCACCATGACAGTGGGCGGTCGGCGAAATTTTTTCCAAAAAAAAAAAATTCAGCTTCGCCGAGCATCTATATGGGAGGTCGCCGGGCGAAGAAATTGTTAAAAAAAAATTTAAAACACCTTTGCCGACCGCCCACCTAGGCGAACGGTCGGGCGAAGAAAAAAAAAAATACCTTCGCCGACCGCCGACAAGGCGGTTGGGCGAAGACGGGCGTAACGACCGCCCACTTCGGCCCTCCGTTAACGGCAACTTTTCTTCGCCCGACCGTCGTTTTTTGGTGGTCGGGCGAAGGATACGCCGACGGGTGGTATTTTGGGCGGTCGGCGAATGAAGCCTCGCCGACCAATAATTGCCCGACCGTCCTTCGCCGACCACCACGGTCGGGCGAAGCCTTCGCCGACCGTTTTACGCCTTACAGCGGCCGGCGAAGGACCGTTTCCTCAGAGTGCATCATTTTCCTCCCGTTTCCTCCGTCCGTTTCCTCTCGTTTTTCTCCTGCCTTCGTTTGTCGGCCGATATGAGCCATCGAATTTTTCCCCAATTATTATAAAAATTTCAAAAAAATATATATTCATAGCAAAAATAAAGGGTCAGCAATAATCTTTGTTATGATCGCCGTTGGGGCTGAGATCGTGAGAGAGAGCAGCAGCGGTACTGCGGGCGCTTACAGTACCTTGGGTACTTTTCACGGCGGCGGCGGTGGCTAGGGTTGCAGGGGTACAAGAAGGCCGGCCGCAGGGCTTTGCCCACGCATCGGAAAGAGAGAAGGGATTTCCTTCTAATCTCTTGCTTGATTAGATTGATACATCTCCTCTCCTTATATAGAGAGGTTTACTTAACTCCTAAGCAAGCGATCCTTATCTCTAATTAACCCTAACACTAACGGGCCATGGCCCAATAAGCCCATGACATACTCCTCTAACACTACACCCCACCTAGACAAGCAGGTCATCCTCGAGCTTCAACCTGACCAACTCATAAGGATAACTCGACTTGACACAAACCTAACACCTAAAAACAAGCCTTTTACATCTCGGCTTATTTTATTAACCGAAAATAAATTACGACTCTTTATTTTTTACTCCTAAAGATAAGGCGGACAACCTCCGTGTGCTGGACCTACATGTGTGTAGCCACCTGGATCCCATGGAGACCATTGGAACGAGAGGCGTGCACGGGTACAACCACCTGGAATTAGTCGGGACCGCGACTAACGGAGACGTCCTCGCGGCGGCCCGTAGCAGAATACAGTGACGCTAGGCAGTGCATCACGGCCGATGACAAAAAGGAAACCGCTCCCGCCGCGTTGCCCGCGAGTTGGAGTTCGCCGAGTGCGCGGCAACAACACCACGCTCGCATGTGAGGACACCGGCGGACCTGCGGGCGATGTTGGTGGCCGTCCGGACGGGCGAGACACTCCCGCCGCAATGCAATGCCAACCGCCATCAAGGCCACTTCATGCACCTATCGGCGCATCTCCTGCAGCTGGCGCCGCGCTAGGAGGCCACGGACTGCAACTTGTAACCACACCCCCACCGACACCTGGCGCTCAAGCATCTTCGGCTGCGGTGACATCATGGTGTCTGCCTTCGCGCAGCGAAGCACAGCTTGGAGGAACTGTGAAGGGGTGCGGGGCTGAATCAGCTGCAGATCGCACAGCCGTCGCACCCACTGGCGTGCCAGGAGGCCACGCGTATCCACTATGAAAGGAGGGCCTAATTTATCGTATTTAGCAATATTAGTCATGGATATTTCTATTATTAGTGAGAGGGTATAAATACTATTGTAAGACATTATGATTGAATTAAGCAAGTTGCAACCTAATTGTTGCTAGCTTCCTTTAGGGAGCCGTGAGTCTCTAGCCCTAGCCACCACCCTCTCTCTCCCCGCGATCACATCTGTTCTTGAACCCCAACCACGGCACCCCAGCCGCCGCCGCCCTCAACCTCCGATCAACCACCCCTACTCCCTTCAGGAGGTCCGTAGTAGGATAAAAAATCCTATGTCAGGCGCTCCCCTTCCACCACCATTCCGCCCACCATACCCGCCCGCCATCCCTTCCTCGTCCGCTCCACTACCGACCACCACCTCCGCCGCCGTCACTTCGGTATCTGCCGCGCCCGATCCCACGCCGACTCGGTTGACACAAAGGCCGCCCGCGATCTCACCTGTGGCCGACGGTGCCCTCGACCATGCTTGTGACCTTGTCGGCTCCACTAGCACCGTCATCCACGAGCTTCCCTCTCCACCTCCTGAACTTTCCACCGTAGCCATCACTGATTTCGGCATGGGCGCTCGGTGGGGCCTCGAGACCGCAGTACACCATGGCCCCTACTCGAGCGACCATGGCGGTTCTCCCCATGGTGATCACCGCCTCAAGCCCGCCTACCCATGGCGTCCCAAAGTCGAGGCCCTCCTCTATGGCGGGGTGGATGGCTCCTTGTTCACAAAAAGCCCTCCCCGCTCCCGAGGGCGGGTGCACGGCTTCTTACAGCGGTGCCCCACCACTGTCGGATCACGAGGCCAGTCGTGATCACCACCCATCGAAATTCTACAAGCTAGAGTTCACCACTTATGACGGCTCCATGGATATCCGCTGAACTAGCTCAACCACTACGAGCAGTTCTTCCACGGCCAGCACACGCTCGCCTCAGACTGCATGTGGCTCGCGTCCTACCATCTCATGGGCGTGGCGTAGGCGTGGTATTACGCCCTCGAATAGCATGAGGGGATGCCTTCCCGGATCGCTTCAAGGAGCCATGCCACATCCAATTCGGGCTAGCTATCCGCGGCTCACGCTTGGTGGAGCTTGGTCGCCTCCAGTTCACCTCGACGGTCTAGGAGTTCACTGAACGCTTCAATGCGGTGCTATGCCATGCCCACGACATTGGCACAGTCCTGAAAGCAGGGTTGTTCATGAGCGGCCTGCTTGATCATATCCGTGTTGATGTGGAGATGCGCAAGCCTCAAGATCTTCCAACGGTGGTGTATTTGGCACGAGCGTTCGAATTCCATGCCAACGCTATGCTCTAGCTCCTCCCACAAGGACCACAACGCACCACCCGTCCTCAACGGCGCCCCCAGCCCTCGGCATTCGGTCGGCGTCGCGGCAAACTACGCCCCGCAGCGTGGCGGCGCTGACAGTTCAGGCTCCTCCGCCCTTGTCGATCTACCAATTCCGACGCCTCATGCCGACTCAGCAATTGGAGCACCGCAAGCCGGGGCTGTGCTACAACTGCGACGAGCTCTTTGTACACGGCCACTAGTGCAAGCACCTCTTCTACTTGAAGTCCGGCGACTACCTCGACGAGGAGGTCCCCGTGGAGATGGCTGTGGCGGTTGTCTTTCGGGACCATGGCTAGGACATCCACACCCTCCCGACACTTAAAGATGTGGCCGCCCAGGACCCCTTCGAGAACCCACAGGTCTCGCTCCATGCCATCACGGGAGTGCGGTAGAACAACGCAATGCTCCTCTCGCTGACCATCTAGGGCCACCCCATCGTGGCTCTCCTGGAATCGAGGTCCATGGCGAATTTCATCAACGCTGACCTCATGCACCGCCTCCAGCTCGCCACTGTGCCCCTACCAGACTCCGGGTGCGGGTGGCTAACGGCGGCACGACCAGGTTACGTGCCAGGGACTGGCCCGCGATGTCCCCGTGACCATCGGCGGGGAAGACTTCAATATCACCTAATTTTGTCTCGAGTTCAACGAGTTTGACCTCATCTTGGGCTTTGAGTTCCTACGGACGCACGGCCGATCTTGTGGGATTTCGGCCACTTCTGCATGACCTTCGATAGAGGATCCCGATGCATCCAAAGGATAGGGCCTTGGCTCGCCTGACCTTGACACTTCGGACCAGGCTGCCCATGCGGTCGTCATCAACCCCGTGCTACCACTTCTAGACTGGCTGCTCCAGAAATATGAACTGGTGTTCACTGATCCGCAAGGGCTGCCACCGGCCTGGCCATACAACCACTGCATACATCTGCTACTAGGCACTGCCCCGGTCGCGGTTCAGCCCTACCGCTATCCACAGCTCTAGAAGGATGAGTCGGAGCGGCGGTCTTGCGACCATGCTCAACCAGGACATTATCCGACCCAAAGACATCGCCGTTCTCGGCTCGTGTGTGCCGGTGTGGAAGTGATAAGACATGGCGCTTCGCATTGAGTATCGGGTCTTGAATGTCAAGACCTCCAAGGACAAGTTTCCGATTCCCGTGGTGGACGAGCTTCGGGCGAACTCCACGGGCGCGCTTCTTCACGAAGCTTGACTTGCACTCGGGCCACCACCAAAAGCGAATGCACCCGCCGACATCGCCAAGGCAGCGCTCCGCACACACCATGGGCACTATGAGTTGTTGGTGATGCCGTTTGGCCTCTCCAATGCCCCCGATGACTTTTCCCGGTCCCGATGAACGATATCCTCGACCCTACTTACAAAGGTTTGTGCTGGTGTTCTTTGATGACATTCTCATCTGCAGCAATACTTAAGCGGCGACTTGCAAAGACATCGACATCGCCCCTCCGCGCCCTACACCGGCAGCCAACTCCACCTCAAGCGCTCCAAGTGCTTGTTTCACCGTCCCCGGTGGTGTACTTGGGCCACATGATCTCGGGCGACGGTGTCACCATGGATGCCGATAAGGTGGCAACGGTCTCCTCGTGGGTCGACGCCGCACTATGCCTACGGCCTTGCGGCTTCTTGGGCCTCGCGCTTACCACCGGAAATTCATCCACGACTTTGGACTCACTGCCGCCTGTTGGCATTTCTTAGTGTCACCACAAAAGATAAATAATATCCTTAGTGACAACGCCAAGAAACGCCAAAGGATAGATGGATTCATATATTGCAAAGGTCAATCCGCAAGCGCGACGATCTATCATCGTAGCATTTCACCCTAAGTATTCGGGTATCGCTCATTTATATTTTCCCAAAGGAAGGCATGGTGTAAAAGTCTCTAACATGAGCATGGACAAGATAGCATGACTCAGATAATAGGCCAAAGTTCATAAATGAGAGATGCAATAGTAAAGGATAACTTGACACACACACTTGAACCAGTCTCAAGGATAAAGAGTAAATCCTAACAAGGAGAAGGCATATCCTAAATAGCTATGTTAAGGGAGTAGATATACATGCATGCTTGCTTATACCGTTAGAGATTCTAGCATAGGATAACCTCAGTCACTATTGGCTTACTTCGGGCACCTGATCGCACCTGGTCCGCGGTGATGCCTGGTCTCCACTCTACTCTCTAGCGAACGTGGAGGAGTACAAGGGACGGACGGGTCTGTCACCACCACCGCCTACCTCACTACCGTAGGCTAAATAGCACACCTAATGTAGCCTCTAGCCTAGACACCACGTCTACGCTTATCGACTACTACTCTAGTGTTGTATGCAGGTATCCCATCTTCATCAAGGACCCTCTACTAGAGTATCCACCACGGGGACGGACGTCGAACCCGCAAACCGATAGACAACCAAGACTAACTTAGGGAAGAACTCATCATGGTTTACACATGTATGTATGACAATTTAAGCATAAGGTTCTATATGACAAGATCATAACATGAAAACTATATACTAGTTCATATGCTAGGATCATATCATAAGAACTATACTCTAGTTTATTGCTATATTGATAAATGAAGAACAAGAACAATATGAAGAACAAGACATTGATCAACATAAGGAAAATTATATTGATCATACCAAGTATCTCCAAGATGATCTTGACCTTCTACATTTTGCCAAACTCCTAACACTAACCAATAAAAGGAAAAAGATACAAGTGGAGGGAGAGAAGCTCTTGTGTGTTGTGTGTTCTAAAGAGGAGCTCTACCCATCTATTTATACAAGGGGAAGGACGGTTCCTGGCGAAGATTTGGCGCTTGGCCAAACGTTCACCCCATGCAACGCCACTAGGAGTCCTGAGGAGCCACTTTCGCTGAAATTTTGACGGTGGGCTCCCCGGGCCTTCGTGGATCGTGTCCCCGACGTATCTACGGCTTTTTTGAAGTGATTTTAGCCTGCTTGTCCTCCCCTTGGTCAAAGCGCAGTCTCGTAGTGCGCTTTCTCTCTTTTGTTTATGTAATCTTCCCTAATTCCACTTTTATACCTGCAAAATATGTTTTCTTCGAATACAAGTGGAACTAGGTTAATAGTAAAGGTTTATGTCATATAAGAGTGATAGTCCTCATGTTTTAGAGATAAGTTGGCAGTATAAAGTGATCGATTTTGACCGCCAACAACTCCCCCAAGCTTAACCTTTGCTCGTCCCGAGCAAATAGCTAAGTGTTTTGGTTGTTGATCAGGAGTTGCTTCTATGCCGATATAATTCAAGATGTACCATGTTTATAACAAAGTGTTCATTCATTGTTTAAATAAGTAGGCATTTTCATCCATCCATATTACCTCCGAATCATGTGGGGCTTATAACACACTCCAAATTCTTAGGAGATTGCAAGATAGAACAGTTTTAACAGATTCACCAATCATTCATTCTTTGATTAACCATTCATCCGTAGATTTTATAAAGTTTTGCAAATAAAACAAGTTCCTCGAATGATTTCACTCGATCACTCAATTTGTATTTGGATTTATCGAGCATATGTATCCTCACTTCTTGGTGGCCTACCACTACAAGGCTATATGAGTGGAGTTTTGGGTAGGTAAAAGTGTGGCATACTTGTATCACTTATATTGCTAAGTCAAAAACCGAACCACATGGAGAAAAATGTCATAAACCTTGATCAATATGTGCAAGTGTGTGGAATATGAAGTATGAGTGTAGAATTTTTTTGGTACTCTATTGCATCATGATTCTCCTTTTTTAGGTGGTAATGCCTTTGGAAAGAATATGGGCTATCTTCCCTTTCTCTTTCTTTTTTTGGACGGCTTCTTTGGTACGTCATCTTTTTATTTGACTTGACACGTGTCCATTTTTTTTTCTCTCACGCCGCTTGGCATGGTTTTTTTTTTTTTTTGATCATAGCCTATATCTCTCTTTTGGCATATGACAATGTATGGAGAATAGAGATGTCATAATGATGATGATGCAATTGAGTAATTATTCTTGGTGGACGGAAAAAGTGCATGTTGTGCGTAACTCTTAATGCAAGAGTTGGCTTCATTTGGTGGGTGTAATTGTAATGTGTATCTTGATCATGGGAGTATGACAAGTCTCTCAACATAGGTCACAAACAATTTGACAAAGCTCAAAGTTCAATCAAGTAGCAAATGACTAAGGTTTTGACTATGAAGTATGTCATTTGGCTCGGTAGGTATTTATTATCATTGAGGAACTTTTGAACTTTAAACTTTTGAAATAAAATTCTCCGGATGTCAAGTTGCTCTTAGAGTAGAATTCATAGTAAAATCCATTTGCACCATATCATATCAGGCAACAACTTAGAAAAGGATTATGTATTTGCAACCCACAATTTATCAAGTTTTTAGGATAAGACAATATTAGCCAACAAACTTAAACATTGAGGAATTCAAAGTCATAAACTAGGTGCAAATTGATTTATAGACGCAGCAACTATTCATCATTTCAACTTTAGAGAAACTTAAGCATTCCTATGTCACATATAGGAGTGGAATAAATATTTTTGTTGTTTCTATTTTTTTTAGAGGAAGGGAAATAAATGGATAGGGAAAATGCATACTTACCTCTGTAGTGGTCCTCCCCCAAGCTAACTCGAGGCCTATGCGTCGGGGTTTTACCCCATCGCTCTCCAAAAGTTCTTTGTTGTCTCATAGTTCTACCGTATCGTCTCGTTGATGTTCATTAATTGCTGCTTGTACTGGTGGCGTCGCTGATCCATAACCTGCACAAAGTTGTGATGTGTATTTTGAATCTCACCTGTGCAGATCTCTATGCCTCCGATGCGTGTATTGTGGTCCAGGATCGCCTGAGGGTCCACTTTGGAGTGGCGTAGTGGAATGAGTGATGGCATTCCCTCAAAGTTGGAGGACTGTCCATGCGTGCCCTGCCACCCTAAACTGCCAACCTGATCTGGATGTGGGGTGTATCCCCAGCTAGCCGAAAAGCCAGGTGTGTACCCAGGATTTGGCGTAGCCGAGAAGAACCCTGGTGTAGGTACAGGTGTGGGTGTAGGTGGTCGCATCTGTGAGCTTCCTGCTTCATCCATTGCCCTTCTCTGTGATGACCTGTGAGAAACAGAATCCTGCGTGCTTCCTCTGACTCAACTAGAGCGAAGGTGAGTGATGGGGATTTATACAAAGAGAATTCCGGGTTAGGAAGCGGAATCTCATTTGTATATCCCGAAAAATAATAAATGAGTTTCTCATTGTCATTTTCATCGAGTTTCAGGTGATGCCCTTGTATCAAGGATCGCATCGTGATCTCAATGCGTGGGGTAGGGATGTATATTACTTCCTGTCCCTCCAGCGCATTGATACCTCGGGCAATCCGTGTCACCATGACCTGAGACGATTTCTTAAGACGGTGCTAAGCGTCACATGGAAGAATTGAAACGCTACGTGAATTAGAAATGTATACGTCTTATAGAGACATATAGTTGCGCTCACTGTTTCTTTCTCAGTACCAATATAATATTTACTTTAGACACCATATATAGTACGGATGAAAAGGTACATGAAATTTATTCATGCAATAATATTTGAGCAATAAAGTCAGCAGCAAAATTAATCATCCCCATACATGTACATATCACATATTAACTTAAAACTTACACACTGGGGTTCTAATTCTATTTAAAAAGTAATTCCATTTTAAAAGCTTTACGCTTGCAGAACGACACTTCACTTCAATTCTCAATCTTCGTCTTCGTTTATCGACATGCTTCTGTGATCCTGCAAAATAAATAAATAAATTCTATAAAAGTTCTAGAAAATACAACACCACCCAAATTTTTGTGATGAATTTAGAAAAAAGGCTTAGCTAGAGATAGAAGTGAAGGTTATTTTTAATAATTGCAATAATATATTCAGCAGTCATGGCGTATTCTACACACAGTCACACAAGTTTCGAAGTTGCAATATTATACAACACAAATATAACCAATTTGTTTTTCTGCCGTATTCACAAATAGCCAAGTTCAACTAAAATCACCTATCCCAAATGACAAAGTGGATTCAATGGATCAATCCACTTTAGCACAAAAATAGAAAAAATAGAATAGTTTTAATGCAAGTTAGCACATATGCAGACACCAACCTCATCGAGCTGCATTTCAAACTGTAGATTGACACTTCCACATGTACACACACATCAGATCAGTACATCACAGGAAACCTGTATGCAAGTTGCAGTTACTTTCACATCCATTTCATTCTAGCAATGGACCATACAGTTAAAAGGCAATTATATTTATCCAAATTATCACAACAACAACAACAAAGCCTTTTATTTTCTCAAATTATCACAATGAGAGAAAAGTTTGATGGAGTATTGCAGAATTCATAGGAAGTTGTTTAGACCAATAAGACCGCAAGGACTAACCCAAATTTGTTGGTCTCCTTCATCATTTTTATTTCTTCCTGTTATATCCATTCTCAAATTGATACATTTCTCACTTCTGGAAAGCAAAATTTTTGTGTCAGTAAGATACATTAAGGTATCAATATATATAGCCACTTAATTTACAAAGACTAAAAAAAAATATAGCACATCAGTAAGAGGAAATTGTAAAAGGTAAACAAATGGTATGATAAACAAGTAACGTTAAGCTACCTGCTAACTCTGTAGAACATTACTCGTCTCTTAAGCCAGATTCATCAAGTTGAGCCATGGAAATATTAAAACAATTGATGAGAAACATCAGCTGTTGTACGAAGGATCAAATGTACCAAGTACTGACATACATAGCACGAATTCAGAAATTTCAATAGAGAACGGATGTATAATCTGCAATGCGTATAATCTGATAGCAGAGAAAAATAAAACACCAACCTGACATCCGTGTGAGATGTTAGCTACCATTCTTGAGCCCGGATCTGACAGTAGCCGGTCGGCCGGTGTCCCGTGTTCCCGCTAGATCTTGGAAGCAGGCGATGGAGACTGAAGTTGTAGGAAGCATTGTCGAGGGTGAATGTGAGAAAGAGAGGACTACATCGCTGAGACAGAAATCGCATGGGCTAGAATTGACCTACGGCGCGGCGCTAGCGAGGGGAGACTGAGGTTCACCTATGCCAGGATGAACTGCGGGAGGCCATAGATGAAGGTGGCGACGGTGTCTTCGCCGCTGATTCTGACCGCCACGGTCCAAGTACGCGGCACGGCAGGAGGCGTCGATAGCCGCCTCCAAGGCACTTCGGCGCAGGGCGATGCTGATGAGAGGGTGGGCAGTCGAGGTGTGGAGGGACGGTGCCACCGGCGGCGAGGGGCAGGATTGGTTTGAGACCGAGAAGATCTGTAGATGGAGATTGGAAGAGGACAGTTATACGAGAGGAGGATCGTGGACTGCGGGCATTTGTTCGCCAATATTATTCTACCCTACTAATGCACCAATGCACCAACTTTGCTAGGCTACAAATGGAAACAAAAAAAACAAAATCTTTCAAAACGGACACTCCAGATTAAATCTCAGCATTCTCTCTCCTTACTCCCTCATAATTCAAGGGTTAAGATTAAGTGTGTCAACCTCATCACTCACGACCGAGTGAAGCCCGTCGACGTTCTGCTACCGCTAATCACGCGCGACTCATTGCCTGCATGCACGACATTGCCATTTTTAGCCCAAGCAAATGCGTGTTTTGATTGACGCCAAGACTGCATGCAAGATATTTCCATTAGTTCCTTTTCTTATGCTTTCTATAAATATCTATTTCTTTCGTTTTCTTTCAAGAATACTAATTTGCGTTTCTTCTCTATCGTTTCTTCAATGCTATCACCAGTCCTAGATTTAGATGAGTCCGGCGGAGTTCAAAACCAATGGCTAGCGGTCGATTCGATCTGATCGCCGTCGTTGTCCAGCCCCACCACGAGACCGCGATCGCCAGTCGCAATCGCAGCGCATGGAAACAGATCCTGGCGACGTGGGCTTGCTTGTGCGCGCCCCGAATTCATTCGCCCTGCACTGCACTTCGTGATAGATCACAGCGAGTCACGATGGGGACCGTGGCGTGGCTTGGTACGATCGATCGATCGATCATCGGCCACGGCCGCCGGCTAGACGCTCAAAATCGGATGGTTTCTTAGCGCTAATACCAGTAGGCAATTAGATTAGATTAGATTCCTCAACGGACACTGCCTCACGTACTGCCTTCAGCGATTTAAGTGGATCCTCAATCGGGCATTGACTTCTCCTCAGCACCTTGCTTAGGGATGAGCTCAAGAACCTGGATCCGATTTCTTCTGCTCGGTGAGTTCTCAGTTATGAGGAGAGGAATCTCGACTTATTTTCACCCAAAATTCCTGTCTTCGCAAATTACATGCTTTGATCATTCATTGTTTTTTTATTTCTCATCCTATTTCTGCCTGCTGGTGCACATGCTGGACTACTACTCTTTCTTTTTATGCAGATCTCATACTAAATGTGCGTTGTGCACATGACGGGAGGCTTCGTCAGACTATGTTGAATTCTGCATGACCTTAGGAGACCGGGTAAATTACTCATTTTTTCCATTCAGCTGTCATCATCCACTAAAAGTATCGAGTGTGAGTTCCACAGTGCAAATTTACTTCCGTTAAAATACTGTGTTCATGCATGAGAATGGCTTTTATGTATCTCTGCCATCTACAGCCATGCCAAGGTGAACCATGCAACTGTCAGTGCTATGACATGACCTGAAGGCCCAAGGAGCTCCTGGGTGTGTGCTGAGAATATGGTTTAGTTTGTTAGGGAAGCCTGTTTCTCCACCATCAGTTGAGCGTCGTCAGTGCATCCTCCATGATCCATACTACGCAGAATGGCAGTTGTCATCTCCGTGAAGTGGCGTTTTTGGCCCTGAAGATTTCGTGCTCCATGAGCGTCATATGATTATTGCCTACTCTCCGTTTTTCTGGATTTTCTGGATTCAATGGCATGAATGAACTTCTTCCCCAAACTGATCTTTTGAAAGTTACATCTCAGGTGGTTGTGACTACTTGATTTTGCATTTCACCAACCTGATGAAATGTGATGAAACCACAGAATCTACTTTGAAACTTGGTAAGTTAATTTTTCCTTGACAATAAGTGTGATGTTCTGTTCAAAAGTGTTGTAAAAGCGTTGGTTATATTCATGTATACCTCTTTAGCAGGTTCATGTTGACCAAATTAAACTATTGCTGAAATGGATAATATACGTTGCCCAGTGATATGATGTTGTTTCTCAGTTTTGCATTGCCAATAACTCTTGCTGTTTACTTCATTGGACGCTGTGTGCAAGAATGACTGCACATGATTTGCTTGATTGCTTTTGTCTTTGTTTGGTTCAAGGGCGGTACGATGAGGATGAGCTTGGTGAGGGTGGCCTAGGACAACTCATGGCTTTGGGTCAGCGGTGTTGGCGTGGATCGGCGTTGACCTTGGCATGGCACGAGATGGGCATCGTGTCATGCCACGGCTACCTGCATTACCGTCAACGAACCGAGCAGCAGCTGTCATGACAGGGAGTCAGGGGAAGCGTGACGCCACGCCTCGTGGAGGCGAAAGCAGATAAGGTCTTGAGCAGATTGTAACTAGATGGTTAAGACGAGACAATTTTTATTATGCCTTGTTATGCATAAGTGTTTTCCGGATTATATACATAGTCATATTCAATTGTCGCGAAGCTTGAACTATGAAAAAAAATATATCACTGTTTGGTTGTTTTCAAGTGTACCACTGAAATGAAGCCATAGCGTTAGCACGGGCATTATACTAGTTATAATAACATACTTATGCATTGATCAATGTAGAGGCTAGATATATTAATATATTTCCTCTTCTAAAAACGGCAGATAGAACGCTATTTATGGTCCGGAGTGGCGGCTAAAAATTTGTGATCGCGTGGCGGCTAAAAATTTTGTGGAGACAAGCGTGGGCGGCAAAAACTTTCGTGATCCTATAGTCACGGCAAAAAATTTCGCCAGAGAAAACGACGGGGCGAAGTCGGGAGGAGGCAAACCGCCGCGATCGTGCCATAATTTTAGGATCGTAGTTTCCCCGTAATTTTCCTTGTCTATTGCGCTTCAAATAAAAACAGAATTGACTGATGAACGAACGCAATTGATTAGCGCAATGGCTAGGCTCCTACAGTTTGATCCTCAACACCTATGATCGAATCCCATGGGGATCCTATTTTTTTGTTGTTTTTACAACATTTTTAGTTATTTGTTCCTATTTTGCTTTCTCTATTTAATTTTTTTGCCATTTTAACCTTTGTTTAAATTTAAATATATAGGTACAACCATACCATTACAATTTTAAATGATTTGAACTATGTGCAACTATGTATCTATCACAACTATGAACATCTCTCACTTACACCATGATTACATGTGAGACTTGTTCATGGTTGTGAAGGATGTGTATCACCAAATTTTTTAAAATATTTGAAAATTTTATGTCAAGATCGTACACCAAAATGAGTGGTCCATTCAAGTTTTTAGATTTTTCTACCTAGCATAGGTTTTTTTTTTTCATTTTTCCTTCAATTTACCATAAAATAATCACATTAATAGGTGAAAATGTGCAGAAATTTGTATAAATGCACACAACATCATAGTTTGTTGCCATTACCATGTTTTTTAATTTTTCAAATGATTTGAAAAAAAGTGACACTATGGATCCATCACAACCATGAACCTCTCTCACTAACTCACATGGCTCTTTGTGAGACATTTTTATGGTTGTGAAGGATATGTATCACCACATCCTCTAAATCATTTGAAAATTTTATGTCATGATTTGTACACCAAAATGAGTGGTCCGGTACAAGTTTTTAGATTTTTCTACCTAGCATAAGTTTTTTTTTTTTTTTCTTTCAATTTACCATTAAATAATCACAATAATAGATAAAAATGTCTAGAAAATTGTATAAATGCACACAACATCATAGTTTGTCGCCATTACCATGTCATTAATTTTTCAAATGATTTGGACAAAGTGACACTATGGATCCATCACAACTATGAACCCCTCTCACTAACTCACATGGCTCTTTGTGAGACATTTTTCATGGTTGTGAAGGATATGTATCACCACATCCTCTAAATCATTCGAAAATTTTATGTCATGATTGTACACCAAAAATGAGTGGTCCGTACAAGTTTTTTAGATTTTTCTACCTAGCATAAGTTTTTTTTTCATTTTTCCTTCAATTTACCATTAAATAATCACAATAATAGGGAAAAATGTCTAGAAAATTGTATAAATGCACACAACATCATAGTTTGTCGCCATTACCATGTCATTAATTTTTTAAATGATTTGGACAAAGTGACACTATGGATCCATCACAACCATGAACCTCTCTCACTAACTCACATGGCTCTATGTGAGACATTTTCATGGTTGTGAAGGATGTGTATCACCACATCCTCTAAATCATTTGAAAATTTTATGTCATGATTGTACACCAAAATGAGTGGTCCGTACAAGTTTTTAGATTTTTCTACCTAGCATAAGTTTTTTTTCATTTTTCCTTCAATTTACCATTAAATAATCACAATAATAGGTAAAAATGTCCGTAAAATTGTATAAATGCACACAACATCATAGTTTGTCGCCATTACCTTGTCATTAATTTTTCAAATGATTTGGACAAAGTGACACTATGGATCCGGGGGGGGCGGGCGGCGGGGGCGCCGGCGTCTTTGGCGTTGAGGGCGGGCGGGCGGCGGGCGCGGCGGCCGTGAGCCTCACACCTTCACCTCCAGTCTTGGCGGCGCTTATAGATCCCATAGCTCCGACGTCGCGGATGCCGAAGCGCGGCATCATCTCCGGCGGTGCGGCGGATGGGCGGTGTCGGCCTTCGGTGATTGCGGTGGCGAAAGACAGCGTGGACCGGAGAAGGGGTGCCGAGGCGGCCAGGCGACCAGTGAGGCCGGGGAGGGGGTTCAGGGGGCGGCTCCGACGGGATCGGGGGCGGTTCCTTACGACGGCCGGAGCGGACGGGAGGGACCACGCGCGAGGGGGGGGGTCGCGGGTCGATCGGGGATGCGGTGCGGGGGTGAGGGAGTGGGAAGATGCGAAATGGCCAATGTACCCTTGCCGACAATAAATAGAAAATCGGTGAGGAAATGGGAGGAAATTCCAAGTATTGTAAAAGAGCTCATTCTTATTTACCGATGATATATTCTCATCTTTTATAGACTCCTATGTCGCCCTGAGACCCAATATTAAATCAAGCTGAACAAGTCAATCCAAAATTAAATTTCATTCGTACTAAATAAATTTGTCCTAGCTAAATACCTCCCTAATCCAAACACACCCTTGGACCGTAAGGATGAATTCAGATTGTACATATGAATTGAATTTAGATGAATTTGGATAGCACTATCTATGACAAATTCACAGGATCCAGAAAACAAATATTATCGGCCACATGTCATTAGTTATATAAAAATAAAATTTATTTATGTGTTAATGTTAACTTTAAAATTAATGTTGCCATTACTTTAAAATAGATGAAATCGTGGGCCAATAATTCCTCGTATTTATCTAATATTTTTTACTGTTGGACTTGTTCCACACAAAAAATCATCTATACGCTCCACATATTTCATTCAATTAAATTTGGGGGCCACGAAATTCCAGCAGGCAGCAGCGTTTTCCCTCTCTTCTCTGACCGGATTTTTCCACTCCCGCGTTCAGTTGCCGCCGGCCCATCCAAAACCACAAAAATTTCAAGAGCGCGCGCCCTCCTCCCGCGAAAAAACCACAAAAAATTTCGAGAGCGCGCGCCCTCCTCCCGCGAAAAACAACTGGGCCGCTAATTACTCTCCCTCTTCCTAATACACGGTTAATATTTCACTAATCTGCACCACGGTAAAACAGAGCCGCCGCCCCCTAACCTAGCGGTTCTCCATCACATCTTCTCCACTCCGAGTCGCGATGGAGAAGGCCGCACGCGCGCCGTCGTCGCCTACTACCGGTAGGTCACCGCCTCCGCGGAGGCCGTGTACGAGGAGGTCGCCGTCGCCGCCTTCTCTGCGGAGGCCATCTACCAGGCCACCGTTCCGACGTAGGTCCGCTTTTCCGGGAGAAAGCCGCCGCCAACGGCCCCAACTCCAATTTGACCGTCCAGCAATCCGGCTAATAAACAAGGTAAAACTCCTGATTCTCTAGCTCTCTTGTTATAGCATGAAGGCTGGCAAGTCAAGCAATGCAGTAGGATGCTGCGACTGGCCGACTGCCTATCCATTAGAGGTCGCTGTAGTTATTATATGGTGATAATGGCACTGGGCGATGAGAGTTAATAATCATGTTATGTATAGACTGATTTATGCTCTGGATCACTCCTCTCTTATTTGTTTACAAAATAAAGATCTGGAGTGTTCACTTCTTAATTTGGTTTTCCATTGCCATGGATGATCGGGTCTCATGGTTCATGGGTGTTACGGCGCCAGGGTATTCCCATGTATTCCATGGAATACCCAAGATTTTGATAACAAGAAAAATAAATATACACAGTATACATGTACATCACCGTCTTCACTGCTTGTTCGGCAACTCACGTTCTGCATCCCAATCTAGCAACAGCAATGGCCTGAGCGGCTGAGCAGCGGCGCATCTGCATCTGAAAGGGCAGATGCTGCTGCGGCCGGCGGCCAGCAGCGGAGCAGACGAGCAGTGCATCAGACTGCAGCGGCCGGCTCCCTAGACTATGTGTCTATGTGTTTACTGCAATTTAAAGATTTTTTTTGTCCATGCTACTGCATGCTACATTGTTTAGTTTCGTGATGATGAAATTGTAGAAATAATTTTACATGAAGAAGTGTGCTAGCACTAGCATATTTTATTGTGGGATAAAGCTAGTACTTATGTATATATTTGCATTGTAAAAAAAATCATGGAATACCCAGCCGTGAGATCCTAGCTCGGCCACTGTGGGTGTATACCAGATCAGTCCGTGTTTCTTTTGGCCGTGTGGATGCTACAGTACTGTTGAACACTACGTCTGTTTAGAGTATGAAATCAAGATGACTATTGTCGAAAAATTATCAAATATGACTGCAGTGCAATCACGATTCCGGTTAATGTGGTCAATAAATAAAACTCTTGAAACGAATCTCATCTTTCTTTCTTTTTTTTAATTGATTTTTTCCATGTTCACAGCATCTTAACTTAGAATAAATCAAGCACGTGAAACTTCTGAATTTTGGAGGGAATTATACTAATATAAGTCATATTCTTTTGATACTCTGCTTTATAAACTGAGCTGGTATTTGCCCCTTGCAGCAATACTTCTTGGGCCTATAATCAAGTTCCATGGGTTCAGAAAACGTTTCTCTAAAAATTAAGAAGATCAGAATAGTAGGATATGAGGATAAACAACAGCATGAGGGTGCACATAGTTCAAGTAAGGTATAAATTAAAAGCAATATGTTTATTTTGGAAGTTTCATGAGGATTATCAATCGATAGGTTGTACATGATGCCTTCAATTGTAGTACCATATTATCTTCATAAAAATGCTTCAATTTTGTAGAAGAGGAAAACCACAGGTTTAGATCCCACATGGACTGAAGATGAACTTTTGTACTCCTATAAAGCCTACCATACACATGGAGAAGACTGGGAAAAGGTTTGGGTTGTCCATCTCTTGAGGCATAATGGGAAAACTGTCTTTTGGACTTTCTAAATCCTGTTTGGTGAATCTGAATGTGCAGATCAGTGCAGTGGTAGGTCATAAATCACCAGACATTGTAAAAGCTCTCTACTCTATGCATCAGGTGAGTCTGTAGGCACCGTAATTTTTGTTATTGGATCCGACATTGTTGTGAAGTATTTATCATTTTTTTTTCATCTACCGCTGTTTACTGTATCAAAACTAAAGGCAACTTGGATCTATTCTGGAGATTCATATTTCAATGCGTGTTGATGATTTGGATCTAAACTACAATGCATTGTAGGTTGACATGTTTTGTTTCTTTTGGCAGACTTTCTTGTCTCTTCCAAAACATCAAGCAAATGTTTTGGTTTTTACAGACTGTAGCAGATAGTGTACTGTTTAGCAAACAAAAAGAGTATCCAACTTAGTCGCCTCACTTTCGTAGCGCCAACAGATCACTTTTTCGCAAAATGATAAGGATAGAAATGAGACAGTGACATTTATTACATCACAAGCACTGAGGACTACTGCTGCAAATAAAAAGGTGACAACACAAAAAAAGAGGAGGAAAGGTATGAACAATCAGGTGTCATTTTAAGTTGTTGTCCACATTATTAACATGAACTTTGTTCACTTATACATGTATGTTTGTTCACTTAACATGAGCAATCAGGAGTTCATGCCTTGTGTGTTTATAGTTTGGATTCATTATCCATTCTATTTGTTAAACCCAAAAATGATGTTGTCTATCATGTGTTGTCTATGTTTGATTCCAAATGTGTGATCAACTATATATATTACTAATGCATGTCATTTTGACCTTTTCAGAAAAGATCAACCTTGAGCGAATCTTGGCAAAGCTAAAATGATTCAAATATTGTGCAACGAGAAAGATGCCATGTTGTTCTGTGCTAAGAGACATGTATTTCTATTTATGATTGCCTATTTGTAGCATAAGTTAGTAGTTTGTAATGTAGTTCAACTTTGCAATTACCTATTCGAAATAGGAAGGCATTTGACTTACATTGTACAAACGATTGAATGCTTAGGATCCA
Organism: Hyparrhenia diplandra; assembly: GCA_015847255.1. Lineage (NCBI taxonomy): Eukaryota > Viridiplantae > Streptophyta > Magnoliopsida > Poales > Poaceae > Hyparrhenia > Hyparrhenia diplandra. The sequence goes on along the minus strand of JADLZK010000423.1, from coordinate 114,714 downwards.
AGTTATTAATAATATTGCCGTTTGTGCCATTGAATTTTGTAATTTTATGAGTTTATGCGCAATGAATTTGATGCAATATTTGGTTGTCCTTGAAATCTCATGTCGGTGCAATAGTTTGTATTGCACCCAAGCTCATGTCGATGTGATAGTTTGAATTGCATCGAACCTCATGTCGATGCAATAGCTCGAATTGCATCGAACATAGTGTTGATGCAATATTTCCTATTTCATCGAACCAAAATGGTGATGCAATAGAACCTTTTGCATCGGATCAAAATGGTGATGCACAAGATTATATGGCATCGAACCTAATATTGATGCAACATAGTCTCTTGCATCAAACAATAGTCGTTGCAATAAGTGTATTGCATCAACATGATTTCGATGCAATAAGCTATTGCATCTCTCAATTTTGATGCAAGAGACAATGGATGGGTGATGCAATAGTTGCTTCTCGCATCAACAACAAGTAACCGATGTGAAAGGCTATTGCATCAAGAGCACTTGCATCGGCTCGCATCAAACACAAAACCGATGCGACACCAAGCTATCACATCAATTTAGGCCCTATTACATCAAAAATTGTCGATGTAACAGGGTAAAAAATTAGTAGTGTCACTATTGGCTTACTTAGGGCACCGGATCGCCCCTGGTCTGCCAGGTGATGCCGGCCTCCAGCTCTACTCTCTAGCCGAACGTGGAGGAGTACAAGGGACGGACAGGGCTGTCACCACCTGCCGCCTACCTCACTACCGTGGGCTAAATAGCACACGAATGTAGCCTCTAGCCTAGACACCACGTCTACGCTATCGACTACTACTCTAGTGTTGTATAGGGTATCCCATCTTCATCAAGGACCCTCTACTAGAGTATCCGCCATGGGGACGGACGACGAACCCGCAAACCGACAGACAACCAAGACTAACTTAGGGAAGAACTCATCATGGGTTACACATGTATGTATGAGAATTTAAGCATAAGGTTCTATATGACAAGATCATAACATGAAAACTATATACTAGTTCATATGCTAGGATCATATCATAAGAACTATACTCTAGTTTATAGCTATATTGATAAATGAAGAACAAGAACAATATGAAGAACAAGACATTGATCAACATAAGGAAAATTATATTGATCATACCAAGTATCTCCAAGATGATCTTGATCTTCTACATTTTGCCAAACTCCTAACACTAACTAATAAAAGGAAAAAGATACAAGTGGAGGGAGAGAAGCTCTTGTGTGTTGTGTGTTCTAAGAGGAGCTCTACCCATCTATTTATACAAGGGGAAGGACGGTTCCTGGTGAAGATTTGGCGCGAAACCAAAACGTTCACCCCATGCAACCGCCACTAGAGTCCGGAGGAGCCACTCAGTGCAATTTGGGCGGGAACCGAGCTAGCCAGGGCGCGGGTGCGCCGTGCCTGGCCTGGTTTCCCATGAAATTTTGACGGTGGGCTCCTGGGCCTTCGTGGATCGTGTCCCCGACGGTGCATCGGCCTGTTTTGAAGTGATTTTGGCCTGCTTGTCCTCCCCTTGGTCAAAGCGCAGTCTCGCAGTGCGCTTTCTCTCTTTATTTGGCGTAATCTTCCCTAATTCCACTTTTATACCTGCAAAACATGTTTTCTCCGAATACAATTGAAACTAGGTTAATAGGTAAAGGTTTATGTGATATAAGAGTGATAGTCCTCATGTTTTAGAGATAAGTTGGCGGTATAAAGTGATCGATTTTGACCACCAACACCGCCCCGCTGACGCGCCTCCTATGGTACAACGCCTTCTCGTGGGACGATGTTGATGGCAGATAAAGTCTAAAATTGAGTATTAAATATGCTATCAATCAACGGATCGATACGACTAAAAGATTATTATTACTAATGAATTCCACGAGTTTTGTTGCATACCAAGTTTTGCAGGATGAATCCAGAAAAGAGTAGAAAAGAGAGGAAATTGAGACGAGAACAAAAGGAATGAAACAGAAGCATTAGTATAAATTCCAAGGACCTAAAGGACAAAAAGGAGACACCTCGCAAAAGATGGGGGCCACATGTCAGCATGTTGGGCCGCCCGTCCTGACAGGTGGGGACGGACGGCCCTCCACTATGCAGCCACGTGTCTAGCTTCTGGAACCTTCTTCCAACCGATCTTGAGGTTCAATCTAGGCCATCCAATGAAGTCGGTTTGATCCAAGGGCTGAGATTGATCCTAGGAGGCTATATAAGCGGCGGGACCACCCCCTCAAAACCCTAATTCATTATTAGCAATCCATTGTTAGTATTAGAGTTCAGAGAAGTCAAGATCTCCATAATTAGAGGTAGATAAATTTTAAATTAGCTACTACAGATCTTGATTAACAATCATGTTTATTAGAAATAGAGAGATTAGTAAGGAGTATCTCGGAGGATTTTCGGCCCGTCGGATCTTCTCTGTTGTATTCTACGGGAACGAGAGGAGCTTGTTTCAGATTATCCGGTATTCAACTTCATAATGAAAGTAAGTTTTAGTTTATTTATTCTATAAGTTTGCAACTCTTGTTTGAGTACTTTAATCCTGGTTACTCTAGATTAAAGGAGTAATTCTTAATTTAAGCATGGTGCTTAGATTAGGTTTACTTGTGAATGCCCCTATTGGCCCGGATTCGGTGGTAGTATCATAAAGGTGACTTTATAGCTTTATTGAATCTTCTATGCCCACCACCCGTCAATAGGCGAACGGTAGACTTTTGGCTGTTCTTAGTAAAGTAATTTTGTCTTACTTTATTAAGAATTAACGCTCACTGAAGGGAATCGTGACGCCTAAGAGGGGGGTGAATTAGGCAACTTAAAATTTTACTTCTAATTAAGGCCTCTAACTCCACCTAATCAAAACCTATTGTCAAAAAGTAATCTATCTCACTAAACACTAAGCCTAAGCCTAGAGCAAGCACATGAAGCGGTGGTCTAATCAACCTAAGCACTTTGCAAAGCACTCACGCTAATCACCAAATGAATCACTAAGCACTATGCAAGTGGAGAGCTCTAAAATGATGTCTCAACACTCTAGGTATGATCTCATACTCCCACACACCTTATTTGGCCGGTTGGGTGGAGTATATATAGGCCCAAATGAGAATATGGCCGTTGGAGGTGAATCCAACCTTTCTGACAGGCAGCGGACGCACAGGAGTGTGCAACGGACACGTCAGCTGCCCTTCTGGTGGTTGAGCTGACCGTTGGATCGCTCCTGACCGTTCTTTGAAAGTTGGTCATGTCGGATCAGCATTGGATGCATAGCAACTTCGCGGCGACGCTGCGTCCGCGCGTCGCGTCCGCTGCAGCACCAATGAGCTCCCAAGCGCCAAATTGCGCTCGACGCCCAGCGTCGATGACGCGCGCCTCGGACGACTGGTCACTCGGTGACCGTTGAGTCTGCTCCACGCGTGTCCGCCGGGTTGACGTCACCCAAAATCTGCTGACAGCAGCGGACGCATCGCCGGGCAGCAGCTGACGCGTCAGCTGTGCTCCGAACGCGTCAACTGGCTGCGTCCGTTGTGGCCGAGACCCTTCATTTGACTTGTTTCTTCGTGATCTTCTCCTCGGGCTTGGTTCCGCCTTCATGTTTGGACTTTTCTTGAGCTTCTTATATGAGACTCTCTAAAAAAATTACGGCACCTTAGTCTGAAAAATTACGGGCGCCTAGTCTTGAAACTTAAGGTGCCTTAGTCCAAGTCATGTTTTGCATCCTGTGAGACTACAAAATAAACACTCGTAAACTCATTAGTCTCATTTGGTTATGTTGGTCATTCAAACACCAAAATCCATACTAAATGGGCCGAGGTCCATTTTCCTTACATCCGCGATAGAATAAATAAAACAAGATTTATAGAGGTTAGAATTAGAAGACCGAAGTTATCTTCTTATGTAGCTAGTTTCTTAAGTACTTTGATTGTGTGGTGGATTAAGTAAACACTAGTTATATTCACCTACTGTTCCTTTGGGTTCGATATTTAAAACCGGGAGTTCATCTTTTGGTGAAGTGCTAAAACAGTATTTCTATCTGTGCGCTTGTGGATATCTTTATCTTTATTGTGTGCATATAATTTATACCAACAGATGACGAGGCCACAAAGGCGTTCCAGGCGCTCAAGGACGCCCTCATATCAGCCCCGGTGCTACAGATGCCCAACTCCGACAAGGAGTTCATGGTGGACTGCGATGCTTCTGGTGCGGGGTTCGGTGCTGCCCTCCATCATGGCGCTCGACCCATCGCCTACTTCAGCCAACCGTTCACAGCTCGTCACCTCAAGCTAGCATTAGCTCGAGCTGATTGGGCTGGTGCAGGCGGTTCGACATTGCTGTCCCTACCTTTGGGGCCGTCACTTTCTGGTGCGTACTCACCATTTCAAAAGTGTTAGTCTCAAAAGATCCAATTTGTAGAGAATGCTGCATTTGCAATTTCTAAGCGCAATCACTAGAAAACAGGTTTAGAACCCATCCCGACAGAACGGCGCTTAGAAATGCTTGTTGACATTTCTGAGCGCAATCACCAAATAGGTGATTACACTAGAATCGTCAACACCGTCGTCCCACAACATCATTACCAGGATCAAAGATCCCAATACTGATCCTGTTGAACGGCGGTTGATAGATCTTGCCATAGTAGATATTTATCCGCAAGTGCACGGATCTATCATTGCAGCATTTCACCCGGAAGTATTATTAGGGTATTGTTATTTATATTTTCCCAAAGGAAGGCATGTATGCAAGAAGCTAGCATGGCATATGAATACAAGGATATACGTACACAATGAACCAACTTGATCATATAGGGGTAAACATATGATTTGTAGATAGTGTGACACACACTCGGAGAGCTACCTCAAAGGATAAAGAAAATAGATAAAGAATAAATGAATGTTCCTAAATGGAGTAGATCAATTCTAGTCATAGCCAATACAAATGAATATAGTTAGAGTCACATGAATACATGATATAAGCAAGGTTAGGTCTAGGATAATAGGGAGACCCCCCAGGTAGTCTGCTACCCACGAAGGCATTTACGAACTCCTACACAACATACGAACGTGGGGGGATTTCAAGGGACGGACAGGGCTGTCACTACCCTGCCGCCTACCCCCTCAACCGTAGCATGCCATCATATTCGAAGGCTCCCCGTCATCCGGGCACCATGCCCGCATACAAGGAAACTACTCATATCCCCCAGGATCCCCACCCTACGGATGGACGGATTAGAATATGAGCAAACCCGAAGGAATGACGAACCGTTATCCCACCTCTAATCATGTAAACGATATGAACTATGAAGAACGAGTATGAACATGTTATATGCAAGACACACAAACTATACTCTAGTTCACATATCAAGAATATAACATGAACAAGACTATACTCTAAGTCAAATGTAAGGCTATGAGAATAGAATAGGGACTTGTAACAAGAAGAATGCTCCATTGAGATATATTACCAAGTAGCTCTTTCTTCTAGGAGACAAGCCCTCCTTTGTAGCTCTACTACTCCAAGACTAACCAAGAAAGAGTAAGAAGAAGAAGAAGTAGAGAGGTAGAGAGAGGTAGAGGAGTGAGGAAAAGAGTGGAGTGTGAGGTAGAGGACTCCAAGTGGTGTGTGTTGAGAGAGGAGGATAGGGGGGCTACTTATACATGGAGGAGAGGGGCCTAAATGCTAAATTGCCACCAAACCGACCTCCTCCCGGCGTCTAGGTGCTCTGTACCGTGCCACGTCACCCCACACCACCCTCCATGTCATTTAATATACCGCCTCGTGAAGTTTGGCTTCGGTCAGGCTGCGGTACTGGGCCTGAGAAGTTGTGTGGTGACGGTGCATGGCCCAGTTTTGCGTCGTCATGGGCCTAGCTTCCAATTGTTTGCGTATATAATCTGCAAAATAGATATTTCTCCAATACAAGTGGAAATATGTAAATAGTAAATGTATATGAGTGTAAGAATGTCTAGTTTCACCCCTTATTGGTAGAATGTTGACAAAAAATATGTCGTTAGTGACCGTCAACAAACTCCCCCAAACTTACCCTTTTTCGCTTGGCCCTCGAGCAAAAGATAAGTATTTGGTTTTTGATCGAGTTGCTTCTATGCAGATTATGTTCCAAAGGTGCCATGCTTATAACAAAAATTTTCTACTAGAATTTGAATAAAATGGCATGTTTATTCACCCTTTATTACCTTTTAAATCGTTGTGGGGCATTTGAGCCGCCTCCGAATCTTGGGTGATTGCAAGATAGAACGGATCGACGGACTTTTGCTTATCTTTCATTCTTTTGAACAACTATTAATCCGAGGTTTTGAAATATTTTTGCAAAGAAAGTAGTTCCTCAAATGATCTCTCGATCACTCAATATTTGTAAGTGTTTGTTCCTCACCAAAGGCTTAGATTTGCCTTTCTTTTGCCTACCATCTATGTAAGGCTTTTTGTGGAGCTCGGGTAGGTAAAAGATGGGCATACTTGTATCATGTCATGTTGCCTAGTCAAAGACCGGACCACATGGAGAGACTAGTCATAGGCCTAGATCAAGATGTGCAAGTGTGTGGAATATTTTTTTGTGTTTATGTACTCCGGGTATCATGACTCTCTTTTTTGGTGGAATTTTAAAAGAAGGTATGGCCTACCTTATTTCTTTCTCTTTTTTTTTTTGGACGAGTAATCGACTTTCTCATCTTTTTATTGGGACACTTGTCCATCTCTTTTTTAGCATAGCCCATACTTCTCCTTTTATAACAAGAATTTTTGGTGAGAAGTCATGATACAAATGAATATATATATATATATATTGGTGGATGGAAGGGTGCATTTGGTGCGCAACTCTCGGTGATGTAAGAGTTGGTGATTTTATTTTTGGGTGTACATGAATCTTGATCTTGGGCATATGAAAAGAATCTCAACATAGGTCACAAACAATTTGACAAAGGCTCACCATGAACACAAGTAGCATATGACTAAGTTTTGCATGTGTAAACATGTCATATGGCTTTGATGGAATTTGTAAATCATTGAGGAACTTTTGCATTTTGATTTTGAAAATAAAACTCGGATGTCAAGTCATTCTCGGAATATTGTCATAGCAAAGTCCATGTCACTATATCGTAACTTGCAACTACCTAGATCAGATAATCTTATGCAACCTACATGATTCATGTTTTTTATAGGTGAGATAAAACTTAGCCACTAAACTCAAATCCTAGAGAAATTTAAATTATAAACTAGGCATAGATAAAACATAAGACCGAGCAACTATTCATCATTTCAACATGGGATTTAACTAAAACATTTTCACAACTCATATATATAGGAATGGAATTCTTTTATTCAGAGCTAGTTATTATTTTATTTATATTATTATTTTTTTTTTAATGCAAGTTGCTTAAATTTAAACAAGCTAAAATAAAACAATTATTTATTGAAAAATAAATATGCAATGCAATGATACCAGTGGGGGTCCTCCCCAAGCTATCTGGAGGCCAACCGATTGGGGTTGTAGCCTTGGTACCTCCTGAATGCTTCTTGTCGTGTGTTTTTTGCCGATCCATGTTGGCTTGGAGCTGGTCCCACCTCTGCCGGCTTTGAAATTGCCGGTTTTGTTGCCACCGGGGGTGTTCTCGCACATGGGTGTTAAGTGTCCATTGGATCTCTCCCCGTGCGAACATCCAAATTCTATAGCTGCATGTTGATGACCTCTAGCCTAGATACCGAGGTATCGTGGTGGCACCGGGTGGAGGCATGTCATTCAGCCGCCGCTCCGCTCCATCCTGCTCGCTCCCCACGCCGCTTGAATCCGCCTCGGGCCACCCCGAAGGTTCAGGTGTCCTTGGTCGTGGCTCCCACCTAGGGTCGCACCGGGTATGTACCCCGGTGCTCCCATGTATGGGGGCCAACCTGCCTCGAACATCTGTGCAGTGATACCGTGACACGAAAGGGAGGTGCGTGAGAGCTTGAGCCGGCCTCGTTCTCCCAAGACTTTGAGTGGCACCGCTGAGACACTTTTCCCTGCATAAACTCTTAGAAGTCTCGAGCTCAAATGTTAGGCTGGCGGCTTTTATACAACCAGTAGGTCCGGGTTAGGTAATCGAGTACAGTTGCATAGCTAGGAAAAGTGAAAGCAAGCTCTGCTGATGGTAGAGACTTCAAATGGTGCCCCTGAATTAACTTCTGCCCACTCATGACGGTGCGTGGTAAAGAAATGTACTCTACATGTGCATTGTCAAGAGCTCCAATCGCAGAAGCGTTTCGCGGTGATGAGAGATGTGCAAGTGACAGAGTGGTCAAAATAATAACATCGAGAAAAATGCTTGCACATCTCCCTCATAGGAGCTACCCTAACCTTGTTGACAATTGCAAAGAGTAACTTTAACTCAACATCATGCACCCATCTAACCTCGTGCCTAGGGAACAAACTCATGGAAATCCAGCGATGCATGAATCTTAAAGAAGGATGCTGGATCTGGGAATGTCTAGGTTTAAATGTGCCAGGCTCACGTGCTGTCAGGCCCCCACTTTAAAGGGTCCTTAATCACACGTATTTGCGCCAGGATCACGCACAAATACATTTATTATCCACAGAAATTGGTACACAGATTTAAGAAAAATACCGAGCTTTATTAATATTGGATAAAAGGTCTTACAACAGCGACCAAGGTGGTCACGAGTCTGGGTTACAATTATCAGAGTTCGCCAACCGAGAAGCGGTGGGTAAACTATGAATGGGTCTACTAAGCGATAGTCGCGGATGGCACCGCTTCCTACCCACGTGCATACTTGAGCGCGGACGAAACCCTAGCTTCATTGTCTTTCTCCCACGCAAACGTCTTCGCTTACTCCCTACGCGTCATCGTTCTTTACCTTGTCATTGCCGAAGTCTTCGCCTGCAGGCCGATATCGTAAAACAATGGGGGGTGAGTACATACGCATTCGGCAAGTCCCAAACATAGGGTGGAAGGTGATTATTAAGGGTTGGGCCCTAGCGTAGTCTAACTACTCTCACTAGTTCCCGGTTTAGTTGCAAATTATCTTAAGCCAATTAACAGTTCACATACCAAAGTTATCTTAGTTGTGTGGTATCTAATCATAGGTGACCTTTTCCCAGCATCTGCCCATTCCAAGGACATGGCTATTCGAATAGATTCAAGAAAACTCTGCAGAGGTTTACAAATTTCCCCACATGGTAGGCGTAGTCCTCGCCATCGCGACTTGGCTAAGACAGCCTACCGAGATCCCGCCCGCTTGGGTGCTACCCTAGATATCCATATAATTCGACCATGGCTTCTCGGGGGTTGGAAACGAGATGACGCATCATCCCCAACGATACGGTGATACCAAATCACCAACGGCTTTACGAGTAATACCATATTACCCAACCTATATCGTCCATCATAAAATCATAATCATAATCATTTGTGCACGCCGACAATCCAAGGGCTTAACGTGGAAGCGAACCCGGCATCCACGCCAACCGGACCATGGGGCCAGTCTCCCCATGTCTGCTCCTGATAGACCGTTGCCTGCTCCGGCCTCCTAGGTACGGAATTATACTTCAACCCAACGGGGTGTGAGATCAAGTCTCCCCATCCAGACATGTGGCTATACGTAATATCTCACCACGCGCGGATGACCTACGAACCGGTCCTTAGGGGGCGAGTATCTCTCTCAGAATCCCACGCCGGTGATTCCCGATGTGGTAGCCCCCACAATCTATTAATATTTAATTAAGGTTCATTATAAGTAAGAGAAGGTGAGAGTTAGGACTTGCCTTGATGTTGTCGTTGATCGGCACGCCTAGTTGGTCGTCTTCACTCGAAACTCCTCCGGACGGTGCAACTATCGCGTACCTAACTTGAACTAGGGCAGATATGACAAACAAAGAACATTTTGGTGGTGACAGGGTTAATTGCGTAAGCCTAGATTTTAGAGGAATTATAAAAGTGGTTTCATGCGAAAACGGAGTTGAAACGCGAAAAGATATGAATTTTATAAGTTTATTCCTATTTAATTTTACTAGGAATATTATCATATCACATTTCTAGTACATGTCAACCCTAACTAATTGCATGATTAAATTCCTCATATCATCTAGTTAATTTATAAATATTCTGGGTTTTTTCTGGAATCAGGAAATAGGATTTCCATCACCATGTGTACGATAGCCGTGTGCACCTAGTAATTTCCAAAGATGTCCCATGTTATGCTGTGTTATGCGTATGACATGCGGGTCCTGGGGCGCCCACAGTGTCTGCCATGCGGACTGGTGAAGTGGTGCCGTGGGCCGTGGCCCATCCATCCAAAAAGAAAGGAGAGGGAGAGAGTGACAAAGTGGGGGCAGGGGTGTCGGGCGCCACCATTAATGAATGGGACGGCGTCAAGCCTCGGGCCCACGGAACGGGCGGGGTAACGGACGCATCGATGGCACGTAAAGGAACTCTCCATTCCCGCCGGGCCTGCCATCACGGCGTAGCTCGCCGAGTCCGGCTTGAGTAGCACGTAAACTTGTCCGTGCTCGCCGCGAAAGGTCTCCTCGGTCCGCTTCGCTTCGCCCGCGCCGCCGTGGGCTTCGGCGTCGGGCTGGTGTTGGTGCCCCCACGGGCTGGCCGAGCGGTCCTCGGCGGTGATCGCGGCGGGTGGCAAAATGTATGGGCGGTAGGAGGGAAAGGGAAAGGGAAAGGTGGAAATGAAAGAGTAAGCCTCGAGCAACCTTATGGACTCACCAATTTGATCCCGTGGCGACTAAATCGGCGGTGACGCTCAAACCTATCCGGCGGCGGCGAGAACTCCCGATTGGGGAAATTTGAACTGCGCGGAATTGAGAAGGAGAGGAGACGAATGGTGGGGAGCAGCGTGTGTTCCAACTCTCGGTGGAGCTCGGAGCGATGGGGGCGAGGCCGATAGCACTCCGGTGAGGGCTATTTATAGCCAGCGCCGCGGCGTGCTCCCGACGAGATTTTTCTCGGCCTCTCAGATCTTTTCCGGCAGCTCCCGCTCGTCCGTGGACCTTGCAGCATGTTCATATCATCCTGTCGTGTCCATGGTTACTCCGGTGAGGTTGGTGTCTCGTACTGTCACGTCATCAGGGTCGCCGGTTGCCGGCCACCATGGTGGCAGTGCTCGAGCCTTGGTCCGCGTTGCCACTGTACTCGTTGAACCGAGTCCCTATGCGTGTGGACCTTGGTTGGCATCCGCTGGTTAGGGCGCGTCGTGCGCCCGGCTCCGTCGGGGTTGGTTCGAGGTATTGTCCCGTCATCGACACCGGCGGGCGCCACCGTGCCATTTGCCTGGCACGCTCGGAGCACGGAACGACGGAGGGGAACGAGATGGGATGGCTCGGAGTTCGTCAACCTTTCCCCTGTGTTTGAGTCCCTGGCGTGCCGCTCGTGGGTTGGCTTCGGCCACGTGGTCGCGTCCTCGGTTACTCCTTGCCAGCTGCTATGGCTGCCGCACCGCGGTCGGTCTGCGGCGGCACTATACGCTGCTGATGGGGGAGGGAAAGGGTGACGCGACAGCTCGGTTAGGAGGACAGCGCCCCTCGCTCCAGCGCCCTGCCATTGATGTCGTGGGGGAGGCAGCTAGGTCCCAATGGTGCCGCGGGCGTATGCGCGCGCGCGTTGGGGGGAGATGAAACCGACGCCCGGTCCCGTCCGTCCACAGCGTGAGGGAGGAAGGAAGGCGCCTGCTCGCTCTTGGCGCTGGGCCTTGGGCCGGCCTACTCAAAGGCGAGGGGAGGAGAGGGGCGGTCCGGTCTGGGCTGAAAAGAGAGAAGGAGAGAAGCGAGCCCATGTGGCCTTTTCTAATTTTCTTTCTCTTTTCTATTTTCCTTTCTTCTTTCCTATATTTCATGTATACACCCTATATACATACGTTATATCTATACAGGTAGATATATTCTCATGGTTCAGTTCATGAGTTATAATTATCTGCAATCTCATATGTATATTAGTATACATGCCCTCGACTCTTTTATTATTTTCCCAGAGAAATTGTAAAGGAGGATCATGCATGCATTTCGTTATTGCATGTGATCTTGATTATGCATCAATTCCATTGCCACCATATGTTCAACAAGCAGGCAAACAATTATTCAAGACAAAAGATCCTATTTCTATATGATGTAATTTTCATGCAAAGTGTTTTCGGAAATATTTTTTTTTGTCTTGGTTTTGCGGAAAATAATTCAAGTTTTAGTTTATTTTAAAAAGTTTAAATTTTTAGTGATTTTTAACATGATGCAAAAACACGGTGTTACAGATCTACCCCACTTAGATGAATCTCATCCCCGAGATTCCAAGTCTACTGAGAGAAAACCTAAAGAGACCTAAAAGGGAGAGAGAAAAAAAGAGGGGGGGAGAGAGATCTAGAGAGAGGGAGAGAGATCCATCGCCTTTACAAAGGCTGTCCTCTTCGAAAGAATCTCTTCTCCCGTCGTGCTACTCTATTACTAGGGCGGCACTTTACTAGAGACAGTAGACTTTTAGCCGTTGGTGGTTACTACTGCTTTGCCCCTGTGTTTAGTCTGGTCTTCGAATCTTCGAGTCTTCTTCTTTAGCTAGCTACCCCACTTAGAGGAATCATTCTTCTAGTGCCTTGGGAAAGTCCTGATCTTCTGGTGCCTTCGAGGTGTTCGTCTTCTTGCTTAATTCCACGTGGTTAATCCGTTGGAGTCTTTTGGTGCTAATATTCCCGATTTAGTTCTTCCGAGCAACAATCACAAAGTGAATTTGGGATTCCATTTCTCGCCCGAAACCTTGCGTCTCTGTTACTCTATTTCTTTGCTTTGCCCATTTATTGTTTTTTCTTCTTCTCCCGAATAGGGTCTACCCCACTTAGAAAAGTTTTCTTCTTATCCTTTTATCTAGCGTGCCCCGTGTAATTATTCGTTTGTGAACTTGCTTCAAGATCATGAGCCAAACACATGGATTTTTCATTACTCCTAAGGGGTACAATCAATGGGGTGGAAGGAGATAATGATACTCTACGGGTACATCTCCCTAGGGAGTAGCTAATCTACTTTGTCGAGGTTGATGGTCCTGCTCCGTGGCTTTGCAGGTCCATCAATTGTCATAGAGCTGGGGTCTTCTTCTCTTGGCGATGGCTGTCTGGAGGAGGGGAGGGGAGGGGTCCTTCGATGACGGCTTCTGCTGGCGATGCTGGCGGTTTTGGTGGTACGGTGGTGCTCGTCCTTCGTCTTGCGGGAGGGTGCACGGGGATCCCTTCTAGGATCGCCGGTTCCGTCCCCGATGCATGGCGGCGCCGGCGCCTATCTCTGTGACAAGGTAGGCGACCTTCGCTCTCCCCGGTGTGTCGCCCCGAGGGTCTTTAGGTCTCAGGCGAGTACGCCTCTTGGTGTATGGCCGAGGCGACATGCTCTTGTGCGTGGGCGAGTCCCACAAGAAGTTACCGAATATAGCATTTGGCTCGCCGGCTCGGGCGGATCCGCTCCTCGTGTCGGCAACTTGCCGGTCGTCTCGCCGTCGAGGAGGAGCAGGTAGGACATCAGGTGCTTGATGATGGGGCCACCTTCGGACCTTGCACTGCTTCCATGCGGGTGATCCAGCGGGTGGTTCTTCTCTTCGAAAGGGAAGTACTTCATGGGTGTGCGTGCGATGGGCTCTTCGTAGATCCGCGTAGGCGCCGCAAGGCCTTGCGGGCCACAACTTGGTAGGTGTCGAGAAGCGAAACCGATCGCGGTCTTGCTCCATTCATCGGTGATGGTGGGGTGGTCTTGACTCTTAGTGATGTAGATGGTGACTTCGCGTGGCCGGGTGCCACGCTCTTCATACTCGCGGCCTTCATACTCGGGCGGTCATGGATGCCAAGTCTCTGCATGGTGGTGAAGAGAAGCTGGGGAAATCCTGGGGTGTTGATGCACTGGCAGCTAACACATACTCCGGCCATCTTGGGGGGCTAAGTGATGGTTTTCGGTGGGGGATGGTAAGAAGTGTGGTGGTGGTGGAGGAAAACGAAAGGCTAGCAGTGGAATGGTTGGATTGGGATGGTGAACTGAGCGGTGGGGGTGCTCTTTTAAAGTGGGTGGAGGGGAAAGCTTATGGGAGAAGCTTTGGTTAGGCCGGTACTGTGGTTACGGTGTGCGGTAGAAGGATGTGGAGTGGGGCTTCCTATATGAGGCGACTCGGTGCCGGTGGTGTAGTCTTGGCGACCGTGTGGTCGGTGGTCTTGGTCGCAAGGGATTTCCCATAAAGTGGGATTTTATGGCTCCTCCGTTGTCGCAGTGTGTCCACCTAATAGTCCTTGGCACTAATCTATGCTTCGAGAGATATTTACTCCTTTATATGACTTCAATAATTTCTACGGCTTGATGACTCGCTTCAAGTATTAAATACTCCAGTTATCTTCTACTTGTAGTCCTCATCTTCAGCTGCATCTTGGATCACTGCTACTGGTTGTCACTTGGATTGTTGCACGGTATCTAGAACAACTTCAATTGTCGGGGTTTGGGGTAAAAGATTAGCAGTGTCGGCAACATTAGGCATCGAGGTGATAGCATGTCGGCAATGTTACGCGGTCGTCGGTATAGTAATATCGAGGCGACGGCAATGATGGCTGTAGTGGAGAACACTGGTGCGTATTCAATGGCTATAGTCGTGAAGTCCTTCGGTGTCGTCGTGGCTTCCCTGCAGATTAACTCCTAATCTACTTGGAAAAGAAAGAGATGAGAGGGAAAAGCACAAGGTATGGAAAAGGATCTACCTAATAGAAGGTTAGGGGAAAAGCATGAAGTAGGGGTGAGGATAGATTTAGGCGTGGTTTAGTAACTAAAGAAGGTTAGAAAAGAAACAACCTACTAAGTAGTAAACTAAACAAGCAAGGGTGAGAGACGCTCGAAAAATATTAGTCACGGTGAGCTTAGCTTATATGACTTGCTGTTATACTCGTGACTTGTGCGGTTTTTCATAGCGTTCACGGATCCTATTGGACCTTTCTTTCCATTATTTAATGCAAGGTAACAATGAAGAAATTTCCCATAGGATTAAAAGGAACAAGGCATTATATTAGAACGTATAAGCGACAATAATTTACATCACAGGACAGTTACACGGATGATACATGGTCGCATCACAAATAATGACTGCCATGATGATTATTGCGCGACTTCACATCTACTAAGGACATTGAAACATAGGTTACGACTGCAACTAGCAACTACTACTACTGTAGTTACCACAACAAGCATGCTACTGCGGCTAATAGCTTAACTAGGATGGTGCTACATAAACTTGTATAAACACTTGACGGTGACTTGTGGGGTTACTTCGGGGTGCACTTGCACATCGCTTGGGCATTTGGGTGTCCTTTGGATCTTTCCATGTCTTCAATAATACTTTCTTCTCTTCTTCCTTTTACGCTCCGGGCTTCTTGTAACTTCAGGTTGGCTTGCTTCGTTCTCCTTCTTTTGTGCTTCCAATAGGGCATTCTTCTCTTCCAACTCCTTCTTCAGTGTTTCCATTTGAGTGTTTCCTTCATGCAGGTCTTCCTTCAGTTTGTTGACTTCCACTTCTGACTTCATCCACATGGCCCTGTAGACTGCTATGATTTTGTCCTAAAAGTGGTGGTACTTCTCAAGTGCGATGAGGTATCTGGTGGTGGAGACTAGTGTATAGTCCGTCTCTGGTGGAAGTGCTTGGCTCAGATCCTGAATCTTCTGCTGCCATACTCCTGTGGTCATGTCTCGGACTGGGTAGTACTTCGAATAGGTGTGGTCTAGTACCTGTTCGAATTCCTTGCAAAACACCTTGAGCGCCTTTAGTGCAACCTTTTGGCAAGTATCCCATAACTCATTCCCTTGTTCAGGGAATACCCTACACCCTTCCAGGTGTGGAAGCTTCGAGATGTGCAGCCGTATCATACACTTGGGTACTCTGCCCTCATAAGACTCTTGGTAGTAGTACTGGGGCTTCCTTGCAAACCCCAAGTGCAAGAGAACTTCCCACAAAAGATGTGGAAACTCCCCAACGGTCAATCCATCCGTGCGTGACCATCCTTCCATCTGTTGCATCAAAACAAGTTTAGGTTAGTCACTTGCAAGAAACATAAGGATGTTGGACTGGTACACTTACGATAATAAGTTTAAATGCAGAAATCCATAAGTAAAGATAGGAAAGCATGTGCCAACCCAGAGTTCCATCCTACGGTCAAGCTCGGCTCTGATACCACTCTGTCAGCCCCCCACTTTAATGGGTCCTTAATCACACGTATTTGCGCCGGATCACGCACAAAATACGTTTCTTATCCACGTAAATTGGTACAATTTTAAGAAAAATACCGAGCTTTATTAATATAGGATAAAAGGTCTTACAACAGCGACCAAGGTGGTCACGAGTCTGGGTTACAATTAGCAAAGTTCGCCAACCGAGAAGCGGTGGGTAAACTATGAATGGGTCTACTAAGCGATAGGCCGTGATGGCACTGCTTCCTATTCCACGTGCATACTTGAGCGCGGACGAAACCCTAGCTTCATTGTCTTTCTCCTACGCAAACGTCTTCGCTTACTCCTACGCGTCGTCGTTCTTTTACCTTGTCATTGCCGAAGTCTTCGTCTGTGCAGATATCTGTAAAACAATGGGGGTGAGTACATACGTACTCAGCAAGTCCCAACCATAGGGTGGAAGGTGATTATTAAGGGTTGGGCCCTAGCAGAGTCTAACTACTCTCACTAGTTCCCGGTTTAGTTGCAAATTATCTTAAGCCAATGAACAGTTCACATACCAGGTTATCTTAGTTGTGTGGTCTCTAATCGTAGGTGACCTTTTCCCAGCATCTGCCCATTCCAGGGACGTGGCTATTCGAATAGATTCAAGAAAACTCCGCAGAGGTGTACAAATTTCACCACATGATAGGCGTAGTCCTCGCCATCACGACTTGGCTTAGACAGCCCTATCGAGATCCCGTACCCGCTTGGGTGCTACCCTAGATATCCATATAATTCGACCACAGCTTCTTAGGGGTTGGAAACGGGATGACGCATCATCCCCAACGATACGGTGATACCAAATCACCAACGGCTTTATGAGTAATACCATATTACCCAACCTATATCGTCCATCATAAAATCATAATCATAATCATTTGTGCACGTCGACAATCCAAGGGCTTAATGTGGAAGCGAACTTGGCATCCACGCCAACCGGACCATGGGGCCACTCTCCCCATGTCTGCTCCTTATAGACTGTTGCCTGCTCCGGCCTCCTAGGTACGGCATTATACATCAACCCAACGGGGTGTGAGATCAAGTCTCCCCATCCAGACATGTGGCTGTACGTAATATCTCACCAGGCGCGGATGACCTACGAACCGGTCCTTAGGGAGGCGAGTATCTCTCCGCAGGAATCCCGCGCACGGCGATTCCCGATGTGGTAGCCCCCACAATCCCATGAGCTACCACCACCCACCTATTTTGTTGATTAGGGTCGGGTTCATCTTATGCAGGTTCGTAGTTATTAACCATTAACATATGAGCGTAGATAAAGCGGATGATCACGACATCCAACTTAGCTCCGTAGCTACATTATCAGGCTCATATCCCATACTAAAGCTATCTATTCATATTTAATTAATGTTCATTATAAGTAAGAGAAGGTGAGAGTTAGGACTTGCCTTGATGTTGTCGTTGACCGGCACATCTCCTTGGTCGGTCTTCACTCCTAGAAACTCCTCCGCCGACGGTGCAACTATCGCTAGTACCTAACTTGAACTAGGGTAGACAAGACAAAGAAAGAACATTATTTTGGTGATAGGTTAATTAGATAAGCCTAGATTTTAGTGGAATTATAAAAGTGGTTTCATGCGAGACGGAGTTGAAACGCGAAAAGATATGAATTTTATAAGTTTATTCTATTTAATTTTACTAGGAATATTATCATATCACTTTTCTAGTGCATGTCAACCCGAACTAATTGCATGATTAAATTCCTCATATCATGTAGTTAATTTATAAATATTCTGATTTTTTTCTCGAATCAGGAAATAGGATTTCCATCACTGCGTAATGATAGCCGTGTGCACCTAGTAATTTCCAAATAAGTCCCACGTTACCCTGTGTTATGCGTATGACGGTGGGTCCCGGCGCCCACAAAGCACCGCACGCTGGACCGGTGAAGTGGCACCGCGGGCCGTGGCCCATCCATCCAAAAGAAAGGAGAGGGAGAGAGTGACAGGGGGGGCCGGGTGTCGGCGCCCACCGCAATGAATGGGACGGCATCAAGCCTCGGGCCCACGGAACGGTGGGGGTAACGGGACGGCATCGATGGCATGTAAAGGAACTCTCCGCTCCCCGCTGACCTGCCATCACGGTGGTAGCTCGCCGAGTCCGACTTGAGTAGCGCGGACCTCCTCCGTGCTCGCCGCGAGAGGTCTCCGGGTCCGCTTCGCTCGCCCGTGCCTGCTCGTGGGCTTCTCGGGTGTTAGCGGGTGTTGGTGCCCCCCTGGGCTGGCCGAGCGGTCTCGGGCGATGATCGCGCTACGATGGCAAAGTAAGCAAAGATAGGGCGGTAGGAGGGAAAGGGAAAGATGGAAATGAAAGAGTAAGCCTCGAGCAACCTTATGGACTCACCAATTTGATCCCGTGGCTTAATTAAATCGGGCGGTGACGCTCAAACCTATCCGGGCGGCGGCGAAACTCCCGATTGGGGGAAAATATGAACTGCGTGGAATTGAGAAGGAGAGGAGAGGAATGGTGGGGAGCATGTTCCAGCCTTCGCCGGAGCTCGGCGATGGGGCGAGGCCGAGAGCGCCCGGGGGCTATTTATAGCCGACGCCGCGGCGTGCATACGGGCGAGATTTTTCTCGGCCTCTCGATCTTTTCCGGCAGCTCCCGCCACCTCGTGACCTTGCAAATAAGATTCATATCGCCACGCCGTGTCCGCGGTTACCCGTGAGGTTGGCGCCTCGCATCACCACTTCGCCGTGGTCGCCGGGTTGCCGCCACCATTGTGGCAGCCGCCGAGCCTTGGTCCGCGCCACCGTGCTCGCGAACCGAGTCCCTATGCGCTGCGGACCTTGGTTGGCGTTCAGCTGGTTAGGCACGCCATGCCCTGCTCCATCGTGGTCGGTTCGGGTATTGTCCCATCATCGACACCGGGCGCGCCACCGCGCCATTTGCCCGGCACCCTGAGCACGGAACGACGGAGGGAACGAGATGGGACGGCTCGGTGGGTTTGCTTCGTCGCGTGGTTGCGCCCCCTCGGTTACTCCTTGCCAGCCGCTATGGCGGCCGCATCCACGGCCGGTCCAAGGGCGGCACTATACGCGTTGATGGGGAGGGAAAGGGTGACGCGACAGCTCGTTTAGGAGGTCAGCGCGCCTCTCGCCCCCGCGCCCTGCCATTGATGTCGGGGGAGGCAGCCGGGTCCCAATGGGGCCATGGCGTATGCGCCGCACGTTGGGGAGATGAAGCCGACGCCCGGTCCCGTCCGTCGGCGTGAGGGAGGAAGGTGGCGGCCTGCTCGCTCTTGGCGCTGGGCCTTGGGCCGGCCTACTCGGGCGCGGAGGAGGAGAGGGGGCGGTCCGTTGCTAGGCTGAAAAGAGAGAGAAGGAGAGAAGCGAGCCCATGCGGCCTTTTCTAATTTTCTTTCTCGTTTCTATTTTCCTTCCTTCTTCCTATATTTCATGTATAGACCCTATATACATACGTTATATCTATACAGGTAGATATATTCTCATGGTTCAGTTCATGAGTTATAATTATCTGCAATCTCATATGTATATTAGTATACATGCCCTGACTCTTTTATTATTTTCCCAGAGAAATTGTAAAGGAGGATCATGCATGCATTTCATTATTGCATGTGATCTTGATTATGAATCAAATCCATTGCCACCATATGTTCAACAAGCAGGCAAACAATTACGCAAGACAAAAGATCCTGTTTCTATATGATGTAATTTTCATGCAGGGTTTTTGGGAAATATTTTTTTTGGGTTGGTTTTGGGGAAAATAATTCAAGTTTTAGTTTATTTTAAAAAGTTCAAATTTTTAGTGATTTTTAACATGATGCAAAAACACGGGTGTTACTTCTGCACAAGAAATATCTTCCCCAAAACTGGTTTTTCACAAAACCAGGCAAAGCATTATCAAGATCTAATGCACATTTGTAGCTAAAGTTCAAATGATGGGCTAGGTTTCTCCAATCCACATGATAAGATGTACCAAATAAACGAAAGGAGATTCCCGACTCATCCTCTACTAGGGTGCGTAGAAATTGAATGGTTAGAAGGCGAGAACCCTCCTCCGAGAGAGGTGGAACGTTCTTCCAACCAACTGCTTTCCAAAAGATTAGGAATTCGATGTCCATACCTGTCCTCTCAAGGAGGTTGAAGTCGATCTCGGGTGTGTGTAGGAATACACGGTCCCTGAGGTTGAGATATGCTTGCACCACCCGATCTCCACGGATGTCGAGGTAGGGCGCATCAGCCTCAGAGATTGCCGGGGGAGTTTGAGCTTGCTCTCCCCGGGTGGTGCAAAAGATCTTCTTGTGCGAGGGCCTCTTCTTGCCGGGTCGATGTGGAGGGAGCTCGAGCTTGTATGCCGGAGCTCTGCCTTTGACGACGCCTTAGACCCGCAAGAGCCTTCCCGAGCTTGTCCATGGCAACCGCAAAACGAGCACGACTCTCGCAAAAAACCCCGGGTGTGCAAGGGTTAGTCGAAAGTATGAACTTTCACACCCATGATCTTGCTTGGCAATATATTTTTGTGGAGAAAATGGAGTGAAGAACAAGTGGAAGAGAGTGTGAGAGTGAGAGAGAGTGAGAAATGAGAGGGGTGAGCTCTCACACCGGCATCCCATCCTTTTATAACCGCGCAACCAACCTCGGTGAAGTCGGTCACAACGGCTAGGAGCCGTTGGCGCTGGCCGGGCCGAGCCATCATCTGCGCCGCTTAGCGCGCGCGCTGCCCCAGTCGGGCTGCACTAAGCCCGAGGCGCGAGCCGCTGGGCTTTGGCCAGAGTGGCCAACGGTCACAAGAAGTTGGTGGCCGTTGGTTGCTCCCGTGGGCTCGATTGTTTCTTCCACTTTTTGATTTTCTCCAAAAATTTTCAAAATGCCATTTTTTATATTCAAGAATCATTTTGGAAAAGATATACTACTAAATATTTTTATTCAAAAATATTTTTATTGTTTTTATAAAAACATTTTATTTTTATTTATAAAAATTTATTATTTTGGTTTTCTCAAAATATTTATAAGTAAATATTTTTGTTTTATGGAATAAAATATTATTATTATATATATATATATTTTTTCAAATGCCAATTTACCTACTGGGCAAGGACGCTTTATTTATAGTCGTCCCCGCTCGACTCTTCCCCGCTTAGTGGCGGGAAGCACCTCGCTCCGGGGGTTTCGGAGATAGATCCTTCAAGACACCACACCG
This sequence comes from Hyparrhenia diplandra, assembly GCA_015847255.1. NCBI lineage: Eukaryota > Viridiplantae > Streptophyta > Magnoliopsida > Poales > Poaceae > Hyparrhenia > Hyparrhenia diplandra. The sequence goes on along the minus strand of JADLZK010000423.1, from coordinate 93,313 downwards.
GCTTGGTTGATGATATTGAGTTCGGGTGTGCTTCTTCTTGTCGCTCCCGCTGAATGGGCACTTAACCGCCTTACTTTTGACGTGGAAAGTGACGAATCCTTTTCCCACACGAATATTGGTATGGGCCGTGTTGAGGAATGGCCTCCCCGTAAGGAGAGACACTTCTTCTTTGCATCCCATGTCAAGAATGATGAAATCCACGGGAATGTACTCGCCCTGACTTTTATCAAGACGCCTTCGAGTATGCCTTCAGTCGCCGAGTCGTTTGATCTACCATTTGGAGGACGGCTTGCGGGTGCAAGAGTCCCACCATGCATCCTATCGAAAGTGGCCTTGGACATCACATTGATACGGGTTCCAAGATCGCAAAATGCATTGTTGAACTCGTGGGGGCCAATATAGCACAGTGATTGTGGGACGTCCAGGGTCTCCTTTCTTGGCAATAAACGGCGAGTCCACGAAGACTGCATCTTGTGCTAGAGGTTGCCCGAGCCTTAAAGAGATCATGTTAACCGACTCGTGCGGAATCTCGGGTTGCCCCGAGATCCTACCCGAATCATTAACAGGTACTTGTGCAAAATCTCGAGCCACCGTGTTTCTATCATCTTGTTGAAGCTGAGCTGGTTCTTCACGGCTGAGGACAATCCTTCTAGCTTATTGTTGACACTCTCAAGGAACTTGTCATTTTGTATCATCTTTTTGTTGAGATTTTCGTTGATTTTGGCTTGGCCCAATACCAGATCCTTGAGTGAAGGTTGATTCGAACTATAATTGGGGTTATAGTTCGAATTACCTTAGAATGGTGGCCGGGATTGGTTGTTCCAGCCATTATTACCTTGCTGATGTTGGCGGTACCCATTATTGATGTACGAGGCCTCCTCACGGGTCTTGGGGCAATTATCCCCCAAGTGGCCAACTTCACCACAGGTCTCACACGTCATGTGTGAGTCTGTGGCGTGGACTAGACACCTCATGCCTTTTTGTACTTTCGCTGGGGTTCTGTCCTCCCCCGCCTTTGATTTGTCACCATTTTATTGATCAAGGCCGTAGCCTCGTCGATGGTGAGCGAAAGGAATGCGCCACCAAAGCGGTGTCTAGGTGCCCCTTCGACATGGCCGTGAGACCATTGTAGAAGTTCGGAGCACCGGCCAATTTTCCATCCCGTGGTGCGGCATGCCCGGATGTACTCCCCGCAGCCTCTCCCACGCCTCGGAATGGGTTCCATTGAATTCTTTCCGAAATTGGCAACCCTTCGCAGGGCATTGGTTTTGCCCATGGGGAAGAACTTAGCCAGAACGCCGTGGAGCACTTGGTCCACGTGTCAACAGCCTTCCTTGTCCTTGTAAAACCATCGCCGCGCTTCCCCACAAGGGAGAAGGAAACGCACGGCCCGATAGCATCCGTGCGACGCCTTATATGACGATGGTGTCCGTAGGCACAAAAATCCTACTCCTTGCGCCGCGCAGACACCGACAAGCCGGAATAGCCGGCTTTACTCTCGCCGAGCGTCTTTGAGGCGTGCGATCAATTTGACCTCGTTAATTGATAAGGAGGTAAACGTGAGATCTGAAACATGCCCGGTGAGACCAAGACAGTTCGCATGTACGGCTCTAAGGCCAGATGTAAAGACATATAGCTATGAGAGCTATCTCATCAACAGATAATGAAAGCATTCGGTAAGCATGCAAAAGATGTAACGTAATAACAGTTGCCGAATGATCATAGAAGACATGTTTGAACAAGTAAAGTCGATCATCATGATATGTCATCATAAAGCTCTATTGCATGGATCGAATTAATTGACAACATGGAACAAAAAGCAGTAACTCATAAATAAAAACCTAATCTAAATGACACATGCATAGGTTTCATCCCAACTAGTCCGTCGCACGCCTAGCCTTCCTAAACCCGTCAAGTTTAAACCCTTGCAAGCTAATCCACCGCATGATACCACTTGCTACAGATATAAACCACCTACCACAACTAGATCAATCCACCACATGATACAATCTAACCATGATAAGCTAAAAAGCACGCATACATCTAAATAGATCTATAAATACTCATTACTGTTGAGGCGCCGTATGCATAGACACGTAAAGTACACATGCAAACCTAATCTAAAGCAAAGCCGTAGATTCGTCCCCGATCAGTCCTAACAAAGAATCCACCGCATGATACACCGCAACAAGCTAATCCACCGCATGATACGGCTTGCCGGACTTAACCGTTCTAAACCCTCTTCGCCCTAACAAAGAATCCACCGCATGATACACGGCAACAAGCTAATCCACCGCATGATACGGCTTGCCGACTAGACTCTAACGATAGGTAGACTTACACATGCAAGATACAAGTAAACACATAACTCAGTGTTCGCAAGCTTGCCGAATCCGTGGTCCATGAAGAAGAAACTTATACGTAAAAACCTTAGCCTCGCCGCATGACTCATGACTAAACGCGCAAGAACCCTCAACACGTGACAACCTAGATTGATCTAGGCTCGGCTATGAAAGAACGTATAGATCTAATGACAAGCTAATGATAAACATTGAAAGTACCGATGACATATAGATCTAATAAAAGATAAAGCCGAGCAACATCAATCTAGATTGGGCAAAGAGTGTGTGCAAACACAAATAAGTAAATAGATAAACAAGTAAGAATCATGCACCACTGGTAACTTAATGAATTCATTAGGGTGCCAAGCCTAATGAAGCCGATAACTAGCTCTCACCCGATCTTAGCCCACCGGATGGCTCATGATCGACAAAAAAGAACCCTCTTGCCCCCGATAGTTTAAATCCGCCGACGATACTAAGTGTGAACAAGACTTCTTGCAATAATCTAAATCCGCCGACGATACTAGACATGGTGCAAGGTTGCCGATACTTACGGAGGTCGACGGTCGATGAATCCTCTCGCAGTGAGATCGACGACACGACCGACTCGAAAGGGTGGCCGGAGCCAAGGCACGGAGCCGGGTTGTTTGTATTGATTTGGGTATATCGCTTTACGATTCTTCGGGGTCTTATATTTATACCCCCGGGCTTGACGAGTCCTAACTAATTACGAATAATAATATAACAAAAATATCTAGCTAAGATACATTGTCCTCCAAGTCTTCTGAGTCGTGGATTTGCACGTGATGTGGGCCCTCGCCCTCGAATATTCTCCTTGATGCTCCACGCTTGCCGAACCGCCTTTATTTCGGCTCCTTCTCGGACTCGTGCTCCTTAGCCGAATAACAGCGCTTTCCCGAATGCCATAGTACTACCGGCATCACACTCGCTAGCCGAATGACTCCTTACCGAACCATCGCGGTGCCGCCCATCCGTCATCCGTGCTCTACCAAATTTTGGTGTTAACAAAGGTCTCACAAACAAGGAAGTACTCAAGATGAGTGTTGGCGTCCTCGCTAGGCAGCCCATAGAATGGACCGGCCTACACCATGGTGATCAACCCGTCCGTAGCTCGAAGTTCCCGTCACCAATGTTGATACCGGCCCGGTGGGCACGTTGGCAATAGCCGGGACGGAGAACTCACGGAGCAACTTCCGGGCCATGGAGTTCGGTATGGTTGGTGCAGGGGTGTCTGGCTCGACTGTCGGTGTTCAGGCAGAGGAAGAAGAGGCATGAGACCTATTCTTCCTTAGGAGTGCCTCTGGATTTGCAATGAAGTTTTTCGGCAGGAGGAAACCAGACATACACTATCCCTGTTTTCACCGCAACAGGAGACAACATAAAAGATTAGCCTGTATGAGCAAGCGGCTACCATGCATGCATATTTCACACTCATAGCCAGCTAGGATTTCTTAATACAATGCCTTCCCCAAAGAACGGCACTTAAATGCTTGTTGCAATTTCTAAGCACAATCACTAGAAATAGGTTTAGAACCCATCCCCGACAACGGGCGCTTAGAAATGCTTGTTGACATTTCTCGAGCGCAACCACCAAATAGGTGATTACACTAGAAACGCCAACACCATCGCCCCACAACATCATTACCGTGATCAAAGATCCCAATAGTGATCCCGTTGAACAGCCAGCTTGATAGATCTTGCCATAGTAGATATTTATCCGCAAGCGCACGGATCTATCATTGCAGCTTTTCACCCGAAGTATTATCAGGGTATCGTTATTTATATTTTCCCAAAGGAAGGCATGTATGTAAGAAGCTAGCATGGCATATGAATACAAGGATATACGTACACAATGAACCAACTTGATCATATAGGGGTAAACATATGATTTGTAGATAGTGTGACACACACTCGTAGAGCTATCTCAAAGGATAAAGAAAATAGATAAAGAATAAATGAATGTTCCTAAATGGAGTAGATCAATTCTAGTCATAGCCAATACAAATGAATATAGTTAGAGTCACATGAATACATGATATAAGCAAGGTTAGGTCTAGGATAACAGGGAGACCCCCCAGGTAGTCTGCTACCCATGAAGGCATTTACGAACTCCTACACAACATACGAACGTGGGGGGATTTCAAGGGACGGACAGGGCTATCACTACCTTGCCGCCTACCCCTTCAACCGTAGCATGCTGTCATATTCGAAGGCTCCCCGGCATCCGAGCACCATGCCCGCATACAAGGAAACTACTCATATCCGCCCAGGATCCCCACCCTACGGATGGACGGATTAGAATATGAGCAAACCTGAAGGAACGACAAACCGTTATCCCACCTCTAATCATGTAAACAATATGAACTATATGAAGAACGAGTATGAACATGTTATATGCAAGACACACAAACTATACTCTAGTTCATATATCAAGAATATAACATGAACAAGACTATACTCTAAGTCAAATGTAAGGCTATGGGAATAGAATAGGGACTTGTAACAAGAAGAATGCTCCATTGAGATATATTACCAAGTAGCTCTTTCTTCTAGGAGACAAGCCCTCCTTTGTAGCTCTACTACTCCAAGACTAACCAAGAAAGAGTAAGAAGAAGAAGAAGTAGAGAGGTAGAGAGAGGTAGAGGAGTGAGGTAGAGAGTGGAGTGTGAGGTAGAGGACTCCAAGAGGTGTGAGTTGAGAGAGGAGGAGAGGGGGGCTACTTATACATGGAGGAGAGGGCCTAAATGCTAAACTGCCACCAAACCAACCTCCTCCCTGGGCGCCCAGTGCTCGTAGATCGTGCTATGTCACCCCGCACTGCCCTCCATGTCATTTAATATACCGCCTCGAAGTTTGGACCGGGCCGGCCTCAAGGTCGCGCGGCCGCGCCGGGTCGGTGCGGCCGCGCCAGCCGGGCTTCGCCGGTCCGAGCTTTGGTCAAGCTACGGTACCGGGCCGAGAAGTTGTGTGGTGATGGTGCACGCCCGCTTTTTGGCGTCGTGGTGGGCCTCGCTTCCTTGGGTTGATGGTTTGACGGCACGCTTTCCGTGAAGGCGCCTTTTGGACATTTTCCACTTGTTTGTGTATATAATCTGCAAAATAGATATTTCTCCAATACAAGTGGAAATATGTAAATAGTAAATATATATGAGTGTAAGAATGTCTAGTTTCACCCATTATTGGTAGAATGTTGACTGGTAAAAAATATGTCGTTAGTGACCGCCAACATGCTCCCCTAAATTTGTGCATACAAGCATTGAATACTTGTAGGAGACTTGCACATTGAATTAAATCAACATGTCACCCGAAGGATGACATGGCGGAGTACTATCTACAATTTAGACTTTGGCACATATTGTATACTCAAATGAAAGACAAGATATGTGCCATGCTCCTAGACATTTTAAACCATGTAGGTTTGCTCCAAGAATAAAAGAGATACCAAGCAATCCTACCATATGCTTTGCCTAGAAAATGCATGACAAGAATTTAGATATGCAAATGCAAACCTAGGCATATAAGGAACTAGATGCTAATGAAAATTGCATGAATTTAAATCTAGTTACCTAAAATGGGAGGGGGAATTTGGGTCCATAATTTTAACTAACCCACTTGGCAATTACCATGTCCATCATGATGCACCCCATGAAATGCACCAAAACTTTGCCAAGTCTCCAAATTCCCCTGAAGTCCATTGGACTTCTCACTTCCCTTTAGGGACCCAAACCTTTTGATGCTCTTCATGGTGGAAATAATATCCTTTGGCACCCAAATGCGTTTGACCCCATTGTTGGCTAGCTTGTTCACCTTGACCGCCACCACCTTCTCATTTTGTTTCTTCTTCAAAAGATATGATGTGGAGGCTTTCTTATTCACCTTGTTGGTGTAGGTGTTGGAGAGCTTGCTTGTTTGCTTTTTGTTTTTCTTTTTCTTTTTCTTGTTTGATCCTCCCCATGCTTCGCCTTGCACTCATAGGACTTGTGGTCTTCTTTGTGGCACACGTAAGCAATCCATAGTTTGTTCATCAAGCTTCCTGAATCCCATGACGGTGTTATCCTGATGAAGTTGGGTTTGCTTCACCTTGCCTTTTACTTGAAACAAGTCCTTGGTGAGGCGAGCAACTTCTTGCTTGAGCATCTCATTCTTCATTTCAACCTCTTGTGTGCAAGAATCTATAATAACTTTCTCACAAGAAACTTGGTTGCACATGGGTGAGTCTAATAAATCATGGCAAGAAGTAGAGGCATCCTTTTTAGGCAAATCAAAAATTGAGCATTTCTTTTTAGGTGCCTCGATGGCGGTTTTCTTGATGGCTTCTAGCTTAGCAACTTTAGTTGTTAGCTCATCACAATGTTTGCACATGGTTTCCATTTTAGCAAGCAAACTTTTTGTAATCTTCTTGTTATCTAGCTAACTTTGCCTTCAATTTTTTATTCTTTATAACCAATTGTTTAATTTTTAGTAGATAGTTCAACATTTAGATTTGCAAATGTTTCAAACTTATCAAGCAAAGTCTTGTAAGCTTCTTGTGAACTATCTACCTTTTATTGCAACATAGATAACTTCTTTTGTTGACTAGTGCAAATTTTAGCGTATTGAAGATTATCTTGCACAAGTTCATCCACAGAAGGCATATCATCATCATCATCATCACTTTCACTCTCACTAGAGGATGAGCTGCTAGCTTGTGCCATAAGGCACACACGTGAAAAGCTTGATGATGAGTGATTGCGTCCACGCCTCCCCGTGTTGGGCTTCATCTTCGCTTGAAGAATCATCCCATGATCTTATGGAGGTGAGGGCTTTGTTCTTGCATTCCTTCTTCTTTCTTGCCTTGCGTGGGGACTTGTTTGGACAAGCTTCAACAAAGTGTCCCAACTAGCCACATCCATAGCAACCTTTCTTTCTTTGCTCTCTTCTTTGGTTGGTGAAGATGCAATCTTAAATTTAGATGGACACACCCTTGACATTGAGCTTTTGGAACATCTTCTCCACCTTCTTGATCATTTGAATTGATTCTTCATCAAGCTCGAGGTGGAGGAGGAAGATGCATCATCACTTGATTCTTCATCACTTTCATCATCATCATCCTCTTCACCTTCTTCTTCACTTGTGGAGCTTGAGCTCGAGATTGACTCAATTTTCTTGCCCTTCATCTTTGAATGCTCATGACATGTGAGAGCTTTTCCTTTGCTTGATGAAGTGGCTTCTTCTTGACCCATCTTTCGTGACATCTCAAATGCAACTAGCTTGCTAATAACAATGCCCTGTCATGGTATTTAAGTCCTCCAAGTTTTGAAGGATACGATGCTTCCATACTTCTTTTGTGGTAGCACGAGGATGACCTTCCTCATGATGTCCGCATCACCTAGCTTTGTAATTCCTATAAAATTGAGCTCATTGATAATTAGATTCAAACGAGAATACATATCACGAACAAGCTCATCATCTATCATTTTAACGGAATCATAATTTTGTTTAGCTAAACAATGTTTTTGCTCACGGACATTACCAGTGCCATCATGGAGCTCATGTAATTTTAACCAAATTTCATGTGAAGTTTTCAATGTATACACTTGGTTAAAAAATATCTTCATCAAATGATTCAAACAAGCAATTCTTAGCTCTAGCATTAAAATGAAGCTCTTTTTCATCACTCTTAGTAGGTTTATCGATTCTTGATGGGATTCATCCCTGTCGCGAGTGACTCTCCAAACAACTAAGTCAATCGCTTTAAGGTGTGTAGCCATTCTAGCACTATAATATGGGAAGTTTGTGCCGTCAAAGTGCGGAGGCCTAGAGGTATCCATCCCACCTAATCTTAGGGTGTCGGCTCTCGACGGTGAAGCCGTAAATTCCACAAATGGGCCACCTAGCTTTGATACCACTTGAAGGAAATCATGATGCCTAAGGGGTGGGGGGGAGGGGGTTTGAATTAGGCAACTTAAAATTCTACTTCTAATTATGGTCTCTAACTTCACCTAATCAAAACCTATTGCAATAATGTAAACTATTTATGTGCAACTACGGTTTTGCTTGGTGTGTTGGTATCTCTACCACACAAGAGTTTTACAACCTAGTTCCAATCCTATCAACTAGCCTATCAACTAAGCTAGGAAAGGTGAAGCACACAACTAGGATAACAAATATAAATGCGAAGGTAAAGTGAGATAAAGATGCAAACTCGCCGATGACTCCGCACTTTTTACCGAGGTATCGAGAAGCGCACAAGCTTCCCCATAATCCTCGTTGGAGCCCCCTTGCAAGGGCCAAGCTCCTGGTCGGGTTACTCCATGGATAGCCTCAGGCCTTCCCCATGCACAAGTGGGTCTCCCAGATGCTCCCCGCCGTCTTCACTATCAAGTTTCCGAACGAAATGCCGTGAGCCTTGTTCCCTCCGGACACGGTGGCAGCCACACCACAAACGCAGTTGGTGTGATCTCACAAGACTACAAGCCCCTCCGATGTACAACTCTTTAGAGATTTACCAATCTCACTAAACACTAAGACTAAGCCTAGAGCAAGCGCATAAGTGGTGGTCTAACTAACCTAAGCACTTTGCAAAGCACTTTTGCAAATCACCAAATGTATCACTAAGCACTATACATGTGGAGAGCTCTAAAATCGTGTCTCAACACTCTAGATATGTTTCCTCACTCCCACACCTCTCATTTGGCCGGTTGGATGGGGTATATATCGCCACAAATGAGAATATAGCTGTTGGGGCATGCAGGGGGACGCCTCGACACTAGCACCGGACGCGCCGATGCATTGTCAACCGTTGGATCGCTCCCGACCGCTGAGCGAGCCGACCGTTGGAGTTGTTAGTCTGTGTGTGTGTGTGTTAGGGGTTGGGGGGCAAACCCCTATCCCCTCATGGCTCTACATGGGCCGCACCGTCAGAGGAGGCCCGGCCTAAGACATGAAGACGTGCGACACACACCTACGCTGCTTTCGGCGCGTGTACCGCATGACTATCATATTATACCATATTGCTTACTAAGAAATGTAACCCTGTCCACCGACTATATAAGGTGGGCAGGGATCCCCTCAACTAACTCAATCAATCAATGCAATACAAACTATAAGCTGGACGTAGGTTTTACGCCCTCACGGCGGCCGAACTTGGGTAAATCGCCTTGTGTTCATCTATTTCGTCTTGCTTAACGTCTTGTTAGTCGTCTCGCGCACCTCCACCGACATAAACTACCGGCTTGGGCCTACCCTCGCCGGGCTATCGACCATATCTCATTGACACCGGCGCGCCTGGTAGGGGGTGTGCACGCCGACTTCATGGCTAACAAGATGGTGATCTTCCCTGATTCCATGGCGGTCGACCCGGCGCTGAACCTGGTTCGGGGCGATCTGATGGGAGAACGGCGCCAACTTCGGCATCAACAACCCCGAGCCAGAGCAGATCCAATCTGCGCTGGCCAATTCTTCACCAACATCGCACGTGGCGACTCGGTTTCCCGCGGAGCATCCAGTACCATCATCGCGAGGCATTGTCATCAGCTTACGGCGGCGTCGAGCATCGTACTCGTGATGGAGCCTGATCTCCCGAAGGCATGCACACGCAGCAATGATTGCAAGTTTGAGTTGGCAAGCATGGTGATTAGGAACGCAACGTATGCTTCAGAAGGCGAACCGATCAATCCCGGCTCCATTGTTTTTGCTGAGATTGACTCGAAGTCAAATCGGGTGAGTTGTTCTGAGCAACGTCGTTGATTAAATCAACTCGCCCTTCAAGTATCTGATCCAGATTTGATCTTTTCATGTTGATCCGCTTCACCATCTGCACGCGAACTCTTCTGCGGCCGGCGGAACGAGAGTACTTCTTCTATTGATCCGCCCGGCCACCACGCGCGTGAGAAAGGAGACTGCCCTGCTCTGATTACTGGTCGGACATGCACCGGGCGGGTCGATCACCACGAACGCATCACATCTATTCGCACGGCATCCACAACCATGTCATGTCGAAGCAACCGTGCAATGGAGTCCCATTCGTGTGCGGGTCAGATCCCAGCAAGCTAGAGGCCTACGATCCGATCTACAAGTGCCATGCAGGCTAATAGAACTTGCATGTACAAATAGCGATCCGGTCGGGCAGAAGACGGCAGAAGACAACGGACGAATTCTCTACGTGCCCAAAAGCTAAGTGAACTAGGGGAACCTCACCCGCGCGTTGCTTGCGGGAATTAAGAAAAAATGCAATGATTTCACATCATTTTCCCTTTGTCATAGCCAGAGAACATATATTGCCCCTTGCAAAATGATTTCAACAATTGAAACTTTGAAACTATGACTGTTGAAATCATTTACATCATGCAAAGCCATCTTGAATTTTACAGGATATTAACATCCAAATGAGAAAGCAAAGGAACATTTATCAAAAAAAAAAAAAAAAAAAAAAAAGAAGCAAAGGAACACTTTATAATAAGCTCGAAGACGAACCATATGTGGCCGCAAATTAATCGTACCGAGGAGGCGGCCAGCCACAGAGAACAACCCGGCCATCTGAACGGCCGCAAGGAGGCGGGCAGCCGCAGACCCTTCGTTGGGACCAGGCGGACGGACGACGAGCGTTGCGGTCAATTCAACTTCAGACGGGGACAGGGGACACAACGATGACGGGCTGCCTCTTCTTGCATGCATGCTTAGTGGCCAGGAAAGAAGTCTGTTGATGCTTGGGCTGCTTAGGACTTAAAATGGGGATCCCATTCATAGCCTAGTGCTCGATTCAGTTACCAGTGACGTGGACCAATGAGAGGGCTGAGAACTTCCTAAAATTTTCTAGTGGGGAGCTCCTATATAGGAGTTATAGATATTCAATTAAATATTACTATTTGATTTATGCTCCCTGACGCAAATATTATTATTTGTCTCATGCATGATGGCCGCACATTGCCATGATCGTAACGAGATGCGTGGGATCATCGATGCAAGGCACACGTCTGCTGGAGCTTAGAGAGAGCGGCACACAGGCCCAGGGACGTCAAGGCCGACTACATGCCCTGCTTATGGCGTACTTGCGAGCGAGCCACGTCAAGCCCTCAGGCGAGCCGCCGAGCGTGCCACGTCGATCCCTCAAGCGAGCCGCCTCGAGCCCTCGAGAGTGCCGTCGAGCGAGCCGCGTCGAGACCTCGAGAGCGCCGCTGAGCGAGCCGCGTCGAGCCATCGAGCGCGCTGCCAAGCGAGCCGCCTTGAGCAATCGAGCGCGCCACCCTGCGAGCCGCGTCGAGTCCTCGAGAGCGCCGCTGAGCGAGCCACGTTGAGCCACCGAGCTAGCCGCTGTGCGAACCACGTTGAACCATCGCAAGTCGCGTCGAGCCACAGGCGACCATACCCCTGCGTTAGCCGGACTCCAACGCCGTCAAACAATCTACTCGACAACAAGAATACGCCGACAGCCTTCACCCGCTCCGACCAGATGCAAGGTCAAATTCTTTGTGCCGGATCCTCACGACGCCGCGATATGGATCAAGGAAGATTCCAGGCGGTCAACAAAGAGAGGCCAATCAGGTTACAACTCCATGCAAGAGGTGACGTCAAGTACAAGTCGTACTCAATCACCAGCAAAAAGAAGGAACGTATGCGACACGTACAGCAGCCAATCGTCGACACTCCGCGCGACCGCACACAAAACGTATGCGACACGTACAGCAGCCGATCGTCGACACTCCGCGCGACCGCACACAAGCTGAGTCAAAATTTTAATCTTGAAATTAATATCCTATGATGCAGTATACGTTCGGATATCTACATATACACATGATTACTTTGACAGGGATCCAACCGCGCTCGCTGCCGTTCTGCGTCGTCTTCTCGATCGGTGGCATGGATCTCCACGGCAATCCCTGTTGGCTGTCGTCCACAACCTGCCACGGCTTTCGTCGTCATCACGGCCCATGGAACTTCATCGACGGCAACTCCGACTCCAACAAGCACGCATACTGCGAAAGCTCCGTCGAGCCCTCAAGCGAGCCACGTCGAGCGAGCCACGTCGACCTACAACGAGCACGCCATCCAAGCCACTTTCGTATGCTTGGCCATGACGACGACTTGTCTCCAATAACAAGCTAAGTCATGTTTCTGTTTTAGCTTATTTAAAACACTTTACTGCGTACGTATACATGCTTCTACGTCTGCCTGTCGTGATTATCCACAACGGCGCATGGGCACAGGGACGCCGAGGCCGACTACATGTCGTGCTCATGGCGTGACTTGCGAGCGAGCCGCGTCGAGCCATCGAGCGCCGCCGAGCGAGCCGCGTCGAGCAATCGAGCACGCCGCCCGAGTGAGCCGCGTCGAGTAATCGAGCGCGCCGCCAAGCAAGCCGCCTCGAGCCATCGAGCTAGCCATACAGTTTTTGTCTCCCCGAGTCTTTTAGAGTCGATTTTGTCTCTGCTCGGACGTGTACGATTGGCCCAGGTTCCCTGCGTTACGAAGTGGTCGGCAGAATCTCTGGTCAGCTAAGTGTCTGGGTGCGTGCCTGGGCCACAGCGCCTCACCTCACTGGATAACTGGTCGGCCAGGGCTGAAGGGCTTCGCGGCGGAACCAAACTGCATGCGCTAAGTGCTTGAAAAAAAGCTCTACATACTGGTCTTCACATGCTTCTTCAAAAACCATGCCTAAGCCATCGGTTACAAACTTTGGTCACTGATTCCCCTAGAGCCGGCCCTGTCTCCGACTATATTGCGTGCATGAGGCTCCGATTCCCCGCGTATTTGGTAGTTGGCAGTGAGCTCCTCTGTGAGGTTGAACAGCCCATGAACTTGCCTGAGCATCGTGCTCCTCGTCGCGGCTATACCAACACTCAGAGGCTTGGACTGGAATTCAAAAACATGTGACACAACTTAACGAACGACAGCTCTACACGCAAATAACAACAAAATTGTACGCGCATGCAGCTCCGCCTCTGCGTATAAGCTACTTCACCTCCTACCGGAGATCGAATATTTTCTTTTTGTACATCACGTACTACCGCTCTTCATATTTGTTTTTCAGGGACAAGGCTCAGTCAACGAGCTGGGACTGCGCCTCCGACCATTCCGACCGCTCGGGGCTGCGTGCCCAACCCCGGCGACTTCGGGGACTGCACCTCCGACCTCGCCATGCTCGGGGACTTCGCCTCCCACTACTCCGGACTCACCTCCGACCACTCCGACTGCTCGGGGGCTGCGCGCCCAACCTCGCGGCGCTCGGGGACTTCACCTCTGACCTGCGCCCGCCGGGGACTTCGCCTCCGACCACTCCGACTGCTCGGGGGCTGCTGGCGTCCAACCTCGCCGACCGCTCGGGGACTGCGCCTCCGGCGTTCAACCACCGCAGGGACTCGTCTTTGACCTTGCCATGCTCGGGGACTCGTCTCCGGCCAAGTTGACGCGTCTCATCGGTTGTGCTATTAAAGTTCTTCATTGCTGTTCGGATCAGGGTGCTGATCTTGGGCAGCACGCCGAGGAGCTTGATAAGTACACCGGGCTCATTTCCTTTGACCCTGCTACAAGACTTCTACGGCATCTTCTAGCAGGCTCGGGGACTACATGGATACATGTCATCTGACGACGACATTTATTCTCTACATGGATACATGTCAGTGGTGAAAACTTTTTTTCTTTTCTGGAGCACCCAACATCCTGCAGGCAAACCTCATGTCAGGTCCAACGGTGGTCGGAGCAACCGCTACACGACTCGGACGATGCTTTCCCGGTCGGTCCGTTATTCTACGCTGCTCGGATGATTGTCTCTCGACTGGTTGCGGCGTTGATCTACACCGGACGGAGGTGTACAAGACGGCGTTGCCAACAGGACACAACGTGCTCGGGGATTAGCTGTGGGGAGGGGGGGAGGGTAAACCCCTATCCCCTCATGGCTCTACATGGGCCGCACCGTCAGAGGAGGCCCGGCCTAAGACCTGAAGACGTGTGACACACGACAGTGTTTGGTGTGTACCGCATGACTATCATATTGTACCATATTGCTTACTAAGACAAGTAACCCTGTCCACCAGACTATATAAGGTGGGCAGGGATCCCTCTCAAGGGACAACTAACTCAATCAATCAATTCAATACAAACTATAAGCAGGACGTAGGTTTTACGCCCTCATGGCGGCCGAACACGGTAAATCGCCATGTGTTCATCTCTTTCGTCTTGCTTAACGTCTTGTTAGTCGCCTCGCGCACCTCCACCGACATAAACTACAGGGCTTGGGGCTACCCTCGTCGGGCTATCGACCATATCTCACCGTCGACGCCCGGCATCGGACGTTGCTGCTCACCGCACGGGCTGCGTTACTGCGTCGCGTCGGGTGCGGCACCCGAGCTCCCGCACGCTGAGATAAGGCTCCGAGACGCACCATTGCGATGTGGCGGTTCAACGCCGCGTTGGACACTAGTAAACTCTCTCCGGACACATCGGCTGGTTTAGGTGACGTCGCGCCAAAACCTTCTGACAGCACCGGACGCACAACCGGTCAGCACCTGACTCGTCAGGTGCCCAATGGGCGTGTCTGCTGCCAGCGTCTGGTGGAGCCAAAACCCCTCTCTTCTCATGATTCTTCATGATCTTTTCTTCAGCCTTGCTTCCACCTTCATGCCTTGGACATTGTTGGATCTTTGAGATCTTCTCTTGAGCTTCTAAGGTCTTGTTTGAGGTGTTGATCTCCGGATCATCACGTCGTCTTCGTCCAAGTCATGTCTTGCATCCTGTGAGACTACAAAATAAACACATGCAAATTGTTGGTCATTCAAACACCAAAATCCAAACTAATATGGGTTGAGGTCCATTTTCCTTACACCCCTTCGCGAGTTCCGTGATCGCCCGAGGCGGAGTCGTAGCGCCGCCCGCCGCCGCTGGCCTGCCACGCAGCTCCGCTCGCCCTCCACCCCAGCGCCCGCGCTTCGCCTCCACCCCCGTATGGCCGCCCCTCCCACATCCTTCCCCACCGCCCGAACGACGTCGCCTCTCCCCCCGCGCTCCCTCCAAATAGCGGCCCCGATGCTCTAGGGGCAGCTCATCGAACGAGCACCGCGAACAAGAACCGCCACGACAAGCATGATCCGGGCCCCGTGATAGCGCCCGGCCCGAAAAGAGCCGTGTGCCCAGCAGCCATAGCACCGTCGCGCACCAAGCGCTTAGCGCCCTGGGAGGCACTTGCGACATGAGCTCGGCCACTTTCGCCGGCATGGGCAGGTCGGCGGCGAGGCGAGGAGGCACTCCTCCACGACTTTGATGTTGCCACGGCCATGACCGCCGTCCTCCTCATGTGGCCACAAGTGATGATGACCGTTGTAGAGGTCCAGCGGTAGGGATTCGGCACACTAGCGCCCTAGAGCGTGATGAGCGCTGCCATCTCGGGCGCCGAGAACCCATGGGTGTACCGCTCCATCTTCACGCCTCCTCCCCTCAGGAGCGGGTGTCCGTGCTTGTTGCCCACGCCTATGGCGGCATCCCGACATTGGTGGATTGGGACGACGCTCGGACAAGAGGTGCCTGCGCCATCTCTTTCTTCCCTTCATGCTGCAAAGTCCGGTTACGAATGCCACACAAGAGCTGGCCACACTAAATCCTGCTGGAAATATGGTCCAAAGCAGCCAAATGATTGAGAAAGTGTATTTATTGTCACTCTAACCCCCGGCATCCAAACACCTTTTGAGCTAGAGTTAGTTTAGGGCTAGAGTATCCAAACGAGGGCCATAAAGGGTGTGTTTGGTTGTGTAGCCCGGCTAGCCCATCCTAGCTTTGCGGGAAAAACCTGGGTAAATGTAGCCAATTGCACTTGTTTGGTTGTTATGCTCATTGTGTTCAATTGTAGCCGGGTTTTCAAGTTTGGGTGTTTGGTTGTGCGGCTTGATTTGCAAACAGTCACCTCTTCCTCAAGCTGGTGAGTTCACTGCCTTTGGGACATTTTATCAAACATGTGGTGGACACTTCCCTTCGACACTCGCCCCGGGAGGGCATGGCGCCCGGCGAGGTCGACTGCGTGGAGGTCGCCGCGAGGGAGCACGAGCAGATCCAGCCAAGCTGCACCGCCCGCGGGGAAGGGGGCGGACCAAATCCTCGCCACAAGTCGGAGTCCCCATGAAAGGAGCAGCAGTGACGCCGGCCGCGCGCATCGACCACATGTTGAGGATGGGAAGCCGCTGCCGCTGGCCGCCGTGCCCGCCGGTTGGTCACGCCGCGTCGCAGCCAGCAAGGTGCAGGGCCGCCTCCTCGCCGGAAGGTGTCGATCCGCCTCACCCGGAAGGGAGCAGGGTCGGGCGCCGAGCCCGCAGACCGCAGCCCCTCGTCGCCCGTCCACCGTCCACTACGCGCCCGGTTCTGCATCGCCCGCGGGCGCAGGAAGAAGCCCGGGGCCAGCCGGGCGCAGGAAGAAGCCGAGTTGCGACGCTGGGCGGCCCCGCTCTCTGCACCTCGACCGCCGAGGAGCGACGGCACGCTGGGCGGAAAGCGGTGAGGCGCGTTCACCACGCGAGGTGAGATGAGCGCGCATCCACGGAGCCAGCCGAGCCTGGCTCCGAAAGAAACACCAACCCCGTGATTCAATCTGGCCCCCGGCTATCTCGAAGACGGATGGCTTCCCGGGCACGGCTCCAAGGCCCGGCCAGGCAACCAAACAAGCAAATGTTGGCCCAGCCCGGCCAAAAGCCAGCCCAGGAAGCCAACCAAACACACCCAAGGTTTCTCAAAATTCTTCTAGATCCAATTAAAATCGTACAGTTTCGCAACCAATCTAAAAAATCCTTTAAAACCTTCTCATTATACATTTTAGGGGAAACTGTACGAAAAGTACAAGAATAGCCACACTGCTCAACCGACGGGCAGCAAAGTCCTATATTTGATTCCGAAGGCGATTCCTCTCCCAACAACACTTATTTCCAAGAGCAAACACCATCCAAAACATATTATCAATGAGAAGACGGAATGGGGAATCATTTCACCTTGGCTATCCCCAAGATATGACAGCAAGAAACAGACCGTAAAATATCCGATCTACACCAGGATGCAACTCTACTCAATCCTCTCCTCGTCCTCAATCCATGCATTGGTTTCAATTTATAGAATAAGTTGAAGTGTAAACTTGAGATCGGATACATGGTGGACAGGGGACCGTAGAACACATGAAAGTATGAGTAGTTATGTTTGCACATTAAAAATATGGATAACACAGCACACATATTAATAAAAACATGAGCTTTGACTTCATGTTTAGTTTCGTACAATTCATTTGGAGTAGCCCATTCAATACAAATTTTGAAGGAAATGTTGGGTATCATTATTCCTTAATTTAAATACTTCTCTGCATATTATTACAATGAAAAGATATTCGAAGCAGCAGTTCGGGTGCCTATGGAAGGAATAAAATTTGATGGTTTCCATAATGACATGATAAAATAAATGATCTTATGCCAAAAGGAATGAGAGACCAATTATAACATGCTTCATCTATTCTTGGATATCGGTCTGCCATCCTCTGGAGACCAATTTATTTGAAACTCCTATGATTGAGAGACCTGAAATTTCCATTAGATATGTTAGCATCGATAGTGTGTAGCATGAACCATATGATGTGTTGCATGTGTCGGGGTTTTTTTTTTTTTTTTTTTTTTGCATTGCACAAGTAAGACAACGCAGACGCCAACACGCACGCACACTCATCCCTATGAACACACATACGCAAAACCCTACCCCTATGAGCACCTTCGAAGGACTGAGCTGGCAAATCTTGAGACGGGGGCGCCGCCTACCACTTAATGCATAGCGCCGGAAAATCCTGAAATAAATCCAGGATAAAGTGTCGCACCCCGAGATTTGAACCCCGGGTGGGAGCTCCCAACCAATGGCCTTTGCCATTGCGCCCACGAGCCCCTTGACTGCATGTGTCGGTTTTCTAGAGCAAAAGACATAGTCAAAATATAAATAGAAAGCAAAAAAAAAAAAAAAAAAGGAGATAGCTGATGCAGACATCTTGGCTATGACTTTTTAAATACAATGAAAGGAAAACCCAAATCCTTGATAATGCAAACTCTGGTTCCTCTCTTATTTGTACCATATATAGTTGGACCTCAAAGTTATAATGTCCGTGAGCCAAAGCATCCCATAATTCTAATAACAACACCACAAGTTATGTGACTAATAAGAGGGCCTGAGCACATTACACCAAGTTATATATGTAAATAATAAGAGGGCCTTAGCACAAATTGTTATGGCTTAAGCTCCTGAGGTTGTAACTATGGCGGGTTGGTGGCGGGCTTGAAGCGAGGGCGACGAACCGGCCAGGGAGCGAGAGAGATTAATCTCAATCTCTGCTAACTTTATTGATGCATAGAGTTTGATACATATAGGACTCAGCTAACAGGTTGTTCCTAACTTTTAGGACCCAACAAACCGACTCAACGACTAACCAAATCCAACCCGACTCAACAACTAACCAAATCTTCTAACTATCCTGATCTGAATTCAATAGGGCGCCACACGCCTGGTGATCGCGCACACAGCGCTTGTGGTCTTCTCCTAGCTACTTCCTTTGTTACGGCGCTGATACACTTTACCCAACATAACATCACTCCCCGGCAAACAGCTCGTCTTCGAGCTGAAAGGTAGGGAACTCGGCGCCGCAATTCGTCAAACAGCTCCCATGTAGCTTCTGCTGCTGGCAGCCCCGCACATTGGAAGAGCAGCCGCCAGGCACCGCGACGCTGTTGGGCGCGAACCACACAGTCTGGAAGGAGGAGATGGTGACCCTGGTGCATGGGAGGCAGCGCAGGCGGTGAAGACGGAGGCGTTCCACGGAATGGCTTGAGAACCCCCACATGGAAGACATCATGAACCCGTGCGCTGGCTGGGAGCTGAAGATGGTAGGCAGCCTTGCTGATGCGCTCTAGAACCTGAAAGGGTCCAACAAATCATGGACTGAGCTTCCCACGGCGTCCTGGAAGCAGCGACTGGGTGGGGCGATGGAGCACGTGCAGCCACACCCAATCACCCACCTCAAACTCCAGATTGCGATCCTTGCCATCGTAATATCTCCTTGGCATACTCCTGCGCTTGTAGGAGTTGTTCACGAACATCAGCAAGTAACTCGTCGCGGGCCTGAAGCAATCCATCCACCGCATCCGTGCGGGTAGTTCCGGCCGTGTAAGATAGCAAAGCTGGCAGCGGTCGGCCATAGACAACCTGAAAAGGGGACATGCGCAGGGCGGAGTGATAAGAGGTGTTGTAGCAGTACTTTGCCCATGGAAACCACTCCAGCCACGCCCAAGGCTGATCGTGGGTGAGGCAGCACAGGTACATAGCAGTCGTCTTGTTGATGGCCTCTGATTGCCTGTCCGTCTGTGGGTGGAACGCCATGCTGAGCCGCAGCCTGACACTGGTGAGCTTGAATAAATCCCGCCAAACCTGCCCTGTGAAGACCGGAACCCTGTCGCTGACAATTGAGTGGGGAAATCCATGGAGGTGCACAATAGCATCGAAGAAGGCCCGGGCCACCGACATCGCCGTATACGGATGACTTAATGGGATGAAGTGCGCATGCTTCAAGAACCTGTCCACCACATTAAGGATCACGGATTTGCCATGGACACGCGGAAGGCCTTTGATGAAGTCCATGGAAATATCCAACCACACTTGTGATGGCACTTCCAATGGCTGTAGAAGTCCTGCGGACCGAAACTCATCAATCTTGTTCTGCTGGCAAGTTGCGCGCAGCGCCGACGTGATCCAGGACCAAGGAGCAATCCCGCTCGAACAAAGAAGTCCGATCGGAGCCTCCGGAGGGTCTTCTGGAATCCTTCGTGTCCGGTCGAGTGCGCCAGGTCCAGTACGGCTAGCAACATCGCTGATGTGGAGGGCACAAAGACGCGGCGGCCACGCAGAACCAGCCTGTCGACGACATGCCATGGCGCGCCTCTCTAATCTACGATCGTGTCCCGAAGATTCCGCAGGGCTAGGTCCTCCTGCAATTCCCGCCGTAAATCAGCAAAGATATCGAAAGTCGGAGCGGATATTAGATGGTTGCCGGCGTCAACGTCGTTGCGGCGAAACAGGGCGTCGACGACCGTATTAAAATAGCCCGACTGGAACTCCACTATAAAGCTATAGCCGAAGAGCTTGGTCACCCAAAGGGTGTTGTGGTAGGGTGGAGAGACGCTGATCCGGGAGAAACTTCAAAGCATAGTGATCCGTACGCACCACAAGGAGGTGCCCCAGAGGTACGGCCGCCAATGCCGCACTGCCTAGACCAGGCCGATGAGCTCCCGCTCATATGCGGCCAGTTTCATATGGCGTGGCGAGAAGGGCCGACTGAAGAAAGCAAGAGCTCCTGTACCTTGGTGGAGCACCGCGCCAAAACCTGACCCGAAGCACCACAATCCACGATAAAGGATTGATCAAAATCTGGCAATTGGAGCACCGGTGCTGAAGAAAGCGCCTGCTAAGGGCCTCAAACGGCGTTGTTGCCGCCTGTCGAAAACCCGTCCCTTGCGGAGCGCTTGTGTCAACGGAGCCGCAATAGAGCCAAAATCCTTAATAAAGCGGCGATAGTACCCTGCCAGCCCGAGGAACCGCGGCGCGCGCGGGGGCGCGTGGTTGGGACCAAGAAGTGACCGCCTCCACCTTGCTGGAATCCATGGCAACTCTGCTGGTAGAGATGACATGCCAGAGGTATGGAACAAAGGGCTCGACGAAGGAACACTTGCTGCGCTTGAGGCGGAGACCGTGCTTGCGCGACGCTGGAAGATTGCCTTGACGTGCTGCAGGTGTGTAGTCCAATCGGGGTTGTAGATTAGAATGTCAACGAAAAAGACCAACACGAACTTATGTAGGAACGGCTGCAGAATAGAGTTCATGAGGGTTTGGAACATGGCCGGTGCGTTCATGAGCCCAAACGGCATCACTAAGAACTCAAAGTGGTCGTGATGGGTGTGGAAGGCAGTCTTCTCGACGTCGCCATTGTGCATTTGAAATTGATGATATCTAGAACACAGGTCAAGCTTAGTGAATCGCGCACCGCCCAACTCATCCAGCAGCTCCTCCGCGATCGGGATGGGAAATTTGTCCCGGATAGTGCGATCATTAAGAGCCCGATAATCTACACAAAATTGCCACAACTCATCCGATTTCTTGACAAGCAGGACTGGTGCTGAGAACGCCGAAGTGGAAGGCCTGATAATCCCCTGCGCCAACATAGTCTCACACTATGACTCCAACTCATTCTTCTGGAGTTGTGGGTATCTGTATGGCCGAACCACCACCGGCATTGTGGCTGGCAGGTGGATGCGGTGGTCGCAATGACGAGCCAGCGGCAGGCCCTATGGCGCCATGAAGAGATCGACGAAGGACTGCAATAGGTGCTGCAGGAGTGTAGGTCCGTCCGGACCGACAGTGTGAAGGCGGCGCCGACCGTACATCGTGAGCGCGTGGATCCAATCAGCGCCAAAAGACCCTCGCGCTAGCACGGGTGAAGGCCATGCAGAGGTCATTGAAATCCCACAAGATCGGCCCCAATGTGCAAAGAAATTTGATGCCAAGAACCATATCATATCCATCCACAGGTATTGAATAACAGTAAACCATGAAGCTTTTGTCGGTGATTCTGATGTCCACGTCCCTAGAGAGGGCGCGACACTCCACGTGGTCCCCATTGGCGACCAGGACGCCAACACCTGGGCATGGCTGGAAGTGGAGTCCAATGCGGTGGCTGACATCCTCCCGCACGGTTATGCCCGGACCCAAAATCAAGCAAGGCGACTAGCTGCTCCCTCGCCAACCTGAACATAAACCCCGCATTGTGGTCACCATGCGAATGCCGATGATGGCATTGAGTGAGATCCGCGGTGCCTCTGGGTCCAACGGCGGGGTTCTTTGGCTGATGGTGTCGACTGGACTGACTCATTGATGTAGACAAATAAGCCATTGCACACATGCGTAAGTTGTGCGCTTTTAGGCGCATTAAAGGCCAAGGAATTCTAATGGTTTTAGTATTTACTTTCCTATGAAGAATAAGAGTCTTATATGATTATGCTTCAGTTATCTAGTCTTTTCGGCAGCTAGCTTAATGGCCCTGCGTGGTCTATATATATATGTAAACATTCTTAAATGTGGGGACGGCTGAAATGAAGAAATAATCACTATCTTGGGTGAATACTAGGAGGAAATTGTGAGTTGCAATTCCAACTAGTTTTTTTTATCATCTTGTACGTGTGCCTCTTGTATTGATCTTGGCTCCACGCTCTAAACACTACATCAGTTTGGTATCGAGCGGAGAATCGAGTCCATGGTGGGTGGGCGAAGGAATCGAGGCCGTCCACCCCAACGGAATGCTTCTGCTCAGGGTGGTGATGTCGAGATGGAGGAGGAGTCTCCTGATGAGGTTCCCCGTCGTCAACAGACCCTACATGACATCGATGCCAGATTGAGAGATCAAGATCGAGAGTTGAGACGTCAAGTGCGAGACCCTAGTGCAGCGGATGGGGGCCATGCAAACTCGGATGGCCCAAATTGCTCGTACTAGGAGGCGGAGGGACATGCCGAAGATCGTGGAGATGAAGGTGCTTCTTATGGCAGTGATAGCTCTTCGAAAGTGATCCGAGGTGTCCTGAGTCAATCATATCCTTTTGCGAGGCGCCGCCACAGAGGGAAATCGTATCATCACTGCTGACCGTGAGGAAAGCAATCGCCCGCTTCTTCGAGTCAATTTACCAGAGTTTTCAGGAGGTCTTTCCTCTAAAAATTTTGTGGATTGGCTTGATCAAGTTGAACGTATCTTTGACTATGCAGATGTTCCCGAAGATGAGCGTGTCCCTGCGCTTGCCATGCGACTAAAGGGGCGTGCCTCTGCTTTGGTGGAAGAATTTAGAGAAGAGTCGCAGAGTCCGTGGCAAAACAAAGATTGATTCATGGTCCACCTTGAAGGAGAAATTGCCTCGTGAATTTCTTCCTTTCAATTATGAAGAAGTTTTATTTATGCAGCTCCAAAATGTTCATCAAGGCTCTCTGAGTGTCGATGAATATACACATGAGTTCTACCAATTGGTTTCACACAATAACTTGAGTGATTCCAAAAGTCAGTTGGTGGCAAGGTACGTTGGTGGCCTACGTAAATCCATCCAGGATGTTTTGGAATTGCATATGAATTTCACAGTTTCAGAGGCACATCAACGGGCAACAACTATTGAGAAACAGAAGCAGCGAGCATGGTGTTCTAATAGCACTTCGTCCCGTTTGCAGTCTGACAATACACCATCAACGGCGGAGGTTATTGGCAACGGAGGAACACAAATCACGAATTCAGTGTCTAGGCCCAAAGGTGGCAGTGAAACATCTAAGTCATCATCACAACGCGCTTGCTGTTTTAAGTGTGGTTCTACAGACCATCTGCAGAGACATTGTCCAAAGAACAATAGCAGAGATGGTAAAGGACTCATGGCTGAGTTTGAGGAGGAGAGAGAGCAGCAAAGCAACCCCGTATATGACAGTTATGGTGACGAGGAAGAGGTTCAGCTAGAAGGAGATACGGGTGACATGCTAGTCATGGAGCGTGCGCTAGTAACACGACCCAAGCACGATGAGGACTGGAGATGTAGGAGTTTGTTCCACACCCATTGTACCATGGGTGGTAAAGTCTGCCATGTTATTATAGATAATGGCAGCTGGGAGAACACTATTTCAGAAAATGCAGTGAGTAAACTTGGTCTACAGAAGCTACAACATCCCCAACCTTATAACATGCGGTGGTTTAAATCTGATAAGGTTTCGAAGGTCAAATATCGATGTTTGGTTTCTTTCGCCATCGGTAATAAATTCTTTGATGAGGTTGAATGTGATGTTGTTGATATGGATGTCAGTCATCTCATCTTGGGAAGACCTTGGCAGTATGACCGATATGCAGTGCATGATGGCAGAAAGCATACCTATACTGTCACAAAGGATGGGCAAAAGTTTGTTCTCAACCCAGTAAATCTGAATGAAATCTCAAAATTAAATGAGGGTGAATCATCTGGGACTACAAATCTAGTCTCTTACAAGGAATTTTTGTGTGATTTGGATGATGGCAGTATGTACTTATTGTTAGTGTCAGACCCAAAAGCTAACAACACTTGCATATCACCAGAGGCACAAACATTGCTTCGAGAATTTTCCGATGTGTTCCCTGTCGAGCTCCCACCCATATTACCTCCTATGCGAGAGATTCAACATCGTATTGATCTAGTCCCAAGAGCTACTTTGCCCAATCGTCCAGCCTATCGCATGAATTCAACAGAGTATAAGGAGCTGAATCGACAAGTGCAAGAATTGCTGGATAAGGGGTTTATTCGTCCTAGTCTCAGCCCATGTGCAGTTCCGGTATTGTTGACGCCGAAGAAAGATGGCTCGTGGCGTATGTGTGTTGACTGTCGAGCAATCAATAAGATCACCATTAAATATCGATTTCCTATTCCTCGCCTAGATGATATGTTGGATAATCTAGCAGGGGCCCTACTGTTTTCAAAGATTGACTTGAAGAGTGGATATCATCAATTGCGGATTTATCTAGGACACGAATGGAAGACCGCTTTCAAAACAAGAGATGGTCTTTATGAATGGTTGGTCATGCCTTTTGGCCTTTCAAATGCTCCTAGTACATTTATGCGGCTGATGAATCATGTCCTACAACCTTTTATTGGGAAGTTTGTTGTTGTATATTTTGATGATATTCTCATATACAGCAAAAGTTTGGACCAGCACTTCCAACACTTGCGTGCAGTTCTCTCTGCATTAAGGCAGGAACAATTATATGCCAATCCACTGAAGTGTGAGTTCTTTACTACTTCTGTGAATTTTCTGGGTTTTATTGTCTCATCACAGGGGTTGGAGATGGATTCCAGTAAGGTTGCAGCTATCATAAATTGGCCTGCTCCACGTACGCTAACTGAAGCTCGTAGTTTTCATGGGCTTGCTTCTTTCTATCGTCGATTCATTCGTAATTTCAGCATAATCATGGCCCCCTTTACTGATTGCATGAAACGAAGTGGAGTTTTTGTATTAACAGAGGAGGCACGTGAAGCTTTTGAAGAGATCAAGACAACGATCGCCTCTGCAGGATGTTTAGCCCTGCCCGATTTTGAACAATTATTTCAAGTAGACTGCGATGCTTCGGGAGTGGGCATTGGTGCTGTTCTCAGTCAAGCATCTCATCCTGTGGCTTTCTTTAGTGAGAAATTAACAGGTGCCCTGCTGCGATATTCCACTTATGAAACAGAATTATATGCTATTGTTCGAGCCTTGCAACATTGGAGGCACTACCTGCTGCATCAAGAGTTTATTCTATATAGTGACCATGAAGCATTGCAACATATTCGCAGTCAAGCCAACCTCAACCAAAAACACGCACGTTGGGCTAGTTTTCTTGAGGAGTACAACTTTGTTTTAAAACACAAATCGGGCACACAGAATGAAGTAGCTGATGCATTGAGTTGCAGAACGCATTGCCTTAGTATGATGCGTATTGAAGTCATTGGCTTTGATGCTCTTCCTGATCTCTATACTACTGATCCTTTCTTTAGCAAGGTTTATGAATCTGCCCAATCCAAGAAATCAGCTGAGTATACAATACATGATGGCTTCCTCTTTCGTGGAACTCAGCTCTGTATTCCAGATTGTTCTGTCCGTGATCTAATAATCAAGGAAATCCACAATGAGGGCCACCGTGCACATGACAAGTCCGTGGGCATATTATTGCAGCAATATTTTTGGCCTCATGCTCGCTGAGACGTGGAAGGGTTTGTTCAACGGTGCCATATTTGTCAAGTTTCCAAAGGAGTAGCTACTAATGCAGGGTTGTATATGCCACTGCCCGTCCCAGCTGGACCCTGGACAGATGTGAGTATGGATTTTGTCATAGGCCTACCACGTACACAGCGGCGTGTGGATTCTATCTTTCTTGTGGTGGATCGGTTTAGCAAGATGGCCCATTTTATTGCTTGCTGGAAGACATCAGATGCAAGCCAAATTTCTCATTTGTTCTTTCAGGAGGTAGTGCGCCTCCATGGACTTCCAAAAAAGTATTACTTCATGTCACATTTTTGGCGGTATTTGTGGAAGCAAATGGGTACCACTTTGAATTTCAGTACTGCTTATCATCCACAAACGGATGGTCAGACCGAAGTTGTGGTCATCAGGTTCATCCACAATGTAATCGGAAGCCTCCAAGTAAAACAAGCAGGCGCACTTGTGACCGCGGACATACTGCTCATCACAATTATAGCAGAGGCCTTTGCTTGCGGCGCTCCGTCATCTCCTTAGGCGACCGTTTCTTGAACGGGCGCGTCGATGCTGCCGCAGGAGCCGGGGCCACAGACGATCGCGGAGGACGAAGTGGCTGGGGTTGGCACGGCGCGGCGGGCGGGCGAGCCGGCGGTGCTGGGACAGCCAACCGTAGAGGTCCGTTCCGCATTCATATCGCGCTGCTAGACGCATGGCCCTCTGCAGGTCTCGCGGATCATGTAGCTCTACATCGACCCTTTTGTGATCGGGAAGCCCACTGGTAAACAGCTGTGTCTGCTGGTTCGGCAAGAGATGACCGGCATGTGCAAGCCGTGCTTGGAATGCATCCAGGTAAGCTTCGGCATTTAATGAAAACGGCAGGCGGGCAAGATCGGTGAGGTGGTTGGTGCTGAGAGGAGGGCCGATTCACTCATGCCACAGCCGCCGAAATCCTCGCAAGTTGGTCGACCTGCATCACGCCGAGGTTGGCGTACCACATCTGGGCCTTGCCGGTCATGTGGAACGATGCGAGCCACACCCAATCTGCTGCCCATGTGTGCTGGCCCCTGAAGAACTGCTCACACTTGAGCAGCCAGACCAACGGATCTTCCACTGCGTCGTAGCACGGGAACATGAGCTTGTGATAGCGCGGAACAGCGGACTGCTCTGAGTTCGATGACCGAGGCTGCTGAACGGACGTCGATGACTGAATTGGAGCTGCCGATGATGGAGCATAGGCGCCATGCCCTTGTAGGATGGCGGACAATGGCGGAATCGGAGATGGCGACGGTGGGAAGCAAATCTGCATGATTGGAACGCCCTAGGAAGGCGGGGGCGTTGACACACCCCCGCACTCACAGGTGCCGCCATCGGTACAAGCAACGTAATCTGTGGAGCCGGTGATGAAAACGGCAACAGCGGCGGCTTGCCCGGCAATGGCAACTGAGGGTGGCCACCGTAGCCTGGCAGCCCATACTGGAACGCTGTGGACGAGGGCCTGCTTTCAATCGCGGACACGTGGAGCGACAACTCGGCGAACTGGCACTGCATCGTGCCCATGGCCGCCATCATCCCGTTGAAGGCCAGCGCGAGGTCCGCCGGGGTGAAGTTCGGGTGTAGGGTGGGGACGACCGTCCCGGTCGGGTGCGCGTGGTGATGATGGCAGCTGTGGTGGCAATGATGGCGGTGGAGCTGATGGGCGCGTGTGAGGGCTGCGGAGCTGATGGGTGCGGTGATGGTGGGATCGGCAGCGGGCGCGGTGGGTGGGATTGAAGCGGAAGCTGCAGGATCAGACATGGCTGATACGAGATTGTTATGGCTTAAGCTCCTGAAGTTGTAGCTATGGCGGGTTGGTGTATGGGGCTTGAAGCGAGGGCGACGAAACGGGCGGCGCCGTGCTCAGAGCCGTGGGTTTAGGGTTGTGCGAGAGCGGTAGACGAGAGGCCACGGAGCGAGAGAGATTAATCTCAATCTCTGGCTAACTTTATTGATGCATAGAGTTTAATACATGTAGGACTCAGCTAACAGGTTGTTCCTAACTTTTAGGACTCAACAAACCGACTCAACAACTAACCAAATCCAAACCGACTCAACAACTAACCAAATCTTCTATATCCTGATCTGACTCCAATAGGGCCCACGCCGCCTTGTGATCGCACACAGCGTGATCCTTGCGGTCTTCTCCTAGCCACTTCCTTTGTTACGACGCTGATACACTTTACCCAACATAACACAAATGCAAACCATTTTGGCCTTAGGTTTAACAGTGGGCTGCAATTGTGCAAGAATCTGATTAAAGGTATTCACTGTTCCAGTGTTCATACCTCATCCGATCCGACCATTCCATTGAGCTTGTGAACAATATGCACTATAGAAGGTCTCATTTTGGGTTCAGTTTCCACACATTGTAACCCAATTTCAAAACACATTCGAATTTGCTGGAGGCGATCTGCATCAAATGACGGGTAGATGTTATGCGGCCATCTGTCCAACTGTTTTTTACCTACAGATTTGGGTGTTCCCTCCTGTTATATTATGTATACAAACTAAATCTAATCTCTATTGAAAAAAAAATTGAATTCTCAAAATACCAAATAACATGATCTTACTTTCTCAACAAATTTCCGTCCACAAGGGTCTCTAGCATTAGGAATATTCTTTTCTCCGGTGCTTATCTGAATGATTACTAAACCTAAACTATATATGTCTGACATGAGAGAGATTGCACCTCTATATACACATTCCGGAGGCGTATATCCACTGAACAGAATTCATTAAAGCTTTAGCTGGTCTGAGTTTTTTAAAAATGGAATTGAATAATAAACCAAAATAGTCATTTCATTTTTTTTTACTTACAATGCTCCCACAACATTTACAGTGTTCACCCGGGTTTGCTCTTGACCACCAAAGAGTCTTAAAACTCCACAATTGGCAATTTTGGGCACCATATCTTTATCCAACAAAATATTTTCTGGCTTAAGATACATATGAATGGCAGGGTGATCCATTTCCTCATGTAAGAAATGTACGCCTTTGCAGATTCCTTGAACTATTCTAAACCGTGTGTCCCAGTCAATTCTATTAGATTCGGCTGAAGGAGCAGAACAAGGAGATAATCTTTACCAGAAATAAAAAATGTTATAATACTGATCACACTCGTTTTAATTTTCTGGATTATAATATTAATTTTAATAACTCATTTATCTTCAAGCAGCAATTGTATAGTATTACCTAAAAACTCAATAGGATGCAAACATCAAAGGATTAAATAGTGGAATGCTGTCGAATGTTGTAGTACATACCAAATATATACTTGTCAAGGCTTCCCTTAGGTAGATACTCATAGCAGAGAAAAACTTCTACTACTTCTACAATAACATATCTTCCATTGCGTTGCACCACCTTCTTCTGTGATTCATGACAGTAGCCAACCAACTTCACTATATTTTCATGTTGGGCTGCCATAAGATTACAGACCTTGTAACTAAATGTTTTCTCATCGGTCACACATATTGAATCTTCCCCAAATTTCATCACAACAATCATTTCCCCATTCTCGACAATTCCCTATGTCAAGTATCATGTATTATGTATAATTGGCATGCTAACATGATTTTAGTCAACTTGAGAAGGCAGGAAAAACATTCAGGCATATATAATCATACCTTGTAGACTGTTCCAAGTGTACCTTTACCAAGTTCTCGCTCTGGAGAGAAGTTATCTGTGATTTGGTACAGAAACCTTGCTGGTATATTCTTAGGCAATGTGCTTAGAAGAGTAGAGCTGGTGTTAGTGTTCATCCCTGATGATTTATTAGAAAGTTGTGTGGTCTGAGCAACAGCAAGGCATAGCACACCGTATTGACGGTTAGAACATCTAATTCATGGAAATTTGACACAGTACTTGAACAACTTATGAAAGAAAAAATAAGATAAAAACTACAAAATCATTAGAAAATAACCAGATTCTTCAAAGCAAGAATATACATAAACTGTTCCATTACACAAATGATTAAAAAACCATGACACGCTACTAAAAAAAAACTCATTAGATATCTTGTTCATCACAATATTTTAGAACTCTCTAAAAGCTGTCTTTTCATCCCAAAGTTGTGTACCAACTCGATGTACTGCTTCTGGGGTGCAATAAAATCTTTCTTTTCCAAAAAAAAAGTTACCAACTGTGTAATGGTGTAAGATAACTTATCTGCCACTGATTTATCTTGCTAGACTTATTTTGGTGGCTGGAGAACCTCTCTGGAAAATATGATCAGAGTACTTTTCATGGTTATGTTATAGACCATGCATCCAATCAGATGCATGTATACTTCGAAAAGCCATGAGCCTGATTGGTTTGTGTATATTTTTTTTTTCAAAAGCGTGCATTGTGTAGGTACTGCATTAAGAGAAATTAGAGTTTTTGTTACATCCACTGCGGTCGTTGGCCATGCCATTGCACGCGAGTGGCCACACTTAAATAATAATTGGTTTGTGTATATCATGCTTAATTGTAAACTTCCATTTTGGCGTCATAATACGGCTCTATTTCGTTGAGCTTATGAAAAGTACTTACGCTAGTAAAAAAGCATAAATACAACCAAATAGATGAAACCTGAAGTTTTATTTTCAAATACTTTCACGTAGTACAGTTTTGAAGTACATTGGACGCCCTGCTTTTCGCTTATTTTATAGCTGTTTCAAGGGAGATAGAGAGAAACAGGTAGGTTTTATACTTGCTTCAACCAAACAGCTTACAACTACCCACATCTCATAGCTCATAATTGTCATTTTCGACGGGTCATAGCTCACAATTGCTTTTTCACAGTCCACAACTAAACCAAACAAACTCTACATCAACATATGTTGGGGCTTTCAGATTTATATTAACCTCGAATCGTGATATGAGAAATGACTCAATACTGTTTTTTTTTTTTCAAATCAGAAAGCAATTTTTCGAATGAACGAGACATGAGAACTACCAATTATACTAACAAGAAGAAATATCCAGATTTGACAATTACAAAAGAAGAATAAAGACCCCATAAGAATCAAGTAACCACAATAGAAAAAAGTTAGCCATGAAAAGTAACTAGAAAACTATAGACGCGATTGAATTGGGACATTAACATGCACCACCTCGTATTGAGACTTTACACAACTGCACTACTCTACACATGTATTGTACGACCACAGCCCCTCCACAAGCACAACATCACCACCTGTCGATTGCCACCTTGCGATAACATCATCCAAATGACTAAACCCTCATATATCACACAGTGGCGGATCTTGGCTGAATAAATGGGGGGCCTAATCTATGTAACTGAGCTCCAAACATCAATAACAGTGCTAAAATTATTGTTTACTCAATGGAGATTAAGGTGAGCAGGGGCATCGCCCACTTTTGGCCTCAACTAAGCTCCGATATCCTATCCACACACACGGTCTCCCCTTTTCTCTGTCGACGTTGTCAAGCATTGGACTAGCCGTGCTGATCGAATAGGGCTAGCAGCCACAGTCCGTTGCAAGCTCCTAAGCCGAAGGCATGAACAACTTCTGGCCATCTCCAGCCCAATCACATCCTTCAAGAGATCCGAAATATGCATCATACTCTCTCCGTCCCCATAGAGATTGTCGTTTTTTGACTTTTGAGTACCGTGTTTGACCATTCGTTTTATTTAAATTATTTTGGCAAATCATAAAATAAATAAGTCTTGATTAAAGTATGTCCAATGATAAAATAAGTTATAAAAATAAATAATATTTATATAATTTTTTTGAATAAGACGAATGGTCAAACAAAATGGCACGGAGTCCAAAACAACAATCTCATTGGGACGGAGGGAGTAGCTCTCAGCAATCTGCTGGTGGCCCCCTCAAAGATAGAAGAAATGTCAAGCGGGACTTCGAATTGCATCCCAACACCTCCTTGGACCGAAACAGCTAATTGCAACAAAGGACCACCCACTGCCTCACCGCACACACCAACTCGGCAGAAACTCCACTGCCTCACCGCACACACCAACTTGGCAGAAACTTTTGTTGCCAGCCTCCTCTTGCGTCAACCAATCACGCCAACTTCGCGAACACACATGGCACACAGCTCTGGCACAACATCACCAAAAAAAAACTGACACACAAAAAGCCAAGCTCTCAAAGTACTACGCCTTACCACCTCGCCACAGCCACCATCTCCTAGTGACATCCCTGAACAACATAACATGTGAAGAGCATCTCTAGCCGACTACCTAAAACCACTACCTATCCTATATTTAGATAGTGGAGTTTTTTTTTTTATGACTTATAGTGGAGTTTAAAATACGCACTCGAGCATGCTACCTATCAGACTATCCACTTTTATTGTTCTAGTAAATTTCCCCTCCCACTACCTATATCTGTTGGGCCAACAAATCTCACTGTCTATTTTCTTCTGCACCCTTTCCTCCCCACACATGACGGTTTCTTCCCAGCCTTCCAACCCCGCGCCCACCAGGGAGCCAACGCTGCCCTCCTCTCAGCGTCCCATCCCTCCTCGGCGACGCCCCACCCTGCATATGGCTTTCCCCTACGCGGCAAGCCTCATGGCGACACCCAACGCATCACGGTTCTCCCGGCCAACCACCACTGTCCACGGCACCCATCCCCGCGCCCTCTACTGCGGGCCTCCCTCGCCCACGGCAAGAATCAGCACACGCATGGTGGCCTGCCATGCCCTCGGCACAGCGGCCATCCCTCCCTGTGGTGACCTTTGCTCTATGTTCCTCCTCCCAAGCCAGCCTCGCGCCTCCTCCCTCCAATGGAGCTCCACCGCCCCTAGCGCGACCTCCCTATGGTGGCCTACCTCAAGCACAGTGCACAACACGTTCACATTTCCTCGCCGGCGTAGAGAAAAGTGGGAGAGGATGACAACCGACACTAGCTTAAGTCGTAGTCGTGCCACCACAAGTGTCAAACCACCGCAAATGCAACCAACACACTCCCCGCATGCACTGCCTTCGCACCACACCTCGTCGGCTACCACAACTCCACACCAACACCACATAGATTTTGACATCATTAAATTCGAGCTTGACCCATCCAATAATTGGATTTCGCTAGAATGCCATTATCAAATAGGACACTTTTTTTTTGAATTTTTTGTATTCTTGCCCCTACTTTGTGGTGAAAATTGTGATTTTACCCTCATTTTTCTAACTTTGTGATTGTGCCCCTGTTTTTGACCCTGGTCAACATGTGTTTTTGCCCCTCGATCAACGCGTTTTTGCCTCTATTTTGACCGTTGACTAGGGCAAAATCACGCTTGCCTTGCCGACAAAGAAGGGCAAAATCATAAATTAAAAAAAAAACTATGGCAAAATCACAATTTCACTTCAAAGTAGGTGCAAAATCGCAAACACCCCCCCCAACACACACACCTTTTTTTTAAAAAAAAAATTAGCCAATTTTTCTTTCCTGTTTACCCCCTACATCAGCACCCACACCGTGGCCGAGAGCCGACCACCGCCGAACGCTAGCCTCCGCGGCCGCCCAACGCCAGTCCACCGCCACCACCCCAACGCCCGGGCCGCCGCCAAGCGCGCACGCCACCCGTCGTGGTAGCTCCATGGCTTAGGTTTCGGTGCCCACATCCGCCCGGCTGCTCCAGCCCATGGCCGAGTAGGCGCTCCACCCACCAAGAGGAACTGCTGGCTTGAAGTGAAGGGAGCACGGACGCCCACCCCTCAGCAGAGCAAGCGCAGCCAGTGCTCTTCGCGGCGGCGCGCCAGCGCAGGAGCAGGTGGCTGGCTGGGCGTGTGGGTTTGCCGGGCTTCGCCGCCACCATCCTTGCTACACGCCAGTCTTCCGCGCCGGCTCCAGCAGCGGCAGGGCTGAGGAAGCGGAGGCGGAGGGGGGGCTTCGGCAGCGGCGGGTTTTGTCGCCGCCAGAGCAGCCAAAGAGACAGCGTTGCGGGAGGTCTGTTTTCTGCTGGAATATACGGAGTACTTTTTTTTTTTACCTTGAGAGCAGATCTAATAGCACACGATCGCAGATGTGTGCAGGCAAACAAATGCTTTTACAGATGCCACTGATTAATTTAAAGATGACACACATGGGGCGCCACGACAAGCAAAGTTCTTGCCTAAATCATGTGAAAAACAAGGAGGGGAAGAGCAGGTTCCTAGCAGACTCACCTGGAATAGAACAGCCGGAGGATGCAGAGGACGAATGAATAGTACCCTTTTTTTCAGTTTGTAAACCAAGAGAGGGAAAACACTCTTCTTGGACGCATCGGGTAAAGTTGATGCAATTATTTAACATGTTGCAATTATTTCAACAAGTTGCTTTCAAGTCTACAATTCTACATTACTGTAGTTAATTCATCTGGACCACGAACACCTCTGGACCAGATCTGGCACCAGCTAGTCAGGGTTCAGATTTGACTTGCTCACTTGGTCATCACAATCACATCTGGCCACAGGCGCAATAATTCAAGACGAAATAATTCATAATTATTTAATTCCCTTTGCTCGAGATTGTAAATCGCTGTAATAGCTTCTACCTGAGTTGGTTTATGGAAATAATGCATAAACATCTACAACATCAAACAAGCGATACACCATGAAATATATTTTGATATTTCACTTATTTGATTTGATATCCTAAATGTTAATATATTTTTCTATAAATACATTGAAAATCAGTCAGGTTTTACTTAGAATTATTTAGAATTACACTACAACGACATGCAATTTGAACTGAGAGTACCAATCAAACTTTCCATGGCTCAAAAAAATTGTTTTGTTTAACTGCAAACTAATTTATCGCTTTTGTTTTTGTGATAAACGCTGGCCGTGTGACAATGCCATCAATTATTGGCCTAGAGATCAAGAAGATATTTGTTCAGCTGGTTCAATGCACGTGCTATTGGACTTTGACTAATTTGTTAAGTGTTTGGTCAGCAAAATTGCAAATTAAGTGTTCTGCTATATGTATTGTTTTGTTAGTACATATTATTAATTGTTTCTGTTGACCATACCTATCAGTCCAGTTTACTTGTATTATTAGTAGTATTGTGCAAATTTGCTTTTTGCAGCCCATGTCCCCTTTATTATCCCATCTGTTCCCTCTATTATCCCTTTATACACACGCACGGTGGAGGGCAACAGCAGAAAAACAATGGCGGACCTCGTGCTGGGTTTGGCCAAGTCGGCGGTGAAGGAGACGGCGAATCTAGCCAAGTCGGCTATTGAGGAGGAGGAGAAGCTGCGGAAGAGTGTTCAGCGCGATCTGATGCTGATCTCAGACGAGTTCGAGATGATGCACTCTTTCCTCAATGTCTCCAAGGAGCATGTCGCAGACGACGATATTGCGACGACTGCTGTGAAGCAGGTTCGCGACATGGCCCTGGATGTGGAGGACTGCATCGACTTGATTATCCACCTGGACAACAAATCAAGCTGGTGGCACCGCGATCCTCCCGTCCTGGATACCGGCGGCGGCGCCGGCTCTGGCCCTGGACAACGCCGTTGCCAGTATAGAGTTACTCAAGGCTAGGGTGGAAGCCATGGGTCAGCGGAACCTGCGCTACAGCCACATCGGTGACGGCGACTCTAGCTCTAATAAGTCTATTGAACAGAAGCTGCATCAGCCTGTATACAATGCACTCCTCCCTCGCTCTGCCACAGTGAGGGAAGCCATGAAGGAGAGGATCTGGCCAGTGGAACTTGTCAATTTGATCTGCCGGAACAGAAAATGTGTCGTTGGTGTCCTTCAAGTCATCTCAGTGTTGGGAACCGTAGGGATGATGTCCGTCGTCAAGAGGGCCTATGACGATCCAGAGATCTGTGACAACTTCAGATGCCGCGCTTGGGTGAAGCTACTGCATCCTTTCAATCCCCTGGATTTTATCAGGGGCTTGGTGGCCCAGTTCTGCGGAAGCAATAATAGTAGCTCACAAGATGAAAGCAGAAGCAGCGCTAGTGTAGCAGATTTTGTGGTGGAGATGATGGTGGCGACACAAGGTGTACTCATCGAGGAATTCATGAAGCTAATGAGCCACCACAAGTACCTAGTAGTCCTCCAAGGCGTGTCCACCATGGATGACTGGGAGACCGTAAGGGTCTACCTGCCAGACAACGGCAACGGCAGCTGCATCGTCGTGAACACGCATCAGTTTGAAGTTGCAAGCCTGTGCGTCGGACAACCACACCGAGTATTGGAGCCTGAAAAGCTCTCTGCTCATCATTCTGTCTATGTCCTAGTCAAGGAGGTATGCTCGATTCATGATATATTAACTACTCCCGTATTTCATTCATGGACAGATGTACTCGATCATTTTCCCCTTCTATTTTGACACCAACATGGGCCTGACAATATTAATGCAAATATTTGATTATTGCACACCTGGCTTATGCTTCATAATAAAAATATAATTTCCCACATCTTAGTTTGTATTCCAATATAAACTGTAGGAGTAGCGGGGGGAGAAGGGGGGGTATAATTAGAAGTAGGATAAAGATTTTTATTAGCTATTACATCCCCATAAACTTCTCAAACATAGGATAGTTTTTGACTTAGGGTAAACTAGAAAATGATTATATTTTTTGGAACAGAGGGAGTAAGTTTTGTACCTTTAAAATTCCTTAGTACATGCCTAGCTAGCTACTACTAAAAACGAACTAAGTACTAGTATATAGAGGAAGAGGTTTATGTGAGGCAACCCCCTGGCTTTGGGCATCCCAAATATCCCAACCATGTGTACAAACTCCTCAAAGCCTTGTATGGTTTGAAACAAGCACCTAGAGCCTAGTATGAGCACCTAAAAAGAATTTCTTGCTTGCTAAGGGTTTTCAAATGGGTTCATGGATAAATCCTTGTTTCTCCTTAGGCATGGCAATGACCTTCTCATAGTTCAGATATATGTGGATGACATCATTTTTGGTGGTTCCTCTCATGCTTTGGTTGCCAAGTTTTCAGAAACAATAAGGAGGGAATTTGAGATGAGCATCATGGGGGAGCTGACTTTCTTCCTTGGGTTGCAAATCAAGCAAACCAAGGATGGGACATTCGTGCACCAAGGGAAGTACACCAAGGATCTCCTGAAGAAGTTCGATATGGGTGAGGCCAAGCCTCTTTCGACACCCATGTCGACCACGACGGCCCTGGATGCAGATGAGGAAGGAGAAGCGGTGGACCAAAAAGGAGTACCGGCATAATCGGGTCGCTGCTTACCCCGACGACGGCGACAAGTCCGGACATCCGGTTCGGCCATGGGTTCCGCCTCTGCTGCGCTTCGGTCTTCTCCGCGCACCTCTCATCGCCAGCAAAGGTCGCAGGATCATGAGGTATCTTCGCTTCACTCCTGAGTTTGGTCTTTGGTATTCGACAGCTTCCTCTCTTTCTCTTCGAGGCTTTTCTGATGTGGATAATGCCGGGTCGCCGTCTTCTTCGCAAGTCTACTTTTGGTACTTGTCAGTTCCTTGGGACTTTTCTTGTGTCTTGGTCTTCTCGCAAGCAGTCAGGCGTAGCCCAACCCACCACAGAAGCCGAATACGTTGCCGCTGTTGCTTGCTGCTCCTAGCTCCTATGGATGGTAGCCACTCTAAAAAGATTATG
This sequence comes from Hyparrhenia diplandra, assembly GCA_015847255.1. Lineage (NCBI taxonomy): Eukaryota > Viridiplantae > Streptophyta > Magnoliopsida > Poales > Poaceae > Hyparrhenia > Hyparrhenia diplandra. The sequence continues at coordinate 55,614 of JADLZK010000423.1, read as the reverse complement.
GCCTTCACTTCAGTAGAGGACCCTTGTTCTGTGACAACATGGGCGCCATAAATGTAGCCAAAAATCCAGTGCTCCATGCCAAAACCAAGGACATAGAGGTTCGCTATCACTTCCGAGAGACCATCAAGAGAAAGGAGACATTGAGCTACACCACATTGGTACCAAAACAGCAGCTTTGCGACATTTTCACCAAACCGATTGACCAAACCCAATTTGCCTATTTGAGAGGGGAGTTGGGTGTGTGCAATCCTTTCGAGGGTTTGGGTGTCTCTCTTGTACCATAGTTCTTTTGCTTTCTCTTTAGCTTTTGTATCATATTGCGTATCATCTCATCATGTATATTAGATCATATTGGGCTTCTAAATTATATTGATTGAAATAAGACTATGCTCTGGATAGTATGACTAATACATGATAGTGCTTGAAGCTTAAGCTCTTATTGATCACTTGCTATATGTTATGAGCTGAGCTGCTTTATACATGTGAACTTGACTCTAAACTGATGAAACTTGAAAATGGTTCACCATTTGAGATGGCTCCTAGCATGTGTAGGATGTGTGAGATCCTTGTGCTATAATGTGTATGCTAGGTAGCTATGTCTCTTTCACTGAGTCATACACATGCTTAGATAACCATTGATGCTTATATGTTTAAATTCTGAAATCTAAGCCAAGTGGTTGAAAGAATCGAGATGGGTCCATACTGTCCCACTTCATAGTTTGAGACTGCTTTTCATTGCACCTTGAGATGAACTTGGACTATGTTGTGGTTGATCCAGATCACGTTTTAAGGTTTTTATTGCTCACAGCATAGGCTTGACATGGTTGATTAGTAAGACTCGATAGCTGTGGATAACCACTTTCGCACACACACGCTTTGCCCAATATTTGAAACACGCGCAAACTCCGATGAATATATAAAAATGATGAAATCATAAGTTGGGTAAATCTTTGCATGATGTGTGAACTTTGTTTGGGGGTAGTTCACCGTGTACATGTCTTAGCACTTGCTTGATCTTACGCCTATATCTGCTATGTTCTTATTTCAGTGGTGAACCCCTCTCTTTGAAATGCTTAAAACTTGGTCAAAATGCTTCAATGCCGTATTTCATACCATTTGATCAGTTTGAGCATTTGCTAGCACTTGTGCCTTGTTGACAAGATACTAATTAGAGCATCTTCTCCTTTGAATTGCAATAATCCACAAGCTCTTGCATTGTAAAAATTGTGCATTCATAGCATGGTTTAAGGGGAGTTTTGCAATCTTGGGCTCTAACTTAAGTAACCTTGACAAGTGCATATGCCAACAAGGGGGAGAAAATGTTCACAAAGACAGTGAGTGTGCATGCATTTGAGAGATTGCATCTTTCCCCGGGGGAGTTGGTAGTTGTGTCGAGCCTTTGCCTCCATCTTGAGGGTCTAGCTTGCTCTTGTCTTTGCTCATTTCAAACGACCCCGTTATGCTTCTCTTTGGCTTTTGGTCATTTGCGTGAGTTCTTCTTCCTCCCTCTTACTGTCTTTGTGTTGGTGTTGACAATGCACTCATCAAGGGGAGATTGTGAACACATGGTTGATTATAACCATTTGTGTTTAGTTTTTGTGATGAGTCATTGTCAACTCTCAACATTTTCCTTCTATTTTTCTTTTTCTTTCTACCCTCGTTACCTTCACCCGCACACACGCGGTGTGTCGAAAGACGTTGTTTCGGCTTGTGTTGTGTAGGTGTTGAGCTCTGGAGACGCTGGTCGACGGGTGCAGGTGAAGACCATGGAGGACGACTGCGTCGATGGACCCGTGAGCGGTGAAGGGCGGACGGAGGCTTGGATCGAGGACCGAGCGCCGCAAGACTAGCCGCGGTGGCCGATACTTGGGACATCGACAAGCGCGCGGACACGCGGAGGACCATGTCGATCGGGTCAAGACGGGCGGACGTGCAAGTCGAGCCGGCGGCTCGTAAGGTTTGGCATGCCAGCGGTCAAGACGGCGGTGACACGGTCGAGGCGGTTTGGTGGTTTGGCCTCAAAACCATCGGGCGTTTTCGCTGGTTTGGGCCTCAAAACCCGCGAGGTTCCGATGGCGGAAGGACGGCACGGCGGCGCATCGGGAGTTCGCGCCGGGGTTTAAGCTACCGGTAAGGAGGCGCTGGTGGCCGCCGGATCGATTATCCTCGAGTCGGACCAAAATGCCCCTGTCTATTTGGTGAGGCTCATGTATGAGTAGGGGTAGAACGGTCATTCATACCAAGACTATAAATAATGAGGGCTGCCCTCCATCCGAGGTTGGCTCTCCGCCTTCCAGTTCATCCTTAGGGTTTCCCGGTCCAGTAGTTGCCCCGAGTGGGAGAGGTCCGCACAACTATTGGTATCTCAGTGTTGTAGGAAGCACACCCCTTAGTGTGTGCATGCCCTCTCGGGCTTTTCGGATCGATGGATCGTGTTTTTGGTGTGCTTTGTGATTTGAGTTCATGTGGTGCCTTTTTCGTCACTGTTTTCCCCTTCCCCTTCTCTTGCTCGATTCGTCGTTTATGGATCATTTTGTTTGATTCAAGTTGCCTCAATCCATTCTAGACCAAGAACCAAAGAGATTCACCAAAGGATAGCATTTGAATCCTCTTGTCTCCTCGGATTTGAGTGTTTTTTGTGTTCGTGTTCTTCGAGTTTGGGGCATGATCTAAAAATCCGGTTGATTTGCTCGGGTCAAATACGAAATCTCCTTAGGGGATCTTGGTCACCTTCACGTCTAGATCACCTAGACTTAATTTTGTGACCTGAGGTTTCGATTTGAGAGAGTTCTTGGCAATTTTGTGTGTGGGAGTTTGGAAATTGCCATGGAGTCGCGAGTCCTGTCTTCGTTGTCGTCGCGACAACCCCGGCTTTTAAGCCCGGATACCGTCTCTACGCCGGGCAGTCCGCACTTAGCCCGCTGGACGGTCCCGAGCACAGAGGTCCCTAGACATCCAATCCATAGCTTGTCTAGCGCTTTGGTTTTCTCAAGTTGAACGGCGGGCAGCTCCGCCCCCGAGCGATGGCCCGATCCGGCGATCAAGCTTCACTCGCTCCAAAGAGGGTATTTGAGAGTCTGTTTTTTAGTTCTTGACTATCGGGCAGTCCGGCCCTTGAGCGCGGACAGTCCGCCGTTGATAGTTAGGCCGAGTCCGCGAGTTCCGTAGTCGTTGAGTTTTTTGGCACTTTTGCTCGCGGGACAAATCCGGCATCAATCGCAGCAGAGTCCGCCCGTAGGCATCGAAGCCGCCCAGCAGACCTTTGCAAATCTGTTCGTTTTCTCCCTTTGTGCCGGCGGACAGTCTGCCTTTCCCACCCGGACAGTCCGGTGTTGGGTGTCCGAGCCTGCGGACAGTCCGCACTCCTAGGTCCGGACAGTCCGATTTCCCAGGTTGTGTTGCTGTTCTTGCATGGCGAGTTTGTCAATCTCGTCGGGGCTCTTTCGGTCGATCCGCTGTGCGTCTAGAACATCTTCTAGTGCATCCACCTAGCAATCTAGGTCGTGATCTTTTTTTGTTTCTTGGTGTGTTTGAGTTTGAGGGAGTCGTGAGAGCTACAAGTCGATAATTCGAAAGAATTTTTTGAGGCTCCTATTCACCCCCCTCTAGTCGCCTATCCCGGTCCTTCAATTGGTATCAGAGCCAGTTAGGATCACCTCCACTTAATCGGTCCATGATCCGCGGAAAGGCGACATGGACAATCGCGGTTTCGGCCACTTTGGGGTCAAACCGGCCGGAGTTCGATGGGTCAAACTATCCCTATTGGAAGATCAAGATGCAAGCTCATCTAATGGGGATAGATTCGAGGGTATGGGATATTGTTGAAGATCCCAACTACGAGGTCCTAGCTGCACGTGTTGGGCAAGATCAAATCGACCAACACAATGCCAATAGCCGGGCTCCTAGTGTTCTCTTCTCTAGCCCGAGGGATATTGAGTTTGAGCGTGTTTTCCGATCGTAACACGGCTCGAGAGATATGGCGTAGATTGCAGAACTACCATGAGGGCACCCCACAAGTGAAGAATAGGCTCTATGAGACCTATAAGCGGGAGTACGAGAACTTTGTGCAGTTTGATGGAGAGTCCATGGATGCCCTGTTTGCTCGGTTCCAAACCATCATGAACAAGATGCGAGCAAACAGGAACAACCTACCTTATGATGATCATGACAAGGCGATCAAGCTCCTATATGCCATAGATCGGAATGTATGGGATGTGAAGGTGAACGCCATCTTGGAGTCTCCCGCCCGGACACCCTCACCGTTGTCGAGGAGCTCTTCAAGAAGCTCAAGTCCACCGAGATCGACAATCAAGTCCAGGCGAAGCTCAAGAACCCCTCTGCCTCTTCGATGGCGCTTTGTGTCGTAATGGTGGTTCAAGTTCTTTAGCTAACCCTTCACAGATCGGCTTTGCTTTGTCGTCTTTGATTTTAGTGACAGAGGAGCGGATGGAGGCTCTTGGGGATGACGAGCTAGCGCTTGTCATCAGCCGGTTCTCTCGGTTTCACAACAACCGATTGAACTGGCCGGGCGTGGTGGTGGGCAGGAAGGAAGGCCGCCGGTATGGAGATCCCGACCACTTCATCGCCAACTGCCCCAAGAAGAGCAAGTTCTCCTCCAACAAGCACTCCTTCGACAAGTACGACTCCGGCAGAAGCGTAAGGACAAGCACTCGCCCTCCAAGCACAAGGGCAAGGGAGGATTCGACAAGGAGGCCATCAAGAAGAAGTACCTCAAGAGGAGCAAGGCCCACGACCGCGCTTCGCCCGCCCGCTTCGGCGACCTTGACAATGCCACCGATGATGATGAAGATTCTTCCTCGAGCGGCGAGTCCGAGGAGAACATCGAGACAAGCCGAACGGGTTGTGCTTCTTCGCCCCGGTTCCACACATGGCGCTTTCTCGCACGATGGCGCTCGAGAGAAGAGGCTAAGGGTGCCAAGGGTGAGGCCGGGCGACGACTACTACTATTCCAAGGTATCTCCCACCATCGACTCTCTTTGTCAACTTGAGTCTCGTGGAGTGACATTCTAGTTGCTCAAGATAAATTGCTTAAGCTTGCTGCTAGAGAGAGGAAGGAGTACAAGGAGAAGCTGGAGATAGCCTTGAGTGAGTTAGAGCTGGCTAGGAAGCCCGCGGTCAAATGCCTGATGAGCCTGAGTGTGATGCTTGTGCTGTGCATATGTCTAGCATTATATCTTTGCAATCCAAGTATTCTACTTTGCTAGATGAGCACGTGGAGCTTAAGGCTAAGTCCTTGTTGATTGGTGCGTGCAAGTCCTACTCATGCTTGCAATCTGAGCTGGCAGAGAAGAATGCCAAAATCTCTTTGCTAGAGAAGGCCAGTTCAAATAGCACAGCTTGCTAGGGTGTGCCTGTTGTGAAGCTTTGGAGTTGGAGATTGAGTCTTGAAGGCATGAGAAGAAGAAGACCGAGGAGGATAACTCATACCTCCAGTCTGTCTTGAACTGGGTCTCCAGTGGAGAGCCATAGTTGGGCATGATGATGAGTCAGTTCAAGAGGGGAACTGACACATCGGGTTTAGGCTTTGCTATAGGTGGGAAGGGCGAAAACTTGTTTGGCAAGGTTGGTGAGTTGAGTGGAGTGAAAATGAGTGAGATGCCTACCACTACTCCCAAGTTTGTCAAGATCAGCCCACCTAAGTCTACCAAGCCCTCTGTGACTGTGAGAGATGGAGTGTTTGAAGAACCTCCTAAAGCTCCACCACCAAAGCAAGTGTGGATTCCAAAACCTAACCTTCTCAAGAACCCACTTGACACTCTCCCAAACATCTCTAAGGATCCCCTTCCCAAAGCTAAGCCTCCACCAAGAGTGAACCAATCCCAGAAAAGAGTGAGCCAACAACCACCCAAGAGAGAGGTGAGGTATCACTGTGTGTACTGTGAGAGGGATGGTCACCTTGCTGAGTTTTGCTTTAGGAGGAAGAGAGATGAAAGGCGGAGTATGAGGGTGAAATTGATGCGCACCATGTACCGCCCTCCTCATAGGGTACATGTGCCACCTGTTCCGAGGCGCATTGCCAGGACAAGAGGTGCAATGCCTCAAGGTGCTAGGCCTCAGGTTGCTAGACCACATGGTGGTCGGTCCCGGCGTGGTTCAAGTCATGGTCGATATGACAGTGAATCCCGTGGCAGTGGCTTTCGGTCTCACAGTCCTAGCGAGCCACGTTTTCCCTTTCGTGGTGATCGCTTCTCTCCCATGAGCCATGGAATGTTTGGTGTCCCTAACACTTTTCGGGGCAAATGGGTCAACACCGGTATTCTCCTTACATGACTAAGCCCGGTGTTGTGCCCTTTGGTCACCCCATGTCTTTCTATTGATGCAGGAGGTTGCTCGGTTGGAGAACACATGGCTTGTGGATTCCGGATGCTCGCGCCACATGACCGGAAGTGCTAAGTGGTTCTCCAGCCTCCGGTCCATGAAGAACAAGGAGTTCATCACTTTCGAGGACAATAAAATCGTCTCTCATGGGTCCGTTCGACTCAATGAGAGCTTCATTCTCAAGGATGTTGCATTGGTTTCCAATTTGCATTTTAATTTGCTATCGGTTTAAGCTACTCCTTGGGGATGGATTTGAGGTGCGCTTTAAGCCCCTGGTTGTTCTCGGATTTTGGATTCTTGAGAAAACTTAGTGTGTTGGATTGTGCCTTATGGGAATGTGTTTCGAAATGATTTCTCTCGCTCTTTTTGGCTTCGGATGTTTGATACCGGATCCTCTTCTCGAACTTTGGAAGTGGCATAGGAGGCTTTCGGGTCACTGAGCCGACTTGCTTGCAAGGTTGAGCTCACTTGACCTAATCCAAGGATTGCCTAAACTAAAGTTGGAAAAAGGATTTGGTTTGTCATCCTTGTCGCCATGGGAAAGATGGTAGCCGCTTCTCACCCTCCCCGTGAATCAAATCATGACCAAGGAGCCCGGTGAGCTTTTGCATATGGACACCATTGGTCCGGCTAGAGTTATGTCTGAGGGAGGGAAGTGGTATGTTCTTGTGGTTGTGGATGATTTTTTGAGGTATTCTTCGGTGTTTTTCATGAGGACAAAGGATGAGGCATTTACTCATGTTCGAGGTTTAATTTTAAGGTTGCAAAATGAGTTTCCTAAACATACCATGAGAGCTATTCGTAGTGACAATGGTACAGAGTTTAAGAATGCCCAATTTGACACCTTATGCACTTCATTGGGCCTTGAACATCAGTTTTCTTCCCCCTATGTTCCTCAGCAAAATGGCATTGTTGAACGCAAAAATCGGACCCTTGTCGAAATGGCCCGGACGATGCTTGATGAGCACAAGACTCCGAGGCGATATTGGGCCGAGGCGCTCAACACCGCATGCCATGTCTCTAACCGCATTTTCCTCACGGGCTTTTACTAAGAAAACATCATATGAGCTGCGGTTCGGGAGGATGACCAAGGTAACACACTTCAGAGTGTTCGGGTGTAAGTGCTTCATACTCAAGAAGGGTAAGTTGGACAAGTTCGAGTCCAGGTCTTCGGATGGTATCTTTCTTGGTTATGCTATACATTCTCTTGCTTATCGAGTACTTAACCTTGATACTAACCGAAGTCATGGAGACACCCGTGAAGTGACCTTCGATGAGACTATGTCTTGTGCAACCCCCTTTCTTTGAGTGTGCGGTGAGCAGCGCCTTGGAGAAAGCATTTTCATGGAAGATGAGCGGGGAGGATGGAGTTTGGGGTGCTCCCCGAGCCACCCCCCGCTGGCTGCCCCACTCGAGCATGCGACGACCTTCATGACTAGCGGCCCCGATCCGACTACTTCCACTTCTTGGGGACCCGTTGAGCCACTTCCTCGATGCACCGCCTGCACCCGAGGGCGCTCCAACCGCCGGTGAGGGGGAGGCAACTTCTTCGAGGCAAGTGCCACAAAGACATCCGAATCGCCATCCACCTCACACCATGATTGGTGAGCTTGACCAAAGGGTCACAAGGTCGAAAACTTATCAAATCTCTTATTACGCACATTCCGCCTTTGTTGCTTCCACTTTGCCTCAAGATGTTGGCACCGCTATGAATGAACCAGATTGGGTCAATGCTATGCATGAGGAGTTAGAGAACTTTGAGAGAAACCAGGTCTGGGTTTTAGTGCCACCACCTTCGATTGTCATCCCATAGGAACCAAGTGGGTTTACAAGAGGATTGTGGTGAGAAACAAGGCTAGGTTGGTAGCTCGGGGGGTTTTGCGTAAAGAGGGGATAGACTATGAACAAACCTTTGCTCGTGTTGTCCGTTTAGAAGACATTAGGATCCTTTTAGCCCTTGCAAACTTTTGAATGGGTTCAAGCTGTATCGTATGGATGTCAAGAGTGCTTTCCTGAATGGGTATATAGAGGAAGAGGTTTATGTGAGCCAACCCCCTGGCTTTGAGCATCCCAAATATCCCAACCATGTGTACAAACTCCACAAAGCCTTGTATGGTTTGAAACAAGCACCTAGAGCCCGGTATGAGCGCCTAAAGAATTTCTTGCTTGCTAAGGGTTTTCAAATGGGTTCAGTGGATAAAACCTTGTTTCTCCTTAGGCATGGCAATGACCTTCTCATAGTTCACTATATGTGGATGACATCATTTTTTTGGTGGTTCCTCTCATGCTTTGGTTGCCAAGTTTTCGTAAACAATGAGCAGGGAATTCGAGATGAGCATGATGGGGGAGCTGACTTTCTTCCTTGGGTTGCAAATCAAGCAAACCAAGGATGGGACATTCATGCACCAAGGGAAGTACACCAAGGATCTCCGAAAGAAGTTCGATATGGGTGAGGCCAAGCCTCTTTCGACACCCATGTCGACCACGACGGCCCTGGATGCGGATGAGGAAGGAGAAGCGGTGGACCAAAAGGAGTACCGAAGCATGATCGGTCGCCGGCCAGCATGACGGACGGCGACAAGACCGACATCTAGTTCACGATCTACCTCTACGCGCGCTTCCGGTCTTCTCTGCGCCTCCTCTCATCGCTAGGCGGTGAAGAGGATCATGAGGTATCTTCGCTTCACTCCTCGAAGTTTGGTCTTTGGTATTGACGGCTTCCTCTCTTTCTCTTCGTGGCTTTTCTGATGCGGATTATGCTGGCCGCCATCTTCTTCGCAAGTCTACTTGGGTACTTGTCGTTCCTTGGGACTTCTCTTGTGTCCCGGTCTTCTCGCAGTAGCGAGGTGTAGCCCAATCCACCACGAAGCGAATACGTTGCGGCTAACGCTTGTCGCTCCCAAATCCTATGGATGGTAGCCACTCTAAAAGATTATGGCCTTCACTTCACTAGAGTACCCTTTGTTCTGTGGACAACATGGGTGCCATAAATGTAGCCAAAAATCCAGTGCTCCATGCCAAAACCAAGCACATAGAGGTTCGCTTTCACTTCCCGAGAGACCATCAAGAGAAAGGAGACATTGAGCTACACCACATTGGTACCAAACAAAGAGCTTTTGCACATTTTCACCAAACCGCTTGACCAAACCCGTTTTGCCTGTTTGAGAGGTGAGTTGGGAGTGTGCTATCCTTTCGAGGGTTTGGGTGTCTCTCTTTGTACCATAGCTCTTTTGCTTTCTCTTTAGCTTTTGTATCATATTGCGTATCATCTCATCATGTATATTAGATTATATTGAGCTTCTAGATTATATTGATTGAAATAAGACTATGCTCGGATAGTATGACTAATACATGATAGTGCTTGAAGCTTAAGCTCTTATTGATCACTTGCTATATGTTATGAGTTTGAAACTGCTTTATACATGTGAACTTGACTCTAAACTGATGAAACTTGAAAAATGGTTCACCATTTGAGATGGCTCCTACCATGTGTAGGATGTGTGAGATCCTTGTGCTATAATGTGTATGCTAGGTAGCTATGTCTCTTTCAATCTGAGTCATACACTTGCTTAGATAACCATTGATGCTTACATGTTTAAATTCTGAAATCTAAGCCAAGTGGTTGAAAGAATCGAGATGGGTCCATAGTGTCCCACTTCATAGTTTGAGACTACTTTTCATTGCACCTTGAGATGAACTTGGACTATGTTGTGGTTGATCTAGATCATGTTTTAAGCTTCTTATTGCTCACAAAGATAGGCTTGACATTGTTGATTAGTAAGACTAATCTGTTGTGGACAACCACTTTCGCACACACATGCTTTGCCCAATATTTGAAACACGCCGCAAACTCCGATGAAAATATAAAAATGATGAAATCATAAGTTGGGTAAATCTTTGCATGATGTGTGAACTTTGTTTGGGGTAGTTCACCTATGTTCATGTCTTAGCACTTGCTTGATCTGCTGCCTATATCTGCTATGTTCTTATTTCAGGTGGTGAACCCCTCTCTTTGAAATGCTTAAAACTTGGTCAAAATGCTTCAATGCCATATTTCATACCATTTGATCAGTTTGAGCATTTGCTAGCACTTGTGCCTTGTTGACAAGATACTAATTAGAGCATCTTCTCCTTTGAATTGCTATAATCCTCAAAGCTCTTGCATTGTAAAAATTGTGCATTCAAAGCATGGTTTAAGGGGGAGTTTTGCAATCTTGGGCTCTAACTTAAGTAACCTTGACAAGTGCATATGCCAACAAGGGGGAGAAAATGTTCACAAAGACAGTGAGTGTGCATGCATTTGAGAGATTGCATCTTTCCAGGGGGAGTTGCTAGATGTGTCGAGCCTTTGCCTCTGTCTTGAGGGTCTAGCTTGCTCTTGTCTTTGCTCATTTCAAATGACCCCGTCATGCTTCTCTTTTGGCTTTTGGTCATTTGCGTGAGTTCTTCTTCCTCCCTCTTCGTCTTTGTGTTGGTGTTGACAATGCACTCATCAAGGGGAGATTGTGAACACATGGTTGATTATAACCATTTGTGTTTAGTTTTTGTGATGAGTCATTGTCCACTCTCAACATTTTCCTTCTATTTTCCTTTTCTTTCTACCTCGATTACCTTCACCCGGCACACACGGTGTGTCGAAAGATGTTGTTTCGGCTTGTGTTGTGTAGTTGTTGAGCTCGGAGACGGTGGTTGACGGCGAGGTGAAGACCAAGGGGCGGACGCATCGCCCGATGGACCCGGAGCGTGAAGGGCGGACGTGAGGCTTGGATCGAGGGACCGGAGCGCCGGGTGACTAGCCGTGGTGGCTAACACTTGGGACATCGACAAGTCGCGAGGACGCGGAGTGACCATGTCGATCGGGTCAAGACGGCGGGCGTGCAAGTCGAGCGAGCGCTCGGCTTTGGCGCCGGGCGGTCAAGACGTCGGGTGACACGCGTCGAGGCGGTTTGGTGGTTTGGCCTCAAAACCATCGGGCGGGTTTCAAGGGTTTGGGCCTCAAAACCCAAAACGAGGTTCCGGCGGAAGGACGACACGTGGTGGCATCGGGGAGTTCAAAAAAGCGGTTACCGGGTAAGGAGGCGCGGTGGCGTCCGGATCGATTATCCTCGAGTCGGACCAAAATGCCCTTGTCTATTTGGTGAGGCTCATGTATCAATAGGGGTAGAACGGTCATTCATACCAAGACTATAAATAATGAGGGCTACCCTCCATCCGAGGTTGGCTCTCCAGTTTCGATTCATCCTTAGGGTTACCCAATCAGAAGTTGCTCGAAAGTGGGAGAGGTCCGCACAACTATTGTGATTCTGTTCATAGGAAGCACACCCCTTAGTGTGTGCATGCCCTCTGGGCTTTTCGGATCGATGGATCGTGTTTTTGGTGTGCTGTGATTTGAGCTCATGTGGTGCCTTTTTTGTCACTATTTTCCCCTTCCCTTTCTCTTGCTCGATTCGTCGTTTGTGGATCGTTTTGTTTGATTCAAGTTGCCTCAATCCGTTCTAGACCAAGAACCAAAGAGATTCACCAAAGGATAGCATTTGAATCCTCTTGTGTCCTCGGATTTGAGTGTTTTTGTGTTCGTGTTCGTGTTCTTCGAGTTTGGGGCATGATCTGAAAATCCGATTGATTTGTTTGGTCAAATACAAAATCTCCTTGGGGATCTTGGTCACCTTCACGCCTAGATCACCTAGACTTAATTTTGTGACCCGAGGTTTCGATTTGAGAAAGTTCTTGGCGATTTTGTGTGTGGGAGTTCGAAATCGCCATGGAGTCACGAGTCTGTTCTTGCTGTCGTCGGGTCCGCGGACGGTCCGGCCTACTGGCGGACATCCGCGATTGGCCGCGGACAGTCTCGCCTTTGAGCGCCGGGATACCGTGGATTGGCCGATCCGGGCCGAGTCCAAAGAAGTTCCAGAGTCATTGAGTTTTTGGCGGTTTTTGCTGCGGACGATCCGGCATCAATCTGCGGATGGGCCCGCCGTAGGCATCGGGCCGCCAGTCCAAAGAAATTTTACAAATTGTTCGTTCTCTCCCTTCATGCCGATGGACAGCACCTTGCCATAGAGAAGAGTTGGGACAAAGACCGAATGTGTTTGAGAGCATTGATTTTTCACGGCCGCGGTCTTTGGATGTGTTCGGTGAGTGGAAACCTTTCTTTGTCTCCGAAAGATGAAGCTGCTTTCGGTCTTTGGATCTAGAGGACGATCTCTAGGGCGTAACAAATGGTGACATCAAGCACATGGTGAAGCCGTTGCGGCGCCCTCAAGTTCCTCTCCCCCCCGAAAGTGCGGACAGGTCACTCATCCGCCAAATTCCATTGGAGATTGCCCAAGCAGCTCTGCACTGGATATCGAGGAAACATCTCAGAAAGAAGCCGCCAAAGAGCATCATCAATCTAGACAAGCTGCAAGACATTCATCTTTGCATGGCCACCGACATCATTATCAAGCTACAAAACAAATGTAAGCGGAGAGAACCCGCAAGCACAATCGCCAGAATCAAGAAGATGAAGAGGCCATGTGCTACTCGGCCCACCGCTTGTCCAAGTTGAGCGTATTAATTTGCCGCCTTGATGATGGTAGCTCTTATCATCACAATGGCGTGAAGGTGCCCCCCTGAGGATTTGGAAGCTTTTGACATGCACACGCTTGGTGTTGTGGATGTCGGAGCTACCGAAGAGGGGATGCCATTCTAGAGGAGCTCAAGAAGCTTTACCCAGCTTGCACAAGCTTGAGTTCGCTCCATTAACCTAACAATATCCGCAGTGTTCTTTTCAGCCATCTCGTGCCTTGCGATCCGGAATCGGCCACAATGGGGTTGCAAAATTGATAAGGACGATGAAGATGAAGCTAGTGGGCTAGATGACATCACCTCGCTTCGGTGAAGCTCACGGAGCCTTAAGTTGTACGGGCTCGTATGCAAGATTCCAAAGATGGATCAAAGAGCTTAAACAACTCAAAAGTTGAGTCTGCGGATGACTATGTTACCGCTAAGATGGCATTGATGACCTCCCCGGCAGTCTAAACTACCTACCACTACTGAATCGGGGCCTTTCCCCGTGAGGGAAAGGTTTCCGCCGGCAACTCACGGGGAAAGGACCCTCTTTCCCGTGAGATACCAATGAGCCTCACGGGAAAGTCGACACTCACGGGCAAGATTCTTTGCCGTGAGGGCCACCACGGGAAAGGCCACGCCCCCCCTTGCCATGTGGGTTAGCTCACGAAAGGGCACGGGCGAGGGGCCGCCGGTCTTTCCACACGCGTTCTTCGCCGACCCTCCGTCCCAAATCCACGAAGAAAGGCTTTCCCGTGAGCGCCTTTGCCGTGAGCAAACGCAAAGCCTTAGGCAAGGATTCCTTTGCCGCGAGCAGGGGTCCCTCGCCACGGCAAAGGCTCTAACCCTTTTTTATTTTTTGTTTTTGGGCTCCAAACTTTTTCTACACTTCCTATACATCATATGGCACTCGTGTTCAATTTTTATGAATTTTTTAACTTTATTTGTTATATTTAGTTAATTATTCTCTTTTTACGGCAATTTTTGAAATGAAGCCAAATTTGAACTACAAGTGATTGAAATATTTGAAAAAATTTAGTAAAAATTTATATTCCTCTTAATCAACACAAATTAAGGCCTTGCATATAAAAAATAAAACCAAATCCGGAACATCTTAATCTGAAATCATGAACGTTAAGCCCTCAAGCCAAGTGGTTTAAAAATTCTAGAAAATCAATCGATGTGCAAAAAATCATGAAATTTGATAATATGTCATGATATCTTATGCAAGAGGCTATTATAAAAAAATTGGGAAGGTTTCACACAAGTTGGCACACACGATGTTCACAAGCTCCAACATCTACGTAGAAGTTTCATGTTTGTTAAGAATGATCCAAAGCAGATTTCATGTGGATGTGGCGGTCGAGGTTGTGGTTTGGCTATGAAACTTTTTTCTATATGTAATAGACATCGAGGTTGTGTCATGTCAATTTTTGGGAATTTTTTAGATTATTTTGATAATTATTATAATTTTAGGTTGTAATTAAGTAAATACAAATACGATTAAAACCACATGAAATAATGGTCAATTTTTAAGCTAAAGCATTAATTAGGCATGGGTGAGTGATTGTGACAAGGTATTTTTGAAGTAAGTTCGAACAAAAGTTTAAAAAATATATGCTAGAAAAAAAGAAAGAGATAAAGCAAAAATATTTTTACGAAATTGCTTTGCCGTGAGCATTTAGGGTTAGCGCACGGCAAAGGGTGTTTCTTTTGCCGTGAGCTTCTAGGGCATGCTCACGGGAAAGATGTGGCCCCCACCCTGGGTGGCGGCAAATATGGTGTACTTTTTAAAAACCTTTCCCGTGGCGGGATCCTGCGCTCACGGGAAAGGATCCACCTTTGCCGTGAGCGGGATCGAGCCACGGAAAGGCCCTGTGGATAATTTTTAAAAAGAAACCCGCGACACATGTACACACTCGCCTCGCTCTCACCCCCTCTCCTCATCTTCCCACCTCACCCCTCCCACACCGCTCACCGGCCACAAGGCCACCACGCCGGCCAAGGCCTGGCCAACGCCGCCACGCCGGCCTCGCACCGACGCCACCACAACCAAATGGCCAAGGCTGGCCTCTCTCCACGCTGCCCCAAGCTCTCGGCACTGGCCGGGCCAGCTGCCCAGGGCCGCTGCCCGCTTCTCCTCAAGGCCATACGGCCGCCCCCACCGGGCATGAGGAAAAGCCGGGCCAGCCTGCCCCCATCACAGCAGGGGTCGTGGATACGGCACCCACGCCACTGAAGGAGGAAAGGGGACGGAGGGACAGGAGAGGAGGAGGAGGAAGGAGGGAGAAGGGAGGAGAGGAGGAGGAGGGAAGGAGGGAGAAGGGAGGAGAGAAGGAGGAGGAAGAAGAAGAAGGAGGAGGAGTAGGACCGCCCACGCTGTTGTTCGGAACCCGCCCCTCGTCATTTCAGCAAGGTCCGGACCCGCCCTCATCGCTTCATCGGTGTCGAACCCGCCCTCATCGCCAGTCTTGGCCCCGACCACCCTGCCGCCGGGTAGCGTCGGCCCAGTCTCGGGCTCCCCTCGGACAACCCTAGTTGGCCTCGCCTTCGCCTCGCAGGTTGTCGGCCATTGAGCCATGTGACTAGTTTATGTCAATATATATGTGGTTGTCGGCGATCATGTCGTATGCTTTTTGTAGGGTTTTAGAAACATCAATGTGTAGGGGAGGTTCTCAGAATTTTTTCACCGAAGCCGTGTGTTTCTTTTTTTTTTTTTTGAGAGGAGCCCGTCGGAGCGAGCAGCCGAGTGCCTTGTGGCCCCGATCGTCTTCCCTCGCCCGTAGCTCGACTCCACCGCGACGCTAGGTATAACCCCTCTTTCCGTATCATGGTCATAGATAGATCGTGCAACTTCCGGTTAAGCGTCTCTGTTTGAAAGAGATACGGTTGGAAGTATGCGCATCTCTCTCCGCATACCTATAACCGTGACTGCTTTGAATTGTCCACATTTTGGACAGCCGAGGATGCGTAGATATGGTTAGTTTCCATGTTCTACTCGCCTGAGATTCAGAGTGTCGGCAACATCTCCTCTGTTGTTCTTTGAATACACAATCTCCGCCGGGGCGTGTATTTGGAGAACAAATGGGGAGGTGCTACCGAAATTCATCTCGGATAGGGGTAGAGCATGGAAACTAACCACATCTACACATCCTCGGGTGGGATTAGGACCTATCTTCACCTATTAGATGGTAGGATCCTTGTGTAGATGCAAAGTGCATTCTTATATTCTTGGCGATATGATAGAGAATGGATGACCGTATGTGGATATACGATGGGCTGGAGGGGTTTTGGAGATTATGACAATGAATGGGTTAGGAAGAGCAGTGCTTTCGTGGAAAAAGCTTTTCAGAATGCTCGAGGTGCGAGTAAGGTTTGGTGTCCATGCAACAAATGTGGGAATACGTGAAAGCAAAGTAAGGCGGACATGTCTAAACATCTTGTGATGAATGGATGGACGACGGAGCATGTGAGAGACGAGGTGGTGAGGCAACGCATTGATGATCTTGATTCTGATGCCGGGGTAGGAGACATGTTAGATGACTTCCATGCTGCAAACTTTGGTCAAGGACATGGGGATGAGGGGGAGGAGGAGCCAGAACAAACCGCAAAGGACTATTATGCCATGTTGGAGGCAGCACAGAAACCTCTTCACGACCATGTAGAGGTCTCTCGACTAGATGCCATTGGACGCCTTATGGACTTGAAGGCCCGTGCAACATGAGTCGAGACGGTTTTGACAGCATGTTGGCAGTCCTTGAGACCTTGCTTCCATGAGGTAACAACTTGCCAAAGAACATGTACGAAGTCATAGAAACTCCTCAAGGTACTTAAGATGCCATATGAGCGTATACATGCTTGTGAGAACGGGTGCGTCTTATTTAGGAAAGACTACAAAGATGCTACGCGACCGCTCCACGCGTGTAAATCCTCAAGGTACATAGAGGTAGACTCTGGTGATGGTAACAAGAGGTAGCTTCACATCCCCATGAAAATCCTACGGTACCTTCCCTTCATTCCGAGGATACAACGGATGTACATGACCGAGGAGTCCGCGAAGCGGTGACATGGCACAAAGATGGGCGCCGCTACAATCCGAGATAAGATGGTACACCCTTCGGATGCCGAAGCATGGACCCGTTTTGACAATATTCATCCCGACAAAGCTATGGAGGCTCAGAAATGTGCGTGTTGCTAGTACCGCAAATGAGATGGGTTCAATCCTTATGGAATGATGTCCGCTCCATACACTTGTTGGCCTTGTATTAAGTTATCCCGCTCAATCTCCCCCGGGTATGCGCTTTCCAGCGGAAGAACATCCTTTTTGTCTTTGATAATTCCTAGCCACCGGGGAATAAAATGGGTGTGTTCATAGAGCCAGTAATTGATGAATTGATCAAAGCTTGGAACGAAGGGTTTTGGACATACGACCGAGCTTTGAAGAAAAATTTCAGGATGTATGTTTGGTACCACTACTCCCTGCATGATTTCTTGGCGTATGGGATATTACCCAGGGTGGTGTGTGTTCATGGGAAGTTCCCTTGTTCAAGTATGCAAGACGGCTCACGAGGTTCACCTGGTTGAAGAAGGGGTGGCAAGTATTCTCGAGTTTGATAAACATCGACAATTCCTCCCTCTTTATCATGAGTTCAGACTAGACAAGAAGAACTTTACGAAAGGTCTCCAAGATTCTGCACCCTCCACCGGAGATGATGGCTCTGCCGAGGTCCGTGCTCGGCTAGATTCTCTTGTGGTTGATAAAAAAATCTCTTTGTGGGTTATGGCGAGGATCATGCATGGACTCACAAGTCGGGCTTAGAGAGGCTCCCCTATCATGATGATCTTCTTCTTCCACATAACCTTGACTTAATGCACACTGAGAAGAATATCGCCGAGTATTTTCTTGGAACATTCATGGACACTAGCAAGTCAAAAGACAACGTTAAGGCTAGAGTTGATTTGGCGAGTTGTGTGACGTAATCAAGCAAGAAATGAAGCCTCCTAGCAATGGCAAGAAATGGAAAAACCTAAGGCCGACTTAGTGTTGAGCAGGGCCCCAAAAGGAAGGAAGTCTTTGCTATGGTTTCAAAAGTTAATGTTCCCGATGGGTATGCAAAAGCAAATCTAAGGAGGGGAGTGAACTTATCTACTATGCGAATCAATGGGCTCAAGAGTCATGACTACCACATATGGATGGAGCGGCTTCTTTGGTGATGCTTGGGGCTATGTCCCGAGCATATCCGGCAAGTGATGGCAGAGTTGAGCCATTTTTTCCTCCAACTTTGTGCTAAGGAGTTATCTCGGACCACACTTTCGAGGCTATGGAAAAAATGGCACCCAATGTTGGTCCGTAAGTTGGAGAAGATTTTTCCTTGCCGGGCTTCTTAGTTCGATGGTGCATTTGATTTTGCACCTACCATATGAGGCACCTAATGGGTGGCCCCGTGCGATTTCGTTGGTGCTATGCTATTGAGAGAGTCCCAAGTCCGCTCGGACAAAATGTAAAAATAAGTGTAAGATTGAGGGTTCCATCGCGAAGCAAAGGTTACGGAGGAGGTGTCGAACTTCACATCAAAGTACTATGGTGACAACCTTCCTAGCTTCGCATTATCCACCCCCTCGTTACAATGCTTTGAAGAAAATGAATCAACCCTCGGCCTTTTCCAAGGACAACTAGGAAGTGCAAATGGTTCGACCATAAAGATCTTGACACCTAAAAGAGTGGTGCGATATCATGATATATATACTTACCAACCTTGACGAAGTCTTTGCCTTATATACGATGAAGTCACAACTCTAAGCGAGAGAACAAACTTGTCTTCCAAAAGTTGATATTCTGCATCCAACCTCTTTGTCTCTCCGTCGATGCAGGGAAATTTAAAAGGCAATTCGCATCAACAAAGGGAGCCTCTACACGTATGAATTGGACACCACAACTTTGACGAGTCTTTGGAAATGGAGAACCCGATTTCATTTGTTGGTTCAAACGCCAGTGCTTGTCAATTTATGCTAATGAACGTCCCATTTCATATGCTAATGAACTGTCTCATTTCATATATCTTGCTTGAGCTTGCGGGGGCCAAACCGATCGAGGATATGCCACCCGCGCTCATACAAGTTGCCGATGGTGTTCTAATAGGGTTAGGTCATTTACGGTTATGACGTGAATGGATATAAACTTTCACACAATGAGGCATGAGCGGGAATAGGCCAAACCGAAAAACCACAAATACCGGAGTTTTCACTAAAGGTGATGATGGAAGTACCACTAAAGGTTATTACGGAAGAATTGAAGAAATATACGAACTCCAGTTCCACGGCACTAAACGGCTTGCTCACATGGCCGTGTTTAAGTGTCATTGGTTTGATCCCGAAATAACAAAAAATCGGACGATAATCTTGGGATAGTTGAGATTCGCCAAGATTCCCATGGCCTGAGATGATGTGTATATTGTGGCTCAACATGCCACACAAGTTTATTATCTACCATGGTGTTGCCAAGGCGACGAGCATCTTAAGGGTTGGGATGTTGTGCGAAAGGTATTGCCACCGCGGTAGACTACCCGTCCCCAAACAATGGCGATTACAACTTTAATGCAAACACATATGAGGGAGAGTTGTTCCAAGAAGAAGGGCTACAAGGTAAATTTGTGGTAGAAATAACCGGGCGAACGAAATGGAAGTAGACAATGAAAGTGTTGTTGATGGCGAGGACGCGAGGAGGTTCGAGATCACGAAGGACTTACAATTGCTTGATCCATTACTTGAGGATAAAGAGAGTGATAATGTTATTCCTCCCGCCATGGATCCTGCCAATCTTCATATTTTAGGAGAAGTAGACATGGATGATAGTGATCATGAGGATTATGATCCAACAAAGTCTTGAAATCGTGACAAAGATGAGGATTATTTCTAATACATGTAATACTATGCATCTCTTAATAATTATGTTACGTATATATTTTTTTTCATCTCTTAATAATTATGTTCTGTTTTATTTTGCATTTTTACTAATTATCTACATCTAATTGCGGTGATTCAAAAGATGCTGTTGACGTTTCTTAACGTCGCGAGAAGAATCCATAAAGCGTGATGTAATTGTCGTTGTAGCTTTCACCCGGAAATATTCGGGGGTATCGTATTTTCCACGAGGAACGGAGGTACTCTCTCCTAACTAGTTCGCCCAAGGACACACAAGGCCAAAGATGGGGAGGATTATCGAGAAGGATCCCTACACCTTTAGGGTCTATGGTTAGCCGATCTCGAGCTACTTGCTCACTTGGGCACCGGCCCATGCCCAAACCTGCGGTCCGCAATTAGCACTATGTCACACCCTAGCGTGGAGGGATTACAAGGGACTGGACAAGGCTGTCATCCGACCTCGCCTACCCTCATGACCGTGGGGTGCCAAAAAAGATAGAAAACCACTAGCCCAAACACCACATCTACGGTAGTGATTATCACTCTAGTGTTTGCCGAGTTCCCGGTCAAAGGGTTCCACCACTAGAGTCCCGCCGAAGGAACGACTATCGATCCCGTAAGCGAGTAGATAAAGCCCGGATAAACAAAAGACAATAAAGATTATCGAGAACCGTGGACACTTACTTAGCCAAGATCCCGTGAAGGAGCTAAGCCCGAATCCACCGAGGTACAAGTCAGGGAGACACCGACAAGTCCCAAGCACTTCCCTCGCTCTCGGCCCTTCACATCTCTCCTCCGTAGATCACTCTACTACCACTAGCTAGGGGCCTAAGCCCATTGGAGTGTTGCTCAAGAGTAGAGGGAGAGTCCTCTTAGAGGAGAGGGAGAGACTCTTCCTTAGAATGGTGTGTGTTATGAGGGGAGGAGAGACCTCCCATTTATAGGATGAGAGGAGGGGGGGTGTTTGCTAATTTTCCAATGCATTGAAGGGCTCCAGGGCGTCCAGGTGCGTCCTCCCTGCCTCCCCACGTCGGTAACATCAATGCTCCACCGCCTGTACCAAGAACCGGAAGAAAACTACGCAGGAAGTGGGTGAACCGGAGGTGAACCGGTGTCCAGGTGCGCTGTACTGCGTTCTGGGCGAGAATCCTGGGCTCCAGCCGGCTGGACCGGCCGAACCGGGGCCGAACCGGTGGGCAAACCGCGACTGGTCAAGCAAACCGTGCACCGCCCTCCACCCGCGCCAACAGGAAGCCGACACGTGGCCAGGCGGGCGGAAATCGCGTCCCGCGAGTGAGCGCGCGCGCGTCGTCCCTGAGCTGCCACGTGTCGTAGCGTGGTTGGCGCGTTTGAATTTGAATCTGGCCGCTGTGCGTGCGCCCGCGCGTGGGGAATTCGGGCGCCGACAGCTGGGCCCCCTGGCCAGTGGGTTTCGCCTGTGCGCTCGCGCGCGTCCCACGCGGGGACTGGCTTGCCACGTGGCAGCGCCTGAGTGGCGCCCGTGGTCGCCTGCTCCCTCGCTGGGGACAGCGCCTGCCGTGCAGGGCCCACGTGTCAGCGGCGTGTGCAGCTGCTGCTGTGGCCCTCCACTACTTGCCACGTGTCCGTGAATGATAGGTTGTGCATGCCACTATTCACGTGTAGTAGGATCTTCATTTCATGTGCATTCTTGTTTGTTCAATATCTTTTCCATCCGGAGTCCAAATATATCAAGTAATATATCCATTTCGATCAGCGTGACGAGCTCTCCCGCGATGATGTATTTTGTTTTGCCAAATAAGATACTTTTTCTTGACGATAATTGGAGAATTCTCGCATTGCACTTTGAAATACCAAAACTTGTGGAACTTGTTAGATTTAAACCCTACCACTAAGTTTGATGGTCAAAAGTGAATGTTTTATGCAGGTGTTGACGGGTGTTTTTATGTAGTTAACGACCGTCAACAATGCCTCCTACGAATCTCTTAAAGAGGATGGCTCGTAAAATGAAGAGTCTTGCGGAGATAGAGCCACCGCCACGACCACCGGCACCGGGTAGGGGCAAGGGCAAGGGTAAGAGTCATCCCCTACCACCACCACCACCACCACCGGAGGATGAGGGCGAGGGGCGAGGGGCGAGGGGCGAGGGGAGGAGGAGGAGGAGGAGGAGGGAGGGGGGAGGAGGAGGAGGCGCAGGGCGTGGACCTCTCGGCGTCGTAGCACCTCCCGGCCGACGAGGGGGGGGGAGGAGGAGGGAGGAGGGGAGGAGGAGGAGGGCGAGGAGGAGGAGGGTGGTAGTGCGGGAGGGGGTTCGTCTTCCTCTACTGCGTGGTGTCTACTTGCGTGGTCCCTCAAGACTCCCGGACAAATTGTAGGATCGCTTGGGGGCTGGGGGGGGGGGTGAATAGGCCTGTTTCAAAAATCAACTTCGAAACACCGCTGTCGGTTTCTGAGGCGGCACCGCCCGTCGGGCTTAGCGGCACCGCCGCTCAAAGCGCACCGCCCGCTCTGCCGAAAAAGATTAGCTCACGGTTCAAAAATCGGCCCAACGAAAATTGAATCTAGTAATTTTCCTTGGTTCCCCGGACAGAATATAGATTGTAGATCGAGCTAAACCAAGTAGATCGAGTGTATACAAGTAGATCGGCCTCAAACCCTAAATCCTCTCAACAACAACAATATATATGCAATAAAAGAGTAAATCAAGCACAAGGTGACACGGTGATTTATCCCGTGGTTCAGCTTCGCCACCAAGGCTTGCCTAAGTCCACGTTGTTGAGGTTCCACAAAGGAATGAGCTCACCATAAAGGTTTGCCTTTTTGCCTCGTTCACAAGTCTAGGAACCGAATCCTAGAGATGTGTGGGGTAATGTATTAGATGCAAGAGG
This sequence comes from Hyparrhenia diplandra, assembly GCA_015847255.1. Lineage (NCBI taxonomy): Eukaryota > Viridiplantae > Streptophyta > Magnoliopsida > Poales > Poaceae > Hyparrhenia > Hyparrhenia diplandra. The sequence goes on along the minus strand of JADLZK010000423.1, from coordinate 32,938 downwards.
GTGTTACAAACCTCCTAGGCTGCCACACAAGTTGGCAAGCTCAAGGGCGACGCACTAGCCGGCTAGGAGCAAGCTCCAAGAGCAAAAGACCACAACCGCTGGCCAAAGTGCGAACCAAGTGCCTCTAGAACGATGAAGATCAGTGGAGCTCCCTTCCAATCGAAGTTTGCAGCCCTCACACTCAAGAATCGATGGTGGAATCGAAGGATTTGCTTGAGGGAGTGAGGAGCTTCAATGGAGGAGAGAGAGCTGAGCACTGGGGATGTTTCTGTCGTGAATGAGCAGAAAGGAAGAAGGTGACCGTTGGGGGTAGAAAAGGAAAGTATAATTACCTCCCTCTCCAACGGTCGAAACCTGGCGGCGCAGCCGCTAATGTTCGAGCGGCACCCACACATAGCGGCACCGCCGCTTAGGCTTAGTCGAGTTGAAGTGTAGAAAGAGTTTGATTACTGACTAAGTCCGGGCTAGAGGTTATGTGGTGTGAAAATAAGCACTTGGTTGCACGCTTTGGCATAGTGGTTCTAATCCCTCTTAATAGTATGGCGTGTCCTATACTCAAATTCAAAATGCAAAATGAATATAAACCTCCTTTCTTGAAATACCAGTACATAAATCGAATCGGGATACTCCTCCTTTAGGTTTGCAATGTCCTCTTGGCTTATTGCACCTTGTCAACTCGATAAATCTCATTAGTCCTCTATTTAGATTGTCATCAACGCCAAAACCCACATTAGAGGTTGATTGCACTTACAATCTCCTCCTTTTTTGGTGATTGGTGACAACCTAATTAGAAACTTACAAAAAGATAGTCAAATAATAGAGATTTTTCAAGCCATGGATGTAGTACCTCCCCTAAATATGTGAATGAGCCTAGAATGCTCAAGATGATGTCTTATAACATGAATCACATATTTAGGTGGTGAGACCTCCCCCTAAATGTGTGAGTGAGATTTGAATTCTCGGTTTTGACATAAAAAGGTCAAGTTTCACACATTTTAGGTGATGAAGGGACCTCCCCCTACATCCGTGCCTGCTGTGGGGTGTCAAGTGCTAACATATGTGTCAGAAGAATATACGTGATGCATCATGACAGATTAAGCACTTTCGAGCAACAGTGCAGTATTGACTGGCGGCACCGCCCGCTCCTTGAAGCGGCTGCTTGCCGCTCTGTCCAGAGCCTGCTTTGCCAACATGTAAATCACAGCATGAATCATATATAAACATGAATAAACAGCAGTAATATGACAAGCTAAATATCACAGAACAAGCACATGTCCATAAAACATACGAAGAGAGTCAAATAAGTCGCATTATTACAAGTTCACAAATAGTTTTGAAACCTACTCTCAAGTTCTAACTCTCTAGGACATGCTAAGATAGGTAAACAGCAGTCGAAGGCGCGAAAAAGTTTTGACCCCTCTAATTTTCTCCCCCTTTGGCACAAAGCACCAAAAAGGAGAAAAGAAAAGAGAGATCAAGTCACTCTGAAGAACTGCCCTCCTCCTCGTCCTCCTCGTCGTCGTCCTGCTCCTCCTCCTCCTCTGAAGAGTAGACCACAGCCCTGCCTGCGGTGTGAGTAGTAGAGGTGAAGCATGTAGAGCGTCGAGGTGGTGGATCCTCTCGATCCTGTGACTACTGCTGCCTGCGCACAAAGTCTCCAAGGGTCTCATCCCAGTCAAGCTCAGGTCCAGACGTGTGCTCCTCTGACTCACCGGACTCCTCTGAGAAGCTAGGAGGCTCAAAGTGAGGTGGAGAGGGGACAGGTGAAAGTGGTGTGACTCCTGCATGCTCTCTGTCCTCCCTCTGCCTGCGCTCAACCCTGTGAGCTGAAGCGGCTGAATAGGTGCATGTCTCAAACATAGCCTTCATCCAGGTGGTCATCTTCTTCTTGAAACTGCTACCACCCTTCCTAGCTCTAGCATGAGAGCCCTCTGGAACCTTTGTAGGAGAGGGTGGAGTGTCCTCTCTCACTGGTGCCTCTGAAGCTGCTGCTGCTGGCATGATCCGCTTGAGGTTGTATGCCTTGTGATCATCTGTCTTGTTGAACCTCAAGCCGGATACTCTCTCAATCACATACATGATGTAGGGAGCATAGGGCAAGCTCTTCCTACCATCATCCATAGCATCAGCCAACTCCATCCATAGATATGCAGGCACATTGAAGCTCTCACCTCCTAGAGCAAGTCTAGCGAGCAAATTCTTCACCCAACCGTGCAAGTTTGAGGCTGCTCCATCCTTTGGATCAATGGTGTTCCTGATGAGGTTGTTTAGAATGTAGTAAAAGTTGTTCAAACCTCTCACTAACCCATCTACCTTCCTGGGCTCCCTCCACATGTACCTGACTGCTGTAGCATCAAGCTTCTTCTCACTGTGGATAGGAGTGAAGCTCCTGTGCTCCCTGCTAAAGCCAAGAATCCTGCTGAAGGTGACAAAGTCAACTGAGTAGTGAACACCCTCAATCATCCAGTGAATCACATCACCATTCTCCAGGTAGTATGTTGTCACGCCCCACTTTCAATGGGTCGTTAATCACACGTGTTTGCGCCAGGATCACGCCATAAACACGCCTGTTAGTAACAGTTAATGGTAAACAGAATTAATAGCAAACCGAGCTATAGAAATATAGGATAGAAAGGGCTTACGAAGGGCGGCGAAGGGTCACCATGTCGGGTTGCAATATCGAGTTGGCCAACCGAGAAGCGGTGGATTAGCTATGACACTGCCCGTACTCCACAAGTAGACTTGTGCATGGATGAAATCTGGGCTTCAACGTCCTTCTCCTAAACACCTCTCGAACTCCTACGATACGCTATCCTCTACCTCGTCATCGATCTTACCTTCACATGTGCCGATATCTATAAAAAATATAGGGGTGAGTACAAACGTACTCGGCAAGTCCCAACCAGGGGTTGTAATTATTAAGGGTTTGGGCCCCTAGCGAGTCTCTAAAACTGCTCTCGCTAGTTCCCGGTTTATCTCATGTCATCACCGCTTGTCATGACACCACATGTTAGTCATCATCAAAATGTATATCTAATCATAGATGTTCGTCCCTAGCACTTGCCCATTCCAAGGGCGTGGCTATTCGAATAGATTCAATTAACTCTGCGAGAGGTTGTACACTTTTTCCCCACACGAGGGGCCATCTTCTCCCGCGTCGGCCGGGTCAAAGGTGGTCCCACGAGATTCGCATACCAGCTTGGATGCCTCCTAGGTATATCGGTATAATCTTTACCACGACATTCTCGGGGGGTTGGAAGGATAACACGCCACCCTAAGATGACGCATCACCCTAGACAATACGGTGATACCAAATCACCAAGGGCTTTACAGTAATACCTTATTACCCAACCTATCTTTGTCAACACCACTCTCAATCATCAATATGTGCCTCTAGCACCTGCGCCCCATCGCGCCCAAACACTTACGTGGAAGACCACTCAGCATCCACGCCAACCGGACCATGGGGCCACTCTCCCCATGTCTGCTCCCAATAGGTCGTTTGCCTACTCCGGCCACCTTGGCTCCAATTATACCTCAACCCAACGGGGTGTGGAATCAAGCCGCCCCATCTCGGCGTGTGTGGCACGCGAAATATTATACTAGGTAGAAGGTCTATGAACCGGTCCTTAGGGGGGGCGAGTATCTCTCCGCGGAACCCCTCGGGCGATTCCGGCGTGGTATTTAGGCTCTACCGGACTACCACTACTCACCTCTTTGGTTGGTTAGGGTTCATTAGGCAATCTCATGTTTCTCTTGCTTACAGCGTATGGCGTAGATAACGTGGATGATTACGTCATCCCGCTTAGCTCCCTAGCTACGTTATCGCCTCATACCACTATTTACTAATCCGATTATCATATCATCATTATATTAATTAAGGTCATGATTAGGGGGTAAGGACTTGCCTGGGAGGTTCTTACGATTCGGCACGGCGTCGAACGTCTCTAGCTTCACTTCGGACGGAAGCTCCTAATCGTCAGTCGTCAGAATCGCTTTCGCGGTGGCGGTAAACCTAGCTCGAACTACGACATATAAAACAAGCATAGAACATTATGGTGGCAATGGGTTAGATGCATAGAGCTAGATTTTAGATGAATTATGGAAGTCGTTTCACGCAAAAAACGGAGTTAGTATGCATGAGATATGGATTTTATAATATTGATCCCTAATTAAATCATTAGGGTAATATTATAATATAATTTTATCATGTAATAATATTAGAACTAATTACATGATAAAATTCTATAAATCAAATAATGAATTTACAATTTTTAAAATTTTTCGATACGGAAATGGTATTTATAAACATCCGTGTACAAATACCGGGTAGTTGTAGCAATTTACAGTGTGTACACAGCAAGGCATCTCTACACGTGGGTGCCACGTGGGTCCACGTGGACGCCACGGTGGCGTACGTAGGCGCCACGTGTGTTACAGATGATCCGCGGTGGCACGACGGGCGGCGTCGGGCGGGAGGCGAGGAAGGGCGGCGTGGGCGCCCCCTTATTGGCTCCCGTCCCCACGGCGTTACGTCGTAACGGCGGCGTCGGCCGGGGGCGGGATCTCCACCCCGTCGGCACCCGGTCGGCCGGCCGGCGTCTGCGAAATCGGGCATCCCTTGGCGGAGTTCGCGTGTGAGAGCGTCGTGGGGACCGCCTTGTCATCCCAGTCTCGTTGGCCGACACCACGGCAAATGCGGAGGGAGGTCTTCTCCCGGCGGCGGCGGGCTGCGGCGGAGTTGGGCGGCGGTGCTTTCGGATGGCTCCACACTGTGCCAAAACGAGAGGGAAGGAGCGAATCGAAAGGAGAGGGGATGGGTGACCTTATGGACTCACCGGTTTGTCCTTGACGCCACGAAATCGACCGGAACGCCTTGACCTAGTCATGGCGGCGGCGGCGGACCGATTTGGGGAGAGTTTGGATTCCTCGGAGGGAGGGGGGAGAGGGAGCGATGGCGAGCACCGTGTGTTCCACGCTAGGGCGGAGCTCGGGAGTCGAATGGCTCGACCGATTAAGCTCCCCGAGCGGTGCTATTTATAGGCGCGGCGGCGGCGATGTCGACGGCGAGATATTTCTCGCCGGCGCCCCCGATCTTTTCGGCAGCCCCGGTGTAGTCGTGGACCTCCGGCTAGTGCTCGTCGTTGTCTCGTCCTCGGTCTCGTCCCGTCCCATCACCAATGAGGCCAGCTGTTCCTCGGGTGGCGCCTTCAAGCCCGGCGGGTGCCAGCCGTCATGGCGGCAAAGGTGGCCGTGGCGCGCTGCCGTGTGGAGAGGTTGACCCGACATCCCGCTTGCGTCGTGGCTCGGCGGGAGGTTAGTGAGCTCCCTGTGCCTCGGTCTCCGTCATCAGCACCGGCTAGGCTAGCCTGCTCGTCCGGGCTCGCCGACTTTCCCTGTGCGGGCGGCTCGGCGGCATCCGGCATCCCTTGATGGTGGCTGCGGCCTCGCGTCCCGTTGACGACGAGATGGGAGGCGTTAGGCGGGGCACGCCGGCGGCTCCCCGAGGAGGTCACTGTGTCCCGATCGTCGGTCTCCTCGTCGTGGCGGTCCGGCGCAAAGTGAAGCGGGGCCGCGATGTCGCCGCCGCCACCCACGCGTTCGGCGTGTTGGAGAAGAAGGGTTCTTGGGCCCCGGCTGTCGGCGAGGGAAGAGAGGGAGAGGTGGGCCTCGGGTGCCAGTTTGGTTGGGCCAATCGGGCCTGGTCTCGCTCTTCGGGCTTTGCTTTTCGCGATGTGGAGGAAGGGAAGGGGAAGCGGAGGGCGGTTGGGCCGGGCCAGAGGGGAAGGAAGGAGGAAGTGAGCCCGAGAGCTCCTTCGAAATTCTATTTCCTTTCCCTTTTATTTCTCCTTTCTCCTTTATTCTTTCTCTCTCCCTTTTCCTCCTATGTGTGTAAATATATTTATTATAAACATTTGCACAAGTACTCATTTAAACCTTCCTATGATTCATACTCATGAAAATGTTTATTCACTGCATACTTGCATAAATGTTTTATATATATTTAAGCACACATGCTTTTCCCGAAAGCCCTCGTGATTTCATGTGTACCATATATTTTATAACTATTTATACAAGCACACTTATATTCCGTGATTTTTATTGTCGAGAATAATTATTTACGTGCTCATAAAAATATTCAATATATTTGGTACACCGAGAGTTTCAGTATTTTATTTCCCGAGAGAAAATTGTAAATCATTCTCATGCAATATTAAACTTCCATAACTAAAATCTAGAACTTACCTTGCACCTTTGGTCACCATAAAGCTCGACAACAAACAAGATTTCCTATTTTCTATATGGTGAGAGTTTGATATGCAGGTTTTTTAACGAGGGGTTTTGGTTTAGCGGAAAATAAATCAAGTTTTAGTTGTAATTAGAAAAAGTTTAAATTTTTAGTGAATTTTAAAATGATGCAAAAACACGGGTGTTACATATGTAGCATGGAACTGACCAAGGATCTCTGCATTCAGTCATCTTTGGAACTCCATCGATTCTTCAACTCATGCTTCTCACAAGCCACGATGGCTCTATCAATCTCGAGGCTCACCCTTCTCCTTGAGCCTCCCGGTCAATATAATGCATCACGTACGTCTTGGGCTTCCTCTTCTTAGTGACCACGGAGGAATAGAAATCAGAGTGAAATACATTCCAGAACACTGTAGTCCACCCCAAGATCCTTAGGAGAAGTGTAGGGGTTCTCTCTTACGGCATCGTAACAAACTTACTCCCCCGTGGAGTAGTCAATCCTCCCTGTGGGCTCTCTTCGTCATCTGGAGCTCTCCTCACTAGTATCTCCTCCTCATAATCTCTCATGTATGAGTCATTGAAGGTCCAGATATCAAGAGGAGTGCTAGGACAACCAATCTCTGGAATCTTCTTGCCATATCTCGGCTCAAGCACTGCCACATGCGTCCCTCTCTGGCTTCTTTTGCTCCGGTTGTGGGGTCTTCCATGTGGAGTGGAAGAGGGACCTCTGCCCTACCTCTGCAAGGAAATGTCTTCTCGCAAAGCCTTCCTCTTAGCACCCTTGCTTCCTTCACCATGCTCCATCTATGCATGCAAAGATCCAAATCGATTCTTGAAGCGGTGTGAGAGATAGATATGCATAGGTGTTAAGTATTGCATAAGATAGGTGTTTGAATTAGTTGACGGGCTGGCTGTTTGAATCACCTCCGGCGGCACACCCCGCTCGGGATGCCCATCAACTTCTTCGACATCCATCTTGTGCAATAGTTAAAACATATGTATATCTATCTACCATATCAACAAGTATCTCGAAACTTGATTCAAATTGAAATAGTGATAAAAGTTGCCATGGATTGAGTTCTAGAATGAATTCTCTTTGACAATGGGATTCAACTTGATTTATTCTAAGAATTGGTTCAAAAAGTGATTGAAGATGAGCAGCAAAACACTTTGCTCTTGCCCTTGGCGGCGGTGCCGCTTGGCACCCCATGCATGTCATGGGTGGAGTTCATCTCAACTTTCAAACCAAGTCGATTCAACAATTTCCCCTTTGCCTAGAACCTTCATTCTACCCACAAATTTGCGAAAATCAAGAGCAATTTCATCACTAGGCATAGATCGGGCGGTTAGGTTTTCTCACCGTGGAATGGGAAGGAGAGAAGAGATCTTTGCGGCCCTGCGGCGGCGGCCGGGCGTCGAGGAAGAATGGCGGCGGCGGGCCCTTGTGTGAGGCGGCTGCACTGCTTAGGTCGGGCGGTGCTTGGCGACGGCAACTTGCAAGAAGTGGCGGCGGTGGCTGTCGCCCCCTGACGGTAAGCCCTTGGGTGAATGAAGAGGCCGATGGAAAGAATGAGTGAGGAGAGAAGGAAAAAAATGCCGTGGGCCCCGGAAAATAGGTCCCAACTGGCGTTGGACATGGTGATTTTAAGCCGAAAATCACCGAAGCGTACTACCGCTCCCCTGAAACAGCGAGGTTATCAAACTTCCTAAGTGAGTCTCCTCATATATTATATAGACATATGTGACTCAAATTTCATGGCGGATCGGATCAACAATCAAAAAGCAAATGACCATGTTCTTTGAGTCTAGCTTTGAAATCGATTTGAAAGACAATATGTAAACTTTTCAAAGCTTTTCCCTACTCATACTAGTTCTCACAAACAGAGAGGAATGCAGATTTCAAGCTAGGTTGCGAGAATCAAGTATATTTAGTTCACTACGCAAAGCGCCAAAACCTTGTCTCATCGAGAGGCTTAGTGAAGATATCGGCTAGTTGTTTGTCGGTGCTCACATGGCAAATTGCGATATCTCCTTTCAGTTCGTGGTCTCTCAAGAAGTGATGATGGATGTCTATGTGTTTTGTTCTAGAGTGTGCTACTGGGTTGTTTGCGAGTTTGATGGCACTCTCGTTGTCACAAAGAAGAGGTATCTTTGTGAAATGACATCCGAAATCCTTTAAGGTTTGCTTCATCAAAGTAGTTGAGCACAACATCGCGCTTTGCTGCAACATACTTGGCCTCGGCGGTGGATAGGGCTACACAATTTTGCTTCTTAGAGCTCCAAGACACCAAGGACCGTCCAAGGAATTGACATGTCCCCGAGGTGCTTTTTCGATCTACTTTGCAACCGGCATAATCGGAATCCGAATAGCCAAGTAGATTAAACTTGGAACCCTTGGGATACCACAAGCCAAGGTTTGGGGTGTGCACTAAATATCTCAAGATTCTCTTAACCGCCACATTGTGACATTCCTTCGGATTAGCTTGAAATCTAGCACACATGCACACACTAAGCATAATATCGGGCCTAGATGCGCAAAGATAAAGAAGTGAGCCGATCATGGAACGATATACCTTTATGTCTATGGCTGCCCCTTCTTCATCAAGATCAAGATATCCATTGCTTGGCATTGGAGTCTTGATTGGCTTTGCCTTAGCCATATCAAACTTCTTCAACATGTCTTGGGTGTACTTGGTTTGGCTTATAAAAGTCCCTTCCATCATTTGTTTGACTTGAAAGCCAAGGAAGAACTTGAGCTCACCCATCATGGACATCTCGAACCTCTTTGTCATAGTCCTACTAAATTGCTCAACATACACATGGTTAGTACTACCAAATATTATGTCATCGACATATATTTGGCATACAAATATATCATTGTTAACCTTATGTGTAAAAAGAGTAGGATCGACCTTTCCTATGACAAAACCTTGTTTAAGCAAGAATTCCTTAAGGCATTCACACCATGCTCTTGGTGCTTGCTTAAGCCCATAGAGCGCCTTTCGGATGGTTAGGATACTTGGGGTCTTCAAAACCCGGTGGTTGCTCAACGTAGACCTCCTCTTGCAAAGGGCATTGAGGAATGCACCCTTGACATCCATTTGGTATAGCTTGAAGTCATGATGGGCAGCGAAGGCTAGAAGAATGCGGATTGCTTCTAGTCTTGCCACCGGTGCATATGTTTCATCAAAGTCCAAGCCCTCTACTTGAGTGGAACCTTGAGCCACCAATCTTGCTTTGTTTCTTGTAACCGACCATCTTCATCTTGCTTGTTGCGAAAGACCCACTTGGTGCCGATGATGTTTGTCTTTGGTCTTTCTACCAAGTCCCAAACCTGGTTTCTCTTGAAGTTGTTGAGTTCTTCTTGCATGGCCAACAACCAATCGGCATCCTTGAGAGCATCCTCTACCTTGGTAGGTTCCAAAGAAGAAACAAAGGAGTAATGTTCACAAAATGCAGCTAAATGTGATCATGTAGTTACTCCCTTTCGAAGACTCCCAATGATGTTTTCAACGGGGTGATCCCGTTGAATGGTTTGTCGTAGCCGTGGGTGATCAATGCCATCATCCTCAACTTCTTCTTCATAGTCATCCTCAGCTTCAAGTATAGGAGCAAGATCAAGTGCTCTAACTGGTGATGTAGGAGTTGGAGTAGGTCTTCTTTGAGGTGGAGGGAGCGGCACCGCCCGCTCCCGGTGTGGCAATTTGCCGCTCTGCTGAATTTCAGCAGGCGTGTCTGCCCCCCATCGGAGTACGTCGGCGGAAATTGGTGCGGCGGCATCACGGTGATCCTCCTATTCAGTGGCTTCATCTTCTTGTGGTCTAATATCACCAATAGCCAATTGCTTGATAGCCTCACAAGGTGGATCCTCCTTTCCTACAACACTTTGATCAACTTGCTCTACTTGAGAGCCATTAGATTCATCAAATGTCACATCTATAGTGACTTCAACCCTACCGGTGGTTTTGTTGAAGACACGATAGGCATGCTCATTTGATCCATAACTAAGAAGAAAACCTTCATCAACTTTAGGAGCAAACTTAGAGGTTCGGGGCTTCTTGTTAAGAATGAAACACTTGCACCCAAACACCCTAAAGTAAGATACCTTCGGTTTGTTACCGGTTAGTAGCTCATATGAAGTTTTCTTGAGTTTCTTGTGGAGGTAGAGAGACGGTTGATTGCATGACAAGCGGTGTTGATGGCTTCACACCAAAAGATGTCCGAAGTTTTGTATTCATCTAGCATTGTTCTTGCCATGTCAATGAGTGTTCTATTTTTCCTCTCTACTACTCCATTTTGTTGAGGGGTGTATGGAACCGAAAACTCATGTTTGATGCCCTCTTCATCAAGGAATTCTTCAACTTGAGTGTTCTTGAATTCGCTTCCATTGTCACTTCTCACTTTCTTGATTGGAAGACCGAATTCTCTTTGTGCCCTTCTAATGAATGTTTTTCACCTTCTCTTGTACACGGCACTTATCAAAAACAAAGAATACCCAAGTGAAGCGGGAATAATCATCAACAATAACAAGTCCATACTTATTACCCCCCCGATGCTAAGGTAGGCAACCGGCCCAAAGAGATCCATATGTATCAACTCCAATGGTTGAGTAGTGGTCATGATGCTCTTTGGTGGGTGAGGTACACCTACTTGCTTTCTGGCTTGGCAAGCGCTACAAATCCTGTCTTTGTCAAAATCAATATTTGTTAGTCCAATGATGTGGTTGTCCTTTTGTAGTTTGGCCAAGTTCCTCATCCCAACATGAGCTAGTCGGCGATGCCAAAGCCAACCCATGCTAGATTTTGCCATAAGACAAGTCTCAAGCTTAGTTTCACTTTTGTTGAAATCAACTAAGTAAAGTTTATTCTTGAGTTTGCCCGTAAAGACAATAGAGGAAATCCTCCCTACTATAGACTTCCACACCAACATCCGTAAAGAGACAATTGTAGCCTTTCCCACAAAGTTGTGAAACCGACAATAAATTGTACCCTAGGGATTCAACATGTAAGACATCGGATATAGAATGATCGGTTGTGATAGCAATTTTACCAAGCCCAATCACACCTCCTTTGGAGTCATCTCCAAACCGAATGTTGTCATTTGTATCGGTATTAGGAGAGTATGATGAAAACATACTCCTTTCTCCGGTCATATGATTTGTACATCCACTATCAAGCACCCAACTTGATCCACTTGGGAGGAGTATGCCTACAAAACAGATTAGTTCACAAGTTTAGGCCCCCAAGCTCCTGGGACCTTTCATGTTAGTCACAAGAATTTTGGGAACCCAAATAGAAGTATGTAAATAAACATTTACGTCCTTGCCAACATATTTGGCATAAACCTCCCCCTTGCTATTGTTTTTCAACACAAAACAAGAACTCAAGCTTTGTCTTGTTGATTGAGTCTTTGGGTGGTATACATATCTATTTGGGTTGGCCCAAATTGTTTTTACGCTATTTCTCGCACAACTTTGTTTTGCTGAACAACCTTCTTGGTGGGCTGTTTTACGGACAGAGGGCTGATGACTTGCCTTCCCTTTCTTAGGGGCAGCGGCACCCGCTCTTCCTAGCGGCACTGCCGCTTCGGCTTTTCTTTGCTTTCGGAGCTGGCGCGGTGCGGTTGTTGCAATGTCGTGAGGCATATCTGTACTCATCTTTCCTTTACTCCAGAACTGGACACATTCATAGCCATTTACCATCTTTCTTCTATTTGTCTTGGCTCCTCTTGTGTGACCTAGCCCATCCTTTATTCTAGGATTTCTTCCATCAATGTATTGTGGCCTCTTTGGTTGAGTTTCTTTGCCACTAGCTGTTTTCTTCACACTCTGCTTTTCCTTGCCAACCAAAGTATTGAGTCTAGCAATCTCCTTTTGCATTGCTTCCATGTTTGCAAGGTTTGTAGCATGGCTCTTCAAATCTAGGTTGAAACATTTACCACATCCATTGCTTGTGGAGGGAGTAGAGCTGTCCTTTGTGGATGAGAGATGTGAGTTGCTCTCCCAAAGAAGGCTATATTGCCCCTCAAGTTCCTTGTGCTTGTCTTGTAAGCCACAATACTTTTCATTGAGGGTAATAATTGGTTTCTTAGTGAGAGCATGGTCCTCTTTTTCTTTGACAAGTTTCTTTTGTAAAGAGGCCACCTCACTTCTTTCAAACACAAGAGCATCTTTGTTGTCAACATAGAGTTTTTCAAGTCTAGTGAGTTCACTCTCTCTAGTTGCCAACTCGGCTTGGACACTCTCTAAATCCTCCATCATCTTAGTGATAAACATTTTGGTCTTTGGATCTAAGTTCTTTGTCAATGTAACATATTCTTCATCACTAGACCCATCATCACTTGAACTATCACTAAGGTCACTAGATTCATCACTAAGTGTTGGAGAGGCTTTAGCTTTGGAAAGTACCTTCTCACGCTTTGTCATAAGACAAAGATGAGGGGAGTCATCATCATCATCATCGCTCATGTTGGAGAAGAGCTTCGGTGTGGAGGTTGACTCTTGCATAGCAAATGTTGCCATCTTCACATCCTCCTCACTTGACTCTTTGGTTGAGTCCCACTCATGACCAATGTGTGCTTCTCCCATGTTCTTTCCCTTTCTCTTGTAGTCTTGCCTCTTGTCATTGTTGGAGTTGTCCTTCTTGTACTTGTTGTTCTTGTTCTCATGTGGACAATCCGCAACAAAGTGTTCGGTGCTTCCACAATTGTAGCATGTTCTCTTCTTCTTGTTGGGAAACTTCCTTTGCACAACCTTGTACCCATTTCTCTTCAAGCCCTTGTGATATTTCTTGATGAACAAAGCCATATCATTGATGTCCTTGCCTCCTTCATCTTCATCATCACTTGAGGAAGAGGTTGAATCAATATGTTCTTGCATTTTCTTCATTTCTTTGGCTTGACTTGAGGTTGATTGCTTGCTGCCCTTGTTCTTGTTGGAGGTGCTTGGCTTGCTTGTCTTGCTTGCTTTGAGTGCAACCTCTTTGATTTTGATGCCGTCCAACTTTGCTTGCAACTCACCAAGCCTCTTTCTCTCATTTGCCTCTTCTCTTTGCATATCAAATGTGAGCAATCTACCAAGCACATCATTAGGAGTGAAGTGCTCAAACTTCTTCTTGTCTCTAATCAAGGTGACAACGGTCTCATTTCTTGGTGCATAGGCTTCTAGCATGACCTTCACCACCTTGTGATCATCAAGCTCCTCATCTCCATTGCCTCTAATCTTCCCAACCAGAACCATCAACCGGTCAAACATTTCTTGGGCACCTTCCCCTTCAACTACCACAAACCGGTTGAGCTTTGCCTTCAACAAGTCAATCTTTGCTTTTCTTACTTTGTCAACCCCTTCATGTGCAATATGCAAAGTGTCCCATATTTGATTGGCCACATCAACATTCATCACTCTATTGTATTCATTGCCATCTAGAGAGCTCAAGAGTATGCTTGTGGCTTGCCCGTTGAGGTGGATCATGAGTAGCTCTTCATTAGTTGGTGCTTCGGGGTTCACCGGTGGTTGGAAGCCACTACACACAATTTCCCAAAGACCGGGGTGAAGAGCAATAAGATAGGCTCTCATCAAATGCTTCCACTTGGCAAAGTTAGTCCCATCGAAACGAGGTAACTTGCCGGCGGGCACGTTGATGAAAGACTTCTTATCACGGTTAGTCAAATAAGAAGAATAATCAAAGGATATAGCGGCGAATTTCTTGTTGTTGGTGCTGCCCTCATCCTTCTTCTTCTCATTTTTTTCTTGATCTTGGACACATAGGACTCATCATCATCACCATCGTCGAACTACTTGATAGCTCACTTGATTGAGCATCAAGTTCCACCACCTTCTTCTTTCTTTCTTCTCTTCTCTTGAGTCTTTCTTCTCTAATTCTTTTTCTTTCGTCGTTTCTTTTGAGCTTCTCAATAAGCTGCATGCTTGCATCTTCTTCTTGCTTCTTGGTCCTTTCACGCTCAGCCCTTCTTGCTTCTTTTGGCGGCCTTCTTCTCTTTTCTTTGTCTCCTTGCTTCTCTTCTCTCGGATCGGTGGTTTGCACATCGGAGAGGTGAAGAGGAGAGCTTCATTCTTTGGAAGGCTGTTGGCTTGGCATGGATGACGACGTTCTCGCTTTCGGCCCCAGCTCCTCCTTGAGCCGAACTTCCTCCGGTATCCATACTTCACGCGGTTGTTGACGGTCACTAATGACACATTTTTATCGTCAACATTCTACCAATAAGGGGTTGAAACTATACCTTACTACACACATATACATTTATTATTGACATAATTCCACTTGTAGTGCCAAAATAATATTATGCAGGATTTATATAAAAACCAAGTGGAAAATGTACCAAAAGGCGCCTCCCTTGAAAGCGCATTCCTGAAGAACATCAAGCCCAAGGGGTCGAGGCCCGAATCCAACATGAAATGATAAACGGGCGCGGGACATGGGTTCAATGTTTTGGGCATAACTTTCTCATACGAAATCGGATTTCAGCGAACGAATACTCAAAATGAAGCTAACTCCGAGGCCCACGTGCTCATGCAAAGTTTCAGCCCAAACGGAGATCATATTGGTGCACGTGCACCTTAGGGTGCGCCCGCACCCTCGCGAGGCCAAAACGGCCCATCTTCGCCCTGGCGGCCCATCTCGACACGAAAAAGTCCGGAGGCGGTGTTTGCTTGCCCAGAAGACGGTCTTGGGGATTAGTACCAAATGGCTTAGCCAAGATAGGATCCCATGGTGAAGGTCCTATAAATAGATGGGCACTCCCTCACTTGTAACACACACCACACAATAGAGCCTCTCTCCCTTTCTCCTTTCTTCTTCTTCTTCTTCTTCTTCTTTCTTCTTCTTCTTCTTCTTCTTCTTTTTCTTCTTCTTCTTCTTCTTTTCTTCTTCTTTTTAGTTTGTACTTAGGAGGAGTTTGGCAAGGATAATAAAAAGGAGAGCAAGACATTTTGGAGCTATTCGGTATGAGCAATTTAGAGTTCTTCATCTTGTTCTTGTTCTCTACTTATCAATATAGTCATGTTCTTGAATTAGAGCAAAGTTCTTGTGATATAATCTTGGTTGAAGAACTAGTCTATAGTTCCTATATCATGATCTTGTCTTATAGAACTTCGTGCTTAATTTATCATACATACATGTTTAGACCAAGAGCTAGATCGATATGATGAGTTCTACCTAGAGTTAGCCTTGGTTGATGTTGGGTTGCGGGATTGATAGTCGTTCCTTTGGGGGCAGCGCTCTAGTAGAAGGACCCCGGGGACGGGTAAGCCTTGTTAACACTCTAGAGTGATAATCACTAGTGTAGACGTGGTGTCCGGGCTAGGGGTTGCCTATCTTTTCTTGATTGCATCCCACGGTTGAGGGGTAGGCGGCTTGGTCGTGACAAGCCTTGTCCGTCCCTTGAAATCCCCCACGTTAAATTTTGTGTCGTAGAGCTAATTGCCTAAGCTTCCCGGTTAGGGCGTTGGCGGGTGCCCGTAATTCAGTAGAGACCTTGACTATCTTGACTTAGAATCTCTAACCATAAAACATGTGTGTATCTGCTATCTTGACATGACTATTTAGGATATGCCTGCTCCATGTTAGACTTATTCTTTTTATTTATTATTTTAC
The DNA here is from genome assembly GCA_015847255.1 of Hyparrhenia diplandra. NCBI lineage: Eukaryota > Viridiplantae > Streptophyta > Magnoliopsida > Poales > Poaceae > Hyparrhenia > Hyparrhenia diplandra. The sequence goes on along the minus strand of JADLZK010000423.1, from coordinate 17,075 downwards.
CTTTATCCTTGAGATTGGCTTGAGTGTGTGTGTCAAGTTATCCTACTACCTATCCTATTTTACCCCTTTTATGAGCATTGGTCTTTTATACATTCGTGTTATCTTGTTCATGTCTCCATTAGATCCTTTTCCACCATGCCTTCCTTTGGGAAAATATAAATAACGATACCACAATACTTCCTGAAATGCTACAATGATAGATCCGTGGCGCCTTGCGGATGAATATCTTATTTGGCAAGATCTATCACCGTTGATGTACCTAGTGATATCACCGACCGCGGTGGTTTTACTTAGGAATGTCAACGGCGCATTTCGCGCCCGTTATTGGAGATGGGTACTAAACCTTGTTTCTAGTGATTGCGCTTAAGAAATGCAATAGCGGTGAAGCGCTTGGCGAAGTAAACAAGCTCCGATACCACTTGTAGGATCGGGCTTGGGCGCCTAGGGGGGGGGTGAATAGGCCTGTTTCAAAAATCAACTCGAAACACTGTCGGTTTCCTAAAGCGGCACCGCCCGCTCCTGCAGAAAAAAGATTAGCTCACGATTCAAAATCTGTCCAACAAAAATTGAATCTAGTAATTTTCCTTGGTTCCTGGACAGATATAGATTGCAGATCGAGAGCTAAACTAAGTAGATCGAGTGTATACAAGTAGATCGGCCTCAAACCCTAAATCCTCTCAACAACAACAATATATATGCAATAAAGAGTAAATCAAGCACAAGATGACACGGTGATTTATCCCGTGGTTCAGCTCGCCACCAAGGCTTGCCTAAGTCTATGTTGTTGAGGTTCCACAAAGGAATGAGCTCACCACAAAGGTTTGCCTTTTTGCCTCGTTCACAAGTCTAGGAATGGAATCCTAGATATGTGGGGTAATGTATTAGATGCAAGAGGGTGTTACAAACCTCCCTAGGCTGCCACACAAGTTGGCAAGCTCAAGGGCGACGCACTAGCCGGCTAGGAGCAAGCTCCAAGAGCAAAAGACCACAACCGTCGGCCAAAGTGCGAACCAAGTGCCTCTAGAACGATGAAGATCGGTGGAGCTCCTTCAATCGAAGTTTGCAGCCCTCACACTCAAGAATCGATGGTGGAATCGAAGGATTTGCTTGAGGGAGTGAGGAGCTTCAATGGAGGAGAGAGAGCGAGCAAGGGCTGCTGTTTCGCCGTGAATGAGCAGAAAGGAAGAAGGTGACCGTTGGGGGTAGAAAAGGAAAGTATAAATACCTCCCTCTCCAACGGTCAGAACACAAGCGGCAGTGCAAGCTAATGTTCGAGCGGCACCGCCCGCCAAGATAGCGGCACCGCCGCTCCCCCGAAGGCTCCCCCCGCTCCAAGCTTAGTCGATTGAAGTGTAGAAAGAGTTTGATTACTAACTAAGTCCGGAGCTAGAGGTTATGTGGTGTGAAAATGAGCACTTGGTTGCACGCTTTGACACAGTGGTTCTAATCCCACTTAATAGTACGGCGTGTCCTATACTCAAATTCAAAATGCAAAATGAATATAAACCTCCTTTCTTGAAGTACCGGTATAAATCGAATCGGGGTACTCCTCCTTTAGGTTTGCAATGTCCTCTTGGCTTATTGCACGCTTGTCAACTTCGATAAATCTCATTAGTCCTCTATTTAGATTGTCATCAACGCCAAAACCCACATTAGAGGTTGATTGCACTTACACAAATACCTCCCCTCTGCACAAACGTCCGACCATTAGACCGGAACCTCCAAGGTAATTTACTCTACATTTTAGCATTACTTTATCATTTGCTAAGTTGAACTAATAATTATTCTTGATCATTTATTTGCTAGGTTGAACTAACAATTATTCTTGATCATTTGGGGCGTGTCTTTTTGTTGTTACCACGACTCGATTAAAGGCCGCCCTCCCAATGGAATTCTTGGTCTTTTGGTTAGGAAGCACTACCCCGGCGGGTTATATAATGCGGGAGTACCACCGGCACATCCGCGTCGTTTCACCCAAGTACCTCCGGTTCCCAATAATTATGATCGAGTGCCGGACTTTTCCGAAACAAGGGAGCGGGTGATAAAAGAGCTGTGGGTAAGTCTATGTCTCAACTCTCAGTAGTGTACAAATACATCGCATTAATTTCACATTTTTGAAATAATGACTAAATACATTGTTTCTCCGTGCGGGATTACTTCAAGTGCCGGTAGAATACGAACCAATTGCGGATGATGTGGCGGTAGCCGCCTGTTACAAAAAGGTGACGATATGTGGTAATGAGGCACGCCTCCCGCCGTCGGGACATACTACGGGACCGTCCTTCACCAAAGGCTCACCAAGGAGGAAATGCGTCGGGAAGAATCGACCAAAGAACAATACATCTTCCGGTAAATTTTGAATGTTCATACTAGGTTTAAGTATTCTTAATTTGATATTCTAATATGTTTTATACTTGGTGTCCTGTAGATAATTCCGTGGTGGTGCTTGACTCACAAGCGGTCCCGGGAGATGCCGGGTGGACAAGTGGGTCAATAAAAATTGGGAGAAGATTCACCAGGACTACCGGGAGCGGCGTCTCGTAATGCAGTGTACCACACCATCAAGGCAACCTTAGTCTCCCGGCCTACGCAGACTAGATATGTAAGTCTTATCCAATTCTTATTTTACGATGCGCCTTCAAATACTTTCTTACCATCCTACTTTTTTATGACATAGGAGCAGACACATGGCGTGCCACTGAGCACGCTAGAGGCCTTTGCTTGCTCCCACATGGGCAAGGCGTCGGATCCCGCGGTCGTCTACAACCCTAAGGCTCCGCCCGAGGCCTACACCAACCCGACCGCCTACACCCGCCTCATCGAAAGTACACCTCCACGGCGAGGGAGGTCTTGGGGAAAGCTTGATCCCCGTGGCCACAACATTGATGGAAACATTGTCATGATGGCGGAGGAGGGAAGAAGCACGGGGCGGTACATGATAGGCGACAGCGTTATCAACGGGCACCACTTCACGCCTCTCTCGAGCTCCGATCAAAGAGCAAAAGCTCGGGGTGCGGCCATACGCGAAATGGCCAAACACTTACCAGGCTACGATCGCGTTACTCCAGGTTATTTACTTATTTATTCGAGGTTCATTTATCTTTACTTATTTTTCTCGTGTTCTAACTTCATGTTGAAATAGGCCCGGATAGAGGAAGAGAGGAGGCGGCGGGCAGCCGAGGGCGAGGGAGGGGGGAGAGGGCTTCGGGGAGAGGAGCAAGCGGGGGCCGAGGCGGGACGCCAACTTGCAAGCTCTCCTAGCGTGCGTCGCGTGTTGGAGCCGCCGCTGGTGCAGAGCCGCCGCCACAGATCAACTTCGCTCCACCGCCGTTCTTCGCTCCACCACGGGATCCCCGTGCGTCACTCTGTGAGTTTCTCTTCTTTAACTCCAAATATCCATATATGAAAGTGAATGAAAATGATCTGAGTTTTGAATGCACCATGAGATGTGCATATGGACATGTGGTTGTCGGCCATCGAGCCGTTGTTTTGTTGCAGGTTTTGGAAACCCCTCCGTGCGGGGGAGTCTTTGCCGAAATTTCTAACACTTTATCTTGCTTTTTTTAAGTTAATATAATCTACCTTCAATTTTGTCTCACAACTTCTTGTATGTGCAGGGTCAATCTCACGCGTCGAACCCAACTCCGGACGGTACCCCAGCGAAAAGACCCCAGGGCGAAGCGGGACCCTTTGGGAAGGGCGGTTCGTGCCTTGGCCGTAAAAATTTGCCATGATGAACTTGTGGAAACATCGATTTGAACTTGGCCGCCTTTGTGAACTTGGCCGCCCTTGATGGACTTGTGAACTTGTGAATCTGTGAACTATGTGCAATTGTGGAATATTTATGTGGATTTTATGTAATATATGTGGTATTGCGGATTATATATATGTGATATGTGAGAATGATGTGATATGTGATATAAATGTGATAAATACATGCTGTAATAAAAAAATTCAAAAAAAAACTCCTTCGCCGTGAGCATGGTGTTGAGCTCACGGCAAAGGTGCCATTCCTTTGCCGTGAGCTGCTCACGGGAAAGGGGCTATCCTTTCCGTGAGCCACCTTTGTTACGTCTTACGGAAAGGGAAATATAACACCGTTTCGGGAAGTCTTTCCGTAGGCCGTAACGGGCGGCTCACGGGGAAAGGAGCCGCCCCCCAACCACCGTAGCGCCCCCTCCGTCGGATGTTTCCCGTGGCGAGATGTGTACCGCGGGAAAGGATTTCCGTGAGCACCGCGTTTGGCTCCGCGGGAAAGACTCTTTCCCCGTGCTTTCTTTCCGTCATCCCTATGCCGTGAGTTACTCACGGGAAAGCTTTTTCCCCACGGGAAGGCCCTTTCCGTGAGTGTCGCACTCACGGGAAAGGATCTGGATCCGGTAGTGTACAGAACATGCGCCTTTTTTTGTCAGAGTTCCATGATGGTGAGCTCCATTTCGGTAGATGACGACAGATTTTCTTGGGTCTCCTCGACATTTCTTTCAGCCCTAGGGTACAGGCTAAGATAACGTTCCATGACAACTGTTATCTTCAGGTGCTGAGGATTCGCTGCTGCGGCGTATCGTCACTTGAACAATAATAAAGAAGAACATCTCCAATGGTGAGCATTGGACAGGGGTTGTTTGGCTACATGCGGGTGCCAGTTTCCCTTCGGCATGGAGACAATATACATCAAAGTATATCGTGGTAAATGTACGTTTTTTCAGAACTCCTAATGAGGTTATGCTGTTACGGATCACATTTCAGTCAGTTCTTCTTCCACATTGGTGCTATGCCTATCTTATCTACTGATCACACTGCAGGACATAAAAGCAAAAGGATAAAGTGCATGTTTGAACCTTCAACTTGCATGGTAGTTCGAATTTTATGGTGCATTTGGCACCTTGGAACGGTTCCGATTGAGACGAGTTAGCGCACCAGAATTGGCACCGAACGAGTAGAATGGTAGTGTTTCGGGTCCAGAAACCGGGAGAAACGTTTCTCCTTTTTGCACTACATGTCTGAATCGGCTAAAATGTGGTTTGCATTGATTCTTGTTCTCACCTTATGTACTTCTGTTGCAAATTTACCAAGAATTAAAGGTAGCGTTTGGTTCGCTTCCATGTAACATAATCCATTTACGACGTAAAGTGTTTGCCTTAAATCGTGTTTTGTTACCACATCAGCTGCAAATCAGAGTACGGGACCACGCAACACGGCACCCATCGTCTTCGTCTTGGACTCGTGACTCGTTTCCTCTCAGCTCGGCGAGGCGTTTCATGGCGACCCTCGTCCATAGCACCGCATGCAGTCTGTCCCTCCCGCCAACTTTGTCGCCACCCGCGAGCATGCAGACGAAGCGCCGCACGCATCTGGCAAGGACTCCGTGGAGGCTCTACTGCCCCCGTTCATCCCAAGGACGGATCTCGCGGCGGCTCGTGGTCATAGGGCGGTAGTAGCGTGGCGCAGGAGCTCCGCCGCTGACCCGGCCAGAGAAGCGGCAAAGTAGAGAGCCAGTGAGAACGAGGAGGAGCACGCGTGTGCCCGGTTTGAGCGACTGGTATTCGCGTCCGGGGCGGCAGCGCGTTCATGCAGCAGGTGATGCCCGCCATGGGCGCCGCCATGAACGTGTCGGGATACCTCATGATCTGCCTCGCCATCGACGGGCGCACCGCCAGGTGTTAGCAACCCGTTGTCCCAACAAAGTGGTCTAAAGTTTTTTCGCAAAAAAAAAAAAAAAAAAAAAAAAAAAAAAGTTTGTTTGCACCTAATACGTTCCCTAAATAAATAGGTTTATAGTAGACTTGTGTTGTAACAAGCAGTAGATAATTAGGTGGAGCAGGTGTTGGGCTCTTGTACACAGCCTCTCTATAAATGGGCTGGGTGCTGTGGGAGAAAAACAACACAACCATATATAGTCGTATCTGGCAATCGGCCACTTTCAATCGCGACAGAGACGCTCAATTTAGCATCTTTGAGGAATCACACCCACGGCCTATCGCATAGCCATAACACCTCTATACCATTACAATACATACTCACTAGTGATTTGCAGCGCCCATGCGCGCGAGTCATAACGGGAGCTCTATCGGGGGAATGAAAACGTCGACAAAGAAGGAATATAACTGGTTCTATCCGAAACGGAATAATGCTGATACGATTGAATTTCTGAAACAGCTGCAAGATATCCATACACTACACTACATTATATGAGACAGAGGGTGTCCAAATAGTATCTGTATCTTTACATGAAACAGTCCCACAGCCGGGCGCTAGATGACCAGATATAGTACAAAAATTTGACATGAAAAATCATAGTTTAACCAAAATCATAAAATAAAAAGAGCACAGAAGGAAAACACAAGCTGAGAAAAATTGACCACAAAATGTCTCGTAATACGAGAACTGATAATATATGTTTAATTTATCCTCCAAGACAAATATATTGAAATGTGATCACCTCACTTGATTTGTTTTTTTACAGAAATCGTAACTGTATCTTAATACAGTAAAGATAATTTCATTCGCCTAGCAATATCCCTGAGAATAACAATGTGCCATTGATATTTTGTCCCTTGTTTTTCATAATCAGCATAAAAGCACAAGATAAGTTGCAATAATCCAAAAGATAGAATGACTATAAGTCAAGAAAAGCTGAGGCCAATAAGTCAATAAAAGCTAAGGCCAATAAGTCAAAAAACACAGCTGATGGAAGACAAATGCCGCTTTTCATCAATTTGGATCAAACAAAAATCAAACAAAAGAGGCCATCCTTCTGTTCAACCGATACGGCGAGATCTCTAGGTGTTCTTTGTATTACGTGGGCGTAGTTCATTGGTTTCCAGATCAACCACCTCAACACTCTTCTACACATGATTGCTGGCAATTGCACTTACATGAGGCAGGACCATCAAGAAATCAGACTATTATTAGCAAAATGTTACGAAAAAGATTACATAGATATGACTATATGAGCATATGCATTGCCTATCCTATATTATGAAAATACAAATCATATAATCAAGAACGACTCTCCCCGTTCTCGTTAGCATAGCCAAACATGACAATAGTTGTTTTTTTTAACTATGTAAAGCTGGAAATCTTCACTCTACTTTCATGAAAGTTCATTTTCATTTGTCTCGACTCTCTTAAATACTCCGAAGATAACAAAGCACAAAGCACAAGAGAACCGAAGATAACAATATTTTTCCACTTCCAAATGTAACATTGTGCAAAACAAACATGAAACTCGAAATAAAGGTCCGAAATGGTCTTGATACTCAGAATCTTTCGGTGTTGTTGGGATCGGGTAATCAATGCAAGCAATTGGAAGAAACTTCGAAAGTTTACGAGCTCACCTTCATGGAGGCATCGGTATTCGAAATTCAATAATGGAAAGCCATGTGTTTGGCATCACTATCTATACAATCTTAAGGAAACAACATCGGTATTTGAAGCTCTCGCTCACCACTTTCAGTTTGAAGCTTTTGGGTGTAAGGAGTCAAATTAAACCACAACTTGATGACATGACTAATAGGGAGCAGTTAGATAACCCCTCAATTCAAATCTCTTTTTCCTTGATGTTCTAAATTTCAAAGAATAGGTTAAAGGAACACTAACCAGGCCTCTCTAGAAGAAGAATTTCTAAGACAACAGAAGTCACTATTTATGCAAAACAATGAGCCAGTTTGGTTAAGGTATTAGCGATCACATGCAGCCATGGTAATCACTCATAAGAAAAATAGAGAGGAAATAACAAAACAATTATTTTAGCTAAACTGGAACTACAATCCCACATCACCATGGAAGAAAACGTTACGGTGCAAATAAGCAAGCGGAGGAGTCACAAAAGCATACCAAAATGCTATCTCCTCCGTGAAGCCCTCTCCATTCTTCAGCACCTAGGAACCCAAACCTGCAAAGAGACAAGTAATTCATATACCATCTTAGTGCAAACCCATCAACACCCATTTTGGGGGACAAAATATAAAACATTTTGTAGTTCTCATGGCTACAGCTCTTATTCAATAGAACTGTTCTTTCTAATTTTAGATCTGTTTATATGTATGGCTATAAATTTATTGTTGAAAAAAACTCTATGGCACACTAAAAATCTTCATTTTCAAGAAATGCTGCAGCAAACTATTTGGTTGACACAAGGAACGATAGATGAGAAAAGGAAATAGATAATTTGATGTGAAAAATATGTAGCACCTTAATAAATATCTAAATTTGGGCAGCACAGTCAGGCCACTAAGATATGGACTGAAACAACTTGTTATATGTACTCTCGACCCAACCCTGTTTTTCCAATGTTTTTTTTTTTTTCCTCTCTTCCATCTTTCTATGCACATGGAAGCATGCATTTGACTGGAGTTTTTAAACATATATAAGTGATCTACTATATTCACTCAAACTCGGAAGGAAACTAAACTGAATCAAATCAATGTGCACTAATTAATATCTATTGCGAAAGAAGCAAACCAATTCCACCTGCACAAACAATATACAGAAGAAGAAAGAAAAGCTCACCAGCATAGTGACACAAGGCTTTTAACGTAATGGGACAGCACAATTAAATCTATTAATCTAGGGAACTCAACCTCAATCGAAGGCTCCTGCACGCCGCATCCAGTTAACCTGCTCCCCACGAGATTTCTCATATCTTTGCATCGGTCAAGAACTCAAGCAACACATTCATAGGTAGATAAAGAAGACAAGCACAAATGCACCTAGAATTCAAGAACCAAGATGCATCATCCTCGAAGATTAGAAATCACTCCACCTGAATCGCTAGCTCCAGTTAGTCAGAGAGGGACAGCCCCACAAGACATGCTGGAAAGGGGAGCGCTTGGGAAGAGCACAGACCTCACCTCAGGCAGCCAAGAACGACGGACTGCAACGACGCTCGTTGCAAATTTCTATTGTAATCTCATAGAGTGTGTTTCGTTCAAAGCGAAAAAAGAAGCACGAGATGCTTATTGGTTCATGAACAGAAACCCAAACCACTCGATGACAGATACAAACCACTCGATGACAGATACAACATCGGTGGTACTCATGAGTAGGCCCTGCAACAAGCACAGTCCAATAACAACGGCAGCTCCTCCCATGAATCCAGTGATTGTGGAGAGAGAAAATCAATAAGATAGCCCAATCTAAAAAAGGATCGATGCAAAAGACTAATTAGTGACTGACATTTCTCAACTAATGGAGTGAAGTCTATTACAGTGAAATATGTGTGTGGTATGTTTATCTGAACCGGTAACTAATTAGATGTCTTTTTTTGAAAAAAAAGACAACCAACTAACAGGCAAACATTGTTGACTCTCTTTGGAAACTCGAACAATAATTCATAGAAATTCTATCTTAGTTGTAATGTGGGTATGATATCAAAATGGGGAGATGTATTGCCGTGCCTGACTCTTCACTGATGGTACGTCACTCATCTGAGAAACTGGAGGAGGGGGTCTGCAACATATATTTGTTTGAGGTTAGTGAGCAAAACATGCAGTTGATGTGCATACGCTTTGAAAATGTAAAAAGAAAGAGGGAGCTCACGTTTGTTAGCAGCTTCTTCCACTTCAAGAGAAATGTTCCGAGAGGGAGCTCTGATCACCTCTACCATTATCAGGAGGGACATCGCCTGCATTCTGAATAGCATCAGTAGCAGCAGGCTGGCGGCCATATGCAATAGTGTTGTCAGAAGCAGGCACCACACAACTATATTAGCACCAAATACAAACAGCAATGGCGTTGCCAGATTCCAAAGAAGCATACCAAACGATGGAGTCAGGAAAACGCTGACTGAGGCTGGCCACGCCCGTCGCAGCTCGTCTGGTCTTCCCTGCCGGCTCCATGCAAGCACAGTACCGGCCGCCGCCATAGATCTTTGGAGAAAACCCCTACGCCAATAATCTGGATTCAAAAATAAATTAGCATGGCTAAGATAGAATTTTAATACACCAATATTTTTTTTTCCACAAACAGATATCCGGATATGTCAAAATCAAACCCCTGAAACAGGCACTCCAGATTACATGTGGATAACTTTAACTATATCTTGGAAATCAAATGTCATTCATAAATCATCATTCACATGGCAACTCACAACAACATTTCCAAAAGGCTTTTTTTTGGGTTGGAAGAGTAATTAATTCCATCTTGGTTCATTGGTTATGATGTAGAAGCCCCCTTTATGCTTTGTTTCATTTAGCCTCGGGCAACTTCAATTCAACACAGATAAAACATGCAGTTTTCATGAAACCTGAAAATAGCCTAACATTCAGTTTCAAAATTGTTGTGCCGATCTACGGAACTCGAGCAATTGATGATCATAAGTATTATAGATGGACAAATATGTTGAATTACCAAACCAGAACTAACCATGCATTCCTAGATGTTCCCGAGAGAATGCTTACAAACTGAATTAACCCCCAAATCTTGAACATCTCAATATGAAAGCTATCACCAATCGACAACATGCCTAGAAAGGAGATTTTTTTTTTGAAAATCAAGTAGAAAACAACCATAGAATACTTGACTGTATCCGTGGCAATTAGATAGGAAGAGAGAACATAAATGGTACCTCAAGAACTGAATATAGTCACCGAATCGATAGGATACTAATCAAATATTTACAATAGGTAGCTCGTACCTTTTTTTCGTCAAAACAAAGGAGCATAATTGGAAGGACTTTTTATCACCATACAATTTTGTATGCACATGTGTGAGAAATTTATGTATAAGTAGAACCAAAATTTTCATGTAATAGTTTTAGTGAATCACACATTGACAAAACTCTCGTGTGTTTTCAATTCCTTTCTTTATTTAACATGATCTCACATTGATGCAGAGGATTTTTTATTGTGTTTTCAATTCCTGCTGTGTTTTTCAATTCCTAAGATGGAATCATTACTTGGCGAGCATTCAGCATTGTGATTTACCATAGGAAAATGCAATTCTTTGTTTGGCGAGCATTCAGCATTGTGATTTACCATAGGAAAATGCAATTTCATTTCCTTGTCTTGGATCAATTACCAAGTCCATTTCCTTTTGTACCATCCCCAAGATTATATTTACGTCACTGAATCTGAATTGTTTATAATAAGTCTATTAGCTATGCACGTATGCGGTAACAATCAAAAACACGTTCTAAACCTCGGTGATAGAATGCAAAGTAGCATAATAAAAACCTACGGATTGACATTGCGCTTGGGCTGTCGGTCTTAATATAGTAACAGGCAATCGAAAAGAGTAAACAGGAGCCACAAAAGCTGGTAATCTTGCATCTTATCACATAGAAAAGAGATAATCTTGCATCTTATCACATAGAAAAGGGATGCATCACCAATATTGTATTGTTAAGTGAATTCTAAAATAGTTATAAATCTTTCTTTCCTACCTTCTTTAAGGTATAATCTGAGCATGGAAGCCCCGGATCCGGTTTGGATCGGGCATCGCCCTTCCACACACAAAGAAGACTAAAATCAAAATGAGGAAATAGAAACGTAAAGCGAGCCAAATCGGGGAGATGGAGAGGGAGAGAGGAAGAGAGGGGAGTAAACCAGCGAGCGGACGGATCGAGGAAGAGCAGAGCCACGCCGGCTGCCTGCGGGAGCTTCGCGAGGAGGGGGGGGCGACTACCGGCGGTGGCGGCCGCCTTGACGCTTTGGACGACGGGCTTCGCCACGCCGCCGCCGCCGCGCCCGGCGCCGCCGCCGGTGCCGCGCCCACCCGCCAGCGCCGACGCGCCCGCGCCAAGGTTCACCGCCGCCGCGCGCGCCGCCGCCACAAGACGCCCGCCACCGCCCTCGCCCGCCGCCGGCGCCACCCTGCCGCAAGGCCGCCGCGCGGGTCGGCGCGGCCTCGCCGCCGCGGCCGCCGCGCCGGCCGCCTGCAGAGGGAGAGATGAGGGAGAGGGAGGAGGCGGCCGTGGTTGGGAGAGGGACGGTAGGGTTAGGGTATGAGCTGATATATATATCTAGGCGAGGACGCAGACAACCATTAGATCGAAGATCCAACGGCCATCATCAATCGAACGACGTGGATAGCCTGGCCGCACGTTTTCTCTACACCCAATTTACTCTTTAAATTTGTGACTATATATATAGAATACTCTCTTTTACATCAATGTTTTATAATATTATATTCAATATTTTGGCTAGTATATAAACTCAAATAAAAAAGTTTCAACAATAAAAAGTTTTAAATCTAGTCAAGCACTACAACTTTACTATAGGATGTGTCTTCATCTGAGATTGTTTGAAAATTTTAAAATTTTAAATCTCAAAATACATGAATTTAAAATAAATATTGGAGACACGAAAAACTTTAAATAGAAAACTTATCAATAGCAAACTTGTAGATCAGACCGGTCACTAAAACTTTGGTATTAACTATGTGAATATTCAAGATTGTTTAGAAATCCTAATATTGAATTTCAAAATATATGAAGTTAAAACACATATTTGGGATTTTAAGTGGCTTCAAATAAAAAACTTTTCATTTGTAGTTCTAGATTATATTACGTGTCCGACGCACGCCACAAGTCGTTGTGCCGCAAGTTGCAAACACCCATGCTGCAGTACGCCAAAGGTTGGGCGGCGGCCGCAACTGCTAGTTCAATCTTTGTGCCAAAGCCTGCCAAATGTGCAGCGAGGAAAACGAGTGCCATAGTTCTGACGATGCCCACGTTGCAGCTTGGCGTATTGAGGCGTAGGCCAAACAGGACCTAAGCACTCACTACCGGATTCAGGCGATTTCCGTGAGTGGTTTACTCACGGGAAAGACCCTTACGCCCACGGGAAAGCCTTTCCCGTGGGTAAATCACGGGATATTTGTGACGGGGAAAGAAAGGGCCGGGAAAAGAACCCTCACGGGAAAAGAGTTAACCGGGGCGTCAACGGGGACCTGTGGAACCCCGTTATGGCCTACGTGGCGAGGTAGAGAACGGCGTTTGAAGCTTCTTTCCCGTGAGCTGTAACGGCGCTCTCACGGAAAGAAGGACCCTTTCCCCGTGAGCCAAGCTGTGCTCACTCACGGGAAAGGTTTGAATCTCTTTCCGTGAGCTGCCATTTTGCTCACGGGAAAGATTTTTTTTTTTTTTTTCAGTTCAGCACATAATTGACACATATAAATATATATATATATACCACAAATTTCTCACATATCACATATATAGCTCAATAATCCATAATACCACATATATTACATAAAAATCCAACCAAGTCACGAATAGCACTTATAATACATAAAATCCAAGTTCACAAGTTCAACCATGAGTGCAACCACAAGTTCAAGTACACAAGTTACGAACCTAAATCATGACAACTTCACGGCCACGGCGACCAACCTTCCGCAGCTTTCGTTTCAAGCGTCCGGTTGAGATTGGTTCGAGATGAGTTCGAGGGCGTGAGATAGATGCTTTTTACGTAGGCAAAGATATTGCATTTGTGAGACAAAATTCAAGGAAGATTCTATTGACTTGAAAAAAGAAGATAAATAGTTAGAAATTTCGCAGCACACCTCCCGAAGGAGGGGTTTCCAAAACCTGCAACAAAACAACGGCTCGATGGCCGACAACCACATGTCCACGTGCACATCTCATGGTGCATTCAAAACTCCAGATCATTTCCATTCACATTCATATATGCATATTTGGAGTTAAGGTAGACAAACTCACAGGAGAGGCTCCATCCGGTGGAGGGAAGATTGACGGTTGACCGTAGACGTGCGGTGGACCGTAGACGGGCGGTGGTGGTGGAGGGAAGACCTGCGGTGGAGGGAAGACGATCTCCGGCGGCAGCTCTTCACCAATCCTGCCTCCAACACGCTGGAGATACCCTAGGAGAGCTTCCATGCTCTTCTGGTGCTGCTCAGCCCTCTCTGCCTCCGCCTGAGCCCTTAACCGCTCCCTCTCCTCAGCCTCCTCCCGTCGCTTCCTCTCTTCCTCTATCTGGGCCTATTTCAACACAAAGTTAGAACACAGAGAAACAATATGTAAAGATAAATGAACCTTAAATAAAAAATAAACCTAGAGTCCGGAGACCGTAGCACAGTAAGTGGTTGGCCGCTCACGTATCACCGGGCCCCGAGTGTCCTCGAGCTCGAGATAGCTTCTTTGTGTGGTGCGGGTTGATAATGCTATCACCCAAATAGTACCGCCCGTGTTTTGCCTCCTCCGGGCGATCATGGCGATGTTCCCCTCAATGTCGTGGCCGCGGGGATCGAAGCTTTTCTCCATACACCTCCCTCGCCACTTCGGTGTACTTTTTATCGATCTTGTCATAGGCGGTCGGGTTGGAGTAGACGTCGGGCGGAGCCTCGTGGGTTGTAGACGATCAAGGGATCCGATGACTTGCCTATGTGGGAGCAAGCAAAGGCCTCGAAGGTGCTAATTGGCACGCCATGTGTCTCCTCCCCGTGAGAAAAAAAAAAAGTAGGATGGTTAGAAAGTATTGAGTTAGCGCATCGTAAAAAATAAGAATTGGATAAGACTTACATATCTAACTTGGTAGGCCGCGAGATTAAGGTTGCCTTGATGGTGTGGTACACCTGGCATCATGGCACGCCGTTCCCGGTAGTCGTTGTGGACCTGCTCATAATCTGTATCGACCCACTTGTCCACCTGAAGCTCCCAGCACCGCCTATGAGCCAAGCACCACTGCGGAATCACCTACAGGACACCAAGTATAAAACATATTAAAAAATCACATTAAGCATAATTAAACTTAGTATGACCATTCAATATTTACCAGCATGTATTGTTCTTTGGTCAGATTCAACGTTTTCCATTCCTCCTTATCGAGCCTCCTTTTCTCGTATGTCCCGTAGTATGTCCTGACGGCCTGGCCGCGTGCCTCGTACCACATGTCTCACATCCTCGGACTGTCCAAAACGCGGGACAACTGAAAGCGGATACGGTTATAGGTATGCGGGATCTGCATACTTCCAACCGTATCTCTTTCGAACGGGAGACGCTTAACGAAGCTGCGCGATCTAGCTACGACCATGACACGGAAAGAGGGGTTATACCTAGGGTCGCGATGGAGTCGGTCGCTAGCCGGCGAGGAAGAAGATCGGGGCCGCCAAGAGACTCGCCTCGTCAAGCAACTTCGGCTCCCGAGGTCTCCTCTCGCATAAAAAGAAAACACACGGGCTCGGTTGAAAATTTACGGCCGAGAACCTCCCCGCGGGGAGGTTTCCAATACCGCAAACAAAGCACACGGCACGATGGCCGACAATCACATTCACATCAAGGGCACGATGGCCGACAACCTACGAAGTGAAGACGACGGGCGTGCGGACGGACGGCGGTGGGCGGTCCTCCTCCCTCTCTTCCGCCGGCGGCGGCGGCGGTGCGGTCGCAAGGGGGCGCGATGGCGTCGGGGCACCTGCCGGGGGGCGGCGATGTCGAGAACGCGCCCAAGGCGGCGGCGTCGGGCCTCCTCTTCCCCAACCTTTCTCCTCCCACTCCTCCTCCTTCCTCCTCCACCTCCTTCCTCCTCCTCCTCTCCTTCCTTCCCCCTCCTCCTCTCCTCCCTTCTCCTCCTTCCTCCTCCTCTTCCTTCCCTCCCCCCTCCCCCTCCCCCCTTACTCCTTCCGGCCCGGCTTTGGCGGTGGTTTCTGGGGGAGCCGCCGGGGATGCCTTGGGCGGTGGGGCCTTGCCGGGGGATGGGCGGGCGGGCGCTGCGGCGTCGGGCGGGCGGGCGTCGGGCGGGAGGGCGGGTGTCGCGGCATCGGCGTCGGCGACGCCGGGCGCGGCGGCGGGCGGCGGCGGCATCGACGGGCGGGCGGCGCCGGCGGCGCCGGGGCGCCGGCGGGCGCCGGGCGGTCGAGTGGTGGCGGCGGCCCGGTGTGTGTGTGTCGCGTGTGTGTGTGTCGAAAGAGTGTGTGGTGTGGGTGTCGAGTGAGTGAGTCTGTTGACTTTGTTAAAAAAAAAGAATCCTCAAAATAAAATATCCACCGCCACCGAGGTGGGTCCCGCCATTCCCTTTCCCCCGTGAGCGGATCACGGAAAGAGCCTTTCCTTTTCCGTGAGCTAACCCTAGGCTCACGGAAAGGGTTTTTCGAAAATAATATTTATTGCTCTCTTTTTTATTTTCTAGCATATATATTTTCAAATTTTGATCAAGATTACTTCAAAAATACTTTGTCATATACACTCACCCACACATAATTGATCCTTGCGCGAAAAAAATTGGCCATTATTTCATGTGCTTTTATCTCTTTGTATTTACTTAACTACAACAAAAATTATAATAATTACCAAAATAATCCAAAAAATTCCTGAAAATAGACATGACACAATATCTTATGTCTGTTTGCATATAGAAAAAAAAGTTTCATAGCCAAATCACAACTTGGCCGCCACATCCACATGAAATCACACCGGATCATTCTCAACAAACCCAGAAACTTCTACGTAGATGTTGGAGCTTGTGAACATCGTGCGTGCCAACTTGTCTTAAACGTTCCCAATTTTTTTATCATAGCCTCGGCAAAAGATATCATGACATATTATCAAATTTCATGATTTTTTGCACATCGGTTTATTTTCTAGAATTTTTAAACCACTCGAAGCGAGGGAATTAGCGTTCATGATTTCATTATTAAGATGTTCCAGATTTGGTTATTTTTTTAGATGCAAGGCCTTACTTTGTGTTGAGTATGAGGAATATAAATTTTCTACTAAATTTTTTAAAAATTTGAAGCACTTGTAGTTCAAATTTGGCCTCATTTCAAAATTCCCATAAAAGAGAATAATTACCTAAATATATCAAATAAAGTCAATAATTCACCAAAATTTAACATGGAGTGCCATATGATGTGCAAGAAGTGTGGAAAAAAGTTTGGAGCTGAAAAACCAAAAAAAAATTCCCGTGAGGGCCTTTCCCGTGGCGGGATCCCGGCTCACGGGGAAATGGGGTCCCTGCGAGAGGCCTCCATCTAGCTCACGGGAAAGCCCGCTCACGGAAAAGCGTTTCCCATGAGCTAGACGGAGGGCTCACGGGGAAAGGGGGGACAGTCTTGCGGGGGCGGCTCCGCGGCGGTTCCCTTTCGTGAGCCCCGATCTCACGGGAAGGGGGGGGCCT